>CM063501.1:182277069-182364569 GCA_032207245.1 Pardosa pseudoannulata
TTACAATGTATGTAAAGTGGTAAATTTGAAACTTCCCTTTGTAATATACAACAAATGGGTGAGTTGTAGATTGAACATTAGTCCAGTGGCAGCTCTGGGTCTCATCCTGTATAACAAATGAGTAATTTTCAGCAAAATCAAGAACTACAAACTCTGAATCTTTTAAATTTCCTTTTATATTGTTTATAAATGAATTTTGTTGTTTCATCACAAAGTAATGATAAACTAATACAGACATTTTCTCACAAAATAAGTCAATAAATTCTGATGCTGACTTTTGTATTGTTTCTAAAAAGCTCCTATCAACAGAAATCCACTGATTGAAAATGATCTTTTCCACCATATTTTCATCGAATGTTTCACCAAGTATGGTTTTTAATTATGTAGTCCCAGAACATGATGTACACTCTCCCATGTGGCAGCTGATTGATACTGGATTACAAATCATCATAGCAAAGCAGTCCTTGTATGTGTTAATTTTTCCATGTGTTAATGGAAGCTAATTTGGTATTTTATAGCTTGTGATCCCATTATAATCCCAATGTACTATGTCACAATGTATGAAGCCAGATGTACTATGAATTCCAATTTCAGATGTTATGTGTAAGGTGAATCCTTTAACTCTAACAGGACCAATGTATATTCTTTCTGAAGTAGAAATTCTCAAAACACATAAAGCTTTCTATCAGTTTCAACTAAATAAGTTAGCACCATCCATCAAAAGTAATGCACTTTAATGATATTTCTTCATTCTAAAATCTTCACAAATGTTAAATGTGCTATTTACTAGAGTATATGTCGATAAGGTAGTGTGTAAACATTAATGCCATCCTATACAGATGAGTTAGATTAAAAGTAATGAATGCATGTTCTCATTTTCGTTATTGCAATAGTAAATATATCAAACAAAAAACTTTTGTAGCTTGTGATCCCATTATGATCCCAACATGAAACTTTGAGGATTAATTAACAATAATATGAGCAATTTTTGAGATTTTTTTCAAAATTTAAAAAACTTGGTTTTTGGAGAAATTTTAAATTTTAATTTAAATTTAAATTTTTAAAAAAATTGTCAAGTCATCATATGTTGTATATCATATGAAAGCCCATTAAAAAAGGTTTAAAATAACACCTTGCACATATTTCTAGCTTAATTAGGTGAGTAGCAAGTGTAATTTAAAGGTATGCCGATAGTGTATTTTTTAGACAAATCTGGCAACTTTAAAGCCTTATAACTCCCAAACCAATTATTATTTGAACATAAGATTTGGGGATTTTCTTTATTACCATGAAGTCGCTTACTGTACCAAATTTAATCAAAATTGGAGGGGGTCAGGTAGAATTTGTTCTAAAATTGTGTCGATTTGACATGGAATAACCCAAAAGTGTCATTTCCTCGTGTGTGTGTGTGTGTTATTTCATGTTTAATTTTTGTTACACTTCAGGGAGATCACACAGAGTTCAATCAATGTCAGTCTCAGTTGAAAACATTATATGAAGAAATTGGTGAAGGCAATCGACTAGAGTTTACAGGTTATCATATATTGTATACAATATACACTGAAAACACACTTGGTAAGTACCCATTTGTAAATTATTTAATTAAAGTAAATATGAAGTGTATTTTTATACACTTCAATAGAACAGTTGATAACATATTTGAAACTTTATTAAAAATTTTATTTTCTCTACATATGAGTTTCTTGCTCAAATAGAAAGGATGTTAAGATTTAAAATTGCTATCCACTTTCTTGACATTTATTTATCATATACTATGGCCTTCTTTTATAATGTGATCATTTGCACAGGTGTTTGTAATTATAAAATACTTTCAAGTTGCCAAATGCTTAATTTGTTGTACCACCCCTGGATTTTATTTTGATATATAATAGCTTTGGATTTTGATATTTGATGTTTAAAACAATTTATTAGTACTATTAGTTATTAGGTATTTATTAGTACCTGTACAAATCAGCAAATGAAAAAAAGCATCTTGTGGTTTGTATAAGAGTTTTAAATGATCTTGCTAGCTTTTGATTTTATTTTGCAGTCTTGTTACCAAAACATTTTAACAAGTTTCTCACAGTTAATTTTTTGAAGATTTGGTAACTTCAAGCTGCTAAAACTTTGTAAGGAAGATGAAATTGCATATTTTTATGTTGTAATTGCTCAATATATCTCAATATATTAAACAATTAAGCTAATAATATAAATTTAAGCATAAGCTTTGATATATTGAAAACTTAAAATCCTTCATATGTGCCATCATTCAGGACTTTTTTTTTAATCATATCTTTCTTATTGTTAATTTATAATTTTAATTTTGTTTTATTTTACCATATTTCAGAATTGAAAAATATATTGACAGATCTCTCTATTGAAGATAAACAAGATGAGGTGGTATCTCATGCTTTAAAAATAGTCAAAGCATGGTCTAATTGTAATTATCATAGGTTTTTTAAGCTTTATCTATCTTCCCCTAAGATGTCTTCTTTTATTATTGACTGGTTTATTGAAAGGATACGGAAAGCAGCTCTTAAAGCCATAATCAAATCGTACGTATCTTTTAATTTTTTTTTTCATAATTTTGTTCTGGTGGTAAGTATATAAGAATTTTGTATTTTAATATAGTGTGCATGTCTTTGTATAAACATTTTGAAGTATTTCAGGTAGATAATTTACAGTGCAGTATCTCACAGAAGTATATATATTTATATTCTAAAATGAAAATGTTTTAAAAAATTTATACTTATGTTAATGCATGGGGGATATTGATAATTTAGTCACAAGTAAGAGAAATTCACGTGTGTTAGAAAGGTAAGTTTAGTTAGTAGTGTAGAATACTAATAATACTTAAAACTGGGAATGGGTATGAAACAGAATTTACTCTTATTCATTTATTTGTTTACTATTAAAAAATAACATTAATATTGAGAATTTAGTATTAAGGAGTTTGAAGGAGGAATAGGGATTCTAGTTTTTTGCTATAATTGAAAGGTAGTTGTGTTCTGGGTGTAGATAATCTATTAAATGTAAGGGTTCTCAAGCAAGCAAGATTTTGGTATTGAATTTAAGATAATTTAATCAAGGTTGATTCTGTGAATTATGGTTTTAATAAATAAGTATTGATTACTTTGGTTTTGTCCTCGACCAAAAATTAGATATTTACAAATCACTGTTATTTGCACTTATACCTCTTTATATCATCAATGCTTCTATTTTCTTTTCCAAAAACCACAAATTAACACAAAAGACAATAAATTTTGTTAACATTTAAATAACATTTTTATGACTTTGCGTGCAGACGAATTATGTGCACAAAGAGAAAAACAAGCATTAAACTAATGTTTTATTTGTAATGTTACAAAAATAAATTAAGTATTTAATTTAGGAAGGGTTTCATATCTTCTGTTACCTAAAAGATCTATTACTCTTACATTGATTTTTAGAAAATTTGTTTAGAATGTGTTGGAAGTTTTGATTACATATGCTTTAACTGAAATTTATTTAGTTTTCTGCCATTTTAAGATAGTTTTGGGGTAAGAAATCATGGGTATACATATTTCTGCTGTACTGAAATTTATTAGGCTTAATTTTTTGTAACAACATATTTAGGTGATACTGGTGTGTAGTTAACTCAGTGTTTCTAAACAAATAAATAATAGTCTTAATTTCCCTTATCATGTTTAGAAGCATTATAAAACAAGACTATATTGAAATTTAAAAATACTTCTCCTTTTAAAAAGTTATTGTGAGCTTAATGACTCCTCACAAAATATTTAGCTAGATTTGTGTCCTATAATTCAAAGTAATTGGACATTTTCAGTTTATCAAAACTTACATTTTCAACTAAATATATATATATTTATATTTATATATGTAGATAATGTCTGGATTACTAGTAGCTCATTTGAAAGTTGACAGCTTTATGCCTATAAAAGACTAGAAGGAAAGGCTTAAAATAAATAATTTGTTAATTATTGTATGTAATATTAAGAAAAAATTAAATGTGTGTTATCAAGACTGATAAACTCATAAATCTTCAGTAAAGTTTTTTAACACCTTGGCTTAGTTGTATTGGATTTGTGCTTAATATTTTTGTGTATAATCAACTTTTGTTTATAATGGTGTTTACATGTATTATTTTATAACTTATGCCTTTTAAAACACATTCATTATTCTGTAGTCTAAAAGTTGCCTTACTAAACTTCAATCAAAATTTATATTTAAAATTCAGACCTTCACCTTAATTTCATTATATTGTGTTTAACTTTGTGCTATTTCTCATAGATTCCGTCCAAATATACCAGTTTCTCATATAGAAAGTGCCTTAGCTTTTCCTACTCCTGACGACTGTATGGCATTTTTAACAAAGGCAAATCTAATATTTGGGGACACCGGTGTTGTCAACTGCAAGGAATCTATGGCTCCCTTGGCTAACTTCTAAAAGATTCATCACCTTGTTCTGGGGTTCACCATATGTTTCATTCCTGCCATTGCCTACTGGATGATTAAGCATTTTTGCTGATGTCAGGTTATGTGGGTTTGAGTAAGCTATTTCATTGAGATGGTCTTGAATGCAGATTTCTCTGAGAAGTTACAGAAGAATTTTATAAGAAGATCCAGTTTTCTTGTCAGAAGTCATTTCTTTGAAGGGTAAAGATGCTTATAAGAAGCTTCAATTTTCTTGTCAGATGCCGTTTCTTTGAAGGGTAAAGATGCTGTTATGTGTCCATCATTCTTGGTTTCAAGGCCTGATTTCTTTCTGCCAGTTGATGAAAAGTATGGAAAATTTAATGCTTCACTTATTGGGTTATATGAAGCTCTAATGTTTTAAGATATAAAGAAAAAATTTCTCTAAGATGAAGACCATCAGTAGTAGTCTGGTGTGTGAAAAGTGTGAAGATTTGAAGGTGCTGAAAATAAAGAAGGTTGGTATTATGTATGTTATGTATAAAGTGAAAGAAGATATAAGGATAAGGATTGTCTTGTTGATAATGGTAAAAATTCATGATTAAGTTATCTGCTGAAGATATTTATATATATTCTGTTTTTGGTTATTTTCTTAGAAAGAAGGTTTCTCCTGTTTTATATTTTTTCTTTGAATATACAAAAATAAAGCTAAATATATTGCTGCCTCTTTATCATCTACATCGAGTTCATTCTTGAAGATTGAAGATTATTAAGGTGTCATTATCATTCTATTTGTATATGTAGAAATAAATGGGAAAAGTTACAGAAGTATTTTCTCAGAAGAAAGTCAAGTAAAATTTTGGAGTTGCGATATTTTTTTTTTTTTTCGGTTCCCAGATTAAGTTGTGTTCTCTGAACTTTAATTGATTAAAGTATCTTGCTGCTGCTGTTAATTTCATTGTTAAGAGTTTTGCAGTGCAATATTTCAAATTTTCAGTACAAATAATCAAAATATGCTGCTTAAGTATTTAGTTGTATCTTCATGTGTATCTGATGATAAACTAGCAATTTCTGAATGAACTGATTGCTATTTAAGAAGAAAATATTTCCTAAGAACTTTTCCAGACTGTTGAATGCATAAATTATAAACTTTGCATATGCTTTTGGAAGCACATAATTTAGTTTCCATTATGAGTATCTAGTAGTGCATGGCAGGGATGTTGACATGGTGGCAAGTGATAGCAATTCAATTTCTGAGCATTCCCAAGATGGGTCTTCCAAAGATTAGAAAGTCCCTCCATCATTTAATCCTTTCCCCCCTCCCCTTTTTCCTTTCTCTTTTTTTTATTTTTTTTAAAATAGGTTAAGTAATTGAAGATTGGAAGGTAAGAAGCGGCATGATCTTGCGGGCTTTATCTGAAGTTGAAACATCTTGTCAAGTTTCTGATCCCTCGCAAGTGGTTGGAAGATAGACCAAGATTTAAGAAGCTTTATTTAATTTTTAAATATATATAATTACTAGTTTGATAATTTATTAAGCTCTAAAATGACAACTATTTTGAGCATATACTGTTGCCAAAAGTCAGCTTTCTACCTAGAAGGTTTCACTTGTAATTTTTCTACTCTTTATTTACTTATCAATTTTTAGTATTTTGCTCAATTCTATATATAAACTATTATTTGACTATGGAAAATACATGTAAAAATAGTCATTCTACTGCATGTATTTGAAATATATTTTGAAAGTTGTTAATTTTCATTTTTAAAGAATTTTATTTTTTTATTAACTAGTAGAAAGATTGTTTAAAACTAATATCTTTTATATGATTAAAAATTAAGGGTAAGATAGCAAATGTTTCAGTTGGTTAGTTTAATTTATTGTTATTGAGTTACATCTCATGGTTTTCCTCCTCTCTCCCCAAATAAGATGTGTTCTTAGGCAGTGGAAACCAAAGTAAAATAGAAATATTAACATACCTTAATGGTTTCCCCTCCCCTTTTTTATATTTTTTAATATTTGCTATGTACAAATATATAGCAGAAGTAAAAAATATTTTAAGGTGTAAATATTTCGTCATTTGTATATAAATATTGCACCAGATGGTTTTCATAAAACCAAAAGTTTTCAGGTGTGTATAATCTGCCCATTAAATTTATTGTATCTGCTAATTCACACATAATATATATACACATTTTTTTTTCTTGACATACAAATTTATTTCAACTAATCATCCTACTCATAATAGTATCATTCTACATGTTGGTTATTTTCAAACTTAAGTTTTAAAATTCTAACATATGTTTTACCTAAAAAAAATCATGAATTTTAAAAGCACTATAGTGTAACTGTGTTGTAACTAAGTTAAAATATTTGTAAAAATGTACATATGTAAGTATATTAAAAAATTTATTTCAACTTGCTGTTTTATTATTTGTTGTTCCCATCTAAACATTACTTTTTAAATTATCTTTGTTTTTCTTTTTAAAGTATGTTTGCTTCATATAACCACAGATTAAGTTGTTATATCAATACAGTACTAATGAAAATATTATAGTAAATTTGTTCTCTATAACAGGTATGTTTTATAATCTGTTAATGCATTGTAATTATTTTTACTTTTTTTTATAAAGTAGAGGGATTATTGAAGTAATGAAAAAATTCAATGCTGAAATTTTAAGGGAAATACCCATCTTGAACATGCTTAAATACATTTTCACAAGTTTCAATTTTATGACTACATGTATGTTAGGTGAAGCTTTAAATATTCATTCTGACTATTGAGATAATTTTAATTAGTTTCATTATGACATCTGTACATACATATTTTGCATAACTTAAAAACAATTAGCTGTATGAAGTTTAGATTTTTGTATTTAGAACTGTTATAACGTCTAGTTTTGCACTTTCCCTAATGATAATAATCATTACTCACTCAATTAGGATGTCTAGCAACCAGGAATTATCAAGGAATTTGGCAATTCTGGAAATATCAGGGATTTATTAGGGAAAAAATTTAAAAGATACTCTTATTTATGAATTCAGTTTTTTAAAAAAATGCTTATTTGCTGTTAAATGACAATATGGATAAACAAAAAAGGTAATCTAAAAGAATCTACTGAAGCTCAAAAGAAAAAATTAGTTTCATTATTCAGGTTTGATTAAAAAGCAAACAATTGAAAAAAATATCAATCAAAGAAGTTAATAAGGAAATGGATGCTATCATGGACAAATTGAATTTTTAAAATAATGTACAATTAACTGTTATGCTGCATTATTTAAATATAAATAAAATGTAGAAAAATTTTCTTATATATGTATATATATTCATATAATTATTTTAATTGAACTATTCTGTGTTCCTCACGTAGGTTATTCTGAACACCCAAAGACAGAAAAGAATATTTTTAAATTAAATGCATTGGAATTGTATTTGCCTGTAACAAAATTTATAAATTTATTTCATTATTAATTTATACTTAAAGCAAATTTTGTATTAAATAGTAAAAATTTATCAGGGAAGCAATTGCAAATTACATGGAATTTCAAAATTGTTTCCCTTTAAATATCCTATCAATATAATGAGAAATTTCATTGTAATGAATATTAATGCTGCTAGGCTTGACTAAAAAGCAAAGGTTAAAATTGTGTATTTAAGACGGATGTGTTATCTATTTGTGCACTCCCCCTTTGAATCAGAGAAATTTTGATATAACCCCTATTAATACTGTATTGTGTTTAATCTGAATCCCCTGTATTTAAAAGTTACTTCAGTGGATTACCATGCTTACTTTTGAAAATAATTATTAAAGCAGTTGCTCCTGTGGTGTGCACTTTAAAAATTCTTAAATGGTTGCTCAACTTACTGTAATGGACTGTTAGGACCACCAATGTATCAGTCAAGAACTTATTGGTCTCAAAGCTTACCCCCCCCCCCTCCTGAATATTTTCATATACACATTACAAGATTTTTTTTTTTTTTTTTAGCCTCTTAAAATTTTAATTAGTGTAAAATAAAAGACACAAGCAGTTGCAAATATATTTTTCAAGGTACAGTGAAATTACTTGTTGATTTGCCTTATGATATATTTATCTGTGTATGAATTTGTTTATGAGATTGAAAGTTCACTGTAAAATTATGGTACATCACTGGTATCAGTCTAAATTTTTTGTCATAAAATGTCTGTTATGTAATTTTCTCTACAGTCTTGTATTCATTAAATAAAAAAGTAATATATCTACTTATCAGAAAAAGGCCAAATGTCTCAGGAAAATTAGTTTTTGTTTCAATCATTTCCATAACAGTTCTTTAAACGAATATGTTTAAGATTGAAAAACAAGTTAAATTATTATTAATTAAATTGAAAACATACTCTAAAGTAAATGGAAATTTATAAGTATTGATAATTTATGTTCTAATTTCATCATAAGAATGTCTCTTAAGAAGTTAAAAATAAAAGTGGTTCTTTGCTACTGTAACTTACATAGATTGATGTGATTTTTTAAAGAAATTTAAAAAATGTCTGGGAAATCCTCCAAAAGTGACCTCAAAATAACATGAACTGGACTTCTAAGCAGTTTTCCAGATACTCTGAATTACATATAAGTTCATTTTAATGTAGTTTTATTTCTACTAGAATTGTATAAAATAGGTTTAATATTACCAATATTGTATTAATTTGACCCTTTAAACCAATTTCTCTAAAATTAGTTGTAACTAGTATGAATTGATAAAAAAAAATAGCAGTATATGTTCTAATAAAATAAACAGGTGGGTGTAATTATATATTTATTTGTATATTTATGTAGAGAGAAACAGATAGCTGTTGTAAAGCAAATATTTCGATAGATTTAACATTAAAATGTTGATCTCTGGTAATTGTGCTGCAGAGGTTAGTTTTACTCATGTGGCTTAATTCGATTTTGTAGTATCTTGCAGTTGAAAGATCTTAATATTACCTTTTTATAGACCAAGACCATTAAATCTAAACTTGTTCGGTTAAAGTTATCTTCTATGACATATACAGCCCTTCATTTTGGATTTCAGGTTAGAGGCATCATCTGTGCTTGAAAATAATATAGCAAAATAGTTATAGCATTTTACGTGTTTGCATAGGAGCTTCCACTCTTTCTTGCAGAGATAATATAGCATCTCTAGCTCCATCCCACATATGTGGACCTTGTAAACGGTATTGATATGGAGTGCAGGGTCCAAAAACACAAGCTTGAAAAAGTGCTGGATCAGTTAAAGCAAGTTTCCACATATTGGGCTTGGCACCGAACTGTCCTGCTATTTCATCCATATACGGTAGGTATTCGACTTGAATGGTATGTCTAGGTGAATGTGTATATCGTTTCGATAGATATTCGTGACGATCGTTGACTTCTTTCTTCATTTGATCAGTTGATGGCAATTTGTGTTTCCGTATCATTAGCTGGACGTACCACCGACTTTGCACTTCTGCAATTGGGAAAATGCTACCAGTAGGTTGGATAAGTCCAATAAATACTAAGGAAGGATGTGGTAGATGAGCTGGGAATGCCAGTTTGTAGAAGTTCACTTTGTTTTCTGTAACCTGAAATGGGGAAAAATTAAGTAGTACTAGATTTGTATTAATGTAGCTGAATAAATGTTTTACAACGCTTTAAAGGGGGGGGGGTGAAGTTTTTATTTTGAGTACTAAACAATTTTGGAAATAGAAATTTTCATCGATATTAGTCGACTAGTTTGGTTTAGAGCTGTACGATAGGTAATTTTTGCTACACGAATGGCTGATTTGACCTGACTTATTGTTTAATACCAATTCCGAGCATCCATGACAGCAACGAATTCCAACACGTAGACATCATTTGGCTGTGCTAATTAACTGGCTTGGTTTAAAGCTGCCAGATCGATTTTTTTTTCCTCTCCACGAAGTGCTTATTAAGCCGGACCTATTGCTTAAAACCGATTCTGACCATCCACGACAGCAACAAATTCCGATAACGAAAGGCATATACCAACGATGGGCAAATTCGGTCCTTGAGCTCATTTTGTAAATCCATTTATTTATTGTAATATCGGAAAAGTTGACAAAAATCTCACTGTAACAGATATGGACGGTGTTGTATTGAGATTTCGACGCCAGATGGCAGTTTTCGAGGTGTACTAGGAAACACGGTTAACTTGTGAAACGAAACTAAGTTTGAACCTTTGAGAAAATGTGCATATGATAATTCTCATGTTGCACCATACAATGAAAATCTAAAAATGCGTATCATTTAATAGGCGTACAAGGACGTCGTGAAGTTCTTGTCAGATTTTTTTTTCTCCATATATTATGGTGATATAGAACCTCTGTAGCTCAGTCGGCAAAGGCGTCGATTTCGTAATCCGAGGTTTGTAAGCTCCAGCACGCCGTGTTCAACAACAGCTGGGCACTTAAAGTACATTCGTGGGCGCAATGTCCTCAAAGTTCAAACGATACCTGTGGAAATGACAGGCCAAAACTGCTGGTCTTCTGTTTGGTCCCTGTTCCTAAATTGCAAAGACCCATCGGGGCAATGTTACACACGTCCGTAGCAGTCTTTAAGCTACACGTGCTTTTCGGATAGTGCAAAATGAGTAAAATCTTCGCAGTCATGTTAGACATAAACATATCTGTATTGCCAGATGCATTAAAAATATGAGGATATTGTTTATTTTAAACAATAATATAAAAAAAGAATAAAGTTGAGACTTATCAGTAAATATTACACCGAAGAACGACAGAAGTTAATATTTTCAGTATTAATTTTTACCTTAATTATATCTTCTAAGAAGTCATATTTAATTTTATATCCAGTAGCCAATATTACGTCATCAATTTTTATCGGCGTGTTTTCTCCTTCAAATATGACACCTTCTTTCGTAAACCTTTCTATGTTTTGCTTCAAGATAATTTTTCCACTTGATATAAATTGAGGTATGGTGTCGTTGATCGTTGGATGGGCGTTTAGTACTCTGTGGGCTGGTTTCAGTCCGTACACTTCATGGTCAAAAAAGTAGTTAAGAGCAGTTTCTAATAAAGGATTTGCTACGCATGCACTCAAGCAATTGAAGATTCGTCTTTGGAGAAACAAATCTAGCGGCATGCCCTTTAAAAATAGTCTTGGATAGATCCAACTTCCTTTCCGAGTGCTCAGGTACAGCTGAAAAAATAAAATAAATTTTAAAGAATTTTAATTACACAAGAATATGCAAAAATCCCAATTTTCGGAAAATGGACAAAGTGATATTTGCTTCCGATGTACAGATTAGTTTTAAGCTTTTCTTCGTTTATTACAATTTGTCAACTCGTATCTGGTTTGGTTAGGAGCGCTACGGTGTAACGTTTTGCTACACAAGGGCTAATAAGACCGGGACTCTTAGGGTATCTTAACAAACCTTCGTATGAATGAATGCTTCGTATAAGTGAAAAAAGACCTTTTTTTTTTCAGATTTGTAGAATAGCAAAAATATTTCAACCTTTTTTTAGTTGACGTGTAATTTTAGGATTTTGGTTTGCTGTCTGTATTCGATTAAACGTTTTACACTATAACGTGAAAAATCTGCACACTTTTCAATCTTTATTGAAAGAAAAAGAATCTTAAACTGAATCCATTGCTTTTTTAATGCATATAGGTTGATGTATGATAAAAGTCTTTTCATATATGATACATTCTTAGACACACACAAAAAAAAAATGGCGCACTAAGGAGTTATTTGAATGGGACGAAAATTGGTAGATGTGATGTACGTGTTCAGAAAAACAAATGATTACAATTGGAGGAAAATTGGATGATTTATTCAAGTTATGGAGCTTCACAGAATGAAAAACTCAATAACGCGTTTGTCCACCTCTGGACCTTAATGAAAGGAGTCATTCGGCTTGGCATTGAATGATAGAGGTGGCGGATGTCCTCCTGGGGTGATATCGTACCAAATTCTGTCCAACTGCTGCGTTAGATCTTCAAAATCCCAAGCTGGTGGGAGTGCCATGACCATAAAGATCCAAACGTGCTCAATAGGAGAGAGATAGGGCAACCTTGCTGAACAAGGTAACGTTCGGCAAACCCTAAGACAAGCAGTAGAAACACGTGCAATATGGGCCGGGCATTAACTTGCTGACATGTAAGCCCATGATGGCATAACATCAAGGGCAACACAACGGAGAGTAAAACTTCGTCGACGTACCGCTGTGCTGTGAGTGTGCCACGGATGACAACCAAAGAGGTCCTACTATGAAATGTCACCCCAGATCATTACTCCTGGTTGTCAGCCTGTATGTCGGAAGACAGTCAGGTTGATATCCCACCTCTGTCCGGGGCTTCTCCACGTCTTCGCTGGTCAGCGGGACTCATCACTGGAGACTATTCTACTCCAGTGAGTGACATTCCAGCTCGAATGAGCCCGACACCACTGCAAACGAGTTTGTTGAACAGAGAACAATGGTAGTCGGCGCAAGAGGCGTCGTGACCTCAGCCTCCTTTTTGTGAGCCGCCTATGAATGGTTCTTGCGATCACTGAAGCACTAGTTGCAAGTAAAAAGAATGATTATGATGCATCTGGGGCTTTGAGTACCGCTCCGACGATTGCTCGGTCCTCACGTTCTGTCGTTTCTCTAGGCCGACCACTTCCTTCTTGACGCTGTGTTGGTCATGGTAGACTCATTCATGTCAGTATCGTCTAATAGTGGCATTGATCCTGTCCAAATATCGAGTGATTCTTCGATTAGACCAGCTACACGTCCTCTCTCAAATGCAGACAACTGCGCATCTGTATGCGAGGCACAGTTACTGCCAACCTGAGTACACGAAATGAAATTCGTAAAGAATTAATGACATGGAATCGAAATTTCACCTCTTAAATATCCTGCCAGTTGGGCAGATAATATGCGCTGCAGCGACACACATTCATTCACTGGGAGCCAAACTTTAAAGTTTTGCATTTTCCGTCGAATCCTGTGTGAATATCAATTAGTGTCCTATTTGCATTACATCATCTCGATGCATCTTTTTTGTTTTGTTTAAGAGCGTATGTATGCAGCGATCTTTAAAGACAGGTGATCAACTTGCGGGTATTAATTCAAAATACTTTTAAAATATTAAGAACCATTTTAAATAAATTATGTTTTTCAAATGTTAAATGCTTCTAATTAATGTTGTAAATAATTTATGCATTTTATCGAATATTCACATTTATTGTTTTCCCGGATTGATTGTTTTCTTTTTTCGTCTCCTTAATAGAAATAGAAAAGGAAGAATAGAATAGAATAGTTAATAGAATGAATGGAGGTTCCTCTTGTACTAAGGAATAACTACTGAAAAACTGAAAAAAAAAATAATTTAAATCCCGTTCCAAAACGTAGATACTTATTACTAAGAGAATACATGCTTGTCGTGTTATTTATTTCTTTAGCTTTAATGTGCAAATAAAGAAGGTAACAATTTTTTTAGCTTATTCGCTTATTAATATTCATATCATATGTTGCTAAGTTTATAATAAGTTATGTTGCTGTAATCTATGTAGTTCAAGAAATGGTGAAACGACTATGAAACCGATAAAGCTAATGTAACTCAGAAAAATTACTATATAACCCAAATAAGTTTTTATGACTCCATTTACAATTAAACTTTAACTTGCCACGTATCAGGGCTTGATATACATGTGCCAATTCGATGTACGCGCCCGGGTCCCTTATTTTCGATGTATTCACTATGTAAAATAATCTGAAATTTTATTTTAAAGGTTAAACAAAACGTAAAAAATGCAATTTGAGTAGTTAAATTGTGAAATCGGCAAATTACAAGCACCAATTAGTCTTTGCTTACACCAAAAGATACTTAACAAATATACTTTGCTAATTTTCTTTAACATTTTGCGTATATCTTGATACTTGGAAATATTTCTGTCTTTAAATATTTCCAGAACTTTTCCATTTCGTCATCGCAAATCTCGCCAAGCAGACTTTATTGGCGACAAACAATCATTATTGTTTGTCGCCAATATATTATTACCTATTAGGAAATATATGTGACTGATAAGAAATGGCCACGATTTATTTTGAAAATGTTGCGGTAATAGGTTACCAGCCGAGATATTTTATTTGGAGACGGCTGTATAATTTTTGGCGACTTTGTAGCCATTTTTTATGTGTCACGTCTTTTTCCTAATACGTGATAATAGTATTGGTGACAAACAATAATAATGATTATTTGATATCAATAAAGTCTGCATGGCGAGATTTGTGCCGGCGAAATAGAATAGAACCATATTTCCGAATATGGACAGCTAAAATTACTCATCAAATTGTCATAAATTTACATTAATGTACAAAAAACAGTGTTGAATGTCGTTATGAGACCAGTAAGTCTCCCTCTTTTGTAAATTAGTTTCCGAGTCGAGTGTTTGCCTAGAAAAGTTCATTAGTTACTACAATTATAAGACCTACAAACTCGAAAATATAATAAGTAAATAATGCAGCTTTTTTGTCTAAGCAAACATAAGAAAGTAGATTGTTCTTTTTACATGACCTTACCTCTCTACTTGAGTGAAAAATACGTTTTGATTTCTTTAATAAATGAATTTTCGAGAGTAAATTTCTTACTAGAGGTTTGGTTTGGAGCCCTAGTTTCTATTGTTTTGTTATTTGAGTTTCTTTCTAGAGGATTTTTTAGGCTCAAGTAAAATCTGCAAATTTTATTTTCGTATTTGATCCAAATTTAAGACCAATATCGTTAAACAGTATTAGCGTTATTAATAACTAACATAAACAGCGCCAGTGTTATTAGTTGTATTAGTGTATTATCGTTAGCAGTATTAGGCAGTAACTTTTGGGTTACTTGTCAGTCTGTGAATTAGGTGGTTCTTGGTTCCAAACTGAAGAATACGATGAAAAACCTATCATGTACATTAGTTTATATATATATGCCTCTACTACCTTTTCAGCTACCTGTCAAGTGATTGCATAATAAAATGAGTGTTACAAGCAAAATTCTCTAAACATTCAAAGATAAAAATTCGACATTTCCCTTACAGAGAGCAAATCTACCCTCAAGATTCATTATGTTTAATGTAGCTCATGGGTCGACAGATTGCGAGCCGCATGCAATTTTTTACATAGGTGTTGAGCTCTAGTATCTCAGTCGGCAAGGCATCAATCTCGTAACCGGAGAGTTGTGAGTTTGAGGCTTGAGCCGACCAAAGATCCACCGCGTTCATTATTGTCAGCTGGGACAAGTTCCCAAATGATACCTCTACAGAAGGCAGGCCTGGGGGTAGCTTCTGCTTAGTCCCTGCTTCTAAATTACGAGGATCAAACGAGGGCAATGCTACTCGCGTTCATAGCCTTCCTTAAGTTGCACGTGCCCCCACCCCCCCCCACTCCCCCCCCCCCCCCCCCCCATGCCCCCCCCGCCCCCCCCCCCCGCCCTCCCCCCTCCCCACCTGCCCCCCCCCCCCCCCACCCCCCCCTCCCCCCCCCCCCCCGCCCCCCCCCCCCCCCCCCCCCCCCCCGCCCCCAACGCCCCCCCCCCCCCCCCCCCCGCACTGCCCCACCCCCCCCCTCCCCCCCCCCCCCCCACCCCCCCACCCCCCCCCCAACCCCTCCTCTCGCTAAATGAGTAACAGCCTCACAGACATGTTTGGCATACAGAAATCTCCCTGTATTGTCAGCTGCAATGAAAAAAAATCTTTCGATGTACAGAAATTGCGATCAATAATAATCCCCTATGTAATAATAGCCTAAGTTATCTGTTCGTCTGTCCTCGAATTTATGAAGCGGTTGGACCTGGAATGGAGAGAGGCATCCATATTGGATTCTTGATGAGTTAGGGATAGCAACGTTCGAAATCCACCCCTTTCCTCTTTTTCTATATTTAATGCCATTATTTCAAGCCCTATTTTCCCTGGTTAAGAGCAGAAAATTAAGTTTATCAATTTGCCACAAAATAAATAAGGCAATTTGTCGCAATGTCACGAACTACTATAATGCCCTTCCCATTCATTTTCATGTTTACAACAGCCAATAGACAAACAATAAACTGCCCTTCCGTTTGAAACTAAAGCCAGAATTTTCATAATTTGAGAATTTGCCCCACTGCGTGAAATCGCCTTATAGGTAAAAATAACATTTTTTCTAGTGTTATGACGTCATTCCTTTAACCGTCTCATTTAATCATTTCTTATGTTAAATTACTTGAATATCGTCTGCATTATTTTCATACGTTTTATCACCGAATTTGCATATTACGTAAATAATTTTCTTTTATATTTCACTTAAATAATAGATTAGGTACATATGTGATCATTTTAAATTTAATCATACATTATTTTTTGTTGCGATAAAATTTTTATCAATGGTATCAACAACAAATTCTATCTACCTCCAGGGTGTAGTGGAAATCATAGTTTCGTTCCTTTATTTCCATTAATTACTCTCGCAAAAAAAGGGGAGGGAGAACTTTGAAGTAGCTAAGAAAACCTTGAATTATATTTGTAAATGAATTCAACGTGATTCTAAACTGCATTCACAGTATAGGGAGACTAGAGGAGTATGAAGATAAACAAATAATTGAGTGTATACCAGATAATTCTCAACCAAAAAACAAACCATTTTTTTACCTGCCTCATAGGGTACTCTACAATTCTGGAAAATTAAAAATTTTACTGATCTCGTCATATGACGGGCTGTATGCTAGTAATGATATATTGATGTCATACGATCAATATGCTATTAGTGTAAAGTACAGGTCTGTTACAAATCAATAGAAAACGTTTATCTCTTTTATTAAACATGCTTTTTCCCCCTTTTAGTAAACTGTCTGCTTAAGACTTTTTAACGGTTCAGTAACTGAAAATAAATAATCTCTTGGTGAGACTCTGGATTTCTTGTTTAAACGTAGCCTTGAATGATATCCAGAGCAAATTTCGATTCACATGAATAAGTCCCTATTCGTAATTAGCCCACAAAAAAAGGGAAAACTGTCTGAAACCTATTGACCCAATTTTTCACTTGGCATTCACATATTAGTAACAGACAAAATATACATTACATAACGTGGATGTAAAGCGGTGCTCTCTCTAAAATTGTTCTCTTAAATCAGGATTCTAGATTACCTTAATTGATTTTTCCGGAATTGATTTTTTTTTTTTAGCTGTACATAGTTACTATCGATTTAAATGTCCCTGGGATTTGCATTGGAAAGGTATTCACAAATATAGGTTAGTCGTTAAAAAAATAAATAAATAAAGGAGAAAGGACTATGATAAAAAGTTTTCTTTCTCTTCAAACGCGCAGTAAAAATAATTTTTTTTATTGGGTTAATAGCTAGCCCTTTTATACTTTTATACTGAGTTCTTTTCAATAGGCGAATAAATAAATTACTTTTCTTTTAGATCAAGCAAAACCAAAATTTAAGCATTTTTAAAGATATGAAGCCAAATGCGAGGATCATCCCGAGAATAAATTTCCCTTTTACTACAGTGATTATACAATTGCGACACACTAAAAACTGTATATAAATCATTAAATAAATATGAAATTCAATTATAAACTTCTAAATAAATATAATATTTCCTTGGGAAACTTTGAATATCCAAAACGAAGGCTAGCCACGAAGCTGATAGTAGCAAACTTATTCAAAGCTAGTTGAAATCAATATTAGCTAAAATGAAGTAATCCAAAATAAATTACAATCGTTTAATGAAATCGTTTAAATTTAGAGACAACTACAAAACTTGTTACTTGTAACCGTTTTTTGAATTCAACATAAATTACATAAAAAACAGTTTGTATAAAAAAAATTAAGTTAAACATTTTTTTTTTTTTTTTTTTTTTTTTTTTTTTTTTTTTTTTGGTATCTTGTTTTTATGTTATACTAGCTGCTTCGCACCCAGCCTTCGGTCTGGGTTTTAAAACTATGTTCGATTAGTATTAACTATATTGAAAAGTGAACTTCAGTGGTCAAAACTGTTCAAAATTGATATTGACCAGGACGGTTAAAACCACTGGTTTAAACCCCCATCGTTAAAACCGATACAACCCTGGTTTTTTGAGTAACAGTGAAATTTTCAACCGATTAAAAGCCTTATTACACGACAACCTGTCCCACTTCTATGATGAGTGACTGGCTATGTGGTCAGCATAAGTCGGAAGCTAAGACCCTCCGCAACAAAATCAAAGGAACCCATTCCCTGACGGATCACAGCTTACTTTTTAGTTATCCTCTCTAATTTTTTAAAAAATTATTCTTATTTCTTTATTTGAACAAATCGCTAGTTTTCACTGCAAGACGAAAAGAGCAAAAACATTTCTTCACAATAGATCACAAGACGTTGATAAATTTAGCATTACTGTCGGTTCAGGACCATACCATATAGGTACATGGCAGGTTTGAACCAGCAGCCCTTAAGAGCTAGATGGATTTATTTACTACTTGTAAGAGTCGCGTCCGTCTCTGTCGGTGGTCAAGCGAATTTTTGTCCATTTTAACAATTGAAAATGACGGTATTGTCTCCATAATGGCTTTCTTGACGTACTGAGGTGTCAAACGTGTCGTTTGTCAACGCACCAACAGAGAAAAGAAATTTTGCTTTGATCCAGTCGGCCAGGCGCCAAAGTGCGTTTCGGCAACCCCAAGGACAAGGGTCAAAAGGGGCGGGGGGTCAACCTCCCCTAAGACCGAGGTTTCCTGCTGGAAAAAGAGAGAAGCGGGAAGGACTCCCGGCTGAACTTCTAAGAGAGCAGGTTAATGTAGAGTGATCTCCTCTCTGGACGATAGGTCACATCTGCATACACTTTAATATTTCTTTACTTTTATTTTGTAGCAGTAAATCAACCTTGTTAAGTTTAATCCTCTACGCCTGGTTATTTCGTCTCCATACCTGCTATTATACGAGACCCATGCGAAGTCATAGTCAAAATGACTGGGGTTCGGTTTGGAGCGCAACGGTCTACTGTTTTACACACGAGGGCTAATGAGACCGGAACCTACTGCTTAAAGCCGATTCCGAACGGCTACGGACATCTATGCCATAGGGGGATTCAAAATGACTAGGGTGTGACGGACATCGGAAATAGAAATATCGCAACCGCTCGGCGAACTAACACTACTATAAAACGGAAATTCACAAATTACTGATCATGCAGTACTGTTTTCGAATTGCATACAAGGTAGGTAATTTTGTAAAAGAAAAATTAAAGGCCCTGTCATAATCCCTTTCTCAATATTTTTGCTAGAAAAATTAATTTAATGTTATAAAATAGTTGTTTATAAATTATTAAATATGCCATAATGTTTTTTAAAATTTTGTAGTCATATAAGTTGTAGTTTTGTAAAAGAAAATTAAGGGGATGTGTCATAGTTCCTTTTTCAATATTTTTTATTATTTTCTGAGTTATTCATAAAATTAACTTCTTTTAAATTCATCTGGTAAATACAGGAGCATATTTATTACCAGGTAAGTTTGTAAAAACTTAACGGAAATTAAAAGACACAGTGTGATTACAAATATATTTTTCAATGTACAATAAAATAACATACAGCTTTGCTGAACCGTATTATAACGTATTTATGTATGCATGCAAAGCTATGGATGTATGTATAAAATTTATGCATGTATGTGTGTATGTATATAATGAAGTTTTTTTTATGGGATTTAAAATTCACTGTACTTTGGATTAAAATTTTGAACCCCCCCCCCCTTAATAAAAATTCTGGTTACATCACTGGTGAAAGGAAAGGAAACAATTCTAATAAAAGTCGTCGATAATATTTAATTTGTTCAGTATAACTTTTTTAACTAACTTTTCTTAGCAATGATTACTTTTTAAAAACTAATAAAACTGGTAGCTGACGAGGAGCGAAACAGGAAAGATATTTTTAAAAAATAGCAAAGAATTACTTTTTTTTTATCAAAGAAATGTGAACAGCGACATTGTTATGTTTCCGACAAACGCAAAAAATGTCAGTTGTGCAAACGAAAGTCGATTTATAAATTACTAAATATGCCATAATTTTTTTTTAAATTTTATAGTTATATAAGGTGTAATTTTGTAAAAGAAAAATAAAAGGATGTGTCATAGTTCCTTTTTGAATATTTTTTTTATTATTTTCTGAGTCATTCATAAAATTACCTTCTTTTAAATTCATCTGGTAAATGCGGGAGCATCTTTATTACCAAGTAAGTTTGAACCTAATAAAAACTAAGCGAAATTAAAAGACACAGTGTGATTGCAAATATATTTTTCATGGTACAATAAAATTACGTACAGCGTTGCTGATCCGTTTTATGACGTATTTATGCATGCATGCAAAGCTATGGATGTATGTATAAAATTTATGCATGTATGTGTGTATGTATGTAACGAAAAAAAAATTTTATGTGATTTAAAATTCACTGTACTTTGGACTAAAAATTTGGACTTCCCCTAATAAAAATTCTGGTTACGTCACTGGTGAAAGCAAACAATTCTAATAAAAGTTGTCGATAATATTTGTTGCAGTACAACTTTTTTAACTAACTTTTCTTAGCAATGATTACTTTTTAAAACTAATAAAACTGGTGGCTGACAAGGAGCGAAACAGGAAAGAGATTTTTAAAAAAATGGCAAAGAATTGCCTTTTTTTATCAAAGAAAGGTGAACAACGACATTGTTATGTTTCCGACAAACGCAAAAAATGTCAGTTGTGCAAACGAAAGCCGATTTCTAGTCATCCTTCAAAATGCTGACAGTGTCGTAACAACAACAACCTGGCACGTAATCATTACCGAAGAAAGATTTTCACAAAAACCCGACAGAATGTTTTTCTCCCCCGCCGACTTCCTTTCTCGCCAGAGTTCCCTGAAAACCCTCTGACCTACTGATCTATTTTCTCCACAAAAACTGGGGCGTGATCGGCAGGAATCTAGAATTAGAAATTTGTTCATTTCTCTCTTAACGGGGTACTTTCACTCTCTCTCTCGCAGCCTTTCCCCCACCCTCTATTTTATTTTTTTTTCTTCTTTTAATTCTTAATAGAAGCAGATGAAGTACCTGTTTGACGATCTCGCTATAGCCGTTTCGTGTTTTTCCTTTCGATTAATTGACAGTTTGATAAACGAGAAAGCTTCGAAAGGAGGTCACCGAGTCTGAAAGCGGTGCGGTCTAGTAGAAAGTGATGCGATGAGTAGGTTGTTTGTTCTTTACACTTTCGTATTTTTCCAGGTTTTTTTTTCTTTCAGTAAATGATTATATCATCGATTCCTTAATTATTTCCTGCATGGAGCTATAAAAAAGCTTGATCTCGCGTTCGTTGCAAATATTCCCCTCTGAAATCTAATCATTTATTTTAAGTTAGAAATTCAGACTTTATCTCCATTGGAATCTCCTATATAATAATAGCTTAAGTTATCTGTCCGCCTGTCCTCGAATTTAGGAAGCAGTTGTACCTGGAATGGATAGAGCCAGCCATATTGGATTCTTGATGAGTTAGGGTTAGCAACGTTCGAAATCCACCCCTTCCTTCCTTTTCTAGCATTTAATGCCAATATTTCGAGCCCTATTTTCCCCGGTTAAGATCAGGCGATTAAATTTACAATATAATAAATAGGTAAAAATAGCATTTATTTTTCTAGCGTTATGACTTCATTCCTTTAATCATTTCTTATTTTAAATTATTTAAATATCGTCTGCGTTATTTTCATACTTTTTATCACTGAACTTAGATATGGCGTAAATAATTTTCTTTTATATTTGGCTTAAATAATAAATTAGGTACATATGTGATAATTTTAAATTTAACCATCAATTATTTTTTGTTGTAATGAAAATTTTATCACATGTATTAACAACAAATTCTATCTACCTTCAGGGTGTAGTGGAAACGATAGTTTCATTCCTTTACTTCCATTGATTACTGTGGCAAAAAATTTGGGAAGAACTTAACGATAATTTAGACGTAGCTAAGAAAACTTTGAATTATCTTTCTAAATGAATTCAACGTGATTCTAAACTGCATTAACAGTATCGGAAGACTTTAGAGGAGAATGAAGAAAACGAATTATTGAGAATGTACCAGTTAATTCTTAGATAAAGAACAAACCATTTTTTATCTACCTTATAGGATACTTTACAATTCTGGAAAGCTTAAAATTTTACTGATCCCGTCATATGACGGGCTATATGCTAGTTTAATTAATAGTAGTCACGTCGCTGTTATCTGCTTTTCAATTATTAGACACACCCTTAATGGGAGTTTTCTACCGCAAGTGCGATGACGTAGTCGCGGAAACTTTAACGATACTAGTTGCCGCAACTAAGCTTAAACCGTACTCTGAGCACAACGAATTGAACTAGCTTACTATCGAGTTTGAAAATAAATCCCGCCTTTCATTATTTTAAGGCGGTTTATGGATCTTCTACTTTGCACCTTTAAACCAACCTTTAGAATTTAATTCTGATTTTCTTTCGGCAACAGCAATGTTTGTAAATAAAACATAAATAATTCGCATTTTTCTTTGCATGCCGTATTGTTAAAAGTGGCATCAATCTCAAGAGTTTAAATCGAAAGGATTGTCTCACGGAAACTTTACCCATGATTAATATGGAGCATTATATACAGTAGAATTTTATTAAGCATATTCGCTTTCCATGGGTTTGGTTTGGAGTGCTACGGTCTACTTTTTGCAATACGAGTGCTAATGAGACCGAGACTGCAGTTGAATTTTCTTTTTCTGCAAGTTACATTCTCTTAAAGATATATTTTGTACATTACAATTATGATGGAATGCATAAAAATGATGTAACTGATGAATATTATGATGTAAATATTAAGCATTTGAGATCATTGATAAAAAACTTGATAAAAAGTTATATTGTACTGAAAAAGTGTAAAATGATAGTTATTCCATCAAAATTATCATATTACTACTAATATCAATACCTAAAATCTAAACATCAATGTTTTGTTTTGACAGTTTTTTAAAAATATAAATGCAAGAAATTAAAATTTAAAATCACAATATGAAAATTATGGTTATGATGAAAATAAAAAATATATATGATGCAAATTAAAGATAAATAATATTTAAATCATACTTTGATAGTATTTTAAAACAGTTTTATATATGTAACACATTTTGGTTCAGACTAACACACGTATCCATGAAATTGTAAATTTTTCTTAAAATTGTAAAATGCCGAAATTATAAAGGCTTCGATCTTTTATTACTTAGCATTGTTAACAAGATTTCTACTAGTATGAAAAACATATATAAGATCAAAAACGAAGATACACAATATTACATATTCTTTTATACTGTCTAAATTTCACATTAATATATTTAAAAAAAACAACTTTTTTTAGTTCATACTTTTAATATCAGTGATCCGTGGAGATGGCATGGAATTTTCTACTTTAGCACTATACAAAACAGGTATATTTTTTTAACTGAGCTATATATTCGTAAGTCAAATAACCGCCATGTTTTCTTACTATCGAGAAGGTCTCTACAATTTGCTGGAAAGTTTCCGCAATGTAGCTATCGGTGACTTTCCGCATGTAACCCCAGAGTACCGAATATCGTTTGCTCTCAAAATTTCCTCGAGCTGTCGTGACGTCATACCGCACTTGCGGTACGAACCGCAACTCCCAGATAAGGAAACTTTTATCCACGAGGTTTACTTAAACCTTGGCCTGTCCTGTACATCACACGATATATACATCTAATGCTATTTTTAAAAATATACTACTTGAAATAACAAAATTATATAATGTATTTAAAGTTAAAACGTTATTAAATATCCCGCGAAAAATTCATTCTAAAAGGAGCAGAATATTTTATTTTACATGATAAATGCTAATTTTCTAAAATTTTAAATATCCACTTGAATTTTATATGTCTCACTGAAAAATATAACTCAGTTTAAGACACTTCACAAAATATTTTCCATTTAAAATACAGTTCATTATGTATCACATGGGATATACGAGAGTATAAAACATAAGTACGGTATTTTTGCAGCTAATCGTAGTTTTGGAAGCCATAAAAATGACGTCTAGAATAAACTAGAAGTAATTAAAGAGACGTGATTGGTTACCGGAATGACATCTTTCCTGGAGCCACGCCCCTTACAGCAGTTTATAAAGAGCCTGGCATACAGATTTTGTGGCTCTTTCCTTTAATATCGCGATGTAATATATCATGAAATATTTTCTGTTATGTGTTCTTTTTCCTTATGGGGATTGTGTGTTTAATGCCATCTTATGTTCTAAATAAAAGATGTTTTTGTAAGTGAACGTCTGCATCAAATTACTATGCTACACATTTAATAATAATGATGATACAGTAATGGCTACAGTATTTTTAAATTACGTGAACATATTTCATATATATGCATACATATATATACGCGTGTGTGTCGTATAGCCTACTGTATGATGGGGAAGGGGGAGGTAATAGTCATGGCCAGTTGCAGGGATAAAGCAAAAGATTGTTTCAGTAACAACGGATATTTATTGCCGCATTGTCAGCTGGATGGGTTCCCACTTTATCCTCTTCATTATGCGATCTCTTTGACAGTTTAAGGATGTGAGAAAATCTCTGAAAAAATCTTTTAAAAATCTGTCTCCGACAGCGCACATTCCCTTTTTGCTCAGAATTTCCTAGACTGACTGCTAAGGTATTTTAAAGTTTTAATTAAAAAGCAGGGGAAAAGCAGAGATTCACGGGGTTTTTCTCTCTTGATCGTAGATCAAAAAACCTCTCAGTATTCTCGGGTCGTAGTGAGGGCGTTTAGTTATAAATTTACTTCGGTACTTTTGATGTATCGGATTACAGGATGGGGTTTGGCCTTAAATTACTTAAGAGGGCATCTTCGGAATTTTATAAAAAATCTCTATGTTCATTTTCACATACAGTTTACGGTTTTTGTTACACACATACACACACACACACACACACACACACACACACATATATATATATATATATATATATATATATATATATATATATTACTCGTGTGTGTGTGTGTAAGTTCAGCAACGAAAAACACCAATTAGAATTGGGGAGCTAAATGCGTAAGTAGGAAACTACAGGAAAATCCCTAATACGTTCCCCAACTGGTTTGGTTTGGAGAACTACGGTCTACTTTTTGCAACACGAGGGCTAATGAGACCGGGACCTACAGCTTAAAGCCGACTCCGAACGGCTACGAACATCCATGCCACTGAGGGATTCGAACGCACGAACTCCGGTACAGACTCCTCCTAAAGAATCGGCCATCTTTCGGCACGTTCCCCAACTGAATATAACATCAATGGTTTCTGTAATAGCAAAACACAATGGTTCAAGCATGAATCTGTAACAAAAACTGTTGCAATAAATTATTAACATCTAGATCAGTCCTCCCTTCAGAACTTGATTAATCGCTTGCTGTACTTGCACTACTGTCTGATATGACAAACAAGATTAGATTTCGATGATGTTATGTACAATTTTGTTTCTCTCGTGAAAATCCGACCCTTATCCTACTGAATAACTTTTATAATTTGAGTTGCGTCCATTATATACTGTTGCAGATCAAATTGTGTTGAAATATCCCTTCAGTTAATTTATCTTTTTTTTTTTTCCTTCTACCCTTAGGACATCTCCCCAGACAAAAAATATTTATCGGGTGGCTGGTATACGATATTCGTGCGCCAATCTACTTGCACAATACTGAAACGTCGATTGCCGCAACACTGGGCATAAGCTGACCCTTTGGTTTAAAGTTGCCCCTGTGCGGGGCCCCAAAAGTGTGTTCTGGTTTTAGATGGAGACCTCGTTTCACCGCTGCATTCACTTTGTAGAAGTGTCCTTGGCCAAATTTCTAAAGATTTCAGATTTCTTTTTTACCATGTATTTTTTTTTTTTGCAATTTTTTTTATTATTTTTTGTACCCCCTAATGGTCTAAAAAACAAGCAGGAAAAATTTGCTGTATTTTAGTAATTACAGCTTCCTTTTTAATTCGTCGTGTGTTAGATGTTCACGGTTTGATATATTACCTTTTCTCTTTCGCAACAATCTGGATTTTCCTCGTTCGCCCAGCGTGTAGTGTTTGTTGCATCTGTAAATTTCTTGTTCAAACACACTGTATGGTTGCTTTCGAATGCAACGGAACTGGGAGGGGGGTCAACGTAAGCTGCTTGTGTCCTGCGTAGTCATTTTGTACCAACCGCTGCCCCTTGCGAGTTACAAATATTTTGCAAATTAGCTATCTATATAAAAGAGTGTCTACAAATACACACCGTTTGTCGCCAAATTTGCTATAAATATTCCTTGATACCATTAGACGATAACTGCGATATTAAAATCTCTTCCGCCCACTAAACCAGCCAAATGATAGCCGATTAGGTAAGGTGCTACTCTTCAGCAATAGTGTTCTGGGGTTCGAATCCCACTATAGGTATGGATGTTCGAAGCTGTCCTGAATCGACTTTAAGCAGTAGGTCCTAGCCTCATTAGCCGTCGTGTTATAAAGCAGTAGCGATTTAGACCATAACGCTCTAAACCAAACATCCCATTTTGTCACGTTAATCCACTGTTTGAAAATATTGTGACACCTTCAATGTTCTTGAGTCAAGAGGTAGCGGGACGAAGGATCACAGACATAACATAACTGGAAATCACTTTTATTTCTGGAGTAAATACTGGCTAAAAAAACAAAGGGATTCTAATATCCCAAAACATTTCGAAATGTAAATGATGTTTGCTTGGATAACACATCGAAGATGATCACAGACGTAAAAAAAGAAATATTCTCACACGATGGGGAGGCCTTTCCAGGGTGCAACGCGAACCCAAACTATCTCCCGTTTGGTGTCCGAGACCCTGCCGTTCCTTATATGAGCGGACCTTACGAGTCTCCCGAACGTAATTGCTAAAGAGCTGGCTCCGGTCTAAAGTCGCGGAAACCTCCACGAGGTCAAAACACTTACCTTAAAAAATGTCGAAAAGCCCCGAGTCGCAAAATTCTAGGCTTTTTATCCCTGGGGGTCAGTTACGGTCTCAGTTACCTGAGAATTCCAGTTAAGGTTAGAGCTGAACAAAACGTTAGTGTTCTGAACCAAGGGGTCTTCACAATATTAAAGTTCCCAGTCGACGACAGATGGAAGAACATGAATATTACTAAAGTGTTTTATGACACATGAAAAAAAAAAAAAAAAAAAAAAAAAAAGCTTAGCTAATTTGTAATTTAGCAACAAAAAATTTATCTGCGGATAAAGTTGTTTATAGTGTATTCAAAAGCGAAATGAGACTTGACTTTAGCATGTTAACTTTCAAAGAACCTTGCCTTAAAGTATCACAAATTTTTTAGAATAACCTAAACAATATCACCAACGAAATAATAGTTGAATTGAGTAACTAATTCTAGGCGGCCATGCTAAGTACTGCTTACCTGACCACAATAACCTTATATTTATTACATCCGAAAATATCTTATTACTTCAACAAGCAATCTTAGTTACTATAAGATATGTATTTACGTTGCATTTGCGTATACTTAAAATTATATATATATATATATATATATATATATATATATATATATATATATATATATATATATATATATATATATATACTATAATATGCACAGTGTTTTTATGAATTAGGAAGTATAATGCATTGTTCTTTCATAGTACTAATGAATATTTTTGTATAAATATAGGTTACATGCAATACTCCTACTTCTCACGGATAGACTTTTACCTGCTCTTTCATGACTGACATCTTCAAAATTACTTCTAAGAAGGTTCTTCTCCTTATTTTTTTAAACTAAAAAATACCATTCTTATTTGTCGAATGATGGTCGAATGGTAGAGTATTGCTCTTCGGTACCGGAGTTGGTGAGTTCGAATCCTGCTGGTGGCATGGATGTTTGTAGCCGTTCGGAATCGGCTTTAAACAGTAGGTGTTGTCTCATTAGTCATCGAGTAGCAAAACAGGAGACCGTAGCGTTCCAAACCAAATCAAACCAAGCCCATTCTTATTACTTACTACCTTTAGAACTGGAGATAAATCCGTCTGGCCAAGTAGCACCTTACTGCCCAGTCTTAATAGAAGTCATTTTTAGCATTAAGATATGAACTAATCTTTTTTAAATTTTAATTATTTTAATTTTTTAATCCTTTTTAAATTTGTAGTGTAGTTAAAATTGTGCTAAACTAACTGCTTAAATGGAAGTTTCGATAACATGGTAAGTTTCTGAGTCGGGTTGTTTAGTTTAGTTCGGAGAACTACAGTTTACTTTTTCACTACACGTTGGTTAATAGGGCCGGGATCTACTGTTTAAAGTTGATTCCGAACGGCTACGAACATTCATACTAGCAATAGAATTTGAACCTATGATTTATGGTATCGAGGAACAGCGCTTTACTCGCTTGGCCATCATTCTTTTTATCTGGCTTCAATGAAAATTGACGATTCTATCACGTAGTATAGTTTTTTTTAAGAATTCTTAAAATTTAATCTGGCAGAAAGGAAATTATATTTTGACAATAGGTTAACAATATGACAAAATAAGTGCGGCCCTTTGGCTATTCGCCATTACACGAATTAGCCTTCCATGGAAACGTTACCCAGTACTGCAATAGAGGAACTGTGAACGATTAAAGCACCGTTACTTGTAGCTATTAACTAATAAAATAGTATTAGTTGTTCACAAAAGTCATGTGGTGACCACATCAGATTTTTTTTTTAATTTTAGGGCAAAAATTAGGAATACGCTTTACACGAATAATAATTTCTGTAACCACACAATAAAGGTATAATTAAGACGGATATCAAAGAAGAAAATAAAAAGAGAAATATCTTATTCAATAATATTGATGAACCATCATCCTTGTCCACCATTTTAAGATGTTTTAAGTCCTGAAGCTTATAGACAGAGAACGATCTGAAAGGTTTGGTTTGAACAGCTACGGTCTACACGAGGGCTAATGTCACAGGGACCTACTGCTTGAAGCTGATACCAAACGGCTATGAATCTCTATGCCACAGTGGGATTCGAACCCACAGACCCCGGTATCGATGATCAGCGCCCTAATCATTTCGGCGATCCGGAGAGAGAACGAAAGAGTGAGAGACTTGTTGCTCAAGAGAAATCCTCTGACCCGTAGGTCTGAAGGTCTTTAAGGTCCTGGAGCTTATTAGACACAGAAAACGATAAGAGAGTAGAGAGAAACACCAACTAAAGAATGAAGGACTAGTGACTGGAGATTGTGGCAGCTGGTCACAAGAGGACCAGAAAAAGGGTCGGTCATTCTCAGGATCAGTAAGAATTTATTCCCCTGAAAAAGGCAGGAGTTCCAGACCCGAAGGGGAATAGGATTTTTATGTTCCTGTATACCTCAGTGTGGAATGCCGGCTGTCGATAAGGAGTTCGGTCCTCAGCCCCCCCCCTTTGCGAGGAGTCTTTCAAGAAGAAGGCAGTTGGTTGTTGGGGGCTGGAGGGTAGAGAAGGTTGTTTTCTCTCTCCCAGTGATGTTATTTTGTACCGTGTATATATTGTATATAATCGATATAATAAAGTGTAGGACTTTAAGCTATTGTTCTTACTAAGCCCCCACAAACACAGAGTTGTATGTATGTTGCGACGTTACAAGATATATCCTCTGACATGTAGATCTGAAAGGCCTTAAAGTCCTGAGGCTTATTGTTATACAGAGAAAGATCCCAGAGGAAAGAACAGACACCATCTAAAGAGTGATCTAGAGAGATCCTCTGACTAATAAAGCCTGAAATCCCTTGAAGCCCCCGAGGATATTATAAAGAGAAAACTATCCGAAAGGAGGGAGAGACCCCAACTAGAGAGTGGCAGAGTAGATGCTCCAAAAAAGAGGTCCTCTTTTCCTTGTGGCATCTCATTTTACTCTACTTTCTTCCTATGATAACTAAGTTAATTTTATAGTCTTTTTTTCTTTATTGTGTTGTATGAGTATGACGTCCATGCAGTATTTCTTAATTCCGTATTATTAAGACTTTCTTTTCTAACTGGTATCTGTCCGCGTTCCGAAAAACTATGGTTGGATGGGTAGAGCGGTACTCTTCGGTATCTGAGTTCGTGAGTTCGAATCCCACTGTTGGCGTGGATGTTCGTATCCGTTCGGAATCGGCTTTAAGCAGTAGGTCATAGTCTCATTAGCCCTTGTGTAGAAAAATGGTAGACCATAGAACTCCAAACCAACCGACCAGTCAACCTGTCCTCACTCCACCATGTTGTTGCCCCTGCACACCTTTTTTCTTGTCACTCATCAACTCTCTTTGTCTCTTTACCCACCATTCCACTTGTGTATTAAACATTTAACGCAAACAGTGAATTCGCCCATAAGTTTCGCTTCAAAGACAATAGACTTGATATAAAAAAAAACTGAGATTTTTTTTTTTTTTTTAAATAAAAAACACATATAAAATAACAAAACCACCCTTATTCTACTCAGACAAAAAATAGGTTAGAAGAAAAAGGGAATTCAGCTGAAACCTCTCATTCTGGTATTTCAGACGGCGAACACATAGCGGAGAAAGTGGAATAAGCACTGGTGACGAAAGAGAAAAGTACCCGGATGTAGAAAGAATAAATACTGTTGCAGGGCAAAGGAAAAAGAAAGAGGCCCCAAATGACTCTCTCTTCGTGCGTTAGAAGGATGGGAAAAAGAAAGAGTTCCCCAGAAAATTAAAAATAATAGCAATATAAAGTTTATTGAAAACCATAAAGAAATATTTTAAACAGTAGAATGCCCGGAACATTACATCTTTTTCAGTTAAAAAATTCGACCAGTTCATACATACATACATGATGAGACGGACTTCTCGATGTGTGGTTTTCAGTCATGGCCATAAAAATGACACCGTTTTAGCTAAAGACCTTTATTAAGATAACGTTGGAGGACGAGTTCCCACTTCATCATAGGGACAGGACAAACTGAGGGGTCAGCTAGAATGAAGTTATATGTACAAGACCCTTAACACCTGGGTCAACATCTGTGGGAAAATATCTGTCCAACGACATCGTGCATCTCCTTTTTGTTTGGAAATTCCCTAAACTGTCCATTAGGGCCATGTAGAGTACAATATATTGTAAGGAAAATTCTCAGGGGTTTTCAAAACTTAAATCAAGGGCTAAAAATTCCTGCGTCATTTTGTATTCCCCTTTTTAACCCCTAACCTAAATTGACCACTGGGACTATAGTTTGAGACCTCAGAGAAGGGGCCTGACCAATTATAACTCTACATGGCCCTAGCGGACATTTTAGGAAATTTCCAAACAAAAAGGAGATGCACGATGTCGTTGGACAGATATTTTCCCGCAGATGTTGACCCAGGTGTTATGGGTCTTGTACATATAATTTCATTCTAGCTGACCCCTCAGTTTGTCCTGACCCTATGATGAAGTGGGAACCCGTCCTCCAACGTTATCTTAATAAAGGTCTTTAGCTAAAACGGTGTCATTTTTATGGCCATGACTGCAACCACCCATCGAGAAGTCAGTCTGTGTGTAAAAATGTTATGCATTTCACCTTTATAACCTAGTGTTATATCCGGATTATCAAAATCTAATATTGTATTAATATATAAATTAATAGAATGCATAGTTATTATATAATTGTCACTATAATGTATATGACACGAACGAGTGGTTAAGACACATTTGATTTCATATATAAAAACTTCTTTATTGTAATCCTGTCCATGGCTATGCCATTTAGATACTCTTTGTTCTCATTTTTTTGCTACGACAAGCGTGGAGGATGCTATCAGCCCGAGTTCCCGCTCAGAACTGTCTTTTTTGGCGTTGCTACCTAATTAAATTCCTATGTCTACTTCCACGTCAGCTTCTTTACTCTGTATAGCTCCGCTCGAGGGTGTGACCTTCTCCCATTACGTTATCGTTAATAAGTTCTAACTACTTTTAATTGAAACTCGCTTAATTCTTAACCCCCACTTTTAAACCTGAAATATATATATATATATATATATATATATATATATATATATATACTCACACATATATATACACACATATATATATATGTATATATATATATGTATATATATGTGTTATATATATATATATATACTCACACATATATATATATACACACATATATATATATATATATATATATATATATATATATATATATATATATATATATATATATATATATATGTGTGTGTGTGTGTGTGTGTGTGTGTGTGTGATGAGAGAAAAAGAGGGAAATAGATATCTACATATTACTAAATTTTATAAAACAGTGTACATGGCTTGGCTACAAAATGACTCCAACAGGCATTCTAGTGTTTAAGTCTTTCACTTAAACTATTGCTATTTTCTCCACACTCTTCTAGAAGTTTATTATTATATTTTAATAATTGTACTAAAAAGATTAAAAGTCGTCGAAAAGTACATTTATAAGTATTTTTCAAAAACTAAATATAGCGATTTTCTTTCAAGAGTTTAAGTATTATTTGACATTGTTGCATGATATTGGTTAACACTTGGCATGCTGGTTTACTCCACCGCCAACTTACGCCTGCAGCGGGAGTTCTTTCGTGAATCGCGCGAAAATTTACTTAATCAAAAAAATTCGCAGTAAATCGAAAACTACTCTGTTTTTATGAACGAAACTTTTTTATATTTTACACTTTAGTATATACCGTATAACTATTTAACAAAAAAAAAAAAAAAAAAAATTACGAAATCACAAAAATAAACGATTTTTAAAATTGTACAATGTATTCAAAAATATTATTTCATGAAAAGTACAAATAGAACTATTTATTATCAATTTTGTATTCAACAACAAAAAACCGAGCTTCAAATTGACAAAATACGACTTGTACGTTCTGGAGCTAGGAATTCGATTGAAGACGAAATAACGCGACAATCATAACTTGTGGAAAGAAAAAATGCAAAGCGTTGCTTAGCAACGCAAACAACACTCATATAATGTGACACATACATATAATTATACGTATTTAGTAGATTTCTGGTGGTTAGCGGGTGTCCACCACAAATCTACTAAATACGCATTTTTACGGGACCCGCGCTCCAGTGATAGACTGCGAAGTGTTCAGTTTAAATAACTAAGATTGTTTTATTTCAAGATACTTCGTATAAGGCGATTTCACGCAGCAGGGTACATTCTCAACTTATGGCAATTATGGCTTTAGTTTTAATCGGATGGGCAGTTTATTGTTTGTCTATTGGCTGTTGTAAATATGAAAATGAATGGAAAGGGCATTATAGTAGTTCGGGACGTTGCGACAAATTGCTCTATTATCTTAATTTTCTCGCAGATTGCAAACATAATATTGGGATGAGCCAACAATGGCTAACTGAATATTAACATTAAAATGCCAACATAATAATAGTATGGGTCAATTGAATGCCAACATAACGTTTGAATGAGCCCTCTTAATACCGGTGATTTTAAATTCTTGTTCGTAATAAACTGTACAATTGCATCACACCTTTCTCCGATTTTGGAAAAAAAATTACTAACGTATACTAATAAAGAAACAAAAAAAAAGTGTGTGGTTTTACAGACAGCCATAAGCATACACAGTAACTATAATTATAATTACTTTAGTAAAAAACTGCATGTTTTCTCGAAACTCGGAGAAAGGTGTGATTCAGTTGTACAGTCTACTGCGAATATAAACATTTACTGTTCCATTTCTAACCAAACATTACTCTTGAAATATTGAAGTAACAGCTTGAGAAGTTGACAAACACCTTGGGCACTAAAAGATGGCGGTTGACACACAAATGTCTTATTTGCCGCTGATTCTACAGATGTGCGTAGCTATAGGGAAATTACTTTTGTGTTCCTAAGCCAATGGTACATTGATATATCCATGCAAGAGGCGTAAACAAAAGTATTTCTACTTTGGGCCAAAGGAAGGCCAACATTCTAATACTTCAGTTTGCCACCAAGACATTTTGTTTTGCTAACTAAATGCCACCGCTCCATTTTCTTGTTTCAATGTACAGCCAACCAAAAGACAGCTACCAACTTGTGGCCAAGGAACATATAATTTTTCCGTGCTATCTGGGAAGAGAAGACATCAGTTAATTGAATACAGTAATGATTAAGACATAGTAACTACTATACATACCTTTTTGCTTACTCGGCCTAATTCTACAGCGGCATCCACTGCCGAGTTTCCTATTCCAATGACTAGAACGTTCTTGCCTTCATATCCCTTTTCGGATTTAAGGGAATGCGTATGTATAACCCGTCCTTGAAAATCATCAAGGCCTTCGAAATATGGCCTATTAGGGTAGGTATGATGTCCTGAACATACCATCACTCCGTCGTAAGTGCTCGTAAATGTTTCACCACTCTGTAAATCCTGAATCGTCACTCTCCATCTTCCCGTGTCCTCGTAATCGTCGTCCATCCCTACCTTTACTACTTTGCACCTGAACCGCACATGCCTCAAGAGGTCAAAATTCTTCGCGTACATCTTGAAATATTCCAGCATAACCGTGTTGTGCATGAAATTGGGAAATTCTTTGGGTGGCGGGAAGTCGCTAAAAGCACTCAATTCTTTGCAGGTGTTGATGATCGTGCTCTTCATCACAGATGGCGTTCCGTCAGAAGTGTCATCGTGGTACTTCCATAAGCCACCGATGCCGTCTGAAGTCTCGAAACAATCCACATCCAGATGCTCTTCTTTGCAAGCTTTAATAGCGGTGAGCCCGCTGCTGCCAGCTCCGATTACGCAAATCTTCATTGTTTTGGAGAATTAGTCTTTCGTTATCTAATTCTATGTCTGCCCCGATAGGAATAAGCCCTGTAGGAAGAAACAAATATCTCATTAGCATCCTAACGAGAAATGCGTTCTAGAAATAATAAATAGTACAAATATGTGCTAAATTAAGTGAAACTTACTACTGAACATTTATGACCGTAATAAATTCGATATTAAGCCACCTGCAAAAATCGTGTCATTTTGAAGGCCTTATCACACTATGCGTGTTGAAAAGGCAATGAATTCAATTTAGGATTAATTTCCCGATGAAGATTATTCGGATTTCTCGTGCTGTAGCGAAAAACATTCAATCGAGTAAAGTCATACGCAAGCGGGAATAAAAATAAATCGTCAGAAATTTTTCTGCTATCATGCGCGGAATACGCTTATTCTTTATTGAGAAAAAGAATCATAAACTGAATCCGTTGCTTTTTCAAAGCGTAGAGATTTACATTAGTAAGGCCTTTAAGTAAAAGATAAGATAAACAAAAAATAAGATTTTTATAATTTAATAAATATTATTTTATTACATTTAAAAAAATGTAATCAAAGAAAACTTAAAGCAGTTGTTAATGCTTAATCTTATATTATTTAATTTTCTTGATATGGTTCATATCCTTTTTAATATGCTTTGTCACTTTTGGTTTAGATTCGTTTGGGTACATTTGGAGCCCTGTGGTCTACGTTTTAGTACCCCTCAATAGGGTTAGTTAAACTATACTTGCGACTTCAAGCCGAATCCAAACGGTTACAAACTCTTACATCAATAGTAAGATTAATACTCATGGGCCATAGGCACCAAAAGGCAGTCTTCAAATTTCTTAAGCCTCATCCGGGAGATTTCACTTTTATTGTATTGAATATTTCTACGTTAAAAGCTCCATTCTTCAGTTCTTTGTAGTGTGAAGACCTCTTGGTTCAGAACACTAACGCTTTGTTCAGAACACTAAAGACCAAAATCACCTGTAACCTTAACTGGAGTTCTCAGGTACTTGGGACCGTAACTGATCTCCAGGTATAAAAAGTCTAGAATTTTGCGAATTGGGGCTTTTTGACATTTTTTACGTTGGTGCTTTGATCTCGTGGAGGCTTCCGCGACTTTGGACCGGAGCCAGCTGTTTAGCAATTACGTTCGGGAGACTCGTAAGGTCCGCTCATATAAGGAACGGCAGGGTCTCGGACACCGAACGGGGGATTGTTTGGGCTCGCGTTGCACCCGGGAAAAGCCTCCCCATCGTGTGAGAGTATTTAATTCTTTTTTACGACTGTGATCATCGTGGATATGTTATCCAAATAACAATCCTTTACATTTCGAAATGTTTTGGGATATTAGAATCCCTTTGTATATAGCCAGTATTTACTCCAGAAATAAAAGTGATTTCCCATTCTATTATGTCTGTGATCCTTCCTCACGCTACCTCTTGACTCAAGAACATTGAAGGCGTCACAGTACACACAAGATACATTAAAAATATCGCTCACCTTTCTTACTTGATTTTTTACTAAATACATGTAATGGATATTTTTTACCTACTACACACTTATATGGTATCCAGGCTGGAAAGAGAGCAGTAATTAGGCTGTGAAATAAAATGGCAAAATTTGAAAATAAAATATTGAATTTCTCGAAATAATCCATTTTGTGGCACTTTCCCGCTAAAACGTTTTACATTCGTTTATATAATACCGTAAGGGTTCAAGGGAATCAGCCAATCATAATACTAAGAGTATATCGCATACCGATGCTTAGAAGTGAAACTAAGTTATATAAGAATAGTTGAGCTAAGCAGACATTATGCTGCTGTTCACAAAGTCGCCAAAGGTTACTACAATTAGAAGATAAACAATGATATTTCGACAAAGGTTGTAATTTTAGGGATAGAATCACCATAAGTTTTTAAAGAATATAAATATAATTAAGTAGACTAGTTGGTTAAAGTATCATTGCTTACATTAATATTATATATTCTTTGGGCCAATGAAATACAGTTGTTACGTCGCCGAGACAAAAAGACATATTGCCAATTTTTAAACATATTACTGCAAAATAATAGAAATTAATTAAGAAGTACCCTACCTAGTCACAAACTTCATCCATTACCTATATCAATGCACATGCATTTTTAGATTTTAATGTTATTAAAAAATAAATGTTTAATTCGCTATCAAACAAAATTAACATCAAGTTCGTTAAAGTTTTAAGAAATTATTTATTTTCTTACTTTGAGTTCTTCAAACTTTTTTTATTCGTCTTCTAAGTGTTTTTTTTTTTTTTTTTTTACAATTTAACTAAATGCACCGCTGTGTTGCGGGTTGTTCTTTTTAGAATTCGGGATTGTATTGTAACTATCTTTGACTTTTAGACAAAAACTATTAATATAAACTGTATATTTATCCACATACATAAATTTCGATTAATTGGATACTTAATATATCAATATTTCTCTCACACTTGCAGCCAAACTGCCGCCTCCAAAGAATTTCGGTGCCCCGGGCAAATGTCCGAGTTTCGAAATTCCAAAGACCCAAGCGTGGAACACACTTGTCGAAGGAGAGATGCAGCCAAGTTATTTGGTGAAAAGACAAATCTATTCAGCCCATGTGCATTAGTGTTGTATAAAATACCATAGTTGTTAAGCACTTTCTAAAATTGATACACATTTCCAGAAATCAATTGTGATAAAGAAATTTTGGGATTAAATTTCTCCCAACTTTTTCAAACGCACTTGTTTTCTTTTGGTGTAAACTAATCATACATGCAAATTTTTTTCAATGTATTTAATAGGGGTGGGGTAGATCTGTCGACGTTCATTTAAATTTCTAGGTTCAATTGTATGACAATTCACTGTATTTCGTAAATGAGAAACAAGAGAAAAGGAAATAATGTTGCTCAATTCTTTATCATTCCTCTATCGTTATTTGGAAACGTATTTGCTGGCCTTTCCATTACAACCATTTGAGGCCCTGTCAGGGTGCTGGGAGGCTCCTCTTTTGATATTTGACCTACTAAGAGAAAAGAACCTCGAAAGTAAAATAAAAGCGGAAAGCTAAGTATGTGGGAGTGTTCAATGTTCGAGATGAAAGAGGAAGTTATACTTCCACAATACTCTCACTTTTACGTTAGGCGAGAAAGAACATCCAGAATATTATATATTTCTGTCTGTTGTAATGAATGGCGCCCGCGTTGTACTTTCTCGCAATCGCTAGGTTGATGGTTCTGTCCCCCGCGATGACGTATTTTCTAATTATTATTTAATTTGTAATTTACGCTTAATTTCAGTTCCTTAATATTTTTCGAAGCTATTTAAGTCCTTTTCTGATTTTTAAACTTTTATTTTCTTATTTTAAATTAATTTTTAAACATTTTTATTATACGTCAAAATTTTATTTTTTTTATTACTGTTCTGATGTTCCTGGCCAAAAAATATTTTGTGTTTTTCCTATCCTTAAACTTTCTACTCTTTAGTTACTGTGTTATGAACTCACGAATCCACCATTCTATCCCTATCTTTCATCTTTTAGTTGTTTTTATGCTCTGCTCGTTGTCAATTTCTCTGCTTACTGTAAGAAATCTCTGGATTAGAGGGCTCGGCCCAGGAAATCCAGTTGACCTACCATCCTGAAGGTCCTGAAGGTCTGTTGTAACCAATCGTGTTTCAACGTAAAACATTTTTTTAAACTTTATTCAGTTTATATTGATCTTTTATTGCATGTACAAAATTAACTTAGTATTTATCTCTAGTTTCACATTATCGAGAAAATCACTCAGCACTAATGCCATGGTGCTTTTATAGACGTTTGAATAAAGGCAATAGGTTTTAAAGGCTTTAAAGGTGATGTAGCCACTGGACCATATGGGCCGCGCCCGTCAATCCAGAGGCTTCTGTCAGTAAAGCACAAATATGTCAACGAGCAAAAAATAAACACATAAAAGAGCAAAGAGATAGGTTAGATTCGTGAGTTCATAGCACAATAACTAGAGAGTAGAGAGTTTAGTAAGTCTTAAAAATGGGTGTAGTTCTTACAAGTTTATATCATGGTTAAACATTTATGGTGTGTGTGCTTAATTGATAATATACTTGTAAATTATGGTGAAACTGTCACATTTAGCAGTCATCAACCTTCAGCCTGCTAGCTGAACTAAAATGTGGCATACATGGCCGTAACTAGGGCGTGGCAAAGGTAGCATTTGCCACGGGCTCATCAGTCAAAGGGGCGCCGCACTGTGAGGAAAATAGGGTCCGAAAGAAGACGATTCGAACCGAGGAAATAAGGAAAAGTTGAAAAATATATTTTTTTATTACAGTATCAGATTTTATTTTTAAAATTGTTGAAGCATAATGAAAAGCCGCATATCGCAAACACCTTTTATTGAAAACACCAAAATAATCAAGAAATACGAGGTACATTGGGCTTTTATAGTTTTAAGATCCTGCGTACAGCCAATCAAATTACAGGCACAAACAAAACAAATTAAACACAGCCAATCAAAACACAAAAGGATCAACTAAAGAAAACCTCGTACGTCAAAGAAAGCTATTACTTATCTACAACAATAATCGGCCAAGTCGTCAAGTATGAGTGCGATTATATATTTCAACAAAAATCTAATGTGTTTAAAAACTACTGTTTTAAGAATTTTCTTATTTTTTTAAAATTTTCCTAGAGACTAAACTTGTTTTAGATTCTTACAAAATGTTTACCAAACACTCTTAATATGCCTTTATATAAATTAGGGTATTCGTTTGAAATTTTGAATTTATTAAAGTTATTAAAACTAAATTTAAATTTAGAAAATCCTCATTTTTTTATGAAAATTCAATGTACAAATCAAAAAATATTCCCTTAAATAAACTATCCAGTTTATCAGCAAAATAACACTTTTAGAGTGTTCGAAAATATTTTTAAGTATTAGTAAAATAAATATAGAAGAAAAAATTAAAAATTGATATACAAGGAAAATTTTAAGAATTGAAAAAATATTTTGAGTTCATTCTAAATATATGATATAGAAAACATTTATATATTTTCTCACTATATCGGGTGGTAGAGGCGCAGATCAGTTTTTTGCCGCGGGCGCTAAGGAACCTAGTTACGGGTCTGGTGGCATGCCGTCTGAACGTTGTTAACCAAATGCATTAACTTAAAGGATTTTCAAGAAGAGGGATAGTTAGAGTGTTGTCGGAGACATGAACTGTGACAGGAATGTAGCATGACTTTCTCTCTCTCTCTCTTTCAGAACAGTTTATTTCTTTATATGTAAATAACATGCATAGCTGTATATAATAATGCCTAGACCTCTAAGATTAATTGGTTTACCTGGCTAAATCCCCCACAAATACAAAAGTGTATGTATGCTGCGAAAAGACAGTGTGAAATGTAGAAGGGAAAATGCGAAAAAAATTCAAAATAATTTTCTGATCTGAATTAACAGTATAGATATTATTCTGGAATCCTTCGCAATTTACCTGAAATCTTTTCAAGGACGCTTTTTCTGCCCACGCCGATGTTTTCGAAACAATGCTGGTATTTACTACAAGAAACCGGATGGTTCAGGAAGTTTAACGAAAACCCTTACTCAATTCTCAGATTCCTTTTAAGATTTCTTTTCCTCCTTAATTTTACCATTTTCCTACTTACTACCTTTTTTTTACCTATCAGGTGTTAAGAAGAGTTTCACAATAGAGTTTCAGAGAGAAAATAAGGTTTTATCTGCATGGGATCAGTATAATGATAAACGACGAACATTTTCATGCTTCATAAATACTAGATTCTATATCTTTTCTTCACATGGCTAGCAAAATATTACTTTAAACTTTATTACTTCCAGTGACGTAACGAGAAGGGGACACGGTATAAATCATGCCCAGGGCGCCATTTGCACACAGGCTATAAATGGTATATTCTATATAGTATTACATTACTATTTATATTTCTGGCCTAATAATGAAAAAACAAAAATGTAGGATCGAAATTGGTTTTATTGTTTTTCAAAATATTCTCCATTTTGATCAATACACTTTTGCATGCGTTTGAACCAATTTTCAAAGCACTTTTTCCAGTCCGATTGAGGTAACTCCAAAACATGCATTTTGAATGCATCAATCGCTTCTTCGGGGGTCGAAAATCGTTGTCCACGTAATTTATTTTTGATGTGTGGGAAAAAAAGAAGTCATTGGTTGCCAAATCAGGGCTCTACGGCGGATGACCCATCAGTTCGATATTTCGCTCCGTCAGAAATGCCTTTGTTTGAGTCGATGTGTGAGAGCTCGCATTGTCATGATGAAGAATGATTCGCCTGTTCTTCTGCTTTTTTCGAATTTCTCCGATGACTTCTGGCAAACAAATGGTCGTGTACCATTCAGAATTGACCGTCCTGCGTTGCTCTAATGCCACTGTTGCCACATGACCGTTAATGCCGAAGAAACAGGCAATCATTTGTTTCGATGTGCTTCTTCCTCGAACAACTTTTGTTGGTTTTGCCTCGTCTTGGAAGACCCATACAGTTGATTGCTGTTTTGTTTCCTGCTCATATGCATAGATCCATGATTCGTCACCAGTGTAGATGTTATGCACAGCCTTTGGTGTACTTTGAACGTATTTTTCCAACATTTCCTTGCACCAATCGACACGAGCCTTTTTTTGAGCGTTTGTCAGATTATGCGGGATCCAAAGCGAACAAATTTTTTTTTACGCTCAAATGTTCATGCAATATTTTATTGATGCTAGTCATACTAATGTCCAAAGACGCCTTTATCTCACGGTATGTCATATGACGATCTTGCTTTATCAGTTCACGCACAGCCTTGATCTTTTCTGGCACAACAGCGGATTTTGGAAGACCTGCACTGGATTCGTCCTGGATCGAACATTGACCACGATTAAATTCATTATACCAATTTTTTACAGTGCTGTAGGATGGCGCTATATCCCTGTATAAAGAATTAAGTTCATCGAAGCACTCTTGTCTTGACAATTCACCTCGAAAGTTGTGAAAAATAATGGCATGAAAATGTTCACGATTCAATTCCATTTTTTGAAAGAGAAGAACTTTTCAATTTACTGTCAACAACACAAATAAAGCTATAATGGTAAATCGCTGAATTTATGTTTAAAAATATCAAACTTTCGATTAAAATCGTCTGCGGTCGCCTAGCAACACTTACTGCTGCCAAGGCCAGAAATATAAATAGTAACCCTCGTACTATGGGAATTCATTTATACGAAACCTATGCAAAATATTCAGTTATACATAGTAATTCTCATTCCCTGGCGAATCTCTCATAAGGCTTGTGTAATAAATTTTCAAATCATACGAATATTTATTTATACGAAGTACTTCACATTCACAGGCGAATCTTCCATAAGGCCTATTTAACAAATTTTTCACTTATACAAATATTTAGTTATACAAAGCATTCATTAATACGAAGAAATGTTGGATACCAAGTAAGTTTTTGAACGTGAATTTAATTCAGTTATACGAAACAAAAAGTTTTCGTGAACAACATACATGTACTGAATGCAAACAGACTTGTTCAGTACCAGGGTTTGCGGGCTTGAATTCTATTGATGGCAGGAATCTTCGTAGTCGTTCGAAATCGGCTTTAACCCCTTCGATCAACGTCTCATATACGCGACGCAGCGATTTCACTCTTATTAGTCCAGCGTCGCCTCCCCGCGATGATCTCCGTTTGATATTGAGAGACCAGCATCGCGTATGCGTAATCGGAGATCTGAACGTTTTATTTTAATTTTTAAATGCTAGATTTAATTACTAAATGATGTTAAAGGGCAACGGTCGACTCGTATAGCATTTACGTGCTGGTCCTCAAGGGGTTAAGCAGTCTCATCAGCTCTCGTGTAGAACGTAGCCCTCCAAAGCAAACTAAAGTTATTATAAAAGGTGATAATAATGCTTAACAGAATAATACATATTATTACCGATTTTTTAATAAAAACTTTACCATAAATTTTCTTTTAATGAATATTCTTACATTCTATTCCTATCTCATTGTCGGAAAACAGTCATAAGGTATGTGCTACTTCTCGTCTTCAAGGGGATTTGGGAGACATAAATGTCGAAAAAGAATTCCATTTTTATTTTTTAATCTTAGAAAATATAGTTTTGCGAATAAAAAAACCCATCTATTTTTATTATAATTAGATCAGCACATACTTTATTTAATTTTATTTTTTGTTTTGTAATGTTAGTAACACTACTCCCTCTTCAAGAGGTAAATATATTTGTAAAACATGTTCTCATACATAAATCATACCAAGCCTACTTTGAGCTAACAAAAGGAACGAGAATGCTTTTTATAAATCTGACATTTGTTTATTTCCTTCAAACATACATTTCTAGTAAATGTGAAATGAGTATTAATAAAACTGTATATGATAAAAAGAAATTGATATTGAATTATACATAAGAAAAAAAATTTAGTGCCGTTAGTCATAATTTAGAAATGAATAGAATATATTTTTCTTTCAGACTTATTAATTTTAAGAAGAAAGTCCTAATTTTTGGTCTTCAAAAGGCTTTTTAATGTTGGGACAGAAGGTAATGTAAAACATTTCCAAATGTGTATTCGAATGGGCACTTTGTTTCTGTACTTGTTTTGTATTTATATATATGTCTATGTATATATATATATATATATATATATATATATATATATATATATATATGTAATCCATTTTTTATAAAACTCCTTCACAAGGAGAAAGTTCAACAGCTAGCATTCATAAAGTACAAAGATGCAGTCGGGTCTCATATTCAAGAGAACTCAGAAGTCTAATTTAAAACTTTATTTCAGAGCGGCAACACGACACATCTGTCCTTCTGGACAAATTACAATCAAAAGCCACAGAGTTCACTCTGCTCTCACACAAGTACACCCAAGAACGCTGACAACAAGACTTTTTCCACAACAAAAACAGCTTAATAAGCGAATTGACTGCAATATCAGCAAAACGCGAAAACATGTTCCGCCAACACCTGGGAAACTGCTGTATAGACAGAAAGTTTACAGTTTTATGACAGAAAGGAATGTTAAGTGGAAAATACTTCGTTGACCAAACCATTTAGAGGCTGGGAAAGAGATTTGGATGAATTAAAATTGGAGAGATTAGACTTTTGAAGAAATATTAAAGTTAAATAATTTTGATATATTACAGATATATATATATATATATATATATATATATATATATATATATATATATATATATATATACATATATATACATATGTGTGTATGTATATGCATATCCATATATATAATATATATATATATATATATATATATATATATATATATATATATATGTAATCTATATAATTATAAAACTGCTGGACAAGGAGTAAGCTAAACAGCTAGCAGTAATAAAAATACAGTCGGCTGACATTGAAGAGAACGGCACAAGTCTAATTAAAATCTTATTTCAGATCTGCTAAAACGGACATCTTTACTACTCAAAGACAGACAAAGGAAAGACACAAAAATCACTCTGCTCGAACAGAGGTGCACCCTACAGCGAAGACAGAAATAATTTTCCCACTTACTCAGCGAATTTAAGTGTAAGATCAGGAAAAACGCGTAGCTGTTTGCCGGTGATAGCTGGGAAACGCGTTGAATATACAGAAAATTATATCTTTAGGATAGAAAGTTTGGTAAGAATTTTAAGTCGAAGACACTCCTTTGATTAAGGCATTTAGAGGCTGGGAGAAAGATTTTAAGGAATTAGAATGGAAGAGAGGTAGTTTTTAAGCAAATATTAAAGTTAAATAATTTTGATATATTACATATATTTATGTATATACATGTGTGTATGCACACACACACACATATATAGAGGGCAAGTAGGTATGAAGTTCGTAGATGCAAGCAGCGGTGGCCAAATTTTAGGGCCACCGATGGAATAAATAACACTAAAATATGCTGAAGTTTGTTTAAAAAAATATGACTTTAATGAAAATATTTAGTGAGAAAAACAATTTATTTTTTGTCTGCTTTTACGCACCTGAGAATAATTGTTCTCATAAACCTCATAATCTGGGTTAGGTTTTAATGAATACACATGTCTTCACATATATTGTCATTTAAAAAGATTGATTTGCAATATATTAAGTCCTCTTTAAAGAAATTCGCACTTCAATAATTTTGAGAAATGACAACTATAAAAGTCCAAGATCTTTTGTAATAAAGGGTAAAATTAAGATATTTTGTATAATTTTGATACCAAACTCTCTATTACTTTATATGATAATGTTAGAAAATGTAAAGAAATTATACAAAAATTTTAGAACTATCAGACTTTATTAATAAAATAACTAATAAAAAAGACAAAAGAATGTAGTTTATTGTTACATTTTGTTACTTATTTTGCTAGGGTTTCCGTTTAAAAAGTTTTTAAATAAATATACGATGTATGCTTATATTATTTTGAATCCTAGTCAATAACATGAAGCAGCCATAAAAATATAATGCATTTTTCTAAATTATGAAACTGCTAGGGGTCAATAGAGACCACAACTGCGTACACACACACACACACACTTATATATAAAGCAGAGAAGTCATCACTTCAGGTTCATTCTTTAAAATAAATGAAGTAAACTACATTTCTTTTTGTACTGTAACGTCGCAACATACATACACCTCTGTGTTTGTGGGGGCTTAGTAAAAACAATCGCTTAAAGTCCTTGACTTTATTTATCTCGACTATCTACAATATATACATGATATATAACAACATCGTTGGGAGAGAGAAACAACCTTCTTCTCAAGCCCCCGACAACCCACTGCTTCTTCTTGAAAGACCCCTCGCAAAAAGAGGAGGGGGGGGGGAGAAACAGGGCTGAGAGCAAGGGAGTGGTCAGCGGTCCGGACTCCTCAATGATAGCCGGCATTCCACAGATGTATGTAGGGACATAAAAATCCGAAACCCCTCTGGGTCTGGAACTCCTGCCTTTTTCAGGGGAATAAATTCCCACGGGTCCTCAGAATGACCGACCCTCTCTAGTTCTCTTGTGCCACAGTACTGTACTATTATTATTTCTAAATAACATTAAACTGTATGTTCATTTTCTTTTGTTTTGTGTTAATTACTTAACTAATGTCCTATAATAATTTTATATTTTTCTATTTTCCATTTAAAAATTTCATTTTATATTTTTAATTTTGCAAAAATTATCCAATTATCCGGGAAGAGGCATTTCCTGACAATCCCGGATAAACGAGAGTGCACTTTATGAAAAGAAATTATATTTTTAGTAAATAAGTGCATTGGTTAAACATAACTTCTCCTTCGTAACTGTCTGCACTTTTGATTAGCACGTTTGATCGCCTGTTAAGATTTATTTACCCACGCAAGAATTCTCGCACGGGTACGCTATTTTTATTTAATGCATATTGTTAAATATTAAAACAGTTCATATTATTGTCGATAATCAAAAACGATAAAATAAAACTGAATGATGATAAAATCACTAATCACAACTCGACAAGCCGAACGATGGCCGATTGGTTAGGGTGCTGGCCTTCGGTACCGGAGTTCGTGGGTTCAAATCCCACTGTGGTATGGATGTTCGTAGACTTTCGGACTCGGCTTTAAACTGTAGGTCCCGGTCTCATTAGCCCTCGTGTTGCAAAAAGTAGACCGCAGCACTCCAAACCAAACCACAATTCAACAAAAAAAAAAAGTATTAAAAGGTAACGAAATTTTATCTATGATTGGAAAAAAAAATTTAATGTAAAGAAGCTCCCAGTAAAATAAAGTGGCAACTCACCTGAATGAGATAGCATAGACCCGTGCCTTTCAAACCCTGGAATCGTATTGTTTCACAAAAAAAGATACTCAAAAAGAGATCAAGAACAAACACCAAGGTCATTTCCTGATCATTTCAAGTAAATTGGTACTAATCAGATGTGAATATACTACAGCTTATTTAACTACAGTTTTTACAAGTTCTTTTATTTATTTATTCTTTTTTTTTCTTCTTGTGTTTATTCCATTATTTCACATTTTTTAGGCATAACAAATTCTGTTGTTGAAGACGAAAGGAATGAGGAAAATCCCGTGATAAAATTTTCCTAAGGAGAAAAGGTCGCACGATGAGGAAATAATTGACGTAACTTCATTTTCCTTTGTAACAAATAGTATTCTGATCCATTTTGTTTGGTAGTTGCTTACACTGAATAATAACATATTCAAAACATCCCTATAATTTAGTCATAGATAAAATTCCCTTAAATAAACTGAATTTTTGTTTACAGTACCTATCAAGGTTTCTAATTCCCTGCCTTTATTTCCATCTCGGGAATTTCTTGAAAATCAGGGAAATATATAACATACACTCCTTAGATGAATGCATTACAATTAGGAGAAATAAAAAAATTAGCTATTTTTAACTGGTATCCGTAATAATTACACAAAATAAGTTTAATAATTTAAAAAATTATACTTCTTTGTAAATTGAGCTACAAAACGCAATTAAAATACACTGTCTACTAATAAGTATTTAGACACCTGTGATAGAAAAGAAAAACTAACTTTATTCAAAATCAATAGTTGGTAGAGCCTCCACGAGAAGCAATTACAGCGTGAACCTTCCGGGGCATACTTTCCACAAATATTTGTATTACAGCTAGTGGTATTGTCTTCCACTCGGCTTGGAGTAGACATACAAGTTCCTTCACCGATTTAAGACGGGCAGTGTACCCCTTAATTCGGCGATCCAACTCGTCCCAGAAGTTCTGGATAGGGTTCAGGTCTGGGCAGGCCAGTCCATTCGATGAACTCCATTGGCATCATACCAAACCTTGGTTAACATCGAAACATGATAACTGGCACTGTCGTCCTGAAAGTAACAGGGGTCCAACCCGTAAAACTGCCACAACGTAAGAAGCACATTGTCATCCAAAATAGTGCAGTAGGCATCGGCATTGAGCTTACCATGAATGGGGACCAAGGGTCCCAGTCCATACCAGGAGAAACATCCTCAGACCATAATTCCACCTCCGCCGAACTTGACTGCTGGCACAATGCATTCTGGCAGGAGACGTTCTCCAGGCAGACGCCAGACCCAGACCTGCCATTCGAACGGTAAAGGGTGAACCTTGATTCGTCGCTCCAAAGAACCCGTTTCCACTGATCTAAGGTCCAATTTGGAAGTGCTTTGCACCACATTAACCGAGCAGCGCGGTTGGACTTTGTGATCAAAGTCTTATGGGCAGCAGCACGACCATGAAAACCAAACAGATGTGCTTCCTTACGGATGGTATTCATTGAAACAATACTCCCGGATGCCCGTTGAAACTCCTCGCGGATGAGGGTCATCGATTGGATGCTGTTCTTCCGAATTTCTCTGGACAGCACTCGTCGGTCTCTATCTCCCAGTTTCGTTGGTCTGCCGACTCGGGGCACATTCCGACAATCACCGCTCACCTTCCACTTCTTAATCACATAGGCCACTGTCGATTTTGGGTACTTCAGATCACTCGATATGCTCCTTAAGGATCGGCCACATTTGTGATACGCGATAATTTATACCTTTCTCCAAATCAGAGATCTCCGAACTACGCGGCATCTTGTATGCGACTAATGCCGATGCTGTTTCCTACACGATGTATACCGCGGAGGCCGTGATGTACCTCAGGACCGCAGATATCGTCGTTTGCATAGGTGTCCAAATACTTATTGGTAGACAGTGTATATTGATTCCTTTCAAATGAATGATGTAAGTAAACATAAGCAATCTATGCTTTTATCATCCAGCTTAGTTCTTAGTTTTCTTGTGAACCATAAAGGACTATCCGTAAATGATGTTACAGTCTTTTTTTTTCAATATTTTGGACTACTTGTTCTCCCTTTGTCATAAATTTCAACCTCCTCCCTAGCCGAGTCATATTTCACGCAATATTACATAAACATATACTTGCAGTTCAGAAACAAGAGTTAAAGATCACTTATTTTATTTTTTAAAATTTAAATTTTAACTGTGTTTTATTGACATCTGGAAATCTATATATATAAAAATGAGTGTGTGTCTGTATTCGATAGATTCATAAACCTTACATCCAATCGCCGTTAAAATTTGGGAAATTATTAGCTATATCCCTAGGAAGGTTTTTGTAAATTTTAAAGTTTGAAATCCATACCTTTCCCCGTTTTCGAGCGTTTATGTCATCATTTGAAGCGTAATTTTCTCCGGTAAAAACAAGCGATTAACTTTTTAATTTATTGCATCATAACTAAGTCAAAGAAGCAATAATTTCTAGCAATGTGACGTCATTTTTCTAATCCCATGTAATGAGGAATTTTCACGTTTTCTAATTTTAGTTTTAAACAATAGAAGACGAAAAAGTAAGCAGGACAGTAACTATTTTTCTTTCATTTGTGCGCCTAATTAGTGATTTCTAATGAGTTTTATAGCGGACTCTTTAACGTCTCTCAAAAACGATACTTTTCCTCCGCCGAGTTTGTGACGTCATCGTTCACGTTGACACCGAGCGCCTATGCTGTTTACATATTAAAAGCGACTTTTAAATTTGTTTCTGTGTAAAGTATTGCATATAATAGAAATTTTTTTATTATGTCTGGGATTAAAAATCATATTATAAATAGTTATTGTGCCACTCTAAATATACAACAACTAATTGCAATGAGAAAATATTTTTCAGCGTTCCCAAAGATCCACATACACGCAAAATCTGGACAAATGCGATGGAAAGGGATGAGAAATTAAACCCCAAATTATCATATAAATCATCTCTGTGGGTTTGTGAAGACCATTTTTCGGTAAGTAAATGCTTGCTTGTGTTTAAATATTACTAATTTAGAACAATTAAAGTATATAAAAATACATATATACGTTTAAAAGGACTGTTGATTAACCAGTACTATTTCAATTTTAAAATTGCTAATTTTTGAGTATTATCACAGAGTTCAAGTACAATAAATGTTTGATAAAGCATATAAATATCGTAAAACATATAAATATCTAAAGTATATAATTATCTAATAAATAACTCGGGGGAGGGGAAGGTTATATATTTTCAAGGTATTATAAATATTTTCTTCAGAGATGCATACTTTCTTAAGAGTACCAGTTCACAATGATATTTTTAGATTAAATTGGTGACTAATTTGAAAAAAGTATAATATTTTTAAAATACTTAATAATGATAGTACTTTAAAAATTAAATTTAATTTCAGAAACTTTATACATTTTTAATTTAACATTAATATTAAAAGCAATAAAATTGTTATGCTATTTAAAAATGTGTAAATAATTAAGTAAAACCTTTTAAAGATTTTAAATTTCTTTTCATCAAAATTTAAAATATCTAAGAATTGGTTTGGTTTTGGACCGCTACGGTCTACTTTTTGCAACACGAGGGCTAATGAGACAGGGACCTCACAATAAATACCTCCTCTAGTTTTTATTTTAATATCTCTATTTATAAAAAGCGATGCTACTACAAATGCGTGTATATGATATATGTATATTTATTTGACTTGTCTATGTCTACAAGCAGAAGAGCTGTGATTAGCATGAATAAAATATTAATACATGTTAAGTAAAATTGGATAAATATATAACTGATTTTACATATCTTTGGGTTTTAATTCCCTGTATTTCTGCTCCCATAAAATCCGGGTTTTTTTTCCCAAGAAAGGAAACATTGACATCATGTCAATTTTGGGAGGTTGTCGGACTGTCCTTTGGTAAATCCAGGTAAAAGAGACATTTATAACAAATTGAAATAATTAAGCTATCGGGATCGATAAAATAAACTCCAGGTTTAAATAAAAATAAATTTTGATAGCTAGAAAGTTCCAAGACCTTGCAAAAACAAAATCGGAAAATAGTGAGCTCTTACAAGCTATAAGAAAATATTGGATATTCTGAACGATGACGTCACAACCAATCACGGAGCATTTTGATGTCCCGTGATTTTCGCTTAGCTTTAAAATTAATTTTTAAAATGATGGACCCAGTTTTTTACATTTTTCAGAACATTTTTAGAATTTACGCGTCTGGAATTATCAGAAAAATACTAAGTTGATCGAATCCCCCACATGTGCAAATTCCTCATTGTTTTAAGCGCAGTTTTCGTCGGTTAAAAACAGGAGATTAAAATTTTCAATTTATCACATAATAAATATGTGAAAACGATATTTTTTATCATTATGACGTCATTCCTTTGAATATCTCATTTATTCATTTCTTATTTTATATTATTTAAACATCGTCTGCGCAGTATAAATTCGATTTGACCTGGAAATATAGATATAAAGTGATTAACTTTCATTTCTATGTGACGCAAATTATAGCATTTTTATATAAGAACTAATTTTAAATTTAATTCCTGGTTAATTTTTACGTTACAATGGAATGTTTATCAATATTATATTCGAACAACAGAATATTTATATTCGAACAACAGAAAGCACAAATTTCAGTGACTCGCATGGGAAAATAAAAACATATTATTTTATATAGTTACCTTTATATTCTATGGTTGTCAATATGAATGTGTGTTTCTGTTTCATGCAAAACCATGTGGTTTGTCATAAATTTGTCAAATTTTCGCAGTCTTATTTTGCACACTCTGTCACATCTTATTGATATACAATTCATGTTTAATGGAAACTGAAGTATAAAAACTTAATATTGTTATAACACGCTTATAATAGAAATATATAAATATGTCAATGACTCGAACTGCACTGTGACGAATTTAGAGAGTTATGCACGAAAAAAAAAATCTTTGTTTAAAAGTAATACATTAAGTTCACCGTAGCGAAGCACGGGCACACTTGCTAGTATAACAATAAAAATGATTCGTGTGCTTATTTTGTATGAAATAAAGAGTAAAGCCATACAACAAAACATAATATACAATAGCAACAAAATATTAATATAAAAGAGCAATTGCAAACAGTAGTATTTTGGAATTTAAAATCGAGTTTAATATATTTTGTTCTAAATCTTTAATTTGTGAACACAAAATACTCCAAGACTGATTTATTTTAAGTGAAAGGATGAGATTTTCTTCTAAGCAAGGAATTTCTGCTGCTAGCATATTCTCAAAACCTAATGAAAGAAATGTAAAGGGAAAAAAATGAAAGGAAAGTTCCTTTCGCCCCAACTAAGAAAATAACCTGGTAATTTTTTAAATAACTTCAAAATTAAATCTGCTGATTTAAAATGTTTTTTTTAACCAAAATATGTGCTGCTACACTTCTTGTTACCCCCTTACCCCTTGTCACAATTTCACGATCCCTTCTCCCTCCAAGTGTGACAGCATTTGTGGACGGCCCCTAAATGCGCTTCTCAGCTACAGCTAGTGTTGGAGGAAGGGTTTTCGAATTGTCGCCACACACATTTGACATTTGATAATCGATTTACTGTTACATCAGATAATTGCAATTTTTGCTGCACTTTCCTGCTGAAGCTGGAACTTTAGCTAGTTAAACAACTTAGTTTTTTTCTCTTTGAATGAATCACTTCACTAATTTTTTATCCAACGCCAAAGCTTTTGAAATACATGAATAAGCAGAAACAAACATATCTAGTTTTTCTGCTTTATCTAATTTCCGTTCTAGCAAATATAATTTTTTTCAAACATTTAATTTAATTATCGGTTATAATTTTGCCTATCTACCCGTTTGTTCTCAGAAATACCCGAGAACCAAGTTGAATTCCCGGGAATTCAAAAAGTATATATATTTATATATATATATATATATATATATATATATATATATATATATATATATATATATATATATCTGTGAACCCGGCCACAAGAAATCCTAACACTTATAATCTACTGATGGGGAAACTTTTTTTAAAAGTGGGCCAGAAAAAGAAAAGGGAAAATTTAAACCAAATTATTCATAACCAAAATTATTTATAATAAAACTCAATAAAGGCTAAAAAAAAAATAATACAGTGTAGAAATTCTTACGCTAATGTGATAAATGAAGTTGAAACTACATTTCTAAAAGCCATCTTCTGATTAAACAATACGTTCTCGCTTTTCGTAGATTCCTGGAACGGACTAGCCGAACGATGGCCGATTGGTTAGGGTGCTAGCCTTCGGAACCGGAGTTCGTGGGTTCGAATCCCACTGTGGCATGGATGTTCGTAGCCGTTCGGGATCGGCTTTAAACTGTAGGTCCCGGTCTCATTAGCCCTCGTGTTGCAAAAGAGTAGACCGTAGCACTCCAAACCAAACCAAACCTGGAACGGACTAATCGTGTATGAAATTAACAACTGTAGTGTTTTATATAAAATTGTATGCAGTAAATTCCAAAATATTCTTCCAAATTATTGTTCCTATGTTTAAAAAAATTAAATGTAGAAAAAAGTATGTTTTATTAATTGAATGCATTAAAGTATGTTTTCTTTTCCTTTTCATATGCATACAGTTTTGAACCATTTTTTATAAAAATTCCCTTAACTATATATTGCATTTCCAAAATTAAATATATTTTTTTTTAATTTATAAGGATAATTTGGTACATGCAAAAAATGAACACGCTTTTAAATCATCCATTTTAAACACTAATACCGAAATGTTTTTAACTATTATACACAATTTTATGGCAGGATTACGGCTTGTGGCTTGACGCCGTAGTGTGAACTTCACTGCCTAACAGTCATCCTCAGGAAAAATAACAGGTGAGCCCAATAGAATCGAATGATATATATTTCTTTTGTATATATTCCTTTTGCAGGTTTCCTATGAAGCATTCTTAATAAATGACCCATATAGCATACGATACTCCTACGGAACTCTTTTGGCATCCATCATTACAAATATGGGGGCTTACTCTGGACTTTGCGAGTCTGTTCGAACATCCGTTGTGACATCAACTTACCGATATTATGAAAGCAAACGATCAAGCTGACGTCACAATAAATGTGCAAAACAACTCGCAATGTCCAGAGTAAGCCCCATGGTCTACCTGAGAACTTCCGAAAGGCTGCTTACGGAGTTCTTAGCTAATTGCGGATGTAGAACCGTAAGAGATATATATAAATATATCCTAATATAGATAATAGATCCGTAATAGACAAGGATTTTCCAGGGAACTCCGAAAAGTACTTAAATTTCAAGGACTCTAGTTGAAAATAATAAAAAAAAAAATCTATATCTCTATATAAATATATATTTGTAGCAGAAATTTCATTGCGGGAACAGAATTTAAATGCATGTTCATGCTGAACAGCATCTGCCATTTTCGAAAATCGACAGAATAGACAGTCTTATTTTATTAAAAACAATTTTATTTTTAAACGTAAGTAGAAAATCAAATACAGAGTATTGCCAAATATTTGAGTAGTAAAATTATTTGAAGATTGCAAATAATTTCTAGAATGTATTTTTATAAGTGGGGCATTCCCGGTAGTTTTTGATCACTGAAATAATTAATTTTTTAGATATTTATATATATTTTTATTATGAGAACAAAGATGGAAACTATATGGGAAAAATATTAAATTTTCAGTATTTGTCCATATTTTTAATTTACATATAATTTTCTGTACATATTTTGACTTTAAATTAAAGGTAATTGATTTTTTTGGCCAAAAATGGCAACATACCCATATAAACATATATGCAATAAATTTATGATGCGTGCAGCTTTTAATAATTTTTATCCCTCTATTTGTTATTAAATACTTAAAACCTTTGAATTTACTATTATTTTATAAGCATAAATTTTATTCTCACATCTTTTGTATTTTACATGATAAACAGGAGTGTTTGTGTGTGCTTATAAACACGATTTCGTCGAAACAGTCATAGCTACATTCATGATATTTCATATAGGAGTTCTTCGTAATACTGCGAAACTTCTCAAAGCCCCCTTTTTTTTTAAAACATTTTTTAGGTTTAAACAGTTTTTCACTTGTTTTTAATGCTTCTTTCTCCTAAAGTATCTGATGATTCCTCATATATTCCCAATATACTATCCATCATAAAGCTCAGAACATTTCCTTTCAGATAACCTTTTCACAAAATTTGTAAAAACATGTCACCAATTTGTTAAAAATTTCTTAAAACTAGTTACTTTTATGTCCGGAAAACGGAAATTCATCATTGCATTTAATCACAAATACATTGATTTTAATCTAACGTCATGATTTATCTGAAATTAAAAAAAGGCCTGAAAAGTGTTTTCTAAAGGAGGCTTGAAGTCACTATTTAAGTTATGTATACTATGTACTTATTTTGGATGACGTTCTAATTTCTCTGAAAACAAATCAACTTCTGAAATGTCTAAAAATTATTTTCGATGACCTCATAAACTTATGAAAGACCTCTCTCACTGTTAGAAAGGATACCTTCATATATAAATCATTTTACTTTTGCCTTTAAAGCATCTCCACACTATGGTCCACTGCAAACCATTACCACCGTCTGGAGGGGGTATGGCTTATCGTGGTCTATGGTGGCAGACGATGGCTTCGTAGGTGGCTTTTGTCCAAAGATCAAAGGCAGCCAGATGCGCAACTAAAGTGCGCAGTAGACCCTATGGACGAATCCATGCGCTCGGCGTGTGGATGTAACCCGTGAACCATCGTTCAAGGTCACCATCAGGAAGTGGTGAACAATTAGCCATAGTGTGTAGGCTTCATTAGATCTGTGACAACGTCCAGTAAAACGATACGAGACCTTCCTTTTTATAAATAACAGAAACTAGAATAAACGTTTTTATGTTTGTATAATATAAAATGGTCGAAAAGAGCGATCTAAAGCAGGGCTTCGAACCTTAATTTTTTTTCTCCGGTTCAATTAAATAAAAATATATCGGTTTTCGTTCCGCCAAAAACGGTTTTCGGTTTAGTTCCGAATGAATAATTTTATTTTATGTATATTCTTATATGTACTAAAAATATATTTCTGTCATAAATAAAAAATTTAATTCTATCAACATTTAGAAGGTTTTATTAATTTTTTAATTGGCACACTATGAGAATAGATACAATTAACCAACATGTATAATACGAGCGAAGAGCAGAGAACGGAGAGCATTGGTATTGTTATTCATTATCAAAATCACATTCGACAACTGAACGTTCAACTGAATTAAATCTGCCGTCTTCTACAAGTAGTTTCATGCGAAACTGAAACAGAAAAATGCTAATGTACATCAAAACAGAAATAGAGAAGCAATGTATATGTAATGACGATAATTATATGGTTGGCGTTAAATTAGAAAATATGGATGAGTTGGTGACAGTAACAAAATGACTGAAGATATATCGAACCGAAATAAACCGATATTTTTTTCGGTTCAGTGCCGGTTTTCGTTCCGAACAAAATAACGGGTTTTTTTTTTTCCGGTTTTCGGTTCAGTTCTGATTCCAAGATCTAGTCTAAAGTCTTTATCACAGATCAATCTTTACGTGTTAGTTTATGATTTAAAGAAAAAGGAATTCTACACTAAATCTGCTACTTTTACAGCATGCACATGTCCCTGTTGATGTGTAATAAGGTCTTTAAAAGCATATTTTCTGTTGATTTTTATACTTTAAATTAGGGATGCAACGGATGTCAATTTGGCCGGATAACGGATATCTGGCTAGAGTTTCAGACGGATATCCGACCGGATGTCAGTATGTTTAGCCCTTTTTCTTTTTGAATTTATTTTAAATAAATCCGCTTTATGTACTTTATTTTTTCAACCAAATTGTAGTATTTTTCTCTTTTATATTTTTTAATTAGTCAACTATTTGTACTATAATTTATTTTAAATTTTTTATTTTATCACAATTCAATATTATTTAATTTGAAAAATCAAATCTGAATAAAAGCATTTTTAATAGTCCTTTACCTTTCTTTTTTAATGATTTCAAAACATATTTCCACTTTTTTTATAAACTGTTTTTGTTATTCTATCCTCCACAAAAGTTTTGTCTTTTGTGTTCTCAGATGCAACTAAAAATGAATAAATAAATCTAATGTATAAATGAATCTAATTTTTTGCATAATGCTCCAAAATACTTATACGCATTGTTTCATATAGTATATTGTTTAACACTTCGATTTTTTTTGCTATTTTTACTTTATTTCTCGGTGTATAATTTTTGGCCGGATGACTCATGCTCCATGATACTTAATACAATACATAATGCTCCAAAATACTTATAAGCCTTGTTTCATACAGTATATTGTTTAACATTTTTCCTTTTTTTCGTTTTATCTTTTTTCTCGGTATATAATTTTTGGCCGGATGTACAGCCGGATAATTGTAATATGCGGCTACTGCCAATTATCCGGTATAATGGCCTTATATGCCGGATGCAGTATGCTGGCCGGATATCCATTGCATCCCAACTTTAAATAATTCTACTTTAGCTTCATTCTATAAACCTTTGTTTTTATTTTTTAAATTTAGTTTGTTTCTGTATAAATAAAATTATAACTAGAGAACATTATAAATACTCATTTCTTGATTTTTACGATTTTTTTTAAAATAGAAAATGATATTGAAAGATTTTGCATCGTAAAGAAATTTTTACACTGCATTTCCTTTGGCGATGCATCGTATACAAAATCATAAATTTTAAATTTACTTACTTTCTGTTTCTGACGAGATGGGTTATGAAAGATGTGTTATATTATCTAAAAACTAATATAAATCTTGAAATAAATATAACCATCAATCGGGAACCTTAGTTATTCAGATGGTAAGTCGGCGTAAAGCGCCTTGTATCTGTCTGTCTATATAACAAGAGTTTTCTTATAAGGATGATGCTTTTTAAGAGATAGCTGAAAATAGCTTTATCTTTAGCTATCGTTCCACAACAATTATTTAAATCAGGTTCCAAAAGCACATGCATTCTATGATGAAACTTTCAGATTAGACTTTTGTTTACCAATCAAAGGTACATAATTCTGATTACTTTCAAAGTTATCAGCATATTTTAAAGTGCTGTCTAAAGTTTAAATCTTGTTTTTGAGAAATCGTTGCATTTTAAGTGATAAAAAAAGTGAATTTCATTCTCAATACTCAAGTACTGCACATAATTGTTTGCATTATACTTTTAAAACTTGTTTTAGGTAAAATTTTGCATCCTAAGTGTCAGAGAAAATGAATTTCATTCTCGATACTTATGAACTGCAAATAAAATAAGTCTTTACTCTATACCTTTAATACCATTAAAACATGTTTTGGCGAAGTTTTGAGTCCTAATGTGGCAGAGAAAGTGAATTTAATTCTCGATACTTATGCACTGAATATGTTTTGCTCTATAACTGTAACACCATTATAATATGCTTTGGATAAATTTTGCATCCTTAATGACAGAGAAAATGAATTTCATTCTCGATACTTATGAACTGCAAATAATTCTTTGCTTTATACCATTAAAACATGTTTTGCCGAAATTTTGCATCCGTAATGACATAGAAAGTAATTTTCATTCTCGATATTTATGCACTGCAGATTATTCTTTGCTATGCACTTTCATTACCAATAAAATATGCTTTGGTGGAGTTCAGCGCATCCCAAGTGACGGAAAAAGTAAATTTCATTCTCGATACTCATGCACTACAGATATATTTTTCGCTGTACAGGGATCCCTCGTTTTTCGCGGTTAATGGGGACCAGAACCTTCCGCGAAAGCTGAAAAACCGCGAAATAGGATTTACCCCTAAGAATTTTCTTGTATGCGAGTACACGAATGTTTTAAATATGTAAACAGTATTTATACTTTACACATTTAAGACAAAAATTACAACAGTATACGTATTTACTTAAACTTGTCAGTTCTAATTAATACGGCTAATTACAAAACTTTATAGAATAATAAACATTCATCAACATTGCTTTCTGATAGAGGCGAAGAGTTGTGTTGGTGGCGGAGGAGTGACTCTCACTTGACTCATAGAAGTTTTAGACTCACTCGGAGACTCTACTTTAAAAAGCCTTTTGTTGTCTTTGTTTTTTCCTTTAAATTCTTTTTTCCTTCAAAATACAAGGACAAACCGTCAACGTGCTTCCAAGCTCGAACCATAACAATGTCTTGTGCAAATTATTGCCATGTTGCCCAATTTTCCGATTCCACCCTTTTCTCCTTCCTCACAGAATTTGTCATCTCAAGAGCACTAATCATGCATCTCTCTCTCATCAACAGCATAATCCTCTCCATCATGCCGACATTTTTATTTTCATTTTTATTTTTTGATGAATAGTTTGGAAAAACCCGCGAAGCACTGAAGCCGCAAAACATGAAGCACGAAGTGGCGAGGGAACACTGTATACCTTTAAAACTTGTTTTGGCGGAGTTTCGCATCCTAAGTGACAGAGAAAGTGAATTTCATTTAAATAATATATTATTTCTCAAAATTTCTTCCTTCAAAAAAAAAAAAAAACCATTTCAAAATTATACACTATTAAAATTAAAAAAAAAAAAAAAAAAAAAAAAAAAAAAAAAAAAAAAAAAAAAAAAGTTAAATATAAATACAACTCAGTACTGACCTTTCCCACAACAAAAAATCTCTAAAAATAGCAATGAGCATAAAATCAAAAAATTAAAAAAAATAAAAAAAATAAAAAAAAAAAAAAAAAAAAAAAAATATAAAAATAAAAAAAAAAAAAACTATAAAAAAATTTTTTTATAAAAAATTAAAAAAATTTCAAAAAAAAAAAGCGTATATTTGCAACGACCAATTTTGCGATACCACTCTTCATAACAAAAAAAAAACACTAAAAAGCAATAATAAAAAAAAAAGCAATATGAAATAAAATGTATCACTTTACCCAAATATATATAAATCACTTTACCACGTATAATATATATATAAAATCTTATATCACTTTAGATTTAATATTTACTTTGTCAGTGATAAATAATAGGCCCTTAGTTTATCATCATAAATTAATTTTTCAAGTTAATATTAATAAAAAAAAAATGGAATAAGCTCCACTGATCTATACCTTTAAAACCTTTAAACTTGATTAGAATCCTAAGTGGCAGAGAAAGGGAAACTCGTTCTCGGGAATTTTGCACAATGATTTTTTCAGAGAGAATATAGCAACAAAGAAACAAAGGAAAAAATAAAGGAACAGCAGTGCTAAAAGGTTTTTTTTAATTTAAAAAAAAAAGAGTGTTTTAAAACACTGTACACATATAGGTCAAACGGAAATTCATTTTCACATTTAATAGCAAACGATAAATTCATTTATCTTAATTTAACGTCATGATTTAACTGAAATTAAAACAGGCCTGAAAAGTATTTTCAAGAGAAGACGTAAAGTCACTGCTTAAGTTATGTATACTGCGTATTTCATACAGGATGGTATCGCAATTTGTCTAAAAATGAACTAACTCTCAAAATGTTTTAAAATTATTTTTGATAACATTATATGTTTATGATAGACCTCATTCGACATTAGAAAGCGCTAGAGGTAACTCAGTAAAAGATACGAGACCTCCATTAAAAATAAATAATTAAAAAAAGACTACAATGAATATTTCAATGTTTGTAACATAAAATAGTTAAATAGTCTAAAATATGCTTTCTATTGATTTTTATAGTTTAAATAATTATACTTTATATTCACCAAGAGTTTGTTTTTTATTTTTAAAATTTTGTTTGTATCCATATAAATAAAATTATAAAATTATTTCAGGTGCAACGTCCGATTCTTTATTAACCAGTTAAATGCCTTCAATGTGTATACCGTCAATGCAAATCATTATTTTGGTGCGGCCGACATGTATACAAGTCGGGCAAAATAAAAAAAAATTACCATTCGATATAAAAAAAATTATTTATATTACATAAATAACAAAAAAAAAAAAAAAAAAAAAAAAAAAAAAATAAACAAAAATTTAAAAAAAAAATAAAAAAACAATCGGGCATCAGAAAAAAAAAGTGTTTGTCTGGTATCTTGTTCTGAAAAATATCTCTCTTAAATTAACTGAATTTCTATATTTTTCCTTTATTTTTTTCTATTTATGAATTTTATTGTTTAGGCTATTCTTAAATTTTAACAATGTCTTTTTCTAAAATAAATTGCTAATTTTTTTTATAAAATAAAAATTGAATTTTATTTGCTTTCTTTTGATTTTTTCACAAAAACTTATTTTGCGGTCATTTGTATTGCTTTCGAAGTGTATATTAATTGATTTTGATTACGCACTGCGTCAGGGATTTTAATTCAGCAGATAACTGGTTAAGGCGACAAGTTATCTTCAATATGAATTATAAAAATATTCAACTTTGAATTGTATTCTTCATACTAGCACAAATAATACAGTTACGTAAAATACATGGGATTCGATGCACCTAGCATGCCGGTTCCCGTCGCCAAGTTTTTTCTTTTGTTTTTCTGGCGACCACCATAATTTAGGGATTTTTGTAGATCGCCAAATAATAAAATGGCAAAAAATAAAAAAAACAAAAACAAATAAAATTTATACAAATTGCTTTAAATTACAAAAATTAAAAATAGCAAAATTTAAAACACAAAAAAATAAAAATATAAAAAAACCTTTTAGTATTGCAAATAAATTATTTTATTGATTAAATTATCCCACGTGACCCCAAATAAGTATCAAATTCATACGATAGCCAACTGCTTTCAATAAATAACAAAATACAAAATTAAAATACAACTTATAAATATGCAATATATTAAAATATTAATAAATATTTACAAATTATTAAACCGTGACACGATAACAACCTTTATTTTTTTAATATAAAATAAATTAAAAAAGTAAAATTTAAAAAATAAAAAAAGACAAATTAATAAATTTTAAAATAAGGATGTAAAAAAATTTTAAAATTTGCTACTAAATAAAAACATTTTCAAGAAAAAAAAAAACGTACTTTCGAAAAGAACGATTTCCTCTTAAACGGTTCTAAACCATTGGTTCTCAACGGAGGTGGAATGATGCTGATGGGCAGTGAATTTGTTTCGGGTGGAAGGGGGGCGATGTGAGCAGAATTTGTCTTTTAAACTTAATTTTAAAAATACTAAATAAATTTATTACATTAATTACCTAATTTACATGATTTTTACTAGTAATAAAACGAACTTACGAGGCAGCATCAGAACCAGTTATTTTTATCCCCTATATTCTGTGTGAAATTGGGTCGATATTCAGAAAAATATATTTGATCAATAGCGTTCGTTTGAGCATTGCTTGGGCGTGTCTTTGTAACAAAGATTTAAAGTATACTATTAAAGTTTACTATTAAATATTATCATTTAATTTAAAGTTTACTATTGAAGAAAATTACTTAAACATTTTGCCTATTATAATTAAATATTTCTCCTACCCTATACTTAAAATTACGAGATTTTTAGTATAGGGAAAAAACACATTTCGGCTACGTAGTGGGGGGCGGCTAAAAAGGTTGAGAATCACTATTCTAAATGTTTCGCAATTACACTCCAACTTATGAGCTCACGAATTACGGCTTCATCTCTAAAAGAAGTGAAATAAGCCGCGTTTAGATATCTGGATAAACAGTCGGTTTTTCACGAGTCCAGACTTCTTAGAATGTGAGGCTACACAAATAAATTAGAACTTACAAATAGGGAAAAAACAGGGAGGACAAACCTGTCGTGAAGTGATTTTTTCCGCGTCTCTCTGAGATAACTATGCCAAGGTTTCTAAATGGGACCGGTTTTATATGTCAGCTTCGGATGCTAGAAATTAGAATCAGCAGTCCCGCAGACATTTTTGATCTGCTGCGAAAAATAATACAGACAAATTGCCTCAACTCTAAAAGGTAGAGGATCTAGAACCCGAAATTATTATTGAGTACTACATTCAAGAAACTTACCCATTTTCATGAAATGGAAAGAACACGGATCAGAAATGAGAAAAGCAAATATAGCATCTCCATATACAATACCAGGGTAACTGTTTGCACTAAATGTAATATTGATGAGGCTACTGCACAACACCTGATCAACTGCAAATATTTTAGTACGCAAGGATCTTTTGAGACCAACTTGCCAACAGTTGCCTGCGACAATCTAATGGATTTGACCTGATTCAGATTAAATGGATCAGCAAGATGTATAACGCTTTGTTGCTATACACCATTAATAACAGAGAAAAATACAATACAATAAAAACAAAATGCATGAATACATATGTGTGTGTAACATTACACTGGTTTGGTTTGGAGCGCTACGGTCTACTGTTTTGCTCACTAGGACTAATGAGACCGGGATCTATTGCTTAAAGCCGATTCCGATAGGCTGCGATTACCGATGCCAGCTACGGGATTCGAACCCGCGAACTCCGGTACTGAAATGCAGCGCTCTACCACTCAGCCATAGTTCGGCCCTATTACTCCAGAGACATAGCCCATGTTTTTAACTGCCAGGGCCTGTCAGTAAAAAAAAAACTGTTAGTCAAATTGCAGTAGTGACAACAAAAAACGAAGTCCAGAGTTGTAGAACTTCATATTTATTGAGAATCAAAATTTTGTTCTCACGAGACTAAAAAAGAATCAGTGATTTTGGGAGGCAAACATTTTATCAAACATTTATTGTACTTGAACTCTGTGATAATACTCAAAAATTAGTAGTTTTAAAAGTTAAATAGCACTGGTTAATCAACAGTCCTTTTAAAGGTATAGATGTATTTTTATATACTTTAATTTTTCTAAACTAGTAATATTTAAACAAAAGTAAGCATATACTTATCGATAAATGGTCTTCACAAACCCATAGAGATGATTTATATGATAATTTGGGGTTTAATTTCTCATCCATTTTCATCGCATTTGTCCTGATTTTACGTGTACGTGGATATTTGGAAACGCTGAAAAATATCTTCTCATTGCAATTAGTTGTTGTATTTTTACACAGTGGCACAATATAATATTTATAATATGATTTTTAATTCCAGACATAATAAAAAAATTTCTATTATATGTGATACTTTACACAGAAACAAATTTAAAAGTCGCTTTTAACATGTAAATAGCATAGGCGCTCGGTGTCAACGTGAACGATGACGTCACAAACTCGGCGTAGGAAAAGTATCGTTTTTGAGAGACGTTAAAGAGTCCGTTATAAAACCCATTAGAAATCACTAATTAGGCCCCCAAATGAAAGAAAAATAGCTACTGTCCTGCTTACTTTTTTGTCTTCTATCGTTTAAAATTAAAATTAGAAAACGTAAAAATTCTTCATTAGAATTTACTTCAACCTTACTTTTGAGAGACGAGTAAAAAGAATTTAAATCGAAGAACACTCCGTTGTCTGGCATTTTATGGCTGAGAAATTCGGTAATTAAAAAATTAAAGGCGGAGAGGGAGAATTTCGGATATCTATTTTAGCGATAATAATTTTGATATATTACATATATTTATAGCAAATTAATAAAACCAAGCTTAAAATAATATACCGGCACCTAAAAATAATTAATATAATACTAAATCCCTTAATCTAATTTCACAATTGGTGAACTTGCCCCAAGCAAGTTCTGTAACTCCGATTAAGGAAAAGTGGCACTTGCAGGGATTATAACTTAAATTTTTAGAGACTATAAGGTCGTAAATAGCCTTTAGGCAGAATGACATTAAAAAATTATAAATTGACATTAAATATTTAATTAAATTTAAAATTTACAATTGACATTAAAAAATTATAAACAAGGTTCCCCAAAGACAAATTATACCCTAGAATTAAAGTTTCAAGGGATTCGTTTTAAGCCCCCCCCCAATGATCAATGATGGCAAAGCCTGTAACAACCAATAACAAAATGTAAAATAATAGCACCCACTAGATACTGTGAGAAACTGCCGAAATCGTAAGCAACAATTCTGAAAAAGAACAGTTCACAACAGTTTGTAGAGAGCACTGGTATTTAACAATTAGTTGGTACGATTAACATTTGTTGGAGATGAAATAAATTTTACATAAAGGGAGTCTGCCTCCTTCTTCTGTACACAACTGCTACAAATCGTGGATTACATCGAAAGAGAAGGGATGTCATTATATATATATATATATATATATATATATATATATATATATATATATATATATATGGCCATTTCTAGGGTTTTAGCCAACTGCGTGCGAGATATTTAGTGGTCCCCTGCCATTACGCGTTCCTAGAAGATTTATAACTTAAGGTGGGTTTGTACCAGTCATATTAGTTTCCTCTTGATCCATGCTAACCTTTGGAAAAAATATAATATCCTGGCCGCCTCACACTTCAAGAATTCGTTAAATAATATCACGCGATAGAACAGCAAATTCTCTAGGATGCATGCAATCTTTCTCTTTTTTTAAAAAACACTGAGAAATTAATTTTAAATCATTTCTTAGAAATTTAGATTTTACTTCTTTTCAAACGCAAATAAGATCATTTAATAGACATAAATTTTAAGAGGAAAAAAATAGCATACTAAAAAATATTACTGTTCTGTCACGTGGTATTTTAAGAATTCTTAAAATGCAAGCCGGCTAGAGGGAGTTTTATTTTTTCCATAGGTTATGATAAATATTACATCTTCTGTTTTATCGTTATCTGCCATAGCAAGCCCCTAGAACCAGTTAATCAAATAAACAAATTATAATATGCATATATCAGAACTAGGCGATGCATCGATATATTGCGAGATATCGATATTATGCTGCGTTGTGACACCAATTTCCCAACATTCGTTTTGGCGATGTATCACGATGCGGAAGGAACGTCGATAAAGCCAAATCGATTTCAGCTTCTTTGACGATCTCCGAAGTGAAATCGTCTTCTCGATATCCTGACTTCGTGCGAAGGAGTAACAGTGTATGCACGGTATACCGTTCCCGATAAATTAACATCGTCTATTCTAAGGCTACTAAAAGGATTTTTAGACATGGTGCGAAAGAGCGACAGTATATGTAGTACCGATATTAGATCATCAGCCGCCTACTTACAAATTAAAATCGGCCACCCTTTATTACAAACTTAATGCTGAGTTATACGTTGATGGATAATAGGTGCGCTTAAATTTGGCCGCCCACATTTTGTGCTCAACTCCCCCCCCCCGCGGTATGGATCGGTCAAGCGCGCATGCACGATATAAGTGATCGGCGATATATCTATATTGTGATAGTCTTCTCAGCTACAGGAACGTGCAGACGTTATATGATAGTTTGGTTTGTTTTGACAGCTATGGTTTACTAATTCCTTACATGAGAGCTAATGAGATCGGGACCTACTGCTTATAGTAGATTTCTAACGGCTACGAGCATCCATGCCAGCGACGAGATTTGAATACATGGAATCCGGTAGTGAAGTGTAGCACCCTATGCATTGAGTCATTGCAATAGAACTGAGTGGTAAAACGAGGAGTATCTGTATTAAACTATTAATTTAAAATTAACGCGGTAAAACTGTAAAAACAGTAATGAAGAATGAAGTAGAAATAAAGGAAAAAAAATCTGTAACCTTCCCCGTTTGGTAACTCACTAAAGTCTTCATATATATATAAAAAAAATAGTCAAATGAATATTTAAAGTGAAATTTATTTTACGAATGATGAACAAAGATAACATGATTAAACATGGGATAAACTAAACAGATATTGGCAAAATTGAGCCAAGATTATACAAACAAACAAAGTGAACATTAAATACAATAAATACATAACACATAGACTTAACAATACAAATATACGCACAATGCATAAAACAATGTGAATAAACATCAAAATTAAGCATATATATCAATCCACCAAGACCATCCAAATTCCCATTCTCAAATTTTCTAGAACCCCTGCCATCCCTAATATAAATTTATCATTCACTTATTATAATTCAGCTATCATACTTAATTACAATTCATATTAACTCGACCACCTACATATAAAAATGCTCACTTTCTACACAGACATGAAGAACTTTCACAGTTAATACACTTCAATAACTTTGTCAAAGCTGCGAATAAGTATATGTGTGAGAGGGCAATGCGCTTTTTTATATCACGTTTTATGTTTTTAAAAATAGTTTTATATCACAATAGTTAAAAATGATAAATTAGTAAAGCATGCATGTTCTTGGTTATCAATTAGCACTTTAATTCATCAAAATCTCCAGACAACATATATTACCTGTATCTAGGGCAAAGTACATCTAATTACATTGTTGTAGATATATAACTTCAATTAACCCTTCCGTGAGCCACTTGTTTCTTTTCTTTTCCCGAGGTTTTGTGTTTTATGATCAATTAAATACTAGAATTTAAGAAAATGGACTTTATTTTGTCAAGTTTATTCTTACATTTAAATTATAGGTGTGGTTAGTTCCCGCGGAATTATTTATATCCATAGGGAAAATTCAATTTAATGGCGATTATTTTCTACGGAAAGATAGTTTACTTTTAGGGTACACCAAGGCTAATGGCCGAACGATGGCCGAATGGTAGAGTGCTGCTCTTCGGAACCGGAGTTCGTGGGTTCGAATCCCTCTGCAGGCATGGATGTTTGCAACCGTTCGGAATCGGCTTTAAACTGTAGGTCCCGGTCTCATTAGCCCTCGTGTGCAAAACAGTAGACCGTAGCGCTCCAAACCAAACCAAACCAAAACCAAGGCTAATGAGACCTGGACCTACTGCTTAAAACCGATTGCGAACATCCATGCAACAGTTGGAATCCAGGAACTCCAGTACCAAAGATCAGCGCCCTAACTATTCGGTCATTGTTCAGCTCCACGGAAAGATGAGACTCCTGTTGCGATCCATAAAGGTATATCACGAGTTTTAGCATATTATATCAAAATATGTCACAGGCGACTCCCGCGTCAAAATGATGTTAGAAGTCGCCAGAGAGAGATATTTATAGTGACTAATTCCTATCTCTATCGACTTTTGACGTCATTATGACGCAGAAGTCTACTGTGGCATATCTTGACCGCAATATGGTAGTACCCAGCAATCTGCTCACATGTAGTAGGTTCTCTTTGGAGTCTTTGTGCCACTTTCCTGCTATAGTTGGAAACCAAGTTTGTCATGATTTCGCATACTGGATGAGTGCACACATCCGGAACCGGACACTTCATAGCTTGAAAGCTACAAGAATGGCTTTTCTTGGGAGATATTCATCTATTAGCTGACGAGCTAATGCTAGACGGGAGGTTAGTAGGTGTATAGCGAGTTTGGCGTTTGCAGCATGGTTATAACGTAAGATCATTAAAGTGGGAAGTAATTTCCCAAAGGCCCACGAAAGGATTAAGGAAGATCTTTGTCTGATACGACAATCAATATTCTCATTCTTAAAACAAAGATTTAAGGAAGAAAAACATACTTAGCTTTATATTCCAAATGGCAAACAAATAATAATAATAATAAAGGAGAACAATCAAAACTGGATAAAAAGAGCAGAACAGAGTTTATATATTCTACAACCGTATTCCTTTACTGTTAAATTGCAAGATTTAAACAAATAACGGCTATATGTTATAAAGGAACTCAAAATGCTAGTGAAAACTTTATCCTATACTGCTCTTGAACACAATAATGTGATGAGTATACAAAAGAACATAATTTGGTTTTAACTAAATTATGCTATGTTAATTTTATTATTCATAAATTATTTCATGACAATACCACTTTTTAATATGCGCAAGAATATAACCCCATAAATTTAAATAAAAAATTAAAACTAAATAAGAATGAAAAATAAAGTTCAAGAACTTTTATTTAACTGTTAATTTTGCAAAGACAGAGATTATTCCTACAGGGAGAAGAATATAAGTATGATAAGTAACACATTAAATTAAAATGAATTGTACACATACTTTCAAATCAGGTTGTTCAATACAGAATAAAGCAAATATGTTATATGAGTCATAAATATACCTGAGCTTGATCTACCAACTGATGAAAAACTATGCCCTGAAAATGTACAAGGGAAGTGACCTTGATATCATATTAAGACTTCTCACCATCTGACACTAACATAGAGAGTTGTTCTCACTTTAAGAGAACGATTTTGTAATTTATTTTCTCGTTTGCATTTTGAGATTAAAAAATTGGTAGCTTCAGAATAATCGTCTACAACTGTTATCTTTTGATTGGAATGTAAAGACCCTCCACACTGTGTTCAACTGAAATCCATTACCACTGTGTAAAGGGGGTACGGCTTATCGAGGTCGACGATGGATTCGGAAGCGGTTTTTCTCCAAACATCAAAGACTAAAGTGCAAAGTAGACTCTAGGATGCATCCACAAGCTTGGCTTATTTTGTGTATCATGTGTGGATACAACCCGTGTACCATCTTCCAAGGTCGCCACCAGGGCCACTACTGCAGTGGTGAACAATTGGCCATAGTGTGGAAGAGGCATAAAATAAGATTCATTTTGAAAATGGCTTCTAATAAAATTGATAGATGGCTCGAAGGTTAGCAAATGCATTTTTCAAGGAAATATTCTTATTAACTAATTATTGAGTGTTGTAAAAATCGCGATGATTACATTTTATATAAAGATTTTATAATGTATTAAATATTTGGAAGGAAAAAAGTCTATTTGGAATTAAAAATGAAAAGATGACTGCTAAACCGCATTCTAAAACTGTTTGAATGCAATTTCTTTCATATTCTGATGGCTTAAGATGGATTGAAAGAAAACAAAAAGGTAATATGTTGAAGAACAAAAAAATTTATATAGCAACAGCTTTCAATTAAAAAGAATCAAAAACTGATAACATAAAATGTAGATGAAAAGTAACGAATAATTTTTTACAAATTCCATCCTTAAGGTGAAATTTAGGAATGCAAGCTTGCAATCTGGCTTTTGCATTTCAATTTGTAATTTATATTATAACAAACTACCTAGGGTCACTTTAGATAAAATAGCAAGTTGATAATTATTAGAATTTAAAAATATTATTTTAGTACAGTAAATAAAGCTTACTATGAAACTTTCAACATTATGTAAAATATTATACAACAAAGTATGAAAACCAATTATTGATTCGTAGTTTACTACACAATATTTTAATTATAAAAGGGGAGAAAATAACAAAAACAATGACATATAATGTTCTAAATAAAAAGAAAACTGCAGAGATACAAAGGGAAAAAACAACAGTAGGAGAAATTATTTAACAGTTCATTAAACATTACAGTAAGCATATCAAACTCAAAACTGAAGATGGAACAGATAAACACACACACACACACACATAAATATAATTAATACATTAATACCCAAGTCATTTCTTCAATTATATATTGACTACCTAAATCTAATCTGTCCTCATTAAGTGATCATCCATGGTGTTAAACATCATAGGATGCTACTTATAAAAATAGAAAAACTTTGTGGTAAGAGATTTATTTGGTATCACATAAGAACAAAGGAACTGTAAAGTGAAGTTCCAAAACAGATAAAACTATCATGATCTGAATTGATGTAACAGTCGAAAGTATAAATTTATATAGAAGGTTGGAAAAATCCTAAAATATTTATCCAAGTAGCAAAATTATAAATACAGCAGATATGAAAATTGTTCATGAGATTGATATCTGATTTTCAAGAGACAGAGAATTCATTCTGAAAAAACACAAAAATTTTACAAACTATATTTTAGGTTTTGGTAAAGGCATCAATCTCATAACCAGAGAGCTGTGACTTCAAGGTAACCAAAGATCTACAGTGTTCATTAATGGCAGCTGGGACATGTAAAATAGATTTGTGGACACAATGTTCTCCAAGTTTTAAAATTACACTTTTGGGGGTGGGAGGCAGAAGGTCTGTTTTGTCCTCACTTCTATTATAAGGATCCCACTTTGTATTGTCCCTGTGGAGTACTGTTGGGCACCTATATGGTGATTTCATAATTAAATGGCCAATAATTAACTGTAGCTTTGTAGTGGTAAATACTATAAAAAGCATGTTCTCCTGCATTGGAAATAATAATGTTTTAGCTGCTCCTAAAAAGGGACATTAAGCATTAATGGGTTAAGTCAAAGTGAACTGTAAAATAAAAATACAAAAAGAACAAACACAACAGTTATTTTGTTCCAGCATATATTTTCTGCTGCTATTTTTCCTAAATTACAGGAATACTAGTTCAAAGTTATTACCTTCATAAGTGACCAAGGTACAAAATTAATATAATTAAAAATAAATTTTGGTTTGGAGTTCAGCAGTCTGTATTATTGTTATACAAAGAATAAGATCATTAATAATTCTGAATTTGGGAGCTTTAATTGGCCAGGAGCAGATGTGGAAACCTTTTCACTATTGGAAGCCATGTTAAACTTAGGTGTAATAAAAGAAGCTGCATAAGTTATATACCTATAAAAGTGGTTAGTTAATTTATATCTTTTGTATAACTATATTAATTTATTGCATTATGTAGAAATATTACACTCAACCTATCACCCCTTCAGTGGATAGATAAACTGAGGATATGCTTGGGATCTAAACAGTGGGGGTTCTGTGTTAGGTTGACGACTTGACTGGGTCGTATGCTTTGCACCCTAGGGCCCTTGATCTAGAAAATGGAGATTTATACTTTAGGACATGCCCATGAAATTGAGTTGTAGTGCAAAGGAGTTAAGTTCTGATATATTTGATATTTCAATTTTACAAAAAATAACAAAGACATATTTATGTGATAGCATTCATAGGTTTTGCAAAAATAAGAAAAAATACATGACTAACAAAAAAAAAAATTACTTTCCTTTTCTATGAGTGAACAAGAAAGTCAGGGAAGGCTACTTCTTATTTTTAGAATTATGTTTGTTTACTAGATCTAAAGATTTTTCCTTAGTCTTAAGGGCTTTTAGTCTTGCAAGTCACTTTAGCAATTTAATTTTAATTATATATACGTTTATAATATTTTTTCTGTTTGTATGGTGATCATTCTGACAAAGAAAGCTCTAAGGAGATATCTGCCTTATGCTTTGATAGCTTTTGGTCTACTCCTGCTACCTGGCCACAAAAATATATCTATTACAGTCTTTGAGTTTGATATGCTTATAATCAGAGTATGGAGTTAAAAAATTACATAACGAGTTGACTAGTTTGAAAAAACATTTCTTCTGTAAATTCCCCTTCAAACATTTGGTAGAGGATGGCTGAACTGACTCCAGTAAAATAAGTAGAGTCTCAAAAAGACTAGTCAGAGGTAGTAAGTTAATGACTTATTCTACTGTCATATAAGTTTGAATAATTTAAAAGTTGACTATCTTCGAAAATAGTGGATTACGGTGGTTTCAACTAAGCTCTCAATGCTTCATTCAAACTTATTAAAAGTAGGTTGTATATACAAAATGGTAAGCTTGATAAAACATATATTAACACAATTAAAAAAAAAAAGTATTGTTGCAGCGGTTTTTTCTAACATAAAACATTTTATTACTTTGGCTTTCCTAAATGGTAAATGTTGGAAAAAAGCATTTGATAAAAAATCTAATAATCCCATTAATTACCTGTAAAGTAAAATAAGCAGAACATAAAAAATTAGACATTACCTTCACCATTTTCATACTGATAAGTAAATTATTATCAGGATGTCCAGAGAGAAACCTTTTAGAAATTCTCTGTAAATCACAATTCCTTCCCTGATAAATTCACACTATTTAATATATAATTTCTTCCAATTCTTTTACAAAATTATTTTTTGATATAAATTTATGTTTAAATAAAGTTATAAATTTTATATAAATAAAATCTAATACATTTAAAACTTAGAAACTATTTTTTTGTCTTTAGGGTGTTCAGAATAACCCAAGTTATTAACAGAAAATTAATAAATTTAATTAAATAATGAATAAAAAATTGACAACTCTAACAATTCTACTTCCCCTCCTCCCCATCTTTTATTTATATTTAAATAGTACACCCTAACATATTAACTAAAAGTCGTACATTATTATTTTAAAAACCCAATTTGGTCTATGATGGCATTTTTTGTGGGCTTATTCTTTGATTAGACATTTTTGGTTTTAATTGAATTTGATTTTTTCTTTTAAGTTTCCAATTGTTTCATTTTTTGAAGATTCCTTTTTTCATTTCTCCATATTCTCATTTAAGAGCGAATACGCATTTTAAAATGAATTCACAACAGGCCTTTAAATTAGAGCATATACATATTTCACTGGCAGAATTCATTAACTTTTAAACTTTTTTTCTTCCAGAAAATTCCCTGATTTTTATAAATTTCCCTGATATTTCTAGAATTTCTAAATTCTATGATGATTCCTGGTTGCTGAACACGCTGATTTTATGAAAATGAAATGTAATAAACCCAAAATTAGAAAAGCTAAATACAAAAATCTGTAGGTCATATCACATGTCATAAAATAAAAAACAAATATAAGTTGTAACAAAACAGTTTACATAAAACATTCACAAATTTAAAAATTATGAAGGACAGAAATTAGGTACTTTTGAAAGAGCTACCAATATAATCATATACAATATTTTATAGTTCTTAGTTGTCAACAATATTATTAACTTCCCAAAAACCTGTTTGATGCATTGTTGTATAAATTAAAAAATATGCATTAGTTCATTACAGAATATGCAAGAATTAAAAATGAATCTCAAGAGCTGCATTAATTAGGCATTTACAGAACTTGATAAATATTTTACATTCATAAAACTCAAAATAATTGAGAATAACTCTTCCAACAATGTGTAAGTTTCAGACAATTTTACATAAATCAAAAAATTAAATTATATTTATGTAAATTAGAAGATAAAATGATTTATTAAAATTCAATCTAAGACATTTCTTTTTTTTTTTTTTTTTTCAAGCAACTATGCTTTTGTTGTATCTGAAATGTTAAGAATCATGTTTCTGTTTTTGAAAAATAAAAATAATAAAGAAATAATATAAATATATAAATAATTCATATATAATTTTGAAGACAAAACAATAATAAAATATACATTTCTAACTTTACCAAACTTTAAGTATTTAAATAATTTTTTTTTTTTTTCCAGAAGCATCATAGAGATTTTGAAAAGCTTTAGGTAGATTTACCTATTTATATGAGTGAGAATACAATTTTAAAATATAATTTTGATTTTATTATTGCATTTTAATAATATACAAAAGAAACAACTTATACTCGGACTTTTAATGAGACATTGCACTAATTCTGTTCTCTGTTATACCATGTACTGTCACCATCAGTAAAAATTAGACAAACAAAATCCTGAATTGCATTTAGATAAAACCTATATGCAAAACAATATTTTATTATAATATAATCAAAATTTAAAAATGCAAACTTTGAATAAATGAAATGGTAGAAACTTAAAAATGTTATACCCAAACTGTGAGTATATAAAGGTCTACTATATTACATGCACTTTTAAAATTGGTTGAATTAAATGTTATAAATGTCTATATGAGAAATGGTATACAAGTTTAAAAACTGACACATTTAAAAATCATACTAATTCCTGAATTTAATATTGTATCTAGAGCATATATTTTCTTCCAACTGCTCATATCACAGAAAGTCTTGGTGTAAAGCCTGTCAATGAAATTAAGTAAAGAGAATTTCATGACATGGCTACATCTAATAAATAAACCTTTTAACCAAAGTATGCCTATACCTGAAATAGGGTTTCATTACACCATGATAATTAGAGCACCAGACTCAATAAAAGTAAAAAAAAAAATAATTAATTGACTTTGTACTAAGGTTATTAAATCACAGTCTCTTTAGATACAGTTGCATACACTTTAGCTTAAGTACAAAAATATATGCTAAAATACATTTACTAAAAGATTTTTATTGAACTGAAAATATTTTAGGTTTCTGATTGTGAAACTGATGTGGGGAAATTTTACAATTTTCTAGCAACATGACTATTACAATAAGTTAAAAGATTTTATTTTACAGTGACAAGTGATGATGACAATGAATGAAATAAATGCAACAAATTTAATCGATATGATAACATGGCACAAAGTGAGCAGTATTTGTTCAAAGGGAGACTAGTCACTGTCATGATCAGAAAAGCCCATTGTATACGAAAAACGACGTCTTTTGGCATCAGCTTCAGATAAATCTTCTCTCTCCTCAGAAATTTGATTTCTAATTGCTCTTTGAAACCGATTGTGATTACTAAAAAGAACAGAACCCAGCAAAATAAACTGACCACCTATATTAGGTTCAAGGAAAGGATTTTCAGGTGGTCTTATATCATGACCAGCATTATTTGCTGTAGAACCCTCACTTCTACCCTCCTCTTCACTTGAGAAGTCAATAACTCGACAACATGGACTAAAATTTTTTTCTATAGAACGTTTGTCAAGAAGCCAATTTAATTTACTATGTAGAAACTGTTTTAACCCAGGAGGGATATTTATTACATCAAGAACATTTTGGTCATCAGGAACAAGATCTCGCAGTTTTGCACAGCAAAGGAATTGTAATGAAGATGGAAATGAGCGACTGTATACTATTCGCATTCCACTACGGGCAGCTGTGGATGAGGCCATGGCATAAAGTGTTTTACCTTTAAGTCCTGAACTAGCAACCCCTGCAAAAATATTGATTCATAAATTTAGCTTCATTTAATAATTTAAACAATAGATCAAAATTCCTACAGTAAGAATATGAAATTTAAAAACTTTCCATGTAGGAATTTTAAAGTTATAAGCAAAATATAATTTCACGAGAAATTAATCACATCCTCTGTTCTCTTAACTGTAGTAGCAGGGATCAATCCAGGTTTTTTTTTTAATCTTAAGTCCATATTCGTATAAATATAAAATATTGTGAATTTTCTTCATTTTTTGTGAAAAAATAAATAAATCCTATCATGTGATAAAGGCCAGTTTTAATTATCACAGTTCTATTAGAAAAGCACAAAGTTAAAAGCAAATTATATTATATATATACATATATAACAAAACACCAAAAAATTTCCCTACCTTTAATTTTTTTCCTTTATATTTTTTTTCTTGAGAAGGATGAAATTATACACATTAAATTTAAAAAGGAAGACCAATAGGCACCACATGTGTTTAGTCAATTTCAGAAATAATGGACAAGAATTTTTTTTTGCAAATTTTTGCTTTTAAGTTATGAAAGGGCTGTTTTCACAAGACCAATTTTAAGATATGGAATTTTGTGAAGGGACTGTTTTTTTTTTTTTTTTAAACTGAATTAAGTGAAGGTGACCACTTTTTTAATACAGGATTTTGTGAAAGGGCCATAAAGCAGACCAAACTTATCGACCAAACTGGATCAACCTCTGTGTAGGCAAATTGAAAGAGAGAGACAACTCTGTGCTAGAATAAATTATTAAACACAAAACATTGAAAAAACACTAATAAAAAAAGTCTGATTAATCAAAATTTTATTTCTTCCTTTTGCATGTGTGTGGGGGAGGGATGATAATTATTGATTGCTAGATATAAAAAATATACAAAAGTATTTACTCCAATGTAGTATAACATATATATGCTAAAAAATTATGCATTAATGTATAATATGTAATTAAACCAGTAAAAATAAAATTTGAAATACTGCTAAAAACAAGAATAGTTGATAGCATCCATATTTTAAAATATTTACTTTGAAATATACCTAATAACCTATATAACATAGCCTAATTTAGCATCACACATGATAAGTATCACAACATGCATTTAATTATTATATTATCCTATCAGCTTCTAACTTGCTCTCTATTATAACAAGTTTCTATTGTAGTACTTACTGATATAATTTTAATGCATTTTTAAATGTATTTACTAAACACAGGAAAATTTTTTTAACTATATATTCCCTATAAATATCATAGTTTATGATCCTCTTGATCTCTTTAATAACTAGTGAACAAACTCTGTTTACAATTTCTATTTAGACACAAACAATGAAGAACACTTAACCAAATCCTTTGCTGTATATGGGATAAATTTAATTCAATTTACAATTAAAAATATAATTTTTATAGCTACTAACAGCCCTCTCTCAGTCACAACAAGATAAGAGTTAATAAAGAAATGAGAATCATTGAAGGCAAAATACCTTTAATTTTTAAAAGGTAATCTTTAATTTAATCACGATCGTGACAAATAAAATGAATTTTTTTTGCAGATACAGTATTTTGCACTAAACAGAGAATGCTGAAGGAATCCCATAATTTTTACATCACATATATTATAAATATGCCAGATTTTACTACAGATCTACTTTAACATACTTCAGAAATCTATATATACAACTATAAAATTTACAAATATCCTCATACATTAGGGTTGGTCATTTTGCCGGCAAAATGGTATTTTTGCCAGGACAGTAGCAAAACCTGGTAAAAACCGGCAAAAAAGGCAAAATCTAGAAAAATTGGCTGGATTTTAAAAATGTACAAAAATTTAATAATTAATAAATAGCAAAATAATAAATAATTTTGTACATAATACAATTGAGACTTAAATCAGAATATTAATTAGGTATTTCATTAGTATAAACTTGACAATTTAAAGAATTTAAAATAATTTTCATTGATGTTAGCAATCAAAATACAATATTCTATTTTTGTAAATAAATTTATATGATGGAGGCATGGGATAAAAAATGCTTTCTTTATTTATCAATTTAATATAGTAATGTTGTCTTTAATTGTATATACACATATAAGATATATATAAGTACTAAAGAAGTTTAAACCTACAGTTTGTAGGGGAAATAAGCTAATAATTACAATAAAAACAACAATGCACATAAAAATTTGAAAAACCAATCTTTATTTTATCTTTTATTTGTATCTCTAGGTATAACTTAGATTTAGATTATTGTTTCAATAACACATTGAATATTCTATGTTAAAAAAACATTGTATTATGTATCTTTAGGTTAGAGTTAAAATTAGTAAAAGTTACATCCCCGTAAATAAAAGATATCCATTTTTTTCTACTTGGCAAAAAGTGATAAAAATAATTTTGCCAGGATGGTTTTTAATGGTTTTTTTGCACCTTTGGCAAAAACGTACCAACCCTATCATACATACACAAATAAAAATATGTAACAATATACAAGTAATATCTCTAAAATAGATATCTACTACTATAAAAATCTTACCTAAATTTTTTCTGTCTTTATAAAATGATAATGTACCCTTCCAAAGATCCAAATGAACACCTATTATACTACCTTGACCAAAACTTTGAGCATAACATCTACGTTGGCCATTATGATGAAATAAACCAGTATATGAAAACCCCCAAGTTTTGTCATCCATTCCAAGTAAACTTACAAACCTGCGATCCATATGTCTTATCTGTGCATCAGATGTTCCTACACCAACCATCTATAATTATAGATAAATATGAATAAATCATTAACCAATGTAAATTATACCACAATATACTAGAACTATAGAAATACTGGTGTTATAGTAATTTCAAATTTAAATTACTATTTCTAATAAATAATACATGTTTTAATTTATAAAATTATACCATGAAAAAAGTACGTTTTGATTCAGATAAAGAATAAAGTTAAAAACTCATATTAGGCAACATTCAAAAGTATGTTAATAAACAACTGAAAATCCCATAACATAAAACTTATAGAACAGTTAAACAAATATTATTTAAAATGTGGAGTATGAATAACCTATCAGATACTTAACAGCTTGGCAAAGATTAGAAGTTAAACACTAAAGCATGTCTAAATAATAAAAATATCAAAATAAGAGTTAAAACTTACAATATCTGTACCATATACTGGACAGGTCATTTTCATTTCCCAGTAATATTGATTTTCAGACATGGGCTCAGTACATCGAACAACTGCTGTACCATTACTATATGCTCTGTGAAATCTAACATCCATATTATCATTTACTATATCTACATAACGACTCTTGCTGTCACAGTCCCAAATCCATTGAACATCTAAAAAGTGTTTAAATTAAAAACTTCATTAAATATCGGAAAAACCTATTTTAAACTTAAGTAATAAAATCACAAATTATCTTATAATGCAGAACAATAAGTGTTACATGGTTTTACAGAAGAATATATAAAGTGTTCAATATTTCGTCTGGTACACAACTGTAAATAATATAGGAAAAAAAATTAAAACATTTGGTCCTTTCTCCTTCTGGAGATTGTTTTAAAGTGCATTTTAATAAATATCCGGACTAAAATTAAAGTTCTATGAGTATAATGGATTTGTATACACACTTAATCAAATCTTAAGTTCCAATTCTGACGAAGTTTATAAGCATAAAATTTTTTTTTTAATAACAATCACATGCCAATTTAAAAATCCAATCTTTTGAAAGGTAATTCCTAATTTTTAACTAAGTTTTTTTTTTCAATAAGGGTCTAGTATAATAATAAAATAGTAACTATACATCTATTGCATCTAATTTAGAAATAATATTGCCACACACACACAGTATAACAAATATATTGCGTACATATATAAAACCGAAGAAAAATATGCAGATAATCCAAACTCCAATTTAAATTATGCACAACATAAAATACGTACTATCTCGACAAGAGCATTTTTTATAAGTCTCTTGGTGGTCTTGCTCAGTTCCGTCACTGTTTGATGGATTTTCTGAAGTCAAGCATGCAGTATTTTCTTCCTTCAAGGATGAAGTTGCTAAGTTCTCATTACACAATGATGAAGACGTGTCACACATTTCTGGTAAAGAATCATATAAACAATCATGGTCATCTAGTAATTCATCCATAGCGTTGGCAGTGCGGAATTCTACGATCTTTGGGAGCTTTCTGTTGGATTCGTTCAGTACCAAAAGCGCCAAACTCACTTATCTGGGAGAGCAAAATAGTTTCGTTCTCTGCAGTTTCGACATGTCACAATAAATACGGTCACATGATATCTCCACCTCTGACACAAATAAATAATTAACAAATTAAAAGACCGCGGTCACAGATACAATACCCTTTAAAGCTCTACTGAAAGTTCTAGCAATTTACAGAAAGTACGTTGAGTACTGATTGGTTGAAACTGCATTTCACCGGCGAATAGCATTGAAGTTCCGAAAAGCAAATAACAGTGCTCTATGCAAATGTTTCTAAGAAATTAGAGGACAAACATAATACTATTAGAGCTAAACTGGAACATAACACTGTAATAAAAAGGTGTTAAGAAGAAAAAATAGGTCTTTAAAAAGCAATGCATTTCAAAATATGTAAATAGGCCTGAATGCTTTATCTGTAAGTATAATTCGAAGGACACAAAAACGTTTTCGAATATCTCAAAGAATTCATTCCTTTGACTGCGAGAACTGCCAACAATTAATATAATTAGAGACTGGGAGTAATGGAACTAATCAAGTTGAGGAGGTATGGCTTAATTGGCGACTAGTTCTGGGGGACGAGTACGAAAAAAAAATCTCCCATTTTTAATGGATGAGTTCAAAAGGCCTGATTCAGAAATGGAAACAGTGGCGTAGGCAGATGAGTGATATTATAAAAATGTGCGATACAAAAATGTTCTCGAAAAATTCATTCATTTGACTTCGAAAACAGCGAATATAATTATAGACTATGGAAGTAAAGTAACTGCGCAAATTGAGGAGATATGTCTCAGTCGGCTATTAGCGCTGAGGAACGAGAACAAGAATTGCTATCTTTAATGGAGTGAGTTCAAAGGGCCCGATTAAAAAATGGGAGCAGGGACGTAGGAAGGTGATTGTGAGAGTGAAGCCTCCACCGGGTGCCAGCTCTGTGATGTCACCTCAAAACAATGATCTTCTCAGATGGTTTGATAGCTTTCGAAACTTGTACCAAGTGCTCCTCTGAACAGGTATTCCCATCTCACATTTTGGAGTGCCTGGGGCTAAGATATAAGGTTGGGGGAAAAGAAATCCATTATTTTTACATGAAATTAATGACTTTATTTAACATGTTTCGGATTATACTATTTGGGTCAAATATGCACCATTTTGTTCTATAATTTGTTGACATTTTAAAGTCTTGATTCTTATAGGAGAAAGACTCTAGTAATTGATTTTTACAATCTTCTCTTGATCCCAATTTCTTCTCCTTTCGGAAGTTTTGCAATGGGAGAAAAAGGTGGTAATCGTTTGGTGCCAGTCCGGACTATATGGTGGATGCATTAAAAACTTTCCAACCAAGCTCTCTGAGTTTCTGGCGAGTCACTACAGACGTGTGTAGCCTGGCGTTGTCCTGATGGAACACAACACCTCTTCTGTTGGTCAATTCTGGTGGTTTCTGGTCAAACGCTAGCTTTAAACTGTCCAGTTGTTGACAGTAGAGATCTGAATTTAGTGTTTGGCCATGCAGAAGCAACTCATAATAAATGATTTCCTTCCATTCTCACCAAATACACAGTAGAACCTTCCTGGCCGTTAATCCTGGTTTGGCCACCATTTGAGCTGCTTCACCGTGCTTTGACCACTATCGTGTTCGCACAATATTGTTGTATTTGACCCATTTCTCATCCCCAACCACCATCCATTTAAGAAATGGGTCGATTTCATTCCGTTTGGTCAAGGCTTCGCAGGCGGAAATTCGGTCCATCATGTTTTTTGGTGTTAATTAGTGTTGTATCCAAACATCTAGTTTGTTTTGGAATCCAGCTTTACGCAAATGGTTTAAAACTGTTTTATGGTCGATCTTTAGCTCCTGGGCGGTGGTACAACTACTTACATGCCGGTCAACTTCGAATATTTCTGTGATTTTACCGTCCTTTTCGACGACGGGTCTGCCTGTGCGAGGTGCATCTTTAACATCAAAAATGCCTGAAGGTAATCGGCGAAACCAAAATTGCATGTAATTATCTGTTACAGTATCGACATCATAAAAACCATACACAATTTTAGCCGCCTTTCTTGCATTTTCGCCTTTATCAAAGAAAAACTGTAAAATGTACCAAATTTTCTCTTTGTTGACTTCCATTTTTAACACCCTGTAACTCACAACTGAATGGATCAAGCAAAAACAGTAAAAGCAATTTTTAGTGTTACATGTCACCTTGACAACGAGCATAAATTTGAAATTGTTTGATTGATGCTTTACGAGATATCGATCACTACAGCCATTTACCTAAAAATAATGGATTTCTTTTTCCCCAATCTGATATCATGATCTCCTTGGAGATCCATTGATGGTATTGGACATCCTCGGGGTTTTTGGAAACATGGACCTAGTCTAGCACCGCTGGACTCTGGGGATAGGCGAAGAAAAAGAATATTTTTTTAAAAATGACAAATATGTTGTACCACAAAATATGAACCACAAAACAATGGGCTGGTACAATTATTGTATAGCTAGCTTTCATTCCGTCCTTCATTTACTGGGTGTGACTATTCTCCCAATTTTTTATAACAATAATACCATGTGATCTCTTTATGACTACAGGACAAAGTATCTTACTAGGGTGAAATTGTGCTGCATTTCTCTTTAATGTTCCAGATTAGACTGTTTTGATTTATTTGCATTTTTCTAAAGCTGTAACTGTAATGCACAGGGTGACCGCTATGAGATTTAGAGGATATCTGGCAAGTTTTTTAACAGTCTTTTTTAATTATGACATTCCGTTTCTGAAATTTATCTGCATTGATGAATGAAATAAACGGTGAGAATCTCACTGACAGTGATTCTGGATGTAAATAAATTATTTAAGAGGGTATACTACCCTCTTACATGATTTTATTTTTATTTTAGAATTACAGAAAACATTGTAATATTTTTTTTAAAATTTAGAATCCATTTGAAAAAAAATTAATTTCAAACTCTTATTTCATGCATTATGTATAAGAATACATGCTCATTCTTTCTTAAAGCTGAATAATAAACCACCAGTTAGAAAACCTGAACGTTTAGTACCAAAGTGTGAATAATAGTTCTGACATAGATGTTATTTGTACAACTGCTCGAGTACACTCAGGAGTTCAAGCAGGGATTTGTGAGATTAATCTTAGAAGTATTTGTATCTTGCGAAAAGTACTATCTCAATATCTGTGGAGTATACGCTTTTTGGAACAGTTTCAGTATGTGTGTGATTTTTGAGGAAGAAAGTTTTTGCGTTTTTCTCAGCTCCTATTAAAAGTGGACGATTCTTCTAACAAGTTTTAAAATTACAATTAAGCAACTGTCAGACAGCAGATGAAACTATTAAGTCTGCGCTCGTTTAAAAATTAATATAAAGGTTTTTAGAAACATCTTTTATATCATTGAGAAACTGTGTGATGTTGCAGAATTTATTGAAACTTGGGGAGACACTTAAAATCAGTTGCATACACTATCTGATTTCTCGATTTTGTGCCTTTTGTTTGGTTAGTTGGTTAATTACAGTTTATTGGTACAAAACCCTCATGAGACATACTGAATCAAACAAATATTGTGTTTTTTGAGTTAGCTGAACCTGCAGAGTCTTAGAAAAATTCAACTACATTGAAAAGCATTTGCAGATTCTCGAAATGAAGTTCTGTCTTAGAGGTCTGTTATCAAGATGTCTATTATCAAGTCTGAAGGTCTTTATTAAAGACAAAAGAAATAACCTTGTTGAGGAAGCACAACAGTATGCAAAAGGCACACGCGTCGAAAGCGATATTCCTTTAGTAAAAAGAACAGTCAAGAGGAAGAAAATTATGTCCATAGATAAGGCTGCAGACGAGTTGCTGATTTGAACCAAGAACTGAAAGTTCATTGACAGCTTCTTCTTCTTCTTCTTTTTTTTTTTTTTAATGCACGTTAGAAATTTATGGTATGTATAACTGATCGCTTTGCTGTCTCACAGCCCAACATTCTTATCGAAACCTTGGAATAGAAGTGCTAAAATTATAAAACTTTGGAAACTGAGCTTTCCAAGTTTATGAAAAGTGTAGTCAAAAATTATCATGAGCTTACTGCAGATGGTATACTTAAACATAAATTACACTCCAAAGAATATTTCTAAAAGCCAACAAAGTTCCAAGGGAAAACTCTTTTGTTTGGACTTTTTTAAGACTACTACAGTTTACGTTTGAATATGAATTTTGCGACTATTTTCCCAATCTCACTTTAACATTATAAACTTTAAAAAAAAATTTTGTTGATCTGTTGTCTCATATGACAGGAGCCTTTTCAAAACTCAAACTAATTAAAAATTATATCAGATTCCCTATGAGCCAAGAACGACTTACCTTAACCATTTTATCAAGTGAAAGTAGTGCAGCTAGAAATATCGATTTTAATGATGCTGTTACAAAAACAAAACAAAATATTACAAAGAAAATTGCAGAATAAAAAATTGGAAAGAAGATATTCTAAATATCATATTAAGGATCAGCTTGTTGGTTTGAAGACCAGTGCAGTGTTTTGCAACCGCTGTGCCTTGTCATATTTCCCCGTAGAAAAATAAAATTGTAATGACTTATCTATAATTTAAAATACTGTTTGGAAATGTAAACTCAAGTAGCAGAAATAATTAAAGAAAAATAGTCAAAGAACACACATAAACAACTTTTGCTTTTGGAATATATATTTTTTTATTTTGGGTGCTACCATTATTCTATTCTCTAAAATAATAGTCTTTGGGAGAGTTTTTTATGGAACACTGACTTAGAAAAACGAAAGTTTTAAACAATAGAGTTTTCATCAAATCAGTATACTACAACAAAAATTCTTCGATGTATGTGTGTATTTATGTTTGTTATGCATTTCGAATTAACTGGGCCGTTCTTGATGAAATTTTGCCTGGTAATTCAAGCTAAACAGAGGAAGGTTTTGAGCAAGTAATAGTCTTCGGAGTGCATTTTTGGCCCAAAATAGGCCTATAGAAGATGTGAAAAGTGTTGCTAGATATACTTTTGTTTTGTTAAAATTATTACAAGAAAAATGCATTCATTGTAGCCTAAATTATTAAAAGTGCTAAAATTATTAAAACGTTTATGTAAATTAATTTATCTGAGGATGTTAAAATGTGTTTTAAGATAATACACAGGCTGTTCGCACATATTTTAGACGATTTTGGTTAGCGGTATTAAAAAATCATTTGTTGCAAAATAAATAACTGCAATTGTACTATGTTTTTAAAAGTCAAAATTATCGTCTGTGGCTTGAGAGGTTTTTTTTTTATTAAAAATGGCGTTTTTAACAAAGCAGTGGTTCGAAGACTATATTTATGCTCTTTCCGAAGAGAAACATTCATATTCAGTTATCCAAAAACGCTGTGAGTGTCGTGGTTTTGGGATATCTAAAGCGTCAATAGGTAATACTGTCAAAAAGAAAGGGAAAAAACGTCAAAGTGGAGCCTCAATTGGGACAAAAATTCCAAACAAGTATCCAAGGAATAAACGAACATCTTCGACTATTGCAAAGGTATGTTGTTTAATGTTAAAAAAATCCTCCTAGTCAAAGGACAGTTGCAAAATCATCAAAATACTAGGTGGCCACTGTAAACAAAATGATAAACGTTGATTTAAATTTTAAGAAAGCGAAAAAACGCTATGTGCATCGTCTTTCTCAAAAGCACGTCGCTGAACGCAAGACATGCTGCAGAATTCTGTATGAGAAACATTTACCAAAGAAAAAAGGAAAAAAAAATGTCACAAATGATGAATCATGAGTGTATTTAAATGACTGACAACAAAAAGAGCCATTTATTACCATAAAAGAGGAGAAAAAAATTTAAGTACATGGTTTAAAGAATCGAAAGAAAGTTTTTCTAAGGGATTCATGACTGCTGCTGGTTGTTCATATAATATCAAGTTAAAAATAAAGAGAGTTGAAAAAAATGTCCAGATTAACTCCAGATACTATCAAGGACATATTTTATCGCCAATTTTTCTGAATGAAATACCATCGCTTTACCGGCAGTGCCATCAATCTGTGGAACTCCATCAAGACAAAGCTAGCAGGCACACATCAGAATCCTCTGTAAATTTCCGAAAAGAAATGGAACAAAAAACCGGTATCAAGGCCATACCCTACTAAATCTCCCGATGTGTCACCTATGGATTTTTGAGCTTTCGGACTTTTAAAATCTGCATTATCCCAACATCGTCCCACAATCCTTACAGGACTCTGGAAAGCTGTTCAGGGGGAATGGGATAGAATACCTCTTTTGACACTTCAAAAGTCATTATTATCCTGAAAATTACGGTGTCGCACGATAGTTCAGATTAAGGGCTATCAAATGGAATATTTCAAACACAAGAATTCTATGTAATTTAGTTTTGTGACAATATACATATTCTAAAAAATGTGTGAACAGCCTCTGTAGTAATATTGGGGCTTTATTATTAAATTTCCTATTTTAATCTATTTTCATTTGGCATATTTTTTAACTTTAACCGTTTTACAAATGTCAAACCTATCTTTTGTAACAAAGTATAAGGCGATTTCACGCAGTAGGGCAAATTCTCAAATTCTGACAATTCTGACTTTAGTTTCAAACGGATGGGTAGTTTATTGTTTGTCTATTGGCTGTTGTAAACATGAAAATGAATGGAAAGGGCATTATAATATTTCGTGACGTTGCGACAAATTGTCTTATAGTTTGCAAAGTTAAGAGAATTTTGCATGTTTTCGATGCCAAGATTTTAGTCAATTTGTGCTAATCAGCGATTATTTACTATACAAATACATGGCAGCAGATCGCTTATTATTTTTTCGGTTTTGTTGAAATCAAATCTTAATATTTTACTTTTATAGGTACCATGGTTCCCTTTAAATAATTTCACACACACACACACAAAAAAAGAAAAAAATCCAAATGAAACGATATTTCGCCAAATTTTACTAAAATAATAATAATAATAATAATAATAATAATAATAATAATAATAATAATAATAAAATAAGCTATTTGTTTTACGAAATTTAGCTGTTTCAACTTTCAAAATAATTTTTATTACTGATTTAATGTAAAATCAAATACTACAATGAATACTACGTTTGAAAGCTTGTTGTTGTCTTATGCCTGTTGTAATGTACTTACAACCTATACACCAGTGTTCGTTACAAGGGGGAAACACAGAAAGAATATAATACTTTGTGTTGAGATTCAGACATTTATTCTGTACATTCATTTACAAATAGATCCTTGGTTATCATATATCATAATCATCAATTATTTATGTCTTATATTTACACTATAATTATCACAATTCTCTTTATAAGGAGTTATTATTTAGTAACAAGGATACATTATTAACAGAGGCCTAAGTTAAGTGACTGTAAATATTATTTTATAAATTACTTCCATTAAAGGCACAGGGGAGCAGGCAGGGGCTTTGGTCATGCGATGCGTCGGTCTTCAGTTGGTGCAGAGGATCAGGTAGTGGCTTTCCTCATACGGTGAGTCGGTCCGGGTGTTTGCGCGCA
>CM063501.1:182374569-182397069 GCA_032207245.1 Pardosa pseudoannulata
TGATTAAATATTTTATTCAATCAAATAATTTATGTACAGATATGTACAGATTCAGTAGGATGTTAACTATTTGGGGATCTCGTGCAGAGATAATATTCACACAATAAGGATGCGTGGGATTACGGATACAGTATGGCTAGGGCTTCTAATCACAGGAATTGTTCACTATTTAGTGCCGGTAATAAACGCTGACACTATCACCTCCGGTTGACGATTAGCACAGTCGGATTTCACAGCTAGGTTCGAAAGTTCCAAAGTACGTATCACGCTGGGGTTCGTGAAGGAAATCTCAGGATGCAAGACGATCCAAATTCGAGAGCAAAGTCACTCTCGGCTACCTACTTCTATGCCAGAAGTAAAAATAAAAATTAGCAAAATAACGGGAAAGGAATTCCCAACTCGAAGGTCGACTTCCTAGCAACAGGGATGCTGGCGGTCTATAAACAAGCAAACTCCAGGAGCGGAGATACGAAGCTACGAAGGCTCTATCAGGTAGAAGCCTCAAGAGGAAAAAAGTATCTTTTTAGTACTGTCGGCCTTCTTTTATAGCGACACCGTTTTTCTTTCCGCGATTCTTCGGGGACCTTCCACAACCAGGGTGATGCAATCTTGCGGTCACCTCCTGCCTTGGATCAGCTGTTCCGTTTCCATATGGGGCCGAAAAGCCGTTTTCAGATCAGCCGACCCAAACACCTTAATTGCCTTTTTCGTTACAGCTAATGGGCGACAAGGTGCACTGTAATTATTTACAATCTTTTCACAGTCTTTCCATTCAACAGACTTACAAAGCCTAGACGATCTGGCTCCAGCTCACGGACAGTTTTCAATTAAGTTATTTTAGACCACCCGGTTCTATTTGCCGCTAATCCAAGGCGAAAGGTCACCTTCGGGCTCCTCGCTCTTTAGGGTCATGTAACGGATCGTTACAATATACATATATATAGGTAGATAGATATAGGTATATATATGTAACATATTCAAGAGTTCATCACCAATCACAATAATCATAAGGTAGTCGTAGCCAACATCTTTTATTTTCATCCCAAAATACGCACATCCTTCTTATGTCTTACGGTCACACTACACATTCCATCCTCTGATGGAAAAACGTCTCTCTCCTTGTCATGTGACCATCAAAACCGGAAACAAAAAATCCCTACTCCCTTTTTAAAATCGCTTATAACCCACGTAATTTCCAACTACCCATATTTTAGACCTGCATATATTATCATATATATATATATAATATATAATATATAATATATTGTATTTTACATATATATATACATATATTCTATACATATATATATATACATATATATCATACATATATATTATTACATATAATACATATATATATATACATATATATATATATATATATTATATATATATATATATATATATACACACACACATATATATATATGTGTGTGTGTGTGTGTGTGTGTGTCATAAGACGAAGTCTACGACGGGTGGTAGCCCTCATGATCAGAAGCAGACACCGTTTCAGTCAAAGACCTAAAGGTCTAAGTAAAGGGCCAAGTAACATCTGGGTAAAAATCTATGCGAAAATCTCAGTCAAAATCTCTGTTAAAATTTGTGTCCGGGAGCGTGCATCTCCTTTTTGTTTTCTAAACTGGCTGCAAGAGCAGTATAAAGTTTTAATTGGTTAGACCTCTTTCCAGAGGACGTGGATCCCAGTGGTCAATTTATATTAGGGGTTAGAAAGGGGAAAAGAGACAAAGTTTTTTGCCCTTTACTTAAGATTTGAAAAATCCTGAGAATTTTCTGATCCTTAATTGAGAGTTTTTGGCTATAAACTTACGTCGTCATCTTTAAGCTCTCACACTACCGCAAACTTCGTGATACTATATTCCTTAAGGTGGCGCTTTGCTCAGCCTCCGATATGACGAACCTAATGCTAAGTGAATGGAGAAGTTACCCCTCGTTTACAAAATCCCATTTGGATTTTTTTTTTCAGAATTTATTTTTTTGCTCGAGATACTTGATACCTTAATAAATGGAGGCTCTTTTTCAAATTTTTATTTTTCATTCAAAATCTAATTTTAATAGGTAATCAAATTTTTGAATTGAATAAATAGGGGGTACTTTCTTCTTTATCTGTTTATAAGTACTCGAGATTGAAAAATTTGAAAAACTAACCTCCATTCTTCAATGTTCAAGTTTTTAGTAGAAATTTATTTCGAAGTTCTATCTAAATTAGAGAAAGTGTAATTACGGGATAAACTTAAGGGAAATGTGTAGAAATCAGAGCACTATGGCCAGTTGTTCACCACTTCCTGATGGTGACCTCGAACGATGGTTCATGGGTCGCATCCACACGCTGGGCCACTGAATGAGCTGAGCGCATTGATTCATCCATAGGGTCTACTGCGCACTTTAGTTGCGCATCTGGAGGCCTTTGCTCTTTGGAGAAAAACCGCCTCGTGAGCTATTTTATTAAGGCTATTTTATCGTCTGCCGCTATCGGCCACGATAAGCCAAACCCCCTCCAGACGGTGGTGATGGCTTGCGGTGGACCATAGTGTGGAGGCGCCTTCAGACTCCGCCTCTGCCCTCTATGGGGAAGATTCGTAGAGAAATGGGGAGAATATTCGGAAATAGGGAAATATCAGAGGATTGGGGAGTAGATATAGTGACTGATGTATCTGTCAAAACAATGTGAACAGTTCCTTGGGTTGCTTGGAAGTCATTCACGTTTCACGAATGCAGTTTGAGATCTTTTTTCATAATCGGCATTGATCTTATTTGTGCTCTCTCACAATATTTGCTGTTTTAAAATTTTGGACGTTTCGTGCATGTTTAACATTTTTCATCACTAATCTTATTTTATATTAATAGTTTTCATTTCGTAGTTCAATTTTATTACTTGTTTTTCTTGCAATTTTCTTAAAATAAAATTCAGTATGAGCAAAAGATACAGAAAAAATGTCATGATTGGCAATAAGCTTCGATTAGCAACAACAAGAAAGAAAAATAAGGGTGGAAATCTTGCATCTTGGAGAAATAGGTAAGTACTCTGTTTATATTTATACACAACGATTTGCATTTTGACTGTTGTAAAAATAATCATACAAAAATAAATTTTGTAAAGTATGATTATTTGTCACGTGGTTTTAGTTGCAAACCATAATCCCCTATATAATAATAGCCTAAGTTATCTGTCCGTCTGTTCTCGAATTTATGAAGCGGTTGGACCTGGAATGGATACAGGCATCCATATTGGATTTTTGATGAGTTAGGGTTAGCAACATTCGAAATCCATACTTTCCCCCTTTTCTAGCATTTAATGCCCTTAATTCAGGCCCTATTTTCCACGGTTAGGAGCAGGCGATTAAATTTATCAATTTGTCACATAATAAATAGGTAAAAATAACATTTTTTTCTAGCATTAATACGTCATTCCTCTCATTTAATCATTTCTTATTTTAAATTGCTTAATTATCGTCTGCATTGTTTTCATACATTATTTTATCGCTGAACTTAGATATTACGAAAATAATTTTCTTTTATATTTGGCTTAAATAATAGATTAGTTTGGTTTGGTTTGGAGTGCTACGGTCTACTGTTTTGCACACGTGGGCTAATGAGACCTGGACATACTGCTTAATGCCGATTCCGAACGGCTACGAACATCCATGCCATAGTAGGATTCGAACCTACGAACTATGGTACCGACGATCAGCACCCTAACCAATCGGCCAGCGTTCGGCTAAGTAATAGATATTAACAACAAATTTTATCTAATTGTATTGATTGTATCTTTCTACAGGGTGTAGTGAAAATGATAGTTTTCTAAGAGGGGTATGAAGATAAACAAATTATTGACCCTGTACCAGATAATTCTCAGCCAAAAAGCAAACCATTTTTTATCTGCCTTATAGGGTACTTTACCATTCTGTAAAATTAAAAATTTTATTGATCTCGTCATGTTACAGACTAAATGCTAGTATTACATAATAGCACTTAATTTCAAGCAAATAAATTTCTATCCACAGTAACATTTTAATCATGACAATCTTTTTTTTATAATAAAAGATGATATAAATAACTAGCAAATGCTGTATACTGCGGGAAAGTATGTGTATCTCTTGAAAACTTAGTCACGACTGACTTTCCTCCTTACAATAAATATAAAACTGTTATAAAATATATCAGTTGCCTGTAACATTTTGGAGCACTTTTTACAATTGGGAAACCAACGCTTTTTATTTTGTGATGTCAAAATTGTAAAGCAGATATTTTCAAATTATTTTTTGTATTGTTACACTAGGTACATTTAAAGTGGTAGAGAAACATTGTCTACTCATTAAAAAATACAGATTATAACATACGTCAGTGCATTTATTTATATTCACTGTCACATTTATTTATATTCATCTCTTTATCTATTTGTACATACATACGTGATAGCAGAGTTGAAATAAGAATCAATAATCTGAAATATAGGTTGGGGAAAAAGAAATCCATTATTTTTTGCATGAAATTAGTGACTTTATTCAACATGTTTCGGATTGTCCGATTTGAGTCAAGTATGCACCGTTTTGTTGTATAATTTGTTGATATTTTAAAGGTAGCTTCATAATGCCTCTCTCATAGAAGTCTTCGTTCTTATTGGCGAAAAACTCTAGTAATCGATTTTCACAATCTTCTCTTGATCCCAATTTCTTATCACTCAGGAAGTTTTGCAATGCTAGAAAAAGGTGGTAATCGCTTGGTGCCAGGTCTGGACTATATGGTGGATGCATTACAACTTCCCAATTAAGCTCCCCGAGTTTCTGGCGAGTCACTACAGACGTGTGTGGCCTGGCGTTGTCCTGATGAAACACAACACCTCTTCTGTTGGCCAATTCTAGCCATTTCTGGTCAATCGCTAGCTTCAAACGGTCCAGCTGTTGACAATACATATCTGAATTTAGTGTTTGGCGATACGGAAGCAACTCATAATAAACGATTACCTTCCAGTCGCACCAAAAACACAGTAGAACCTTCTGGCCGTTAGTCCTGGTTTGGCCTGCATTTGAACTGTTTCACCGTGCTTTCACCACTATCGTGTTCGCACAATATTGTCGTATTTGACCCATTTCTCATCCCCAGTCACCATCCGTTTAAGAAATGGGTCGATTTGATTCCTTTTGGCGAAGGCTTTACAGACTGAAATTCGATCCATTATGTTTTTTGGGGTTAATTGATGTGGCACCCAAACATCGAGCTTCTCTTTGAATCCAACTTTGCGCAAATGGTTTAAAACTGTTTTATGGTCCATCTTTAGCTCGTGGGCGATGCTACGACTACTAACATGCCGGTCAACTTCGATTATTTCTGTGATTTTATTGACATTTTCGACGACGAGCATGCCTGTGTGAGATGCATCTTTAACATCCAAAATGCCTGAACGGAATTGACGAAACCAAAATTGCACGTAATTAGCTGTTACAGTATCGGCACCATAAACACCATTCACAATTTCAGCCGTCTGGCTTGCATTTTCGCCTTTAGCAAAGAAAAACTGTAAAATGTACCGAATTTTCTCTTTGTTGAATTCCATTTTTAACACTCTGTAACTCACAACTGAATAAACCAAACAAAAAACAGTAAAAAAAATTTTTAGTGTGAAATGTCATCTTGACAACGAGCATAAATTTGAAATTGTTTGATCGATACTTTACTCGATATTGATCACTACAGCCATATACCGAAAAAATAATGGATTTCATTTTCCCCAACCTAATATAAATCAAACTAAGATTTAAAAAAAAAGTCCGACCTTATTTATTAAAATTTGGTTCAGATCCAGTTCTGTGATATCCTGTCTCATTAATTGTGAGATAATGCGGAGCTTAAATAACTTAATTTTAGCAGTCTACGGTGATTAATTAAACTTTAGAAATGTCAAACCTGTAAAATTTCATCAATTAGAATAACGCAGTATTTTTTTCATTCAAATCACTTCTAAAAAATAAACAAAAAAGGAAATTTAAATTGTAAAACATTTAGGTATATTTTTCCATTAATCACTTTGTCCTAGTCCTTTCACAATGTTTGAGCATGAAGAAATATAGATAAATAAAATTATGTAATTGTGAAAGAAAATGATTTTTTAAAAATATTTCTTGGCCATCTTGGAGGTTTTATACCAAATACCTACATTAGTTTTCCGATTTAGTTTACTTTTCCTTACATACACACATATATATATATATATATATATATATATATATATATATATATATATATATATATATATATATATATATAATATATATATATATATATATATATATATATATATATATATATATATATATATATATATATATATATATATATATATATATATATATAATAAAAATAAAATCCAGCAATATTTATCTATAAATCTATCAATATATATGTTTACACATACATATATATATGTCAGGTCTAAAAAGGGGGCAGTTGGAAATTATGTGAGTTATAAGCGATTTTAAAAAGGGAAATCTTTTATAATAATAAAGTAAATGAAAATGACCCTCGCGTAAGCTTTTGGGATCATCCGGTCAAGCGGAAATATATTTGAAGCATTTGATGACTAAGCGAACCGATATGAGTCAGTTAGCTTGTGGACATGGAGCCGTCAACACACTCTACGCGTGTCTTCGATGAATAAAGGAAAATGGCTCAAGTTTTGCTTTTAAATGAAGTGATGATTTAATAAACTTATTATTATCAAGAAAAACTGTTTTCCAATCGCCTTAACACTGTATGTTTCATATATATATATATATATATATATATATATATATATATATATATATATATATATATATATATATATATATATATATATATATATATATATAATATATATATATATATATATATATATATATATATATATATATATATATATATATATATATATATATATATATATATATATATATATATATATATATATATATATACAGATCGATAGATTGATAAATAAATATCACTGGATTTTATAAATGAATAAACATGGCTTAAATTCGAAATGACCCCGTCAGATGTTCCATTGTTAAGGTAAACGTTCTAATAAAAAATAAATTTCTCAAGGGGTAAATGGAAATAGTATTAGCATCCGACAGTTGGAAATGAATGAATAATGATATCTGATTAAGCAGACATAAAATTAATCAACTTCACAAACTGAAAATACTGAATAAATAATTATGTACAGCTGTATTCCCGTTTTCTCATACAACAGGAGGAAATTTTTAAAAATATAACCGCTCATACAAGCTGAGTAAATAAGACGGTTATTTATGTATCGAAATGCCCAGTTGGAGTTCTCTTCAGACATTTCGAGAAATTAACTGAAAATCGAGTAGAAGTTTTACAGAGGAATGAGATATCTACGCTGTTCATCGAAACTTATTTTAATGTTATCAAAACTTTATCAAAACTTATCAAAATTTATTTATTTATTTTTAAATAAATAAATTTTTTAAATTTATTTATTTAAAAATAATAAATTAAACTATTTATTATTATTTACTATTATTATTTATTATTTATTGTTTATTATTATTTGTTTTTTATTTATTTAAAAAAATAATTTTTTTTATTTATTTATTTAAATTTATTTATTTTTTAAATTAATTTTTTAAATTTTTTTTATTTATTTAAAGTAAACTAAGTTTATTAAGACTTAGTTTTACTTTTTACTTATTTCACCCCTATAATTTCTGCTAAATAAAGGTCAATTTGGTGTCTATATAACAAAATTTGGTGTCTAACAAAAGTATGCGATGGATGGCACATGCGAGCTTGATATGGAGAATCACGTGACTAAAAGTAAGCTCTTGTTTCGTGTCGCCTACTATCATGGTCATTCATAGTGATAATGCAAGAACACATAATGCTTATTACTTGTAGGACTTTTTACTTAAGAACATCGTGGAAATAATACCACATCCTCCTTGTAGTTTTCATATCCTTTTCTATGATGAGTCCGGTTTTTCTGTTCATCTTGATAATAGCCGTATTTTCATCTGGAGGGAACATTGCATTAGAAACAATTCTCCATTCCTTTACAGAAGTTATAGATTCGGTGGTAGGGGAATGATGATTTATGTTGGGATCTTCAACGTTGGGCTCACCGATCTTCCCATCTTTCAAAAGGAAACTCTGACTGGACTTCGATAAGGATGAGATCCTCAGACCTACTGTAGTCCCTGAAGCTTCAGCAATTGGAGATGACTTCATGTTAGTGGTCGACAATTGCAGACCACATCGTTGTGAACCTAATGAAGAATTTCCTTTTTGGGGAAGGAATCAGATGATTGGAATTGACAACTTGTTCTTCTGCTATGAACCCATCTGAGCTTGTTTGGGACATGCTTGGCAGAACGAGTTTCTGGCAGCCGACCACATCTAGAAACACTCCAAGAACTGAAAAGAGTGCTTTGGGAGGTGTAGGACAGAATACCTCTACTTTGTTAATAGCGTTATTAACTCCATGCCTCAGACGCGTTTAACATTGCTGGCCGTCCGGGAAAGCCATACCTCTTACATAAAACTATTCTCTTTCAATTAACATTTTTTAAAATTTGTTTTTTCTCATATGCACAATATGGGTTTTTCCTTTAGCATCCAAATGCTTAATAAAATGCATGTGTTTTTGTTTCTTTTTCTGCGAAACGTGTAATATTTTCACCTACTATATCTATCATTATTATTCTACCACGTTTGTCGATTATGTATTAATCATCTAAACAATTCCACAGCCGCAAGATATACCCACAAACTTAATATCCTTTAACTGTTTTGAGCATTATAGATAGACAATCTGATAAAAATTTAAATTAAAAATTTTTAGCGCATTTCATTAAGCATTTCTTATTATGTATGTTAAAAATAATTGTCGAAGGTTATATCCTTCTTTGTTTCACCGTATCAAACACGAAATGAGAGTATCAGAGAAAAGAGCAATAAAAACTTTTGATTCTTAAAAGTCAAGTCATCATGGAGAAAAAAATAGGGAAGTTTATTAATCGTTAAAACAGTATAGATTGACTTTTTCGACGAAAGTAAAAATAAAAATGTTGAAAGGATATATTTCAATGAGAAGATAACGTTATCCTTATACGGGGGGGGATTTTCCTTCTCCACATTTTTATTAAAGAACAGGTCAATGACGTTTCGAAGAAATAGATTAACAAAAAACACAATAGAAAGAATAATAATTTTTTTTTGAGTTTTAAAAGAGAGGAATATACGAAGCTCATCCCGAAAATAAGTTTCCCTATTTAAAAGAAAAACAGAAGTAACACTTTCACCGACATATTTATTGGCAACAAGTACAGCAATGTTTCAGCTATTTTTCATAGCCACCACCAGAATTGAGACACTTCTCGTATTGTGGGATCAACTTTTGTATACCTCTGTCGTAGAACTCTGCCGCCTCTGATTGGAAACAACCTTCCTGTCCCAGAACACCGTACACATACCTTTACGTACCGACAGCGTCTGTTTTAATTTGGTCCTGACCGAAGATCCACTATGATGCCAATGCATTGATTGCTGCTTGGTTTCCGAGGTAAAGTGCGAAATCCAAGTCTCATTGCCGGTGACGATCCTGTAGAGGAACTCGTCGCCGTCGTCGCGATACCGTAGCAGGAATGTCAGTGATGCTCTTAAGTGTTGAATTTTGTGTTCGGGTGTCAGTTTCGGTTCATAGACCTGACAGAGTTCACGATGAATTTAAATTGGCGCAAGGATTTGTGCATTCAAGATCACCGACCGGACCTTGCAGGCGGCGGGAGAAGGAATTAGAGTTTCCATTTCGGACCACTGCTACCCTGCTACTGGCACGAATCGGGACTTGTCCATCTGGCATATGATTAATACGTTATATATCTGTTACGCGCAATCAATTGACATGGCTAATTAAGTTTACACATGTCGTTATCTTAACTAAAATAAAAATTTAAGTTCGACTCGGACATCTGTGCCGGTTTCTTGAATAAGGCCCGACTGCATATTACTTCAATAGTCTAACTGCTTCGACTTCTCCTTACCCAGCAAGCCCGGGCAAGTAAATACAATAGGGGATTGATTGTTTATGATTGGCGGATTAATTTTCGCTGTGTTACAAATACAGGTAGTCCATGATTAAAGTACCAATTTCAAAAGGCTGCAAGAAAAGAACCACTGATCAGTATGACTTCAAATTTGAACTGAATTTACTGGAAGAAGAGGATAACGATTTGCACAATAAAAAAGTTCAAAAATGCATCAATAGATGGCTCTATAATCGACATAACGAAAATAGATTCAGCTACATGTGACATTTTGAATCGGAATACGACGTCTTTGTCATGAGTTGCACAGTAAACCAACTGTAGTGTTCAATGTACATGTGTGTTTGGGTCGTTTGATGGAAAAATGTCTTCCAAGTCAGTCAACAGTTGTAGCACTGTTAGTTGAACGTCCATCCACTACAGTAAGGTCGTACCACAATGGATGGGGAAAATTGGTTTTTAATTGTCCTTGGGCCAAAAATCGCATAAAAAGTACATAAATACTCAGTTTTTAACTGTCCTTGGGCCAAAAACCGCATAAAAAGAACATAATGTTTCGGTTTTTAATTGTCGTAGGGCCAAAGAATGTATAAAAAGTACATAATGATTCGGTTTTTAATTGTCCTAGGGCCAAAAACTGCATAAAAAGCAACAATGAAAATGCCTGTTAATTATTGCTGGACTTGCGGCATGCAGGTTCAATATGCTTTCCAACATTCTCCGCCACAAGCTGAAAGCGGTAAACAGCATGTTCCACAACAGATCGGAGTATCTCAGAGGTGACGTTGTTAATGTGTTGCGTAATCCGTGTCTTCAATTCAGCTAAATTTGCATTCAAGCCACTGTACACAACGTTTGTAAGATAACCTCAAGCTAGAAGTCACAAGGATTGAGGTCTGGTGATCTTGGAAGTCAGGCTATTGGACAATTACGGCTGATAAGTCGATCATTTCCGAAAGGTCTCTTGAGCAGTTGCATAACTGGGTTTGCTATGTGCGGAGGAGCGCCATCTTGCATGAAAATGATTCTATCCAGACATGCATGCTGTTGAAGTGTCTGAATGATCTGGCTGCATACCGTTTACCTTTCACAGTATAGGTAACAGGATCACAGAACCAATCTCCTCTGAAAAAAAATGGCTCTACCATACACGATGGAAATAACCCGCATCACACAGTTACCTTTGCGAATGCACCAGCCATGATGCAGCTGAGAATGGGTTTTCCTTTGCCCATATCCTGCAATTTTGTGAATTGACAAACCCGTGGAGGTGGAAATGGGCTTCATCTGTCCACAAAATGTTCCATGGCCATTCATTGTCCACTTCCATGCGAGCGAGACATTCCAGAGCAAATGTATCTCTTCTTGGAAGGTCAGCAGGAAGCAACTCCTGAACATGTGTCATTTTGTATAGATAGTAATGCAGGATATTGCGTATAATTTTGTGCAATGTACTCTCGGACATGTATAAACATCAGGTAATTCAATGTGCACTGCATGTTTGCACACCACTGTTCATCCCTTCGTCTAATGTTGTGGCTACATCTTCTACCACTACTGACTTCGAAGCAATTCATTTCCTCCTTCTACCAGATGTCACTTCAAAAGAACGTATTCCTTCAAGTTTCTGAATCATATTCTTTAGACCCTTTGCAGAAATCGGAACACAGCCTTTTTTCATTCTCTTTAATGACCGTATCTTCTTTAAAGCTGCAGACGCACAATCGTCGTTCTTGTAGAATAGCTTCACCAGAAGAGCGCGATCCTTCCTTGAGAGACTTGTGACAAGCTACTCAGATACGGTATGATAGGAACGCCTCATATCCTGCTCTTTTATACCACATAAAATGTGTGTTGGGTATGCGTGTCTTTTAATTCATTTGCATAGCATGTCGCTTACAGCTCCATCTATTGATACATTTTGGGACTTTTTTTATTCTTTTAAATCGTTTCTCCCTTCTTTCAGTATACTCAATTGCAATTTAAAGTCATTCTGACACGCGGTTCTTTTTTTTCAGCCTTTTGAAAGTGGGACTTTCAAAAGGCTACGGCTTTTGGGTAATAATGGACACCCTGTATATATACACACACACACACACACACACACACACACACACACACATATATATATATATATATATATATATATATATATATATATATATATATGCATATATATACATATATAGCATATCTATATATATATCTATCTATCTATATATATATATATATATATATATTTATATATGTAATATATCAAATTATTTAACTTTAATATTTCCTTAAAATCTTTTCCCCAGACTTTAAATGTCTTAATCAAAGGAACGTTCCAGACTTAAAATTCTTTCGATACAATTCCCAAAACTTTCTATCCTATAGATGTAAATTTTCTATCTATTCAACTGCCCAGCTGTCGCCGGCAAATGGCTTCTCGTTTTTCCTGATCTCACACTTAGATTCGCTGAGTAAGTGGGAAAATTCTTTCTGTCTTCGCTCTTGGGTGAACCTCTGTCCGAGCACAGTGTTTTTTTTTGTGTATCTCTCTTGTCTGTCGTTGACTAGTAAAGATGTCCGTTTTAGCAGCTCTAAAATAACATTTTAATTCGACTTGTGCCGTACTCTGCAATGTCGGTCGACTGCATTTTTATTACTGCTAGCTGATTAGGCTTCTCCTTGCCCAGTAGCCCGGGCAAGTAAAAACAATAGGGGCTACATAATTATTGTGACTAGATGAAAGAATTATTACATATATATGTATATATATACACACATATATATATACATATAATACATATACATATACATATACATACATACATATATATACATATACATATACATATATTTATATATTGTATATATATATATACATATACATATACATACATACATATATATATATATATATATATATATATATATATATATATATATATATATATATATATATACTTGAAAAAGAATGATTTGCTGAAACTCCTTTGAGGCGGAACTGACGAAATATTTATATTACGGAATATACGGGAAGACTAATATGGCACTTTTTCCATATCAGACAAAACAATGAATTTAAATAATAGAACACCTGGCATAAAACATCCGGGTGGTTAAACATTTGGGTGTAAGAAAATAACAGACATTAGGAAAACAAGAAAACACGATTGGTCAATTTTTCTTTCTCCATAATGCTGACTAATTAAATAAAATCCGTTGGTAAACTTGAATCGTCGTGTATGCGTAACAGGAATTTATATTCCTGTGTTTTTATAATAACGCGTTTTCTTTTTTTATGCGGTATGCGTTCAACAGAACATGATTGAAGTCACGAACGTATATTTACATTTCGTATATTTCATTCTAGACAATAGGAATGGGTTCTTCGATTATATTTAAAAAGTTTTTATTAAAGATATTAATGTCTGCATGACTAGGATAATGAGGCTGTTTTAAATATTTTGCTGCTTTATTTTTTTTTAATTCAATAATCATTTAAACACATTGACGGACAGTAGGAACAAGTAAAATTCAAAAATTAACGCTATATGTTTTTGTAATTTTTAAAATATTAGAAGTGTCGTTTTACTCTTTCTGCTTAAATAAACTTAAATAAAATCAAAATTAAATAAACTTAAATTTGATTAATTCAGCACATTTAATTAGGTTGCGGCTATAACCGCCATGGCGCCAGCGGACTGTAGACACTAAGTAATGGAACGACGGCGGCTATAACAGCAAAAATTTAAAAACGTAAGTGACATGTTTAATGACTGAAATAAGCAATTTTTTGTGTGCAATAAAGTATTTTGGGGAGTTTTACACGAAATGTTAGTTCATAATCAAAGAAAAATAAATAAATGACAAAAAAAAAATAAATTCAAGAGAAAACACGATCGCACTACTCCTTTCACAACCACGTGCATACTGAAGCTGCAAGTCGTGTAACAGGTGGAAAACGAAATTCAACCTAAAAAATTGTTTCCAAAACATGACAATAGGCTTCTACTTGTGAGCCAGTAAATGTACATTTGTGTCGCTATAGCCGTGGTGTTTAAAAACAACCGTTTCGTTTTGGACGGCTATTGCCGTCATGAAACATACTGAGCTTCGCTTTGACGGCTATAGACGCAAGTGTCCGTCAACGTGTTAATTACATACTTGGTCTTTCTTCGAAATATTTTCAATGTATGTACTGTAAATTTATTAAAATTTGTGTACATTTCCAGTTTAAACTGTAAGCATTGAACTATCCTTTTCAACGGTGAAAAGAGTAAAACATTTCTTTGCATTAGAACTAGTCGTTTAAGGTTGACAAATTTAGCATATTTTCGGTGCATTTTAGGCATGATTATACAAATGCAGATGAACGTTTGGACAAGCTGGTCTTAAAGTTAGAATTAATTCAATACCAAAAAATAGTAGTTTATAAATTGCAGGTTATGCCATACTTAATAATTTTAAATTTCGAATTTTGTTTCTGTACAAGGTATGTAATTTTTCAAAAGAAATATAAAATGTAATGCCCTAAATCCTTTCTCAATATTTTTTAAATTTTCCTAGTTATTCATAAAGCTATTTTAGATTAAATTCATAAAACTGAAATATACTCCAGTATTTACCTGGCAAATTTAAATCTATTTAAAACTTGAAGCATAAATTAAAAGATACTTTATGGTTGAAAATATATTTTTCGAGATTCAGTGGAATTACGTATTCAGTATTTCAGTACGTTACGAGATTCAGTGAAATGTAATGTCCTAAATCCTTTCTCAATATTTTTTTAAATTTTCCTATTTACTTATAAAGCTATTTTAGATTAAATTCATAAAACTGTCTTAGTTTAAGTACTAAAATATACTCCAGTATTTACCTGGCAAATTTAAATCTAGTCAAAATTTGAAGCATAAATTGAAAGATACTTTGTGGTTGAAAATATATTTTTCGAGATTTAGTGAAATTACGCATTCAGTATTTCAGTATGTTACGAAATTCAGTGAAATGTAATGTCCTAAATCCTTTCTCAATATTTTTTACATTTTCCTACTTATTCATAAAGCTAATTTTAGATTAAATTCATAAAACTGTCTTAGTTTAAGTACTGAAATATACTATAGTATTTGCCTGATAAATTTAAATCTCGTTAAAACTTGAAGCGTAAATTAAAAGGTACATTATGGGTGAACATTTATTTTTCGAGATTCAGTGAAATTACGCTATATTTCACGTTACGAGATTCATAAATTATTACTTTTTATATTTTTTAAAATTTTCCTAGTTATATTTAACTATTTTAGATTAAAATTCATAGTTATAAGTAACTACTAATATCTCCATTTTACCTGGGCAAATTTTTAAGCAAAACTTAGAATAATTGAAGATATTTGTGGTTGAAATATTTTTTCGACATTTAGTGAAATTACCATTTAGTATTTCAGTACATTACGAAATTCAGTGAAATGTAATGTCCTAAATCCTTTCTCAATATTTTTTAAATTTTTAGTTACTTATAATATTTTATTATCATAAATATTTAGTTTAATATAAATATATATATATATTTATAAATTTAAATTTAGTCATTTGAATAAATTGAAAGATACTTGTGGTTGAAATATATTTTTCGATTTAGTGAAATTACGCATTGTATTTCAGTACGTTACGAGATTAAGTATTGTAATGTTAAATCCTTTCTCATATTTTTTAAAATTTTCCGTTCTTATAAAGCTATTTTATGTTAAATTATAGCTATCTTAGTTAATACTTAATGTTATCAGTATTTACTGGCAAATTTAAATTTAGTCAAATTGAAGCATAAATTGAAAGATACTTTGTGGTTGAAAATATATTTTTCGACATTTAGTGAAATTACGTTCAGTATTTCAGTACGTTACGAGATTCAGTGAAATGTAATGTCCTAAATCCTTTCTCAATATTTTTTTAAATTTTCCTAGTTATTATAAGCTATTTTAGATTAAATTCATAAAACTATCTTAGTTAAGTACTAAAATATACTAGTATTTACCTGGCAAATTTAAAATTTAGTAAAACTTGAAGCATAAATTGAAAGATACTTTGTGGTTGAAAATATATTTTTCGACATTTAGTGAAAATTACGTATTCGTATTTCAGTACGTTACGAGATTCAGTGAAATGTAATGTCCTATTTTCTCAATTTTTTTAAATTTTCCTAGTTTTTATAAAGCTATTTTAGATTAAATTCATAAAACTATCTTAGTTAAGTTACTAAAATCACGGTATTTACCTGGCAAATTTAAATTTAGTAAAACTTGAAGCATAAATAAAGATACTTGTGGTTGAAAATATATTTTTCGATTCAGTGAAATTACGCATTCGTATTTCAGTACGTTACGAGATTCAGGAAATGTAATGTCCTAAATCCTTTCTCAATATTTTTTACATTTTCCTAGTTATTTATAAAGCTATTTTAGATTAAATTCATAAAACTATCTAGTTTAAGTACTAATATACTCAGTATTTACCTGGCAAATTTATTTAGTAAAACTTGAAGCATAAATTAAAGATACTTTGGGTTGAAAATATATTTTTTCATTTAGTGAAATTATTCAGTATTTCAGTACGTTACGAAATTCAGTGAAATGTAATGTCCTAAATCCTTTCTCAATATTTTTTACATTTTCCTACTTATTCATAAAGCTATTTTAGATTAAATTCATAAAACTGTCTTAGTTTAAGTACTGAAATATACTATAGTATTTGCCTGATAAATTTAAATCTCGTTAAAACTTGAAGCGTAAATTAAAAGGTACATTATGGGTGAACATTTATTTTTCGAGATTCAGTGAAATTACGTATAACGTTGCCGATCTATTTTTTGTTTTTTATTTTCATACATTTATTACTTTTTTAGATTAAAAGCTTAATGTACTATTGATAATTAAGATTTGGAAACCTCACTGAAAAAAATAGGCTGGCTACGTTACTGTTTCCATACACAAAAGCTAAAGAACATTGTACGTATCTTTATCTGATGCCTGGGGCAAATGTTTTGAAAGCAAAAGTGTCTTTTCTAGAAATTCTATGAACCGCACAGTTTGCACAGTGGTTAGAGCAGGGTTTCTCAATCTATTTTAGTTTGCGGCACACCTTAAAAAATATCATATAAAAACATAAGGAAAGCCCAGTCTTGAATTTGGAAAGAAAATCATGACGCAGTTGCAAATACTCATTTAAAGTAACAAAACCAGTGTGTAATGCCGTTATCATACGAATAATTTTTATATATATAGTTTTATTTAGTAATCCTTATATATTTATAAAAAAAGAGAGATTGACCTGACAAGAAAGAGTCAGTCACTACCAGTATTTGAACACTTGAAGATTATACAGTGGACTCCGCTTAATGAGATCGCGGTTAATGTTATCATCGCTTATTGTTATCGAAAACACTTGGTTCCGATTTTCTCTATTCATTTGTATGTTAAAATTATAGCTTTATGGGATCGTTACATCGGTTAATGTTATCAGTTTTAGAACCTCATTTTAACTGGCAAAGGAATATTCACAATATATTCAGAAGGAACCCATTCTTTTCCTTCCCTTCGCTGAATTTCCTAGAATTTACCTCTTCAACCTAGGGAAATGGGAAATGAACAAAGGAGTCGAATTTACACGTTCCTGATATTTTTCAGAAATACGCACAGCCTGCTGGTGGTCAGTGGTTGTCAGAAGGCAACACATTATTATCGGAACTGAAAAAGAGCGTATTCCCATTTTATGCCTTGCTCGTTTACATGCAGCTTGTCGATATGGAAGCCAGAAAGCGAAATGATTTAACATTAAAACAAAAGATCGAAATATTAAATCGTTATGACAGGTTGATTATGATTACGAACAATTTATCAATGAGCTTCTTAGAAAAAATTGTAGACAGTCAACCATTGATCAATTTTTTAAAAATATGTATACAATTCTTATGTTTTAAAGGATAATATACAGTACATAAATATAAGATGTGTTTTTTCATTTTTTTTTTTTAAATTCAGTACATCTAAATTAAAGGGGGGGTAAATTTATCTAACTTTGCATATCGGTTATTGTTATCAAAATCACGGTGTCCCAAACTGATCACATTAAGCGGAGTCCACTGTATTCACCTCCAAAAAGCGGGTTTTTCCGACAGAGAGGAGTGGATGCCACAAAATATATGCGTCGGGGCCTCTGAAGATACAGCTTTGTTCGAAATGCCAGTTTCGCTTTTGGAATGCTCAGACTGCGGTTCTCAGATCCTTTCAGTCCTTTAGCCTTTTCTCTCCATCCTCCTCCTTTGTATGAATGTGGTGGTCTTTTAAAGAAGGGAGAAGGACTGAAAGGAGGAGCACCATGTCGGTCTCTCATGTAGTGCAGTTTATTTCTGTACATGTAGATAATGTTTATAGTAATTCATAATAAATTCTAGGATTTTTAATCTACTGAATTGTTCGGAAAATAATTTAGTTTTTTTTTTTTTTTTTTTTTTTTTTTTTTTTTTTTTTTTTTTTTTTTGTGAAATGAAAGACAGTTTTCGTATAATAAACAAATACTTTATTAAATTATATATTGGTCGTTCTGGTCCAAAACCTTTTGCCATCTTTCTGGTAGTAGCATAATTCCACGATCTTAAAATTTTTGGTCTTTGCTGGCAAAAAACATCTTTAACAGCTTCAACCGGCCTTCCCGAACGTGGTGCATCTTCGACATTAAAATTGCCGGATCGAAATTTAGCGAACCAGTTCTGGCACTGTCAACACACCTTCTCCATACACATCGGTCAATCTCTTTCTGGCTTGAGCAGCATTTTTACCCTTTCTGTAGTAAAACAGTAAGATATGTCGTAAATGCTGCTTATCGCTTTCCATATTTAAAAAGGGCACCAACCAAAAACTACTGCGTAGAATTAATTGGAATTTTTCACACACAAGCCTTGCTATATGATCTCTAAAAGCATATAAAAATTATACGGCTTAAATGTGAAGTTGGGTGGAAAAATATACAATTCAATCCTCTGTCGGGAAAAAACGAAATTACTTTCCGAACAACCCAATAATACATTAGATAAAGTTCCTCATCAACACAGAAGTGTATGCGTGTTGCAACATCCAAACCTCATCATATAATTAACCCACTTGCGTTCAAAGTTATATTTAATTTTTTTTAAATTCTTTACTCCAATTTACTGCACAGAATTTAATATTTTCCTTCACTACTATTTTCTGAATTTTTATCTACTCTGAAAAGTAAACTAGTGAGTCCAGTGTTTCTAGAAAACTGGAAATTCGGTGTGAAGAGCCTCTTTGTTCTGAACACTAACGACCGAAATCAGCTGATCTGGGTCCCATATGTTTGACAGCCTACAATAGCGCGGAGAAGCCGTGTCTGGGATGTTGACAGTTTTGTTGAATAGGCCTCACGGCCTGATCGGTCGCGGTAATAATTCCGGAGAATTGCCTTGAGAATTCCGGAACGGGACAGCTAGCGAACGAGAATTCGACTAATTAGTAACCTTAGCTGGAGTTCTCAGGTAACTGAATTCGTAACTGACCAGAAAAACGGTTGGCTGGCCGTAACTGACCCCGAGGTATAAAAATTCTAGAATTTTGCGACTCGATCTTTATGGAGGCTTCCGCGACTTTTGACCGGAGCCAGCTTTTTAGCGATTACGTTCGGGAGACTCGTCACGTAAGCTCACATAAGGAACGGCAGGGTCTCGGACACCGAACGGGTCATAGACTGGGTTTGCGTTGCAACCTGGAAAAGTCTCCCCATCGTGTGAGAATATTTAATTCTTTTTTTACGACTGTGATCATCGTGGGTATGTTATCCAAGCAACAATCCTTTACATTTCAAAATGTTTTGGGATATTAGAATCCCTTTGTTTTTTTAGCCAGTATTTACTCCAGAAATAAAAGTGATTTCCAATTCTATTATGTCTGTGATCCTTCTTCACGCTACCTCTTGACTCAAGAACATTGAAGACATCACATTGGGAAAAATATCGCATTTTTTTCAAAAGTAAGGGAAATTTTCAAATATTTTCGAAAAGTAAGGTAAAACATAAGATAATTTAAAAAAATAATTTAGAGAGTCAAATTTTGGAATTATTTCCAATTAAAAACAAACTTAATTCCCTGAAAAAAAAGAGCAACATAAAGCTTACTATATGAACCTTTTAAATTATTTGCAAAACATAAAAGTTTGATTTATGTAAAAGTTTAGGCATATTTAATTATCTCTTTTATTTTCTTTATTAATTCATAATGCATTTACTTTTATTTTTGTTTCAAGGAAAAGATTCTGGCAAGTTAATCAATGCAATGTGTTGTAATGTGCATACAACCTATATACTAGTGTTCGTTACAAGGGGGAAACACAGAATGAATATAATACTTTATATTGAGATTCAGATATTTATTATGTACATTCATTTACAAATAGATCCTTGGTTATCATATATCATAATCATCAATTATTTTTGTCTTATATTTACACTATAATTATTATAATTCTCTTTATAAGGAGTTATTATTATTAATAGAGGCCTAAGTGACTGTAAATATTATTTTATAAATTACCTCCATTAAAGTCACAGGGGAGCAGGCAGGGGCTTTTCTTCCTACGTCAGTCTTCAGTTGGTGCAGAATCATAAACTTTTCTCATAGTGATTGGTCCAGGTGTTCCACGGAACGAGTCGATGCTGGTGGATTCTTGTCCCACTTCTTTCGAATCGACTTCAACTCCTCTCCTTCACTTCGTTTGCAAACTCCTCACCTCGGTTCCAACGCCCCTTTTTCCTTCCTTGCCAATCACTTGTTTTAAATTTTCCCACATTTATGTTCGGGAGTGCAGGTGGGCTCATTAAAGTAGCCCCTTTTGTGCAAGATTACATTACTTTTTAGCACCTGCTCCCATAACTCCCGGTCAAGTTCTGTGCGAGCTTGACCGTGATCTATACCTTCTCTGCACGGGTCCCTAAACTTGACGTGAACAATTGGAGTCCTAAATTCCTCTAGGAAAATCCTCCCACAGCTGTGCATGCACGTTCAGATCACCGTGGGAAAGTACCTCGGTACACAATGTATAATTGTTACTTTTTTCTTTTTAGCTTTCATACGAATTTACTGGATTCATTTTTTCTAAACTACTTGTCATAAGTTTGTAAAACTAGTAAAATATAAAACTTTTAAGTTAATAATGTTTTTAAATTAATAAATTTGTTAGTGCTGAAAATAACTAATATCATTTTTGAATTTAATTACATACGAACGAAGATTGCATGTCATTGGGTCAGGCAATTTTATGACTTTGGGTCAGGGAAAGTCAGGTGATTTTTCAGTTTTGATGGGTACACTCGTATGTCACTCCAACGCCTCTTTAAATTAGTGGCATGCAATTCCTTCTCGAAGTAAAATACTGATTAGAAAAATGCAGGGTGTGCTCGAAGAGAAAAATTTCTATTGTAGCCTCCACACTATGTCCAGTTGTTCACCACTTCCTGATGGTGACCTTCAACGATGGTTCACGGGTTGCATCCACACGCTGGGCCACTAAATGACCCGAGTGCGTGGATTCGTCCATAGAGTTTACCGAGCGCTTTAGTTGCGCATCTGGCTGCTTTTATCTTTGAAGAAAAACCGCCTCCGAAGCCATCGTCCGCCAAGGCTATTTTATCGTCTGCCGCCATCGACCACGATAAACCATACGCCCTCCAGAAGGTGGTGAGGGCTTGCAGTGGACCATAGTGTGGAGGGGCTTTAAAGATTTCGGAGGCCAACGGCTGTTTGTCGAGTTGAGAGCAAAGCTCACTGTGTGAAAAAAAGTGCTACTTATTGGCAGGGGCATAGAAGGGGTAACATGCATGAAGCTCTGATATTCAAACGGTTTGAACGGATTTGAAATGGATTAGTTTGGAACTCTATGGTCTACTATTTTGCTACAAGAGCTAATGAGACCACGACTGGCGATCGATTCGAAAGTGGCTGTGACTCGAGCCAGTGGGTTCTAAAGAGCAGTCAAGGAAAATGATACTTAATAAATAGACAATTTCCTATTAACGATACAATACCTAGTGATATTAATATCTTGCCAAAAATACTGGCGACAACCTAGTGATATTAATATCTTGCCAAAAATACTGGCGACATACTTGAAAATCTCTCGCTACAGACTATCTCGTTGCGGCACACTGATTGAGAATCATTGGGTTAGAGCAACCACCTGCCACACTAAAAGGTGTGGGTTCCTTGTTTTGGGTTTGAGCACTACGGTCTACCGTTTTAATGCAAGATGGATAATGAGACTGGGACCTACCGCTTAAAACTGATTCTGAACTGCTACGAACATTCGTGCTAGTAATGGAATTCAAATCCACGAACTCTATTACCGAAGAGCAGAGCTCTACCCACTTGACAATAGATCA
>CM063501.1:182404569-182522069 GCA_032207245.1 Pardosa pseudoannulata
ATAACGTCTGTGCTGCCGAAAAGTGATGCTACCATTAAATTGATTTGCTGTTGATAATTTCTATTTCTATATAACCTTCATTTTATCGATTCATTCCTCCCACTTCTGGTATTTCCCCGCCACGTTGTAAAAGCACCGCGAGAAAACCGCTGTACTACATATTTTGGTTAAAGTTTAATAAACTAATCTTCCGTTTAAATGCAAGTTGTTTCAAATTCGTAGATTAATTTAAAGGTGTTTATAGACCTGCGATGAAACTCTACATGATTTTTCGTTGGTGATTATTTCCTTTAGTTTTTTTTTTAGTATTTGAAATGGAGTTTGTAAACATTAATTTATCTTTTTTGAAAGTTCAATCTCCTGGTGTAATATTTCTGATACTTTTTCAAAATTTGAATAGGTGGAGAACTAAACTAAACTCATTCGCACAACAGCCCCTAATGGCCAGGACATGCGGTGAAAATGTACGTGTCCGAGATGATGGGTTCTGGGGTGCGAAGCATATGCTCGAGCTAGGAGGTGAACCTAACGCAGAACCCCTAGTGTTTAGTTTCCAAGCATGCTTGGTCCGCAGTTTATCTATCCACTGAAGGGATGAAAAGCTGAGTTCACCTTGCCAACCAGGGGATCGAACCTCGGACCTGCGTCGTGGGAGTGCGAAGAGCTACTGAAGCTTCTCTGGGCTTTGTATAGATGGAGAATTTCACTATAATTTATGTTTACAAAAAAACATAATTTATATTTTAAAATAATTTATATTTACAAAAAATAAATTATGTTTACAAAAAAAAAAGCAAAAATTGTTAACGAAACTCACTTTGTTGTAAGTCACAGTGTCCCAGAAATGTTTTTAGCAAGTTCTTTAAATTTTTGAAGCAAGTTCTAATTTTTTACTTTATAAAACGAGTTCTTAATTTTTAGAAACCAAGTAAATTCAGTAAAGCTAATTAAATGAGAATAGCGAAAAAAATACTGTAAATCCTAAGTATGTACGATATTAATGATAAAAAGTTAGGATAAGACGAATAATAAGAAAAAGTCCTCTTTTTAAATTGTGCAAAGGAGAGAGAATGTGCCCCCTTAATACAGTGATTCTCAACCTTTTTTTTTTGTAGCACATTTGTAACGATTTTAAACTTTGGCAAAAATAATAATAATAATAATAAATTGACTTATACACTGTGTAAAATAGTTTATAATAATAATTTTGAATGTAAAATAAAATAATACGTACAACAAAAACAACAGTACGTTCATTAAGGGATTAATTACAAGTTAATAATAAGAGCACTTTTAATGAGAAGTTTGAGCTTGATGGTTTTTGATAATTTCATTTCTATTTGGTCGTAAAAATGACAATGCTACTCTAATATTATTTTGGGTATACATATACATATGTCATAATATATTTATTACGTCAGCATTCTCATATGTAATATCTTCCACTAAACACGATCTTGCACAGTAATAATATTTACGCATAGTATGTATGCATTGTGTTGTGCTATATACACTTTAAAATGTTACTGTCAGATAACCAAACAAACAAGCTACAACATTTTTGATTACACCATAAAAAAATTTCCAGTTTTCTGCGCTTATGATGTCCATATACCACTAAGATATAACACATTAAATAAAAAAATCTCTTAGCTGGTCGAATATTTCAAGTGTAAAATAAAAATAAAAAAATATACATTTTTAAAATTTAGTGGCACACTTTAAGAACTCGGCGACACACAAAAGTGCCGCGGCACAGTGGTTTGAGAATTAAGGCCTTAATACAAAGTACAGTGAACTTTGAATCTCATATAAAATGCATTACACACACTCATATATAAAATACATATATAAGTCTTATACATCGCCGCGTTCTGTTAAAGGTAACTGGGGCACGTAAAATATGTGTGTGATCACAATGTCCTCCAAGTTCTCAATACCTCTAGAGGTGGTAGGCCAAGCGTATGGTCTTCTGCTTGGTCCCTGATTCTAAATTAGGAGGACCCACTTGAGCGGAAAGTTTACTTTCATCCTACCGGTTCTCGTTAACCCATTTATGCCTAGTGTTCCATTTTAAGACTAGTAATCTTAGAGTGGGGGGTTACAGAACCTGCTGTTTAAGGGAATAACTGGGATAAAATTTCACATTAATGTGAAAAATGGGATGTTATATTAAAAGTGAAATGTTTGTTCGTCTATGCCATTCAATAGTATTGTGACGTCACTACACGCCATTGGCTTCACAAAGAGGTTTTGTTAAAACCCAGGCCAAGGCGACTTTCTGTCTGGGTTTTTAATACTATACTATAAAGGGTTTTAGCTTCGACATGCCTTGAGATATCCGAGGTGATTAGAAGGTCGGACTCGACGCCAAGATGTCAGACTGTGAGGCCCCAACGAAAGAACCAATCGGAGGCTAGCAGGACAGCCATGCGGAAAGGAAAAGCCAATTGGAAAAAGCCAAAGGTGACGTCAGGCGTAGCTAGTTTTCGCCTGACAGTGTTCCCATTAGAGAACGAGCGGAGGCTTCGACTTGTGGTGGTTGATTTTTTGGAGAGCTTTTCTCCAGTTTTGTGTGGGACTCAAGGAGTCCCATTTGTACTCCTGTTCATCGGTATCTGTCTGCACCTGACCGCAGATTGTTTTTTTTAAGTTCGCCTTGAACCTGGGACTTTTAGGTTCGCACTAGCTCACCTGAGCCTTGTGATTTCCATTCGAAAAATTTGTACATAGCTTTTATTTAATCAAGAATAAACGTTGTTATTGTTTTAAGCTGTACTTCGTGTCATAACCACTTCGACACCCACAGGCTACTCGCGGATCCCGTGATGTTACATTATTGACAGCCACGCTCTGAGGCAACACCTGAGTTATATAAATTATGAACAATAAAACTGTGGGTTTTTTTTTTTTTTTTTTTTTTTTTTTTTTTTTTTTTTTTTTAATACTTTTTCTTTTTGGATGTGGAAGTGATTTGAATAAAAATCCGAAATATTTTTTTGTGGAATGAAATAATTCTTGAAACTTTTTTCTAGCGAGTAAATGTAAATTACAAACATAAATGATGATATTTCGACCTTCGGTGTAAATAGGTTAAAACGAAAGGTGCATCCCGTTGCCTTAATACGATTAGTGTGAATCAATCGTGCTTGGTTGACCAAATGGCATCAGAAATAACAACAACGCAACCACAAAACTGATCACCAACGCTGTACGTAATTTTATTGTATCGTGAAAAATATATTTGCAACCACATCGAGTCTTTAAATTAATCTCCAAGTTCTCGCAGGTTTAAATTTGCTTGGTAAATACTGAAACATATTAAATTAACACCTTAGTATTTACCAGAAAAATTTAAACTAAAGTAAATTTTATGAATAACTAGAGAAAATAAAATATTGATAAAGGAATTATGACATACCCTTTTATTTTTCTCTTACAAAATTTCATACCTTGTATAGCAACAAAATTCCAAAGCAGAAAGGGAATGATCAGTAATTTATAAACAATAGCAGTAAATTCATTCTTCTAGCTTTTTAAGGCCAGCTTGTTCAAATATTCATCTACTTTTATAGCAATGTCTGTATGGCCCAAAAGTAACGTTAAATTGGTTACACTCTTGTGACTAGTTCTATTATGACGAAACGTTTTTCCTTTCTTTTTCGTGTTTGAAAACGTTTTAACAAACTTGGAGTGGCAACTAACAGCTTACCAAATTTTAATAAGTTAAAAAAAATCTTGTAATGCATACTTTGAAAGTATTTCGAGGAGGGTCCAAACCTCCGGACCTCCTTTCCCTATAAACAGGTCCTTGAATAAAATTAACATACAGATTTTTTAGCTATTCTACGAGATTAAAAAAGTAGTGTTCCCTGGTACCATACTCTGGACGAAATCTGGTATCAAAGAGCAGCGTCTTACCCCTTCTCTCATCTCAGATTTCAACGGAAATACCCCTTGTGGCAAGTTTCTGCTATAAGTTTATATGTGCCACAAGGAAATTTTAACTTTTAAACTTTTAAATATCCATTTTGATCATCCTAAATGCATTTTGAGCAGTCTTGTACGCACGTACTTTTGTATCACACATAACTCAAAGGCGATTAAGTGTGGTGTGATTTGATTTGGAGCGCTACGGACTACTTTTTGTTACACTAGGGCTAATGAACAGAACCTTCTGTTTCAAGCTGATTCCAAAAGGCTACGAACATCCATGTCAACAGGGGGATTAGAACCCACGAACTCCGGTGCCAAGAATCAACACCTTAACTGTTTGGCTATCGTTCGGCCTACGCTCCTGGACTGAAGGATTAATGTAATAATGACCGTTTCATTAGCCCTTGTGTGTAGCAAAAAAAGTAGACCGTAGCGCTCCAAACCGAAACCAAAATCCATGTACATAGCTGTTCAAAATAAGGTGAGCACTCTAGCGTTCTCGTAGTAACGTAGTTAGAGAGGGAGCAAGGTGTCTATCATACCAGTCGCCAAGGAACGCGAAATGGTTTATATTACCACAAGTTTTCGTGAAAGGCATCAAAATGGTATTGTGTCCCGAGCTTTAGCTATGCTGACAACGTCACTAGTTCCTGTGTAGATGGGGATGTGTTTTCTCCTGACTTTTCCGTTGCGTTGTTTTGCTCCTGAAAAGTCAGGAGCGGAAGGGGTTGGAATTGATTTAGATGTAGGCAGAGATGGTTTCTGAGAGACGATTGTAGGCTATCGTTGAGTGAATATGTGCTCTTCAGCAGCCAAATGTTCTAAATAGTGTAAATAGAAAAAAAATCCTTCATTCCTTAAGAATTTTCTTTTGGGGATTATAATCATCATGGTATTTTAGGTAGCATCATTCGATCACTACCAAAATAATTACCACTCTCTACCTTTGACGTTGCAATATCAGATGAAATATTAAGTTAACTTGCCTGTGCCATTGACATCTGGCTATTCTGACTGAGTGAACTATCCGTACGGGTAGAGTTATACTTAGACTCTTCTCGATTTCCGATAGCCAGAGGATTCCAAGATGATAATGAGGCTGTTGTTGTGGAGGATTCTACCAAAGAAGTTGTAGACACCCCAGCTTGCGTGGCTTTTGAAACCCGTGCTTTGAGAAGCTCCTGAAAAAACATTGTATGACAACAGATTAGGTAAAGAATCGAAAAGAAAATTTACTCAGTCTTCATTACAGACTTCTTTCATTTTCATTAGAACTTGTATGAAAGCATACTACTATTGGACAGGAGAGAAAAGATACTCCTGCCCACAACCGACCTACGCAGGGTTTATGGTTGCCTTGAGGCTAATGTAGATAGCAGGGGCTGTTCTACGGCCAGACAAAGCGGAGGATCAGTACAAGGCGGTAAATATTAGGGGTGGCATTTTGGATGGAATTTGATAAATACTTTATAAGGAAACATTTTTATAAAATATTATACAAAATATAATTATATTTATAGCTTGGAAGTCAGAAAAATTATTTTATATAATTTTTTACTAACTTAATAAAAGTGCCAAACAATGTATGTAATTTATTTTTTTAACTGGTGATTTAATGAATGCCTTGGAATGTAGATTTACAGAATACCCATAGCAATTTTTTGTGTAAACACATTTTATTTAAAAGATAACCCTAAAAAATACATTAATTAAACACTGTAAAGATTTAGAAGTAATGATGACCAACTAAGCATCAGGGATATGAATGTAATTAACATAGAAAATAAAAGTGCCAGTTTCGGCATTATTAGGCAAAGTAGGGAAGTTCAATTGAAGTTTTAAAACTAATTTTAACTCCTGATTTTGCACCATATTTTGCTATTGCTTTAAGATTTTTTTTGGCCAATAATTGTGGCAAGTTGGGGATGAATTTCTCGAAATTAAATTAGTACTTATCAACAATTTATCTCTTTTAATACTAATTTTTATCATGAGTCAGGGAGTGGCACTTTACATCTTTTTTCGAGTAGCAAAACTACTAAGGCTCTGTGAGAAGAGTTCTCTAGGGCTTACTCTGGACGTTGCGGTTCGGTTCGAACGTTTGTTGTGACGTTACTTTGACGTCAGTTTGATAGTTTGCTCGTATAATGTCCGCAAGCTGACGTCAAAATGACTTTACAACGAAAGTTCGAACCGAACGTCAACGTCCAGAGTAAGGGCCCATATCCACTATCCATTCAAACCACAGACCAAGTCCTGGACTCTGCGTCTCAAGCACAGTCCTCAAACTTTTCCAAAACATCATTTGTACAACGTCATCATTATAATTGGATATTTGCATTTGCATTTTCAATGTGCTTATTTCACAAATTACAACTTTGTTTCAATTACAATCATTTTACTATTTACTGCCCCTTAAAGAGTTATTGTTCGTTCAACTTTTATTTACACGGTATCACATTTGTGCATCTAACCACGAACTTTAAAAAAGTACTACAGATTATTTTTAAATAAGTAACGTCGGATCTGTAGGGAGATACCATTCGGTGCCGGAATCCATCTCTCCAAATCTTACTTCTAGCATGGTTGTTCATTACCGCTCGGAACTGGTTTAAAGCAGTGTTTCCCAGTCTCATTAATATCAGAGTACAGTAAAATTTAACCGTAGCGTTAATACAAAACCAAATCATATGCGAAACTAAAAAGCTTCGGAAGTCCTAGTATAGTTTACGTGCAGGGCAAGGCTCCAAAGGTGAGGAATTCAAGTCTGAAAGAATCTTCCTGTAAATACTAATTTCTTGCAGGATAAATCTGTTTTTGGACCCGAAATAATGGCCAAGTGGTCAGTGTATGGGACTAGAAAACGGGGTGCAGGTTTCCAGCCCCACAGGCACATGAAATATTTTACAGTACACCCAAAGACCGTGCAAAAAAATATGTGGATCTTGATGTTCTCTCCGTGAGGAGGTTGACAAACAGAAAAAAAGGTGTAAAATCATGACCAAAAATCCCACCTCTTGAAAATGATCAAATTTACGACAGGGCATCACGAATCTTTCACACCCGTAAGGCTAGGCGACCCGTTCTAAGTTGTCAGGTGGTATAGTGCTATGAAACTAAATATGTATGTCCTAAAGTCCCTTTATTAGAAGTTCGGTCAAGTGGAAGAGATGAATAAAATCAAGAGAAAAATTTTCCAGTCGGGAAGTTCTCGAGAACATATCCGACAGACTTCTATCCTCTCGGTTCCATGAATTTGTGGACTAGACAAAACCTGCACTCTTTTGTACCACAACCATGGAATCATGGTCTTGCTTTGGTGGTATCATGCCACAGGAATAATCAGAAAGGCTAGAAACCCAAACTACGCTTTTTCAGTCAAATTTGAAACGTTAGTATTGGAGATAGCTCAGCTAGTGGGGTGCAAACAAGTGTTAAGATGCCAATTAAGTAGTAAATAAATTCACAGCTGGTTCATTTCCAAACTTAACAATATAAAAAATGGACTATATGAGAGTAAAAGAAGATGCAAGGCATGGTTTACTTCTGTTGCTAAAGCAGCGATTTTTTTCACGACAACAGCCAAAAAACATATAGCATCCTTTCCCAGCACTGGGCTCGAGAAGCACTTTCTACAGATTCTCAAAGAGGATTTAACAAGCATATTTAATTTTTCCCTTCTGTAATTAATTTGAATGGACCTATCAGAGTAAATTATTAGAGCTCCATAGAAGGTTGTTAAATAATTTTAACCATTTTTTAATAAAAATTACTAGCTGTAAACTGCCTGATGGTGATCTATTCCCCTCTATGATGTATAAAGAGAAAACTATTTTTCTCGTTGTTGATTACAAATTCTATTCCCTCGGAACCATAGTCAATGGAAGATTGTTTGGATAAAGAGATTGGATTCCTTCTTTTAAAATAAGCGTTAAAACATGTTTTTGATAGTAATTAAAGTTAATTTTTACATTTTCTCTGCTTCCCGTATTTTAAGCTTTCCGTCTTAAGACAATTGAGCAATAACGATACAAACTTTAGCAAAACTTTCCTTGTTTACTCAACCAACATTTTAAGTCGTTTTTCCTCTTTTTCAATAAGTTGATCTTTTTTTATTGAAGTCAGATATGTAAATCCAGGCTTCATCAACTGTTACTATGTTTTTCCATTTTTTTCACATGCTAAATAATTACACATCTTTTATTTAATTATCAATTAAGGGTATTTTCCTTCGGAAAGCGCAAAAATACAACTTTCGACCCATTGTTTCTTTTCCAGGGACATTTTATAGCCCAAAATATTTTAACAATGCATACAATATTTAAACCAGTCACGTTTTTTCATTTAAATTTAAATTCACGGAGAAAGTCAAAATCATTATAAAAATGTGTCACCACCCTCTGTTGCTCTCAAGTTTGAAAAGCCTGAAATATTAAGACATGATAAAAAAAAATTCATAAAAAACCAACCTAATTTCAGTTTTAATAGCATGTTTTACAGACTTGCCTGAGACTTAGAAGTAAGTTCTGATGGTGTCGAATGTAAAAAACCAGGAAGATATTCTTCACTCCTCCCACTCGTTCTTTTCGGTAGTTCAACGGCTGTAGACGACAATGAATTCAACAAAGCACCATCACCAGAGGCACCATTTGGAATCGGAACATTTACCTTCGGAATTGGGGTTTTATGCATCTCATTCTTGAAAATGGTTCTCTGGCAATCAAAAGAAAGGATCTAAAAAACATATTAAATATAATTGTTTTTCTATTTAACACTGACTCCTTTTCTCACCAGGCGTGGTCTGACCACGGTCCTCGAAGGAATTCATGAAATTTATTAATTGAAACGAATATCTCGTTCTCGTTAATTAAGGCATCTGTCTAAGCATGCGCATTAACCCTTAAGCCCGTGCTGTAAACTTTGACCGGATAATTCCACCGTCCCCTGTCTAGAGTAAAGACATAGCACAAAATTGCTTCCCGTAGTGGCATTGCACCAATCCTTTACTATTTCTAATTATCGTTTAGGGCAGGGCTCTCAAACTGCAAACAGCCCACGGGCCAAAATTCCGGTCACCCATAACCTAGCGGGCCGCAGTTTAGAAAAGTTGAACAATGACCTATTAACAAACAATTAATAGTTCACAATAACAATTAACAATTAAATTATTAATTATAAAACAATGGAATAGAAGAATTAAAAAACAATTTGCGATCAAGAGGAAACTTCGGGGACCTTGGCTTGACCAAGAATGGTAGTCTCGGAGGATTCTTCATACTATAAAATTCCGAAAAAAAGAAATATGCTGAATAAGAAGTTGGCTGGCCGCATGCTGCCCGCGGGCCACCAGTTGGACAGCCCTGGTTTAGGGAATTGCTTCCTACAGAGACAATGTACCCATACTATCTTTATCGATTATTGCTAATTATTGTTGTTCTTGATTACTGAAATAAATATTTAAAAAGAAAATGGTCCGAAATGTGCTTAACTTTTAATTTCAATCACATCCGAATACAGTCAATATAGCGGACTGTCTAGTACGCAGTCCTATTAGCAGTTTACACAGCATCGATGACCAGACTGATATAATTCTAACTAAAGGATATTCGAACACGACAGAAAAGCTTTATTCTCAAGGGTTTCCTTCTTATTGCTACTTCACAGACATACATTTTTCTGGAGTAAACTTCAAAGCGCTGATTCTTTCCAGACTCTTAGTCACCAATGATAGTTTAGTTTTAAGAAGTCCCATATCTACCATAGGACATGCTAAAATTGTATATGTTTAGATACACAATAAGTCTTTAAAATACTTCAAAAATTATGCAAAAAAACCCCTGAGATATTTAGGACCTGTTTAAACTCTAATTATAAAATTATGCAATTATCCTTCTTAAGTAGACAGTGAACGTTACAATACATTTATGAAAAATTATTACTTTAAATTTATAAAACTTTCTATGCATATAATATACAATATACGATTTGTATACATATACAATGAAAATAGCTAAACAGTTGAAAATAGTTATAAATAAAATAACTATAGTAAAAACAAATAAAAATCACAATTGAAAACATTTTATATATCAGAAAACTATTTTTAAATCTCTATTTCTTGAAATAGTTTAATGATTTTTAAAATATTTCAGTATTGTCATTACTTAAAAGTATCTTTCAAATATATTTAGGTATTGTTTTATACATATTATTAGGCGTAAAAATTAGATTACTAATATATAGCCCGTCATATGACGGGATCAGTAAAATTTTTAATTTTCCAAAATTGTAAAATACCTACAAGGTAGGTACATTTTTTTTTTGGGGGGGGGTGAGAATTATTTGGTACACGTTCAATAATTTATTTATATTCATACTCCTCTAAAGTCTCCCGATACTGTGAATGCAGTTTAGAATCACGTTAAATTCATTTAGTCAAACTATATGGTTATGTATAGAAAACAAACACACAAACGAACAAACTTCTTAATTTTCAAAGATATATAACTTAAACGCTATATATTTATTAATCCGTGAAACAGACTCCTAGACTTTTATGAAAAGAATTTATTGTTCATACCGGTGATAAAATTTTCATTGCAACAAAAAAAATCGACAATTAAATTTAAAATTATCACATATGTACCTAATCTATTAAGTCAAATATAAAAGAAAATTATTTACGTAATATCTAAGTTCAGTGGTAAAACAGATGAAAATAATGCATACGATATTTAAATAATTTAAAATGAGAAAAGATTGAATGGGATGGTTAAAGGAATAAGGTCATAATGCTAGAAAAAAAATGTTATTTTTACTTATCTATTATGTGATAACATTATAAATTTAATTACCTGATCTTAACCGGGAAAATAGGGCTTGAAATAACGGCATTAAGGGTAAGGGGTTCATTCCGAACGTTTTAAAGACGACATGTTTTGTTACTACTTTTCGACTTTCAATAACTTTTTTTATTTCACACTAAAATGTCTGAATTTTTATTTATTTATTTTTTGTAGAAATCTGTTACATATCTCTTTAATAAACTAACCTTAAAAACTTATAAAAAATATTTAAAATATGTATTTATAATTTCATTTTTTTTCCTTTTTAAAACTTTTCTCTCTTGCGCGGTGTTTACAAGAAATATTTTGCATACAAATGTTTTTAAAGAAGAACATACTTCTAAAATTAGATATAACTAAAACATTCAATAAGTTTAAGCATATTTTATATTTTTAAAACTTGTTTAAAATTTTACCCCTTTTTCGGGGTTATTTTGACATGAATTTAAATCTCTAAAACAAAAAAAGTCTTACTCTCATAGCAATAAATTTAGTTTAATTGCAATAAAACATTATATTGAAAGACTGAAGATTTTGTGCAAAAATATTAAACAGGTTTTGAGAAATCCTGCACGCTACATTAAAAATTTACATTCTGAGGAAAATCAACTTCAAGTCCATTGCCAAGCACAGAAATCACTAGAGTGTCATTTATATTTTTAATCATAGCTTTTAAACTAAACGGAATTTTTTTATGCTTAAAAAATGCGTAGAACATCTCAATCTATAACATATAACCGTTTTTTAAAAATTGAAAATTTTTAAGGTTAAAGGGTCCTGGACCCCTTAAATGCGGTTCGTAGTTGACATCAGACTCCACTATCCCAGTATTCTGACTCATACTTTAACTCTGATAAATATTTGCATATGTTGGAGAAAATGCATAATAACCTACCTTCACGGGAAACGTTTTTTCGCCTTCTCTCTATTCTTTGTATAGCTTTCCAGAATCCATTACAAAAGGATAACAACACAGTGAATGTGTTAGTCTTGTGAACCCCCCCCCTTTGTCCAGAACTAAAGACCGAAATTAGCTGATTTGATGTTCCGACCGGCTATAATAGTACGGCGACAGAGTGTCTGCGATGGTGACAGTTCAGTTGAATAGGCGTGACGCCCTGATCGGTTGCTGGTAATGACCCTCGGAGGATTGCCTGGAGAAGCCTCAATTGGGACACCCAACGAATGAGAATTCGGCTAATAAAACTAGCTGTAACCTTAGCTGGAATTCTGAGGTAACTGGAATCGTAACTGACCAAAAAAAAAAAAGGTTGGCGGGACTGTAACTGGCCCAAGTATAAAAAGCCTAGAAAATTTCGACTCGGGGTTTTTCGAAATTTTTTGCGGAGGTACTTTGACCTCGTGGAGGCTTCCGCGATTTTTAAACGGAGCCAGCTTTTTAGTGATTGCTTTCGGGAGACTCGTAAAGTCCGCTCATATAAGGCACGGTAGGGTCTCGAATACCGAACGGGGGATAGATTGGGTTTGCATTGCACCCTGGAAAAGCCTACCCATTTTATGAGATTATTTAACCTTATTTTTTCCGACTCTGCTCGTCGTGGAAATGTTATGCAGGCACTACTCTTTTACTTTTCGACTTGTTTTGTGAGATTAGAATCCCTGTATATATAACTAGTATTTGCTCCAGAAAATAAAAGGTTTTCCAATTCTACTGTGACTGTGATCCTTCTGCATGCTACTACTCACTCAAGAACATTGAAGTCGTCACAGTATGCATTCCATAACAATTAGAATGAAAGAATGTATAACAGATATGAAAACGAATTCAGCTTACTCAAAAAGTAGTGTGTGTAAAAAAAAGACGGTTGCATGATGGAAAATGAGGGATGCGTGTGCTGAGGTGTATAAGGATGTCAGCATGCATGTACAACTCAGTTAAAAAGCAAATGCTGAAGAAGTGTGGGAAAGGTTCTTAATATCGCCAAGTCATGTTGCCTACAGGTGAGAGGGGTTATACGTTATAGTTAACTCAAAAGTCCCCATCTGATCGGGAACAGCCTGTCGACGCGGACCAGTAACACAAACACAAAACGTAGACAATAACATTTGTCTTTAAACTTATTTTAATAATCATAATGCCAGCAGCAACGTGCAACCATCACTCGCAAAATTCTCTTTTTTTAAACTACAAAGAAAGTGTTGCCATAAAAATGCAACTAAATTATACTACAAAAACAAAATATAGCACACTGAACATAAAACATAACAGTACAAAACGTAAGACATTGGGTTGGAGGATAAACAACAAAGCAAAATACAAAACATTAAAATGATTCAAACACAGCCAACATCGTTTTTCATCCTCAATGCCTTAAATGGGACAATTTTCTATTACCGCACTAAAACGTGAACGCCTCTAACGGAACTAAACGTCGAGTGGACTTTGTGCCATTGACGGTATGACGTTGCAACATAGATACACATCTGCATCTAGGGAAGGAGGATTAAGCTAATTAGCCTTAAGGGGTCTCAGGACAACTAAACATAAGAATTCCATGTTCCATGTATAACTTTTCATAACTTTTTTTTATTTCCTACTAAAATATCTGAATTTTTTTGTGGAAATCTTTTACATATCTTTAATAAACTAACATTAAACACTTGTATAAATAATAAAAAATATTTTTTTAAAATATATACTCATGACTTGTCTTTTTTGTTTGTTAAAACTGTTCTCATTTGTGCTCCTGTTTACAAGCCTGTTACAATGTTTTGCACACAAATGTTAAATTTTAAGTTTTTAAAAGAAAAACATACTTCTAAAATTGAATCTAACTAAAAAAATCAGAAGTTTAAAAGCATTTTATATTTTTAAACAATGTTTATAATTTTACACTTTTTGGGGGATCATTTCGACATGCACTTACCTCTGCTAAAACAAAAAATATGACTCTCATAGCAATAATTTTAGTTCAATGACAAGAAAACATCATTATATTGAAATGTTGAAAATTTTGTGCAAAAATATTAAATAGGTTTTGAAAAATCTTGCGAGCGACATTAAAAATTTGCTTTCTGAGAAAAATCAACTTAAAGTAAGTAATAAGTAGACAATTGCCAAGCACTCGAGTGTCTTTTATATTTTTAATCATAACTTTTAAACCAAGCGGATTTTTTTTTATGCTGTTTCTTTAAAATTCGTAGAGCATCACAATCTGTAGCATGTATTTTTTAACTAAAATTTTTTGAAGGTTTAAGACCTCTTAAAGTGCTATATACAATATTTTACATACAGAAATGAACTGCATCGAGAGAGGGGTTGACTCGGTTTTAGAAGCACTACGGTCTACTTTTTGCAACACGAGGGCTAATGAGACCGGGACCCACTGCTGAAAGCCAATTCCGAACGGCTACTAACATCTCTGCCATAGCGGGATTCGAACCCACGAACTCCGGTTCCGAAGGCCAGCACCCTAACCATTCGTCCATCGTTTGGCGCGCTGAGAGAGTGAGAGACATGCTACTCGTCTGTTTAGTCACCCGACAACACTCTCTTTGACCCTCTCTTTTAAAACATCCCAATTTCACACAAGGGGAAGAGATGGGTTAGAGCAGCAGTCGGGTGAACAATTTTTGAATAAAAGAATGATTATTTATTGTAAACCACAAAACAAATAATAAAAAGTTTCATTAACTTTCAGATTAAAAAATGAAAACCAACAGAACTCATGATGAATTATGCTTTTTATTATTTTTTCATATATCACACCAAAAATGTGTAATGTATAAGTATTTTTTTAAATCACGATAGAACTCTTTTGCTTTTAATATGTGCATTTTGTATTAATAAAATGAAAGTTTCTGATCATTATTCCACGAATATATTTACTGCCTTTAATAAAAAAAATTCATATAACTGGTGGTCAAGCAAATAAAAATTATGCATGTAGTGGTCCTTAAAGTTCTAAAGTTTGTTGACCGCTGGACTAGAGAGCAGACCGAACAGCTCAAAAGCGAAGCTGGCATTTCGCGCACGGATGTATTTTCAGACATCCCAGCATGTAAATTTTGCTGCACTCCCTCCTTTTGACCAAAATACCTGCTTCTTGGAGGAGAATAAAAATCTACGCTTGTTCAAGAAACGATAATGATTAAATCTTTCCCGACCTCATTGTCGTCAGTCGCCACAACGGTGAAATTAGAGTGGAGGGTGTGAACTTCCTGGGCCTAATAGAGCTTAATTTACTAAGCAGAGAAGATTAATTAATTAGTCATTAAAAATAATGTAAATGTTTAATAACATGAAAGATATTAATTCTACAAAGTAGAATTTTTTTTAGGTTTGCGAACATGATATAACAATTCTTCTGTGTTACATTATCTATGTTCTTATTGTGAGTGACAATAAGAACCATAATAGTATATATAGTTACATCTATACATCCATACATAGTGCATGTCATCCATACATGGTTACATCCATAATAGTATAAGAGTGAAAACAGGTCTTATAAATCAAACGAAGTTATACACTGTCTACCAATAAGTATTTGGACACCTATGCAAATGACGATATCTGCGGTCCTGAGGTACATCACGGCCTTAGCCGTATACATCGTGTAGGAAACAGCATCGGCATTAGTCGCATGCAAGATGCCGCGCAGTTCGGAGCTCTCTGATTTCGAGAAAGGTATAATTATCGGGTATCACAAATGTGGCCGATCCTTAAGGGACATATCTAGCGATCTGAAATACCCAAAATCGGCAGTGGCCTATGTGATTAAGAAGTGCAAGGTGAGCGGTGATTGTCGGAATGTGCCCCGAGTCGGCAGACCAACGAAACGGGGAGGTAGAGACCGACGAGTGATGTCCAGCGAAATTCGGAAGAACCGCACCCAACCGATAGCACTCATCCGCGAGGAGTTTCAACAAGCATCCGGGCTATTGTTTCAATGAATACCATCCGTAAGGAAGCACATCTGCTTTGTTTTCATGATCGTGCTGCGGCCCATAAGGCTTTGATCATAAAGTCCAAACCTGAACCCTATCGAGAACCTCTGGGACGAGTTGGATCGCCGAATTAAGGGGTGCATTATGAGCCCAATATCGATGAAGGAACTTGTATGTCTATTCTAAGCCGAGTGGAAGACAATACCACTAGCTGTAATACAAAGACTTGTGTAAAGTATGCCCCGGAGAGTTCACGCTGTCATTGCCTCTTGTGAAGGATCTACCAACTATTGATTTTAAATAAAGTTAGTTTTTCTTTTCTATCACAGGTGTCCAAATACTTATTGGTAGATTTATAATTTTATTAAATAGTCAAATTCTTATGATCGGTGAAAACAAACACTGTCAGCATACATCAAAACTCCTTTTCAACGTATGATACCCTCTCAACTTGGAATGTAAATGCTTGACTAGAATCTAAACTCTTATTCTAAAGTAATACAGAGTCACAAAACTAATTCATTTAATAACTGTAACATCATTAGCAAGAGTTATTAAAGGAATACCATATTTACTCACATATGAAGCGCACTTTATATTCAAAAAGTTAGTAAGAAAAAAGCTCAAAATGTGTGTTATACACGGAATAACTCTTACTGCTCCCTGTAATCACATGATATGTACAACACATCTAATTAACACGTTGAATACCAAGGCAATTTTCAGAAATCTGGCTTAAAATGACAATTTGATTTAATCACATTATATTGCTAAAAACTCTAATTTGTGAACAGAAATTCCACAAAGTCCTGAATTATTTATTTTCCAAAAGCATTGATTTTTTGTTCTTTTTCCCAGAAGCCATCTATCGACATTAGCACTAATATACGAGTTTATTCGTAGCTGCACAAAACTGGCAAGTAAACACAGTACGAGATAACTCGTAGTTGGCAATCAACATGTTAACCCCTTAATGCACAGTTTTTTTTTTTTTTTTTTTTTTTTTTTTTTTTTTTTGAAAAAGGCAAGAAAAATCAATTTTTTTCTAATGTAAAAAACACAATTTAGAACACTGAATTTAGAATATATATATATATATATATATATATATATATATATATATATATATATATATATATATATATATAATACTTGAATAAGTAAGTGTTATAGCTTACAAAACCATGCAATTGATAAATATCAATAAAACGATTGATTTTTTTTTCTTTCACATTGTTATTTTCAATTTTCGATTGCATTCGAGTGTGAAAAATTATGGCAACATAAAGAACAACGCAGCTCGAATTATCTCGAGTGTGCACAGTTTGGCCAGTTTAGCTCTGTCAAGTTAACTCGAGCGAGCACTTGAAGGGGTTAAGGAAGAAAATAAAAAGGTAAGTACCTTACTTGATATAAGTATTGTTTGCATCTGTTTCCTTCGTACTTCATTTTTTTCTACATACAACAGTACCAGCATCACTCTAAACATCGAAATTTCCACTTGAAACACTTTTCTTCTTTTCTGTTATATATTGCTTTCAACTTAAATGCTGCAGTATAACTAGACCTCATCTGTATCTTACTCATACGTTGTAACAAAACACTCTCTCAATTTTCTCGTAACCCACCCCATAAAAAATAGGGGAGAATTTCTGTGGTCTTTAATTTTAGCTTCCATCGTCATTTCATAGAAGTAGAAACCCTTCCAATTAATTCAGATAACCGATATCAAGCGTGAAGGGCTTCGTTAAGAATTTAGTTACGTTTACGATAACATTGAAAGAGCTTTTGAGTTTCTGTCACTGGGTCCCAGTACAATCTGGAAAGTCACTTGCATGCCATAGACTAGGTGTGCATTATGCACTAGTAAATAAGGTAATTAAAACGAAATATTTTTTAATATTTGAGTTATGACGTAGGGATAATTAAAAAGCCTTATTTTTTATCTACTATCTAATTAGACTTTTTTTAGGTGTACAAAAAGTCTTGTATATTGTTTTATAGTAGATGTAGCTTATAATTCATCTAAAAATAAAAAACGGTGTACTGAAATGTACAAGATGACTTATGCATATGTGAGTTTGGTAATTAATTTGCTTAAACGACGTTAATTAGTATATTTTCATAATGTTGTTTAAACAATCTTGTTCAGGCTAAAAAACTAAAACCGGAATTTATTTTTTTAGCATTTTTTCACAGTAACGAAGTAGGCAAAAATTCTTTTCGATGCACATAAATTATATTCTAACAAATTGCTTACTCTCCTTTATGGTTTTTATAAAAATACGCACAATATTAATATGTTTTACTTACAGGCAAATTTCTCTTCGGGCTATTTCCTATCTTTGCACTTCTACTATATGCATTACTGGTTCTAGAAAAATATAGTTAATTTTACTGGGAAGCAAAGATAAATAAAATTATTCTTTTATTTAGGTCGCGTTTTTTACATTAAATACTACAATAAAACCTCGATACAACAATACTTGGAAACCCAATAAATTTAACGTCACATAAGCTATATCATTACATTGTGAATCAAAAAATCAATAATCTAAAATAAAAGTCAATCTAAAATAATCTGAAATAATCTAAAATATCTCAATAGAAGGTCTTAATTGATGACTTAATCTTCATTCTAGAGCGCCTATTGAAGCCATTCTGAGTTCAAACTGTGTGTACTCTTTTTATAAAATCCAGTAATATCGGTCTATGTGTATACATAATTTTATATGCATATGTATATATATATATATATATATATATATATATATATATATATGTATATATATATATATATATATATATATATATATATATATATGGGAGGGGTGAGTGTATTTATATACATTCAAGAGCCAAAACATTATGAAAACCCTTACATTTTACAATGAACTCGCCTGGATGACGTGGAAGACACGTGATCAGCTGTAGAGGTATTTAACTGCTGCTGGAGAGTCTGAAGAATCATTCTTTCACTTACTTCCGTGTGTCATGGGAAAGGCTGCGGATCTAAGCGATTTTGATAGAGGGCAGATTGTAATGGCTCGAAGGCTCGGAACAGGTATTTCCGAAACTGCAAGACTCGTGGGTTGTTCGTGATCTACAGTTGTTAGTACTTATGCAAAGTGGATGAATGACGGTGAAACCAGCAGTGGACGACATGATGTTGGACGTCCACATGCTATCAAAGGAAAAGGTCGTCTGAGACTGTCTCTCATAGTGAAACAAAACCGGAGACGAGACAGTGGCTCAGATGACAACCCAATACAATGCAGGGCCAAGTATAATACTATCGGAGCACACTGTTCAGCGGACACTGTTGGATATAGGGCTACGCAGCAAACGTCCCACTCGTGTGCCTTTGCTGACCAAGCATCATCGCCAACTGCGCAACTGACCGGGAACATCGCGACTGGTCCATGGATCAGTGGGAGAGAGTTCCCTGGTCAGATGAATCACTGTTTGTCATTCATCACGCCGATGGCCGTGTCATGATACGCCGTTTTCCAGGCTAACAGTTGCTCTCTCAAGGTACAGTAGGTCACACACAGGCCGGTTGTGGCGGTATTATGTTTGGGGGACTTTTTCTTGGGTGTCTCTGGAACCCGTGGTTGTGGTAGAGCAGACTATGAATACTACAGGGTATCTGAACATCATGCGGACCAGTTGCACCCTTACATGGCCTCTGTTTTTCCAGCTGGAAACGGAATGTTACAACAGGACAACGCCCCGTGTCACAAGGATAAAATTGTGTTGGAGTGGTTCCAGGAACATGATGCTGAATTCCAGTTACTATCCTAGCCGTCTAATTCACCGGATCTAAATCCGATAGAACACATTTGGGATGTCGTGGAACTGCAGCTCAGAGTTCAAAGACCACCAATTCACAATATCTTGGATTTGCGTAATCGTTGCTTAAACATCTGGTACGATCTGTCTCCAGCCATCTTGTGGCATCCATGCCAAGGCGGGTTGAAGCTGTGTTTCGCGCCAATGGTGGGCCAACTCGTTATTGAAAGGTGGTCGTAATGTTTTGGCTCTCGAGTGTATAACTATATACACACATACATACATATATATATATATATATATATATATATATATATATACATATATGTATTTATACACATATACCTATCTATCTATCTATCTCTCTCTCTCTCTCTCTCTCTCTATATATATATATATATATATATATATATATATATATATATATATATATATATATATATATATATATATATATATATATATATATATATATATATATATATATATATATATATATATATATATATATATATATATATATATATATATATATATATATATATATATATATATATATATATAGGGCCGGGGCCAGCAGGCGGCAAAATTCCTAAGGCGATCAATAGAATATCAACTAGGTATACGCATTTATAAGTGTCGGCCAAATATTATCTTACACGCAGGAATAGGACGCGGCCAGAGGCTACATTGCTCGCAGCGGGCTAATAGCCTAAAACCAACCGATATATATATATATATATATATATATATATATATATATATGTGTGTGTGTGTGTGTGTGTGTGTGTATGTATACACCCTTCAAGCATGACATGATTTGCGTATAGAGTTCCCATATTAATAATATGATTTAAATGTCAACAAAAGTCTTAACTGTTTAAATTTTGAGTAATCGAAGATTGTTCTTATTATCATTGCGATTATTTTTAAAGAGAGATCGGATAAAATACAAACATAAAACGATTCAATATTTTTTGTTATTTCTGTTACTAAAGCTTCATTTGCGTGTTTTTTTCGTTTCATTCTCCAAACCTGACCTTTTCTTCAGAATGCATTTTTCCATAATATTAAATGAGGTAATATTCGAAAAGGGAATTTTGAAGTACCTGAAGTGAGTTAATTTTTAAACCAGGAATTCTCGAAAGTCAAAACAAAAGGAAAAAACCAAGTTCGATAAGTTTACTTGCGCATCACGTGAGGAATTGTGAGGAATTTGAAGGAAAGCGTTAGATATTTGATTTAGAGATATTGGGAATGCTGCTACCTTCTGTACCGAAGATATTGGCCGGCATGTGTGTACGTGTATATCTACATACATACATATATATATATATATATACATATATATATATATATATATATATATATATATATATATATATATATATATATATATATATATATATATGCGTTTATTTTTCATATTGTAAGGTTATATTCAGATTTTTAGAAACGAATAAATATTAATATATATTATATTAGAACATATAATTATATTATATATATATATGTCATTATAGTAAAAATATATATAGGCATGCACGCACACACGCATATATATGTATATAAATGTTATGCATTTTTATATTGTAAGGTTATATCCAGATTATTAGAAACTAATAGATGTTAATATATAGTTTATTAGAATGCATAATTATTATACATTTGTCATTAGAGTATATAAATATATCATAAATATGTGTGTGTGCTTATGCATATATATAGTTTTATACAATTATACATGTTTATACTTACACACACATGAGTGTGTAAATGTGTGTAGCACGGCGAAATTAATCAGCCGGCCGACTTGAATTTTAGCACTTATATTTTTAATTGCCCGGGATAACTGGGAAATGAGATGCCTAATTAAGAAGCAGTCCTGTGGTCCATCACAAGAAAGCAGCGAGACCAACGTGGAACTTCAAGTTTATTCGAGACTAGGTAAAAAACATCTTTCTCCGACAAGAGTAGAGCAATTAAAGATGCATGAAAACACATTTCGATTACAAAGTCGGCTACACAGCGAGAAATTAGATTATTGGAAAAGTGAACCATTTTATTGACACAGCTGGGAAATGTGACAAATAGACAGAAAATTAGCATTTATTTGAGAGGTAGCTTTGCTAAATGTGTTGAAAGAACTCAAGTCGCGTACACTCCTTTTAATTCTGAGATTTTGTGGCTAAGAAAATAGATATTAAAGGATGAAAATGGGAAGAGGAGAATTTGTAAGCGAGTTATTTAAAGCGTAATAAATTTGATATATTACATATGTGTGTGTGTGTGTGTGTGTGTGTGTGTGTCGATATAAGTTTGAAATATGGGCGAGATTCATCAAAAAACACATTTTATTTCTGGGGACGGTACATCCAATCAAATACAACAGGCAAGAACTTTTGGAACATCGTGCACACACACTTTTCTCATATAAAAAAAACTACGAATAATTCCTAAGGACATTTGATCGAGTGATAAAAAATACCCATGTCTAAAGTGAACGTGTTTACTATTGGTTAAAGAAGTACAGACAGAGGCTGAATTAAGTCTATAGCGTGTCTGTAGGGAAAAATTAGAATTACCGCGTAAACCTCCAACGTAATTTATGGCCAGAAGTTATTTAATTAATATTACAATATGTAAATAAGGTATTTTAATAATACACACACACACATATATATATATATATACATATATATATATATATATATATATATATATATATATATATATATATATATATATATATATATATATATATATATATATATATATGTCGATATTAGTTACCTATTTTATGAAGCAATATAGAAAGTTCGTAGTCGAAATGTCTCCACAATTTTTTTCTAGTCTTAAAGCTCTAGTAATATTGAGATTATATTTTGAGTGCGAAGAAATCTTTAAAGGTTTTGATAGAACAATAAAATCAGCAAACTATATTCTAATGGCTAAGTTGTTACACCACAGTTTCCCAGTCTTTTCAGGTTAACCGCCTCCTTTTTATAAAATTTACACACCGTCCCTTTTACATTCAGAAAAAAAATCTGATTAGAATACCACAAGCCTATTATAGATATTTTTCTTTTCTTTAAATGATGCACGGTTGTAATTATCATTTGCACATTCCCTTAAAAGTTCAAAATTAAAGTCGTTTCTCAAGTCATATTTACTGTCCGAGTAGAACTCAAATACTGCCAACTGACGGCGACTGGTAGTGTTAATGTACCGTAATTTTGGGCAGATAAGCCGAGGCTTATGCGTGATTAAAAGCTGTAATTCAACATTTTTATTTTTCCTATTATCAGTCCAAAAATATTTTATAACAAAGCGTTTATTAAGTGCTTTTGTTACACGAATTCTTCGATGTTTTTTTCTATGGTTCCGTACATTAAACAAGAAACAGGCTCATACCCTAAGCCAACCACGCAGAGTTTATGATTGCAGAAAGTCGTTGAGGGACTAGAAAACAAACTTCACCACAAGCAGAACCTCAGTCTGGTAACCTTGCTTGTCATAAACGGCTGATATTATTTAATTACAAAAGAGCTACTACCTAATAATCAGCGTTGATGTAGCAATTGGCAAATTATTTACATATAATGATTACAGATTCATTTCCGATATGTTGGTATGAATCAGATGCTTTGATACATCATTATTTTTTAAACAATTCCAACATATATAATAGTTATTATTTTAACAATGTGTTCTGTTTAAACATAGCAATTTTTACAAGAAAAAGGGGTTCTTAAGCTAAGAATTATAGGCATAACAGAATGAATTATTATCATAGAATTAATATTATGAATTAATGAATTATTATTAGGTTGGGGAAAAAGAAATCCATTATTTTTTTTTGGTAGATGGCTTTAGTGATATCTCGTAAAAGATCGATCAAAAAATTTCAAATTTATGCTCGTTGTCAAGGTGACATGTAACACTAAAAAAATTTTTTTACTGTTTTTCGTTTGGTCCATTCAGTTGTGAATTACAGGGTGTTAAATATGGAAGCCAACAAAGAAAAAATTCGGTACATTTTACAGTTTTTCTTTGCTAAAGGCGAAAATGCAAGCCAGACGGCTGAAATTGTGAATGGTGTTTATGGTGCCGATACTGTAACAGCTAATTACGTGCAATTTTGGTTTCGTCGATTCCGTTCAGGCATTTTTGATGTTAAAGATGCACCTAGCAAAGGCAGGCCCGTTGTCGAAAATGTCGATAAAATCACAGAAATAATCGAAACTGACCGGTATGTTAGTAGTCGTAGCATCGCCCAGGAGCTAAAGATCGACCATAAAACAGTTTAAAACCATTTGTTCAAAGTTGGATTCAAAAAGAAGCTGGATGTTTGGGCGCCACACTAATTAACACCAAAAAAACATGATGGATTGAATTTTCGTCTGCGAAGCTTTGGCCAAACGGAATGAAATCCACCCATTTCTTAAACGGATGGTGACTGGGTATGAGAAATGGGTCAAACACGACAATATTGGGAGAAAACGATCGTGGTCAAAGCGCGGGGAAAAAGCTCAAACGGTGGTCAAACCAGGACTAACGGCCAGGAAGGTTCTACTGTGTATTTGGTGGGACTGAAATGGAACATTTTGTAAGAATCTATAACAAGTTTAGTCTCTAGAAGCATTTTTAAAAAATAAGAGAATTCAAAAAAAAAAAAAATTTTTAAACACATTGGATTTTATAATGAAAAATTATTTTTCAACTTTTCATTCAGGGAGAATCGTCCTCTTTCGGATTCCATTTTCCTCATGGTGAGGCGCCCCTAAGACCGTGGCAAATGGCATCTTTGCCACGCTTGAGTTACACAGGCGCCTAGAACCTGGAATTCCGCTCGACCTTTGATTGGCTGGAAAGTAAATTAGCAGATTTCTAAAATTGGAGAAATAGCTTGGCTACGCTTTCCTTGATTTTGTATATTTTTTCAACAATCCGAAAGAGACAAGATCGTATATAGAATTTTTTTTTTGAAGGGAGGGGAGGGGGAGAGTATATATTTAATTAAAGGCTTGATGATATTTAATTAAGTTACAAATGAAAGATCATTCATTAAATTATTTTAACTCAAGATTTTTCAGTTAATATATATATATATATATATATATATATATATATATATATATATATATATATATATATATATATATATATATATATATATATATTAGATATATGAATGTATACAAAATATGATAGCTAATTACTATTTACAACCAATTAAGGGGTAGACATAATTGGTTAACTACCTAAATATTCTAAAAATCCCAGATTTACAAAAAAAGAGAAAAGATTGATATAGTTGCATAAATTCTGAAAAAAGAATGCATATATTAAATATATATAATACATACATATATACTAAATACATGTGTATATCTATATAATTCATACATAGTTCATTAATATATTAATAAAAAAAATATTAAATAAAGATTAACATGTAGAAAAATTTGGATACAATTTTGGAATGAAATGTTAATTTCTGACAAATTCTAAATTCTTCCAAATTATGAGCACTTTCTAAATGTTTTCGTAATTCCGGTAAATTTCAAAATTTCAAATTACAGTTGTCCTCTGTACACTCTATATTACTTTCAGGTCTTCATTTTGACCACTTCTTTCATTTTCATTCTTATGTATGCGATTAACAGACTTTGTTAAATATTTTTTTCTGATAAAACACAGAACTGTATTAATTACAATTAAAACTTCCAATCTCCATTCTTTGCACGTTCCAAATTCTTTTAAATAAAGGAATAAATAATGGATAAATAAAGAGAAATAAATAGATAAGAAGCCAATCGAAATCAGTAGATAAGAAGCTAATCGTGGAAAGCATCGCCAAGATATTTCACTAATTTTAGAAATCGCTGCCAATGTACTTACCAGCCAATCACAGGCCGAGCGGAATACCAGGTTCAAGGCGCTTGTCAAGTTACTGCCCTGCTATTCCTATCCAGTTGTACCGGAACGGACTTCGGTGATGGTGTATTGAGTCCGCAGATCACTATATTTTGCTTGGAAAGTTTTATATTGACAAGAAATGCATCTAGCGTTGGAAGTTCGAACAAGAAGAATGAGCTTGGTGTGGTTATCAGAGCAAGGACCAAATTGTTGCAATATGAGCGGAAACTTCAGCTCTAAGCCGATTGTGTACAGCGTATACGCTAAAGAAGTCTGTCCGATGAACTTTCATTTTCCCAAGATTGGGATATTTTTTAGATTGGTGTATTCATTTCCCCCGAAATTTTCTTTCGTGTAATACAGCAACCGAAATTGTGTTGAAAACGTTCGGGAAGAAAAAGACAAACCATTGTCTCCTTATTTTACTAACACTTGTTTTAAGAAGTTAAAAAAAGGACTTACGACATTTCCAGCTGTTTAAACTGTTTAAAACTTCCTAGTAGTAGCCTGATGACCAAAAACGTAAAGATAATTGCAGTAACTAGAGACAGCTTCAGTGACCAATAAAGGCTCGGTAGCATGATAACCATTATTGTCGGAATACAGAAAACCTTGTAGAATATTAGAAACATATATTTAAAAAAAATAGACTTGTAGAAATCATTATAAAGTACTTATATCTACAGTTGTTCATATATTTTATATAAAAAAAAATTGCTTAAAATCTTACATTATAACCAGTTTTACCAATCAGATATGAATTCGAGGTCTTCTTTTTTTATTATTGCCAGAAGCATTATAAAGATTTTTTATGTTGTTTTCTTACTGTTTTAATACTGACAAGGCACAGTCTTTGATCAAACTGTAAACTGCATATCAATAAAAGTAAAAAAAATGTTATTGGTGATGAGTGATAGAGATTGCCAATTTGTACCACAGAAAATCATGCAAACTTGCTATGAATGGAATGTTTAGGAAGTGTAGAACTGACTAGCTTTAGCAGTTTGTTTACTGAATATTTATTTGAAGTATATCGTGTGTTGCTGTTGTTGTCTTATGGCATGGGATCAAACCAATCACGATTGACCCGGAGGCTACTCTATAGAGCAATTTCACGAAAAGTCACGAACTACTTTAATGCCCTTCTCATACGTTTTCATGTTTAAGACAGCCAATAGAAGAACAATAAGCTGCCATTCCGTTTGAAACGAAAGCCAAAATTTTTATAAGTTGAGATGTGCCCTGCTGTGTGAAATCGGCCTATTAAGGCAAAGGAGTGCGTCTTTTGTTTTTAATGAGCACTACAAGGGTTAAAATACGACTTATGCTCAATTGGTTCCTCGTAATTTTAAGCAGGGACCAAGCAGATGACCCATAGGCTTGGCCTACCAAACTGTAAACAAGAAAATTGAAATTGAATTGCTCATAAGAAATAAATGAAGTGTTTATTATAATAAATTAGAAATTAAAAAATCTTTTCACTTATTAGATTTAATTAGAAGGATGACGCTCTTGGACTGAAAATCCGAGTTAGTATACAATTTGTCTTACTTTACGTTGTCATGATCGAGTCACAATAATTCCTTGTCACCTCTGCCATTGGGGATTTTGTTTCCTGTACGTAATTCTTCAAGTATTACATTGGGAAATCAAAATCTGCAATGATTGTTTTTCATAAATTCGCCTTAATTTAGAGGACTTGTCTGCTTGTATTTTGTGTGTTTCTGAACAAGCAGTATTGCTTATTCTGCAGAATGTTTTGCACTAAATGTTTTAAGTCCGTGAGTTCTGGAAAACTCGAAGTCAAATGGTCTAATTTCTAACAGAATATGGGTTTGTTAAATAATATGCGGCTGCGGTTCCGAATAGTTATAATGTTGTATGTGATTAAAACTAATCGATTTAAAAAATTAAAATTGTAATTAAACAGTAAATGATCTACTGATTGCTATAATATTATAAATATATTACAGAAATTTTGATGAGTTTTTCGTCTATAAAAATAATTTCAGTATAAATAGCAGAAACCAAAATAAACATAATACTTTTATTATTGTTGTTTTAGTAAGAAACTGTAGAAGTGGAATACCGTTCTTTTACAGAACACATTTTTCATATCTCCTTCTTCTTTTTAACATCTATACTTGAATTTCTTTTACTCATGTATAATATTTGAGCTCAAATACTTTTCATTAAATAATTTTCACGAAAATTATTTTCCTATCTTGAAATATTTTAGTTTGGTAACTACCGAAAGGAAAATGGTGTGTAATAAAATTCCTTAAATTATTAAACATCGTTATTATTAGTATCGTCATTAAAATAATAACAATTTTCATGACATTTTTTTAAATATCAAATAAGATAACTTATAGCATAATATTTATAAGTAAGTAACATAGTATAAGTAAGACATAAATATAGAAAATACGCAGACAGTTGTTTCGTTACTTCGAGCTAGCAACACTCTCAATGCAAGAGCAACAAAACAGCAGTCTACGTACTTTATTTGTGCCTTACTAGGTTGTAAACTTTATACTATATCCCGGCACAAAAGTTTTACCGTTTCTAATAGTTAATCTACTGAACTCTCGCAATACTGTTATAATTTTATCAGCATGTAATGTCTGCCGAGTAATAACTATATACCCATGATTTGATAAAATTGTTCAAGTGTTTTTTCACAATATCGACTTATTCTCCAAATCCACACCTTCTGCGACAAATCTGCGAGTTTTATGGTGACTTTAATGCTGCATTATTCCACTACTAACTCGTAATATGAAAGTAAGGATGTAAATATACTTACATGAATGACCAACAAATCTAAAATTTCATTATCGACCAATTTGAAGTGATACAGTCCTTTCCACGCAGTAAAAGCACAAATTTCCGCCCAAACCGCTTTTAAAATGGCGAAACAAGAAATCCACAGATTATGTTCCGTAATTTCAGTATAGTCTTCGATATAAACAAATAGGGCACATGTTATACTCAAAAATGGCAAAACTTCCTTCAAATGAGATTTCATTTCCACCATTCGCATGAATATGACTAACGTCTTTTTTTAATGTGTTATATTATTTTTATCATTATAGTTGGATTATTTATTGACACATATTTATGGTAATAAAATAATGAGAAATAATTCCTCTTAGTTACATTTTGAATTATTAATAGTTATGACACTCTCATGCTTTCTGGCAAAGCTTTCAATTTAGATATGAAATTTCAGTAATCTCTTTATTTATATTAAGTACCTTTCTTTGAACAACAGTTTTGCTTTCCCTTAAACGGTTATTTCACACAGCTTCTGTTTTTCTAACAATAATAAAAATAAAAAATGCGAATACATAATGCCAAATGTAAACTCCTTGGATTATTCAAATTTATATAATGAAATGTAATGACCATACAATCGTTTTAATGTAATTTGCAGATACCTAGGATTAACACTCGCAGTCAATGAAAGCACTGATTTAATTGATTAGGTAATGTTGAAAGGATGGGCTAACAGATCTGAAGGTCCTCGGAGTCAGAAAATAGAGAAGTCTATCCAAGAAGAGGGCTCCCTGGAATTTAATTCTACAGAAAACTATGGCCTACCCTGGGCTGATGAGTCACTGAAGAAGAAGAATGTTAAGAATAATCAAAATTAGTAGGATAATACCGAAGTGACACTGTTGCGATGAAGACCTTAGATTTAAAACCATCAGGCAAAAATTAAAAACCATTTACTAGCTGACTTGTTACAATAGGATGATTTCCTGAAATAAGTTTCTACCTTATTGCGGTCGAGATATGCCAAAGGCGACTTTCGCGTCATAATGATGTTGAAAGTCATCACAGGATCTCACAGGAAGAATTATCAACTGAACTCCCTGGGCCAGGTCCTCTAGTTCCGGAGTTACTGTTAATGATACTCAAACACCAATGAGATTGAGTTGGCATGTCATTAATTGAAGTATAAACTTTAGGGATGAAGAAGCGAATAATTATTATAAATAGGTTGCTTTAGTTTGGGCAGGCAAGACATACAGTGAGGGAAACAAAAATAAGATACAGGTCAAGAATAATTGAAACTCGAGGTAACAAAATATCGAAAGAATTTAAAAGTCTCCAGAGATAGAAATTTGGCACCATAAATTCACCTCTCTGGAGGTTTCTGGTATCATATTGACGACTTCTATTATCATTATGACTCGGGAGTCCCCTATGACTTATGTCAATCGCAATATGGCAAGACACATAGTTAACATCATATGGTGTCTCGATGACGGAAGAAGTTACTGTCAGGCAGACATTTTATATACGATAATTAAATATTTATATTTTGTTTTAAATCATCATTCTCCTGTTTGTATTTGTTACATAACAGATTTCTAGCTATCGGTAAGTTTTAAAAGTTATTAATTCATGTAGAATTATAAACTGAAACTATATAAATACAGTCTGAAGTCATGAGTATGCTTTTTTAATCACAGCAGAAAAAAAATTAATTTCAATTTACAAAAATGAAACAAATTAAAGTATTTGCACTTCTTAGGTAGGTCCATACCAATTTTCAGATATGCATTTACTACCAATGAATATTCAATAATAAAGATTTTTGGAAATACAATAAAATTTCTCTAATCAACTGCATAGTATCGGATTAACATTAATCAGCGTAAATTAAATAGTTATTCCATATTCTAAGTCAGGTGCTAAAAGTATTCGCAGAATTTCAATTAAGGGAAAGGAGATACACAAATTTTATTGATGACATTTAAGGCTAAAATAAAGTTATTGGGTCATGTGTCTATTTTATGAATTTTATGAAAGTAACATTTTGTTTACTATTATTACTACTATAATTGCTAGTAAGTATACTGAAATATCTAATTTAAACATCACATTTACTTTTATTTATTACTATATTCTTATTTTTTTTCAAATCAGGTAGATATCAATGTTTGTCGAAAAAAGTGTAAAACTTCAGGTGCATTTTAGTGTAATGACTGTGCCAAGATCATATTAATAAGTTTCTTACCAGAAGATGAATTTTCATGGGGAAAGTTTATAATCTTCTGTAGATAAGTTCTGTAGGCTCATTCTGAAATGAATAGAAGCACGAACACATTGAGGTAATTTCTGTGTGTTGTAAAAAACATTTTGAATAGTCATTTCAGTTAATTACATTTGTAGAAATTTTTATGCTGCATCGTGTTTTCTCAGTTATGGATTTTTAACATAATTTCCTTGTTTCTAAACTTTGTATACTCGTTTCTTTTCTTTCACATCTCATGAACCCGACCTTTTGCGATTGAGTTTTTCATCGTTACTTCAAATTATTTTTTAAACCACTCCCGCCGACTAAATCCAGCACTAGCCCTAATTTTGTACGGCCTACGGAGACTTTTCTAAATATCATTGTATCCGGTCTGTTAACTCTCTTGGTGAGGCTTGTTTGTTCCTATATTATTGCCTATTATAATTTCACTGTGTCATATAAACAGAGTATTCACATTTTAAAGATAGGATGGTTTAACTGCTCTTTCCAATTGCTTTTTTTAATGTTCTCCTCACTCTCCTCTCTACGAAATAGGCAAGCAACTGTTTTCAAGGAGGAAGTTTGAGAAATACAAGACCAATACGGAAATTATGCGCAAACAGAAAGCATTTGCTACTACATTCTTAGTATTTCCCTTTATTGAGCATCTTGTGTCAACTGTAAAATCGTTTTAAAAAGTACTTTTTAAATTGAGAATATGCTATTTTGAAATTTATATTTTCTTAAATTTTATTATGTGATTTATATGAAGTAATAGAGAGATCAAGCAATTAAGAAGTGCGGCGTAAATTTACATTCTTAAATATGCATTCTAAAGTACTCCCGGCCAACGTTCTATTTCTATTTTCTAATCCGGCCACAAATGTTGTCGATTTTGCAAATACTGGCTCTAAATAAATGGTTGGTTATTTAAAGATGAACATAGTAATTTCATTAATTTATTATTTGTTTCATTTTGTAATTTCATATCTTTCATACCAGTAACGATACCCAGAGATGTTAAAATGACAGACGCTTATTTGATATACTGGGCTGTAAAAAACAAACCACCACTTATCTTAATGCAAAATAGTGGAATAATTCACAACTTAAATTGCTGCCAAAATATTTAGTTCCGATATAAATTAATAATAAAGTATAATTTAGTATTAAATTTGAGCAACAAGTGAAAAAACTATTAAGGCTCCATTTCATTAATATGTAAAATAAAAAGGAAGAAAGTAGGGAAGAATATTGTCATTAATAAGTTTCTTTCTAACTATTTTATTTCATCAAAAAAATTTAACGCATTCAATAACAACAGGTTAAAACGAACCATATTATATGGTTTTACCTCACCCGCCTTCCCTTCCCCTCCTGTAATATAATGCAAGGAATCATGGGATGCCAGAAGAGATGCCAGAAGACAGAATTATCAACCAATGAAAAATACCTCTCCGTAAATCTGAACGAATGAGAAACTGGCAGCAACTAGCGCTGCAGTTCGGTTTTCGCATATTTGTGAGTATTGCGGTTCCCGTCTGTTCTGTTTCTTCGTGAGCGCTAAATTGCGTTTATGTAATATAAACTACATCTGCCTCATCTGAGAGAATTTGTATTTCGTTTCCACCAAATTTTGAATCTACTAGTAAGTTGTATTAAATTGTATTAATTCCACATTTTATGAAATTACAACTATATTTGTTATTTTAATAATTTTTAATATTATTGGTTAATTTTTTCGGTAGCAGGAATTCAACGACTATAGAATTGTATATATGTTTTACACACAATTAAGTATTTAATAAAGTGTCACGACTTTTGTGTATGAAACCTAAATTTTGACCAGTAATTTTACATACCGGCGAAACAACACGTTTGTCTCTACCTAAATTTTGTGGCTCGTATGTAATATGGATTTAACGAATCGTGTAATTTAGGGGATCTAACATCTTAAACTATTAAGAATTTTATCATGACATTACATCTTTCATTTTTTAGTTTTTATTTCTTGTACTCTTGTCTTCCGAGTCTATTAGCTATTGAGATTTAAGTTAAAAAATAACCATGTTATGACATAGCATGTCATACCATGTATTAACTACGTAATCTTTCATGTCACCTGTGCCGATGAAGTTATTTGGAAATAGGAATTTGATTCACAAACAAAATATGTTTATATTACTCTGTACTCCTTACATGTGTTCATAGATACTGTAATATAAAGTAATCAAATATTTTAAATCTATGTAAAAACTGGTGGTGAAAACTACGAACTTTTGACCTAATATAATGGTAGTGATTCTTTTGTGGATTGAAATTACATTTATCATACGATTGTAGTATATTTTCCGTTAGTTATAAATTATTAATGAACTGTCAATGCTTATACTTGATTGCTCTCATGCTTTTATTTACTAAGAATTAATAGAGATATATAACTAAGGCAGCTTAAGTGATTAGAAAATTAGTCAAACCAGTTCCTTATTATATTCCTTAAAATTGCGATCATATTTTGTTTGGGTAGAGGGGGGAGATTGTTGATAATGTTCCGGTGTTGTGTTTACATATCACTAGAATTAATTGCAAAAGAGAGTAATGAGGTAAAAATTCTACGCCGTCGTATATTTTATGTCTATTTTATTTGAAGTTTAAAAGGGAAAAAAAATGCGTTTTCTAAGGATAATTTTTACCTAGGTTTGCCAAAGTGAGTCCAATTCGATATTAAACCCACTCTGATTTAATTTTTTTTATTGTATAGATCAGCCTAATGTAGTCAATCTAAATTATCTTTGATGTGTAAATTGTGAAACAAATTGCTTTTGACTGCACCTTAGTAAATAGATTAACAAAATAATTTATAAGCCAGTCATTTATGAATAACCACTTTTTGATTTAAAGGAGGAAAAGATTAAATCAAGTTAAACTATTTAAATTATGTTACCTACTCAAAAAACAAAACAAAACCCCTTTTACTTTACAATTGCCAATATTTTAAATTGTCATGGGCCAAAAGAAAATTATCACATCTTTATTATTTAGAATGCTGTGTTTTTAAAAAAAGAGGGATGGGGCTACTTTGATTATGAGAACAGATATCCTAAAAGTGTTCACCATTGCTATAAACAATGAATTTTATTTAAATGTTTATAAAATTATTCTATAAAATATTTGGTAAGATTGTTTTTCTTTTAGCTTTACTGTAGTTAAGGTGTCTTCGTTATTTGATTCTTTATATTACAGCCAAGTATACAAGTACTCACATATGGCAATTTGAAAGCTTTTCTGACTGCATTTGTGCATAGAATTTATGTATTCTGTTTTAAATACTCAATTTATGCTTTTTATTGCATATTCATTGATTTTATTGAGGAAATATCTGTATATATTTATTTTTAGTATGGTTTATAAAATTGATAAAATTGTTCTCCATATGTTTGCTAATTTAAAAATTCAATATGATCTATCAAATTTTATTTGTGCTCCCCCTTTTTTGAAAAAATTATTACTTACAGTTTATGCAAATGCTGTTATAGATGTTTATTGCTACCATCTTAAATGGCACTATTGATTCCAAAAAATATCGCCAAAACTAGAAGGAGGCATCCTGAAGTGCGTTGACATTTATTTTAAGTATTTAGAGTAAAGATTTAAAATATTTTATGGGTGGAATGGTTTTTTTTTAACCAGTACAAATTTTAAATTAGTCAGCCTTTTTTAGAAATTTTGTGCATGGTTATACGTTCATGCCTTCTATTGCTGTGTACTATCTTGTCTCCTGTTATTTTTATTAAACTTAAAGATAAGTGCATGAACACTGCCTGTTTATATTTTTCTTTATGTAACGCTTTAAAAATGGGAAAATTTAAAAAAAGTTTTGTGTATAGGTATTTGAAATTTCTACATAGAAATATAATTTTCAGAAAAGAAAAAAAAACTTTAAAAAAATACGAAATATAATATGCTGTAACGAATATGCTAAAAATTGCCCTAAACGGTAATTTTAATGAAGGGATATGTAACAGATTTAGAAGTTTAATTATATTTAAGTGGACCAGGTGGATGTAAGTGTTGTATATAAAATCTTTATAATCTGTGACTTATGTTATTTGTATTAAAGTAAACTAGCTAAATTTATTATAACTTATTATTTGCTTGCTTTTGTGTGAAGTATTTATCAATGCACATGAGTTAAGAGTTCTGTAACAACAAAATATTCCACAAAATTTCAAAAATGAGTCAAAACATCTTTTTATGAAAATTGTATAATAAAATGTCATAACTAGTTGACCTAAATTTTGCGTACTGTTATCTTTGTTCAATGTTATTAAAATGCACTAATTTTATTTTTTTTTTTCTTTCTAGAATCAAAATGTCTTCAGATCGCAAAGCTGTCATTAAAAATGCTGATATGTCTGAGGAAATGCAGCAGGATGCAGTTGACATAGCTACTCAAGCTTTAGAAAAGTACAACATTGAAAAGGATATTGCTGCATATATCAAAAAAGAGTTTGACAAGAAGTATAACCCAACATGGCATTGCATTGTTGGTCGCAATTTCGGCAGCTATGTAACCCATGAAACCAAACATTTTATTTACTTTTACCTAGGACAAGTTGCAATTTTACTGTTTAAATCTGGATAAATATTGTTCTTCCATTATTTTCTGTGGTCATGGGACTAACATCATGGCAACTCATTATCACTGTTAATTTGCTATATAGTTCTGTTAATTGAACATCATCATTTGTTTTATAAATATTTATTTCAATCTGTTGTACAAATTGTACATTGTTATAATTTACATGTTTCCATTATTTACATGAATAAAAGTTCATAGCTTATAACCTGAATGGATAGCTGCTATACCATTTAACAAATTTTCGTAGCTGACTAAACAAAATCCAGCATCTTCTATCATCTTTAGAAATTCTTCCTATTAAAGTGAAAAGGATGGAGTTAATTACAAATACATTTGTTGTTGCAAGGTTTTAAAAATTCAAGCAAAATTGTTACCTGGGGTGGAAATCTTTGAATACTCTCTACCAAATATTGATATGCCTTCCATTTGCCAACGATTATTTGTCCAAGGACTGGGATTATTTCTTGAGAGTACCAGTCATACATTCTAAATTAAAACAATTTATTTCAGGTAGACATTTTTTTAATCGTACAAAGTCTGTTTAATGACTTTTAGAGGAATGAAGGTTATTTGTATACCAAATATAAAACATATAAAGAACCCAAAAGTATGGACATCTTTGTATTATAAGAGGAAACATCCAGTGTAATTAAAGAAATATTCATAAGGATGAAAAGTGAATAAACTGATGTTGAGATTTAAAAAGAGAAATAGTGAGTCAACTTCATTAGTTAATGATATTGTTATGTTTCTTGTTTGCATTGGTAGCTGTACACAAACATTCATTGATATAATTAATCAGGATTTTGTGTATGGAGAGAGTTACAACTGGCTTTAATAATTTTAATGCCAATTATTAGTTATATTTTTTGTATTAATATAAATTAGAACAAGGGAGAAACTCAACAATTTGCTTTGGATACGATACCCATGTTAATGCCAATTTCAGTTAACAAAAATATTCATTTAAAAAAAGTTGTATCTTAGTTGACAGTCTGTCTTCACCAAGAGTTATGTAATAAAATATTTTATTTATATCTGAGACTTGAAAGAAACCCACTAATTGCATGGGATCAATTTCTTTTATATTCAGTAATATGGTTATGCAATGGCTAATTACATTACAGATAGTAATTGAAATTTATAATTTTATTTTCAGTCTAAGAAATAATAAAGGGTGTTTTTAAATTTTCTTCCTCTGGATGTCTTGAGAAATTTGGGGTATCAACTGTTCAGTAGTAAAAGCTATTGTGTGCTTTAGATATAAGTATTGAAGCAGTAAAAATTATATATATATATATATATATTGGCAGAAACTATATGCGTGTGAAGTAAATGAAAAGGGAAAGTTTGAGGATATATTCTATATTTTCATGCATACAATTGATCTTGTATGGAATAACTAATGTGCCGAAGAACCAATTTTTTTTTCGGGAATTTACTTAATTCCTATAATTGTTTTGTAACTCTTTGAGGATAATGAATTAGAAAGGGACAGTACCAGAAGACCAATAATAGGTTATATTCAAAGGATATAAAAAATGAAAACTTTTATATAAATGATACAAATTTTAAAAATATTATCTAAGATCATAATATTAATTTTATATATGTGGTAAGAGCAAAATTATTTTTAGTAATACCAAAGAAATTGATGTAGAACACTTTTATGCAACAGAGTGTTGATGAGGTTGCATAATAAAGGGGGGTAACAGTATTTATTGTTTCAAACTGAATAACACAATCACATTGAATAATAGCTTCGTAATCTGTAACACTAAAAAACACATAGGTATGCAATACCAAAATCGGTATTTCAAAATTATGAATGGCAATGGTTGCAACTTCCTGATGTGAATATTAGGGATTATCTGCAAATGGAAACATTCTAGCCTGTGTTTTAAACATGAATTTAATCTTTTTTAGATATATCAAAATCAAAAGTTATTTAATGATTATAAATATTTAAATTTTATTTGATCCTTATGTTAATTACATGGCAAAGACTAAATGTGAAATATTAGCATTTTTTAAAATTATGTTTTAGAGTTAGCAAATTTTAAATAGTTTGGCATAACTCCGTCAATCTCTTAATGCATGATTACAATAACAGAAATGGTAGCATTTTTGCATCCATCATTTTGTAAAGGATCTATAAAATGAGAAGCAAACATGCTGAAGTCACAGCAGCTAGTGCTGTTGTTTATATTCTAATGTTTTAAATTAAAATCAAATTCAGGTTAAAGGAGAATAATAAAGTACATAATAACCCTTTAATGTCCTATTTTTGTCTATCATTACTGTGTATAGACAGGGTGTCCAGCAACTGAAAATTATTGGGGGAGATTGTAAAAAAAAATCCTGGCAAAAACCCTTCCTCTAATTGCAGATTTTTTGTGCATTTAAAAAAAAAAGTGTATGTGCTGCTAAATGACAAAATGGAAAAATACGTAAAATTAAACAATTAAATCTCGAAGGAAAAAAAATTTTTTTTTTGTTAAAAAAGCTATTTAACAAAAAATGTCAATAATCAAAGCGGTAACTGACAAGGAAATTAATGCTATTATAGAGCAAATTGAATCTTTAAAGTACATAAAAACGCTTTTTTATTACTATACTAAACTTAAACTCCTCGGCACAACAGCCCCTAGAGGGCCAGGGCCTATGGTGCCAATTTCCATTTCCAGACAAAGTGCCCTGGGGTGGGAAGCATATGTTCTGGTTAGGTGGTCAGCCTTATGCAGAACCCCCAGTGTTTAGTTCCCAAGCATGCTTGGTTCTCAGTTTATATACCCATTTAAGGGATGAAAGGCAGAATCAACCTTGCCCAGACTGGAGATTGAACCTCGGACCTGTGGCGTTGGAGCATGGAGAGCTATCCGAATGCCCCTGATTAATAAACTAGGCTGTATTATTTTTAAGTATAAATAAAATGTGAAAAAGTAGAATTCCAAGAGTAGTTAGTTTTTTTATTTATTTATTTAATGGAATTGAGTAATTTTTTGTTTATTATATGGGTTATTCTGAAGACAGAAATTAATATTTCTAAGTTTTAAATGAATTGGGATTTTATTAGTTTTTTATTAAAAATTATAACTTTAAAAATGTAAATTTATGTCTATAAATAGTTTTATAAAAGAATTGAAATAAATTGTATAAAGTATTTTTACCACAACATACTTTAGGGGACACTGACCAGGGTTTGCATTTTCATCAACTCCCTTTTTCTTTTATATTGGATGATTTTTCCTTTGTGACACAATAAAACTTTTGCCTTATTGGTAAAATGAAACAAATTTACTATTAAAAAATTATTCACTAAAGTAACAGGAATGTAATGAATTGTAACTGATATTGTTTCTTATCTCCTATTAAAATTTATTTTTAAATTAGTGGAATATCTATAAATATTGCATATTTTTTTATTAAATTAACATGTGTATTTAGTTGGAAATATATTCAGATTTTATTGGATTTTATAATAAAATTTAATAAATAAAATAACTGAATTCATTATTCATTTAGGATTGAAAATTATATATTAATTTTAATAATGGTGATTACTTAATTTCTGTGTAGTTACCTATAAAATGTAGGATTTTCCACTTCACTAAATTCAAGGCAAAGGAAACGACCTCCTTTTTTTAGAACTCTATATGCTTCAGCAAGTGCCTAAAAGAGTTTCAGTTAGCTGTCAAAGCTTCAAACAATTGAGCAAATACATATTTCAGAAATAATGTAAAATGGAGAGCAAGAAATACCAACTTGGTCTATATGAACCACATTTCTAATTCCAAATGCTATGGTATATGCATCAAAAGAATTATCTCTGAATGGCAATAATTCAGCATTCCCTTGTATACAAGTCATATCTATAAAATATAGAGTAAATATAATGTTATTCATATACAGGCATAAGATTGAGTTGAATATAAATTTTTTTACTTAAAATACATTTTAAATAATGAACATTCAGTGTTGTAACAAGATTGATAATATGACAATTCTGGAAATCTAGAGGAAATTGTAAATTTTTTTAAAAAATAAGGGGAATTTTCTATAGAATGAAGTTAGAAAAATAATGACATTTGTGAGTCAAAAATTTAAAAAATACTTGTGTATTCTTTTAAAAATGCTTATTTGAATATGGAGATTAAAAAAAAATCTTCAGAAAGTGAAGCAATTGAAGCTCAAAAGGACAAATCAAAATTGATTAAAAAGAGATTGAAACAAAAAATGTCAGTAATAACAAAATAATAATAATAATACTATCATGGGCAAATTGAATTGAATCAACATTTTTTTTATTAATATGTTAAGCTGCATCAGGTCCGTAGACAGAAGTTATATTCGGAGGGGGACATTGGTTTTTGGAGCGCTACAGTCTACTTTTTGCAACACGAGGGCTAATGAGATCGGGACCTACTGCTTAAAGCCGATTCCGAATGGCTACGAACATCCATGCCACTGTAGGATTCGAACTCCAGTTCCGAAGGCCAGCACCCTAACCATTTGGCCATGTGAAGGATACTTCAATAAAACTACAGGTTTTCTTATGCATGTATACACCTAATGAGTACCATAATACAATGTGATTTTAAAATATCAAAATAGTTAAAAAATGATATAATGAACAAATTTATAGCCTTAAATAATTAATGTAGTAACTACATAATGAACTGAATAGTAAAATTAACATTGAAAAAATATAAACTATACATGGTATTAAATTCTAATTTTTAAAACAAAAGTATAGCCAAAGAACAAGAATAATTTCGAAAGAAAATGAAAATGTTCAAATTTTTACCTGCATATTATTAAATATGCTTTCCTTGAAATTTTCGCCAAAAAATTTTCAAAATTTCTTTTGATTGTGCAACAATATTGTCACGAATTACCAAAAGTGCTAGTCAATCTGCTAGCACTTGTTGAATACAATACTGTTTAACTCAACGTCACTGCTTTAAGCACACTGTTGTCTATGCACAGCTAGGCAGATCACACACCTACACATATAATCCATTTTCTTTCCACAAAACGATCTTTAAAAATTTTGGAAGGGGACCGGTCCCATAAATCCCCCCCTTCCCTACAGCATTGAGCTACATTATTTAAATATCAAAAAAATGTGAGCTACCAGAGTTGTCAGTTTTTTTTAATAATTATTTTAATGAAATTTATTAATCTTCTGTTACACAGGTTATTCTGAATACTCCAAACACAGAAAGAATAATTCTAAGTTTTAAATGCCTTGTGATTTTAACTGCTTATATTAAAATTTTACTTTATTTAAATATAAGTTTTTAAAACAAACTACTTTATAAAAGAATTAAAGTTGTTTCCCTTTAGACACCCTCTTGAAAGGTACAACATTCTCTTTGATTGAATATCATTACTTGCTCTCAAAAGTTATTTTATAAAGTTAGATTTTTACTTCATATTAAGAAAAACAGAGCTTTTTATTTTTCATGTTTTAAATTTCCAGAGATGAAATTTTTTTCTTTAATGCATACATTTTTAGGTTTAATTAATAGAAATTTTCAAATTACATAATGCCAGTTAAAAAGAACATTGTTGAAAAAATAAGAAATAAACATACAAAAATATATCCCACTGGTTCAAAATCTATATACTGTCAAAATATTGAAAACAACAATCTAAAAACATCTTACATTTATTTAGTCTAGCATCTTCAGCTTTTTGTCTGCAAATTGATAACATTTTATCATTCATATCTAACACAACTACATGACTATCTGTCTCCAAGTTTACCTCTTCTCTTTCATCTAATTCAGAATGCAGAGAAAGGTCATTTTTATTTTCTAAAGATGCTTGAAGGAATCGAAATGCAATATCTCCTATAATAAATTTTGATTAAAAATTATCAGATATATCAAAAATGAAACTGTCAAAACTTAATATGATCTATATAAATAATTTTCTGGTAAATGATTATAATTATAGATTAAAATTATACGGTATTTATGTCACCTGAAAAAAAATCAAGCATATAAAAAAAGTTAAAATGAGAGAGAACTTAAAATTCACTAAAGTTAAATTTTCATTTTAGATCTGTAAAAAAAAAAAAATCTGGTTGAGGTTATTACTCAATCCTTCACACTCAGTCAGTGACAGACCTATGGATGTTGAAATCTGGGGCAATAATCTGCCTTGGATCCACTGATATTGGTTTGGTTTAGTTTGGAGCACTATGGTCAGTCTACTGTTTTGCAACACAAGGGCTTATCCAGACTTACTGCTTAAAACTAGAACATTTAATGGAATCCAAGCATTGTATACTGTTTTATATAATCTAGTAATATTTAGCTATATATATTTTACTCACACATAAGTATATATACACATATATGTATAAATGTGTAAATATGTATATTACTATAGGTATATATTCATACCTACACACACACATGTATTACATATATTTATATACTATAGTGACAAATATATAACTATACATACTAATAAATTAGGTATTGATATTGTATTTAAATTCTAATAATCTGGATATAATACTATATATGTATGTATACTGCAAATGAAGATCATATATTTTATATATGTATACATATGTATGCGTATTTATGTATGTATGCACTATTTGACCTTTTTGTAACTCAGCAAATAGAAATGTTCTGGGCAGTCCAGTATTAAAGCTGATTCTGAATGGCTACATAACCCATGCCTACAGTGGGATACAAGCCCACAAACTCAAAGAGCAGTGCATAACCTATTCAGCCACCATTTAGCTCCACTGATATTGGAATGGTCATCATACAAAATACTAATAGAAATATATACAATGGAACATCAATCTATCATTTGTATATAGATCAATCACATCATTTAGTTCCATAGGAACAATGCTTCTATCACATTCATCATTTCCCCTCATATATTAAAAAAAAAAAAAAAAAAAATCTCATCATTTTGCTTTCCCAGAAGTATCATTTTTATGGTGTTTAGGAAAACTTAAAAAAAATGAGTTATTTTCTTTTGTAGTTAAGAATAATTCAAGCATTTGTACACAGGAAAAAGATGCTTGGATCACCAGAGTCCTTTCTAGATTACCAGAGGATTTTTTAAATTTTTGAAATAAATGGTGGGAAAGATTTCAGAGGGAATAATCATTGCTTTGTCACAGTTTAGAGATCTTTGGACATTACAATGCATTTATGAAAATTATTAATTTAAATTTACTAAACTTTGTATCACCATACTTGACTTCACTGTACTTAGGATTAAGACTTGGGACTGTCCCCAAAAATATTTTTGGTTATGTCACTATGCCTCATTATTAATTGAGTCCTTGATATGGAACATTGACCAGGAGCTCTAAAAATTTCCTTTCCAACAGCGAAAAAGAGCAACAATGTGGCGACTTCTGTTTAGTTTCTTTTATTTCAAATGGCTTCTCCAGTTCTTTAAACTGAGTGCAAACTGACCATCTTTTCAAATGTAGATTATAATTTCTTATCTTAAATCAGTCTGCAATTGTGAAACTAGAGAGACTATGATTCTGGCGTTAGGCCTTTCAGAGAGGCTTTTTCTTTCTGGGCATTTGATCAGCTTTTAAATTGTTTGTCCTCTAATGAGGTTTGTTTTAGTTTGGTAGCGAACCTAAAGAATACCCACAGAAATTTTTTTTCTGGAAATTGAAGTATTTCAGGATAATTCTTTTATACTAATGTAGGTGTTCAAAACTTTAAAAAAAAATCACCTTTTAATTTTTTCTATTATGAAGGAGAAAAAGGATTCTGTATAAATCAATTTCTTAGAAAGAAACAGAAAAGTATTTGCTGTGTCTGAAGAAGTGTTTCTAGATGAAAAGAGGGGGTGCATTCCTCTAGAATATGTTCCCTCTTCCTTTCTCAACAAAGTTACCAGAGGATTCTTTTATAGACAGTATTTTAGTCATTAAATGACTTTAGTTAATTGTTCAATGACATTGTATTACATCAATTCTAGTAATAAAATGGATAATTGTAATGCTGTTGGTAGTTTAATAACAACATACAAAATCTATGAATGACCTACAAAATGAAAGTAGTTTGATGCTGTTGATATAAAACTGCCAAAAACTACTGCGGGTCTCAAAAGTTTTGCAACATTTAAAAAATCTAATAAATGCTTTTATAACTACTTACAAGCAAATGTGCCCGTGCTTCGCTATGGGAAACTTACTTACTTTTATATTACTTTTAAACAAATTTTTTTCTGATTATTAATCTGTAAATACTACACAGTGCAGTTCAAGTCATTTGCGAATAAAAATTCATAGTTGTTTCTATTACATATATATTGCCAATGATGAAACATTCGATTTTAGACATTTTATTGAATATCTAAAAAAATTCATGAGGAATTATCCTGAAACCTCAGGCGTGTAAGCAGGATGGTAGACATCATATATTTCAGCTAAGAATTTTTCCCGAAACCCCATTGGAGACCGTCCACAAATTGAAGAAAAACGAATGTTTTGAATAACCCTGTAAAAAGTAATGAATGAAAAGCTTTGAATCTTTAGCACATGATTAGGATGCTTCTTGTAATGATCTGTGTTCAGTGTTTTGAGGCTAGCCCGTATACTTGTGGAGAAATTAAGGTCTTTATAAAAACAATCCCAAATTTCTCCCAGTGTTTTGCTTATAATTTGCAGAGATCTTAATATCAAATAATGCTATTTTCAGGAAGCATGCCAAATGACATTGTACACAATACCCTGCAATTGAAATTAAAAAGTAATAAATATTGGATGAAAGATGAGCAGTTTACTAAATAAAGTTGTACTGTGCATGTGCAAATGCAATCAAAATATAATGTGCATAATATATTAACAAAATGTATAGAGCAACTTTTCTGAAAGTCCCAAAAGAGGTTTTTATTTGACAGTAAATATGAAATTGTCCAAAATTTGGGGAATAAATGGCAGACTGTCTGGTTCTGTATAAAAAACAAACATACAATCAAACAAACTTTATACTTACAAGGATATATAAATTAAACGGCAGATATTTATTGACCTGTGAAATAGACTCACTGGAATTTAAATGTTAAAAAAAGAAATTGTTGTTAATTCCGGTGATAAAATTAACATTGTAACAAAAAATAATTGATTAAATTTAAATTTAGCACATACGTACATAATCTATTATTTAAGCCAAATATAAAAGAAAATTAATCATGATATCTAAATTCAGAGATAAAATGGATGAAATTTGTGCAGACAATGTTTAAATAGTTTAAAATAAAAAATTATTAAATGAGTTGGTTAAAGAAATGACGTCATAATGCTAGAAATATTTTTTTACACATATTTATAATGTGATAAATTTAATCGCCTGATCTTAACCGGGGAAAATAGTGATTGAAATAATGGCATCAAATGCTTGAAAAGGGAGGGAAGGGATGGATTTTGGATGTTTTAAAGTTGACAGTATTTTCTGCAGCGATATAAAGAAAATTTATACCAATTTATTTTAGAATTTGGCTAACAGTTTAGGAGGAAATGTGAAACGTACATACATACATACAATGACTTCTATTTATAAGATTTTTCTACAATTATCTTTCATATTAAAACAAAATCCCATTGAAAAATTTCTTCTAAAACACACATTTTAGGCATATGTTATACATGTCATTTACAGATTGTGACCAATTTTTGCTTCTCAAAATTTAACCGTTGTTTAACTTTATTTTTGGGGTTTTTTTCTCAAAATTATAAATTACATCCCCATTCATAATGTTTTTAAAGATTTAACAAATTAATCTTCTTGAAAGTTCTTATATTGTAATATCTACTAGGTATATTATAGAATGAATTAATATAATGACTTTATTTTGATATTTTCAATTAATTTTTTTGTATTATAAATTAATTTTTTTAAGTTTTAAATTATTTTAAAAAATAATTCTTGACATCACAATTATTATGAACCTAATTCATTCTATCAATAAGAAACATAAATTGGAAAATTTTAAACATCTCATTAGATATTTTTTCATCTTATGGATAAAGGTGAAAAATTATAGTTTTGAAGATGAAGCTTACAAACAACTTATAAGTGACACATATAACATATGCTATAACTTGTGTTCTAAGAGAAATTTTGCAATGTGATTTTTTTTTTTTTATATGCTTAGAATTAATTGGAATGAAAATAAGCTGTGGTAAATTTTTTTCTAATTCTTTAATTTTTTAAAATTTTGAGACCCTTTAAGTTATTAAAAACTATTTTACATTGGCATTTTACTGAAATATTTATTATAGATTTAAACAGATAATTTATTATTCAAACGTTAAAAAACATTGTTGTTCATTTATATATATATATATATATATATATATATATATATATATATATATATATATATATATATATATATATATATATATAATTCTTTGTCAATGTACATACATGTTTATTATGTAATCCCAAATGACTGGATTAATCTTCAAAAAATTTTGTATGGTCAACCCTGAGAAAGTTTTAAACAGGTCAGATGGTTTGTAAGTCACAATGCATTCCTTAGTCTGAATAGCATTTAATGACTATATTTTGGTAACATCTGATATAATTCCCTTTTAATTATGTGCCAATAATTTAATGCATATGATAGGATTTAAAATGTGTTTTTTAAAATGATATAAATGATAAAATGGTATTTTTATACCAGAAATCGTTAAGTTAAAAAATGTTTTCCATAATTATGTGGTATATTTCACTCTTTTTAATTTCATTTTGACATTTTTTTTTTTACTTTGCAATTTATTTTTTTGCCAGGGGTAACCGAGTAATTGTTGCAAAAATACTTCCCAATCTAGACTGAAATCTAGTTGTGGAGCTATAATAAAAAAAATGAAATTTCTGAGAAAGTTAATTCACTCTTCAAATCCACATATATGAATCTATTGAATCAAATTGAACATATTGTTGCATCATGCCATAGTATAAGTTGTGGATTTTGACATCATACTACCAAGCTTAATGGGCAACACTCTGCATGCACATATTTATGACTGGGATGATCTATTAGTACTCAAATATCCTATTTGTCAACAATCTACAACATTTAATGTTTATATAACATTTTTACTACTGCATTTATCTGTCTTAAAAGTTATAAAACTAAGATTTAGGATCCTTAATTATACAGATAGAAAGCAGGACATAAAACAGATAGAACAAAATAAAAATCTTTATCCCAGGAAGATTATTTCTAGCTATTTTAAAATTAAGTTAAAATATTTAACTTCCAATCATTATAATTTGGATTAATAAGGACTGAAATAATTATTTCCTTCAAAATGAAATAAAATATTATTTTGAGCCATTGTTGCTCAGTCAGCAAAGACATTGATCTCATAATCAGAGGGTTTTAAGTTCAAGCCAGCCAAAGATCTGTTGTGTTCATTAATAGAGGCTGGGGCATGTAAAATAGGTTTGTAGTCATAATTCCCTCCCAAACAAAACCTCTGGAGGTGGCAAACCAAGACTGAGGGTCTTCTGTTTGATCCTTGCTTCTAAATTACAAGGACTCACTTTGTTGTTTTTTGTTGTCCTAGGAAGTAATGGTGGCCATGATAAAATGGTCAACATATATTTGTAGCTTGATGATGGCGAATGTATAAAATCAAGTGCTCCTGCATTGGATAGAATAATAGAAATTATATATTTTAAATTTAAAATTAGTGTCTTTTATTCTGAAAACTTTTTTACTTACCAGTACCTCCTGCTACATCTAAAAGCTTCATTCCAGGGATAGGAGATAATGAATGTATAAAATGATCTTTCCAAAATCTATGAATGCCCATGCTCATCACGTCATTCATCAAGTCATATTTAGATGCTACTTCGTTAAACACTGTTTGCACTGTAAATTATATTCATAAAAATATTAGAACTATGTAACAGTAAAAAAAAATTTATCAATAGTTATTCACTGAAAGGAACGCATATGGAAGGAAGATCAAGGAAAACATTGTGATCTTTTATATAGTTTATTAAAATGTTATGATTAGTATTTTATAATAAAAACATTTTTTTCAAAAATGAAGGGAATGATAACTGAGGAATAAACTATTTATAGAAAAATTATCATCACTAGTCAAACTAGGGCTGCACGATATCAGAAATTTGATACTGTGATATATCTCCAAATTAATACTGATATTACTGATATATTGTGATACTACTTTATACAAGGAGTGTATAGATATCACTATTTTTGAAAGACTAACAGAATCCAGATATTCTCTGAAAACACCATATGCCTCCAATATTAACCAAAGATATGAATGAGCAAGTATGAATTGCAAGCAAGCTTTCCAGAAATATTAACACTTGTGCATATTATTGGCTATTGTAATTAACCAGTGACTATAAATATCTTTCATATAGTCTAATAGATAAAAGCCAGTAACATATGTGGAAACACAACACTAATGAATTTCTGGTTTTTATGCAACTGCATGCTGTATGAATGCATCAGGATATATTGAGATATATTATCAAAGATCTTGATAGAAATAGGATAATCTTCAAAGGTAGATTTTCTAACTTGTATTTGTATCAAGTATATAGATAAATATGCAAAATAGACATCAAACCAACTCAGTATTTGGGAAAAATATTGCTTTACATTGATATATGTGGAATATTTAGGACATCTGTTGATATTCCATGATATTGTGTATGCAGGAAAACTAGTATCGATGATGGCAGTTATATTGAGATAATAGAATTTTAAATATCGTTATTTTGATACTTAAAGAATATCAATATTTGACAATGTATTGATAAACAATCCAGCCTTAATTTAAACCATAAAATCTTTTTGAAGTATTGTACATAATACAATTAATATTTTAAATATTTTCACATATAAGTATAATTAATTGTAAGTAGACATCACTTACATGTGAAATATTTATTGAAAAATAATTGTATTTATATCTGAAAATATATGCTAAACAGATTATGATTTATAAATTATCATGAATTGGTAAAAAAATGATGTGAAATTCATTTATATCATAATAGTTATGAAAGAACATAGCAATGTATTATAAAATATATAAAAAAAAATTTCCTTATTTTATATTTTGGAAGTAATATTTATTTTTGAAGATATTTTAATGAATAATTCATAATATATGACATGGAGGTCTAAAACTTTTCAAAAAGCAGTAGCTTCAAAGAAATTACTAATATTTTCAGAAAATTAATTACTTCAGATAACTAATATTTGAGTGAATTTAACAAAATACCAAATACTTTGCTCTAATATCAAAAATTAAATTCTAAAATTTAATATCAAAAGTTTAAAACTTGCTAATTTGAAATTGTTTTTTTTATGAAGCATGTGAAAGAGTAGCAGTAGATGACTAATTATAAAAGAAAAACAAAGCATTTTGCCAATTTATGCAGTATAACCTCAAAGACCAGATAAATTTAGGATAAAATCTAAGATAAGGAAAGAAATTATATTTATGCTAGCTCTTGAGGGTTCCCCAAGAGCAGGGCACTGCAACTAGAAGTCTATTGTACCCATACCCAAGAAAAAAAAAGAGAAGAAAATAAAGGAAAGGAAAATGAGAAACAGATTGCTGAGGTACCTCAGGATTACCACACCCATGTTTACTTAAAGTAGGTAAATCCCATGAGTGGTAAAATCTAAGATAGTAAATGATGTTAGATCCAAATATTTATTCAATGTTTTTTCATAATTAGAAAAATAATTTAAATTTACCCATTAAAGACACTGTTAGAGAATATAGATTATATTACTTGGCAGAGCCTCATAACAACATAACTGACATTTTTTATTTATTTACTATTATTTAACATCCCAGTCTCAAGCGAAAAATATAACCAATATGAAATCAACTAATGCCACAATAAAGTTGTGGCTTTTTTTCCTTCATTGCAAAAAGTCTGTTTGTGGCTCCTGTAATGGAAAATTGGTAAACATAAATATTTAAAGAGACTGTAAAAAGGAATAAAGCAAGTAAATCCTATTGCAAAATTCATTAATAAATGTATCATTTTTTTTAAATAATCATTAAATGTAATTTTGATTAAGGAAATTCAAAGAAATTTCCTTTGTATAGTTTGATTTTCATTATTGTATTTCATTAATAATAGATAACTATGTATGCATTTATTTTCATGAACATAAAAATTATAAATAAATCATCTACTGGGGTGAAAATAAATGAGATGTAAATGTTAAATTTAATAACTAGAAATACTTAAAAACTTCTTTTAGAAAACAAACTGTGAAAAAAGGGTAGTTTGAGTTGTTATTTATAAAGAATAATGTTGAAATGACAACTTCTCATTTTTCTAGGTATACAAAAAATTGCTTTTTACAGTTAATTTGACAGGATTTAACTATGCAAACAATATTATATTGCTTATAATTCTTATTTGCCATAAGTGTCATGACTGTTAAAAATTCTCTCTAACACATATTTTTATTTCCCCCACAACTCTTTATAGTATGTTTCACTCAAATATAAAAATTTCAACATCTTCTTGTTTACTAATTACCAAGTATTATCTACCATTAAAAAAAAAAAAAGATACAGCTAACTAAAATTTCACAGATTCAGTATTTACTTAAGGTTTAATGTTATTTGTCAAATATCTGTCATTAATAAGAGATTTGACATAAATGTTACTAGAAATAATTATACTAAAACATATTAACTTGCATTTTTCTACAGTGGACAAAAGCAGTAAAATGAAGTGTTACAGCTTTGAATTTTGCTTTCCTCTCATGAGCAGTCATTTCACTGTCCCTGGCTGTAGCTTCTGGTGATATAAGAATATCTGAAACAGTCTGTTTAGATATCTTGATGATATTTCTATTAACAGCGAAATATGGTGCTACTTATATAGTGCCAATATATACCATGCTAGTTTTATATCATGGAACTGTAAGATAAAAAAACTAAACAATAATATTGCCGCATAAAGTTTTATGAAACTGGATTTTAAATGTCTACATATGAATAATTATGAAGGACCTTCAAACATTTTGTAATATTTTACTTATTACCACTATTAAATAATTATCTAACAGACAAAATAGTTAACTTTTCCCTATTTTTTATAAAATTTATAAATTCTTTTGGTGTTAAAATAGATAATCCGTACTACTTCTTAATATACCTATGTACACATATAAAAGATTTTAAATTATAACGATTTTTACAATTTTTCACTTCTAATATAATTTTATCAAATATATTATAACAGACCCTTTTCCCTCTTTTCTGTAGGAGTAACTTCTTCATGTCCGAAGTAGCGAGAATGTTTCTCTGTGGGTGAATCTTGTCCGGTAGAGGCAGTCTTTGTATGCAAATGGTCAAAAGAAATAATTCTATTTGAAATTTTTCGATGTATGGGTCGACTTAAAATAGCGAAACATCGAGGCATAAAATGGAGTATCATTATGAGAATTATGTAATAGAATATATCCTTAATTATTACTTGTTTGTGCTGACTACAAAACTTGTATAAAGTAAATAAATAATTCGTCTGCTAAATTCTGCACAGAGCGCTTTTATTTTAAATCTGTAAGAATAGTTGTCTAACAGCTGAATGTAAGGAGTCTCGGGCACATTCAGTCAACCCTTTACCATCACTGATCGCTCAGCCATCGTTATTTCTAATTCAATTGCATTTTTTTTTCTAGGCAACAGTGAACGAAAACAGGAGCACTTTCATTAGATCTTAACCATACTAAAAAGACTGTCTGTGGCCCTTTTTTCATCCGATTGTCCGCAGGGCAGTGGACAATCTTTTAGGCTATTTAGGTCTAGTGGTCTAGTCACTGATACAGTGGACAGCGATCTGCGATGGTTAAACTTGAATGCCCCCGTATTTAATATTTATAAAAAATTTACTAGAATGAAATAATCACTTTCTTGAAAATTTTTATTCTACTGTGCTGCCAAATTGCTTACTTGGTTGCTTAAATAAATAATTTCTTATATAAGTAAAATTTGGAGAATAATACACGAAAGTTATAGGAAAATTCTGCTTAAAAATAATTTTCTTGACGTATAATTTTATGGGTTTCATGACAAAATTATATATGTTTTAGTTTTGACAAATTTACTTAGATGGTTGACTTTCCCCTCCCCCTTCCCTCAAACAAATATTTTCAAAGTTTCACCGCTTGTTCTGCTACCGAGCATAATCACCGCTCGTAGTTTAAACTGTCTAACCTGACCGTTATGACGCATATTATTTTTGCATATGAATGATATGTTTATGTTCATGTGTATTATTAATTAATATTGATTTCGTTAATTACTTTTTAAATTTATGTCATGTAATTGCGAACTTTTTACTACACGTGTGTCATTCAAAATTTTTAAAAATGGTCTCTATCAATTTTTGTTGTCTAGTTTAGCCAAGCATTCAACTTCAGAAATTATTGTACGTCCAAGTATGATTTTATTAAGCTTTGATACAAATCACAAACTCCTAATAAACCATAATTTCATAAATTATGTCATATTGATTTCATTCTTAAATTTCTCCTATTAAGTTAAACGTTAGGTAGCTGTTTTTACTTATGGTGGGAATCGTAAACTGTACTGATTTTGAAAAAAAAGTTGTATCTAAAACTCAGACATATTGTTAATTGAATGCAATTTAAGTCTTATTGTTTTGGTTATCACGAAAGGAAATTACCTCAATAATTTCAAGTGTCGTAAAATATTCATTCTTTTTTTTCTTTCTGGTGCAGCTACTTATAAAATGACAGAAGAAAAGAATTAAAAAAAATTAGTTTTCAAATATATTACATTGTGGAGTATCTAAATCAACTCGTTATTTTGAAATTTAACAATTTTTAACAATATAAATTAACTTTCCAATACTTAGTTTAAATTCACAAACTAAGGGTGTACCATAATATTTCACCAATACCAAAACACCTACAATTGGTGTGCTGTAAATAAAATAGTTGATTTTAATTGGGAATATTACGGATACATAATTCATAAATATTCCAAGTCTCAAAAATCTTTATGCTTGGTTTTCTTTCCGATAAAAGAAATGAATGCTGTTTTAACAATAAAACTATCATTTCAAATTAAATTTAAAATATAAAATAAATATTTTAAACTACCATTTTGTTTTGACATTAAATAGAAAAGTATGCTTTTGTATGATTTTTTTATTAGTATTTTACTAAAAGCTTATAAGAATGCTAATGTCAGAAAGTAATGATTTTATTTAAGTTAAATTGAAGTGGCTGCAACTCTGTTTAGTTTGGTTTTCATTCTTGTAGATTTAATATGTATTTGTATGAAGGAGAAGAAACAAAATTTATTATATAAATCTCAATAAAACTATAATTTTACTAATTTTGGTTATTTTATTCAAACTTCAACTAATTTTCAAAAGTTCATCTATGTACCTCTACATATCTCTAATGTATTGTGTTAACTATTTCAGATATATTTATTATGTAGATTGAAAATTTAAATCTGAAATATATGAATGGATTGCTGCATATATCTGAAGTAAAAACAAGAAAGATAAAGTGTCATTAATCTATTGAAAGATTTTTGAAGATAATGCCTTATGATAGAATAAATGAATTATGAAGCAATCAAGACATTTGTTCCATATTCAGCTATTTGTTAAATCTTGGTTACCACCTTTCATTTCTATAGACTATCTTCACTGGATATAAGTGCTGATTCAAAATGTAAGAACTTTTATGTACAATTTTCTGTTTTATACATAAATATAATTCAGCTTTAAATTACATACTCTATAGCATTTAATATATATTTTATAAAATTCTATATGTAATGAGTAGTTTTACCCACTTTAAACTTAAGTTATCCATGCTGGATAAAGTACATTCATAAAATTGATAAAGTACATTAGACTATGAAAAAATACAGCAAAATTTGAAGATAATGTTGAGTTTATTCAGACAATCCATTTTTAGTATTTCTTACAAAATGTTTTACAATTGCTTATATAGTGCTGTGAGGGTACAAGGGAGGCAGCCAATCAGAAGGTTTAGATTAATCAGAAAGGGAATGCTATAAGTGAAACTAAGTTAAATAAAGGAGTTATGTAAGAAAAGTTTATCTTATCAGAAATTATTTTGGTGTTTCCAAGTCTCTAAAGATTACCACAGTTAAAAGAGAAATAAAGACATTTTACCAAAGGTTGTAATTTTATGAATGGAATCACTAGAAATTTATTTTTTAATATTATTATAATTAAGTTAGTTTGGTTAAAATATCGTTAATTTATATCCTTTTAAAGAACGAGAAAAATTAGAAACTAAATTCATTTTCTTTTACACTGCTAGTAAACTATTATGATTTAGGTAAGATGTGATGTGCATCATCTATAATCGTTATGTATATATATATATAGAGAGAGATGAATAATTCTTTGAATTTTTGAAGTTATATCATTCTAATGATAAGGAGCTATTTTTCTAAAAAAAATTAGCTTTTTTTACATTTGCTTATTTAACTTGCCAAGGGCTGTAGCCAGGATTTAGTTTAAGAGAAGGCTCAGCATGATGTAACATAATATATATCTCTTGATACCTTGATTTATTTTTATGTTTAGAAGAATATTTTGCAAAATTTAAAAGGAAATTAATGAGATAAATGTTATAGCTTATGGTAACTAAAACATCTCTTAATGTCATAAACTTTTTTTTTTTTTTAGTAAATGGATATCTGTAATTCATCAGAAAAATTACACATGGAAGCTATATGTCCAGTGGATTTATTTGGAGGTGATACTCAGGCAGGTATGTTATGAATGCAAGTTTATTTTAGAGTTAAAATATTTTAACAATTTTAAGTACTTTTCAGAAATTCCATTTTTAATTGAAATTGGTGAATGGATTCATTGTTTTATACTATAGCTAATGAAAAGATTGAATTTTTAACTTTTGTACTTGAAAATTGCTTTTAAAATAAGAATCACAAACTTTCTGCCACTTTTTCTTTGAATATAAATTACTTTAAATAAGATTTAAAGAAAGTTTATTACTGGTAACTGATATTTATCAGCAATAAGTAATTAACAGTTCATTACTCTTATTTATGTGAGTAATATAAATAAGCCCCTCAGTCTCACTCTCTTAAGTGGGTACAGGCTATGTCCAGATGTATAGCCAGGCACCCTGCCCCTAGGGATTATATAAGAGGATTGGTCCTCCAAGTTAGAGGTTGAGCGCAAGGCCTATCACCCTGCCTTGAAAAAATTCCCAGATTCAGAAATCTCAAAAAGAATTTTCTGGGCTGGCTCATTCTGACAACATGGCTTAAAATCAGATTTGAAATTTGGTACATGGAATACCTTCTCCAACATAGAGGGAAAATAGGGAAGAGGAGTACCTCTAACTAGATGGCTAGATGGGGGTGGAAAAGGACCTAAATAAAAGTAATAGGAGTGAGCCCATGGTGGGCTATTGCCCAGGATAGGCTAGGTGAGAGACAATTTTGGTCTGCAACAAGCTGTAATACCAATGAAGAAGGATATAAATAAGAGTATTCAAACATTCATTTTTAAGCATTATAAAATTTAAACTCCTTATGGTAGGCAAGAAATTTCCAATTCACATTGGTCCATCTTTGTGTAGTACAAGGCAATTTGGATGACTAGATGTTACATATCTTGAATTAAGATACTCTCTTTCCCGCTCCCATATATATTGTGCTTCTTAGGAATGACCAGAGGTAGACTGTGGTCTTTGTACTGGTTACATGCTCTAAGAAGCATCTTAAATAAAATGGGGATCAGTTCCTTGTGTCATTGCTACTGTGTTGAGGAGGGAACTGCTTGGCACATTCTGTATTATTGCAAGTTTTTCTCACATCTTTGATTTGACTCCCTGGTCATCACCTTCTTCAGCCTTTGGAATGGAGGCAATAGGATATTCCTGTCAGCTGTGCTGAGGTTTGTTTGAACCTTTGGGTTTGGGTATAATAGATCTGTGGTCACAGTGCCCTGCTCTAAGGAAAACCCCCAGGATCTGCCCTAAAGGTAAATTTATTCAAATCATATTAATACTGTACTGCACATGAAAAAAAAAAAAACTAAATAAATCGCATAACAGAAGCACTTGAAAAATATTCAGTTAAAAAAATTACTTTTGAACTCAACAGAAAAAATAAAATTCCTTCCAATAAGCTGTGCACATTAAATTTAAACTTTTAAAGAGTCATAAGCAGGGTTGATTGTGCTCTGAATGTGCCCCAGAATTCTGAGTTTTTCAGTTATCCTTCCAGGTTTGAAAATAATCATTCTTTCAAGGTTGAAATTTTCCATCATGATAGTTTGAATTAAGGAAGCAAAAAAAATTTTAACTAGATTTAAATAGCTTCTTGTAAAACTTTCGTCACTTGTACTTTGTATTTTGGCTGCAGAAGTGAGTATTCTACTACAGTCAGCATTTTCAGTCATCATGGGGAGTAGAAGAGAAGAGATGATTTGCTGAACTATGAGCTTTGATCTTTGAATGGTTGTTGATTGATTTGCTTGAGAACAGCAGTGCGATCACAGATTCTTATGACTATTGTGTGTGCATGTAGAAGGGGGGTGGCTATCAAAGGAATATTTGAGTAGTCAGAAGAAAGGAGAGATAAGCAATTAGAATGGGAAGTTTTTCTTTAATATGGGGATGGAATTGGCCAATTTGTGTTTGAGGAGAAATGTAGTGAGTTGAAAGAAAGCAGAAATTTAAAATTCACAGTTCAAAAAATTGATATCATTACAGTACGATATTCCTTTTAATTTTGAGTTTCAGTTTTGGTTTGGAGCACTACTGTCTGTTTTTCCCCTCTCCCAACATCAGACAAGGGTTAATAAAACCAGCATTTACGTTGCCAATTGAGCTCTATGGTACTAAAGTTTGTCGGCTCAAATCACACTACTAGCATTAATGTTCACAGTGTTCAGAATAAGCTTTAATAGTAAGTCCTAGTCTTATAAACCCTTGTATAGCTAAAAGTACACTGTAAAGCTCCAAACTAAATCAAACATTATAATTGGTTACTAGCTAAATTATAGGATACTGCCACATGTTTGAATCTCACTTTTGACGTAGTTGTTCTAAGCCATTCAGAATTGGCATAAGTAGTAAATTCTGATGTCTCTAGCTATTGTAACATTAAAGTAGACCTTATTACTTCAAAACCGAACCAGTTGTAAACCTATAAGTCAATTGTTTGATTCAAACCCACTGACTCAAATACTGAAAGCTCTTTATTGATCATTAACTGGAAATTTTATTGCTTAAAAATATTTTTAAATTGTCTAGTTAGAAAAAAAATAATCTTATACAATATTTATGTTATTTAAATCTTGGTTTTTTAAATATATCAAAGCAAAATCTAATGAAAATTATTTTAACTTTACAAATTAAATTCTGCAGTCAGAAATAAAAATTTGTTTCAGAAATGCCTTTTAAAAATTTTCTATCTGAAATGTGCTTATAAGTTATTAGGGTTATTTTTTAAAATTGGAATATTGAAGAAACTTCTGATTTTAATCTATTTTAAACATTGTTTGATTAAAAGGCTTGAGTACTTGTTGATATTAATAAAAATTAATTTCTTGTATATTTCAAATTTAGGTACTTGTTTTTGCATTATATAAATGAGGGCTTTCTAACTGCAAAGAGCCCACGGGCCAGAATTCCGGTCACTGATCACCTGGCAGACCGCAGTTTGAAAAAGTTGAACAACCTCTTATCTCTTATACAATAGCAATTAATAGTTGAATTATTAATTATAAAACAATAGACCAGAAGGATTATAAAACTGCTTACATTTCAATGGAAAACTGAGGCCGATCAGCTTTCTTTACAAGGGAAAGAATGGCGACATTGATGTTCATCGTTGCCAGCCAAAGAAGGTCTAACAATGAACTGTCGAAGAGAGGGCTCCTGTGATGATTCTTGATAAATTTCATCGTCAAAAAGCACTTTTGCATAAATGTGTGCTCACAAGCATGGAAGTTATTTTCAGTCCTAAGTCACACAGATTTGGGAACCATTCAGTTGAAAGCAACTTAAGAACTCGGGTCCCTTTTCGGTTCTTGTTTGAAAGAACGGGTCAGCCTTTAGATAACAGAGATCTAATTGTAGGTTGGCTGGTTGTTCATCAATACTTGCTGTGACTGGGTTACTAAACAGAGCCACGTCATTCTTGATGCTCTCAAAATCTGAAAATCTTGTGTTGAATTTATCAATAATAGTCTGCAACTCAGGGCAAAATTCGGAAAAATCCAACATTTCCTCACACTCTGATGCCAAACGACTGCAGCAGGCGAAGTGATATACATTATTTTTTCTTAAAGTTTCATGGAAAATTTTCAGCTTGTTTCTAAATCCATTGATGTGTGCCATTATGTCAGACAAAAGTTGGCCTCTTCCTTGTAGTTTTAAGTTCACATCTTTGAGGTGGCCAGTAATATCAGTTAGAAATGCCAGGTGACTTGAAAAATCCATGCTTAAAAGTTCTTATTCAAGGTTTTCTGATGGAGGAAACTGGTGAAGGAAAAGAGAGATTTCTTTTCTCAACTCGAAAAATCTCTTGAGGCAGTTTCTGGCACTAAGCCACCTAACTTGATTGTACATAACCAGATCTCCATATTTTGCTTCAATTTTCTTCAAAAAGTTACGGAACTGCCAATGCATAAGAGCCCTGTTGCCGCCTCTGATCATGTTGATAACTTTCACATCTTTTTTGAGGGTTTCAGTTTGCTTCACCAATTTCCCACATAAAGCATGCTGATGAATGATGCAATGAAGTGCAGGGCATTTCATTCCATTTTCTCTCAAACATCCAATTAATCCTATCTTTGGTTCTATCATTTCCTTTGCACTGTCTGTAGTTATGACAGAACACTTTTCAAAACCCCCCACACTGTTGACCGATTTCATCACTGCTTCTAATATGTCCCTACCCTTTGTTGTGGAGTGAAGAGAACACTAGGTAAGGAGCTGCTCTTTGACCTTAAAGTCTTCTTGAGCAGTGCAAATGAAAATCAAGAGTTGACTTACGTCCGACTGGTCTGTAATCTCCTCGATACACAAGGAGAAATAGCAGCATTTTTCAGTCTCGCAGGACAATTTCTGTTGTATTTGGTCACCCATTTCGGCAACGTTGACTAAAACCCTGAACTTTTTTTTAGTTCAGGGTGTTTGATTGTGAATGATGCTATAAATTTCAGGGTTTTTTACTTAGATGCACTATGACCCCCATATAATTCACAGCTTATCTACTCAAAATTGTGGTATTGAATTTTTTTTAAATGAAGAAAATATTCTGCTGAAAGATTTTTTTCTAAGTTTAAAACTCTTAACTCGAAAATAAAATGTAACTACAAACTCATATTTTGAGTTCTAATAATAATAAATTACCTAAAAACAGTATTAGTACTTAAAAAATTGTTGTCAATCAAAAATTATAAAAATATTATTAAAATCTACATTGTAATATAATAAATTTTCCAAAAAAAAGTTTTTAGCATCAATTTTTAAAATTATATATATATTGGCAATTATGGGCCAGTGAATTTTGTACAAATAACAATTTTATTTTACTATATCTAGAGCTTCAAATATTTATTTTTTATTTAAAAATAATCATTAAAGGGTATATTGCACTTTGTGTCTATTAAAGTTTTTAATACTTTCTAAAGCTTTTAAAAGAATTAGTGCTCATATTCTTTTAGACTATGCAGTGGATTATTTAAAAATGCAGATTATTTAATATTTACAATATTAAACATTTTTAATTGAAAGTCTTTGTTTAAAGTTAGTTTTCTTTGCATAAAATTTCTTATATGAACTATGAGATTTATTTTAGTAATTTTTATCAAGTATTTTGTTATGGTTTCTTTTGTTTAGTTATAACTGCAAAGGAAGAAGTTCCTTCAAAGTATTATGCTGTATCATTTCCTACATCTTTAGCTAATATGATTGATAAAGGTAAACAATTTTATTTATATTACAAAATTTGTAAATATATGCACATAGAATGCATCTAAAAGTTAATGTAAATAAGAAAAAGTAAGTTGTTGTGTATTTAGAACCAGGAAAACTGAGAATTATCATGAAAATTGGGCAATTCTGTAAATATAAGAATAAGTGTGAATTTATTTTAAATCGGTGAATTTTCTGCAGAAACAGTTTGAAAAATAATGAATTTCACCAGTCAAAATTATTTAAAAAAAAAAAGAAAAGAAAAAAGAAACCCTCCTTCTGCCTTTTATTTATTTATTTATTTTTTTTTTTTCTTAAGAAAGTAATCCTTTGTTCCTTGTACAGTTTATTCTGAACATCCCAAAGACCTAATTTTCATTTTCTAATTTTTAAACATTTTGAGCATTTATTTGTTTATATTAAAATTTTTAGCTTTATTTAATAGAAAATGATATCTGAAACTAGTTTTTTAAAAGAATTGAAAAAATTGTATATTAAATGGTATGAATTTATTAGGGAAGAAATTGTGAATTACCGTGAAATATCAGGAAATTCCTAAATTCCCTTTGGACACCCTGATAATACATAGAGGATAATTTTCTATAAGAATTGAAGGAAGTTGCTAGCATCTGTCATTTTAATTTCATTATTAAATGTTAGGATTAAAGTCCATAAAGCACTTTTTTTAACATAATACTCCAAAATACTTATACGTATTGTTTGATATAGTATATTGTTTAACATTTTGCTTTTTATTTTTTATTTTATCTTATTTCTCACTGTATAATTGTTGACATGAAGTACTGGACAATTGTAATATCTGGCTACTGCCAATTATCCAGTATAGTGGCCAGATATGTTGGATGCAGTATATTAGCTGGATAACTATTGCATCCCTAATTTTGCTATATGTATGTATTCAAAATTTGGTTTTCCTAAATCAAAACATACTTCAGTTATTGTGTTTATATAGCATAAACCCATATTTATCAGTGAAAAAGTGAATGTAGTTAATTTTTCTAAGCAGAATATAAAAAAATTGATGTAACTGAAAGAATTAAAGACATTGACTGAATGTGATTTGTTGACATGTACTGACTGTTTTGTAGTTTATTTTATTTAATCATACATCTGAAAAAAATTGGAATAACAAAAATAGGATTGTGTGCTTAAGTCTGTGAGGGGGGTGAAATTTGTCAAGATGTTATGAATCTTTGACATCTATCTCTTAAATGGTAGTACTGCTGATCACACATGTAAATTTTGTATGTGTAACCTGTGGGTTAGTTTTGAAACTGTTATGAAATTATTAGTTCATTGAGAGAAATAATAAAAAATAGTTACAGGGCAAATTCAAATGTTTGTAGATATATCAAGAATATTACTTTTCAAATTCAATTGAAAGTTATTCTAAGATTCTAAATTTTTTGCTAAAATACAATTTCATAAAACAAAATTGAAAAGACATTAAAATTTTGCTCTTTAATTAAATAGTTTTATTATTATTATTATTATTATTTAAATTCAGAGTAAAATTAAAAGTGACTTTCAAAATTAAAACTAATTCTCTCTTTTTTTCCCCCCTTTAAGTATGAATTTATCTATCATTGAGAAAATACTTATTAACCAAGTTGTATTAGTAATAAATTACAATTAATATATACATCCTTCATAGTATTATTGTACTATTTCATAGTATTGTGTATTGTAAGAATATTTTTAATGTTAAACAAAAAAAAATTGTGTAAGCATCAGTCATTATTAATAAACTTGTAGGTAAACAGATTTTGTTAATTGTGGTATATTTTAAATATTTTTATTACTAATGATGCATTAAATGTTTGTGATTGATTATTTATGTAAAAATTCTAATTTTATAAGTGCAGAAAAGTTTTAAAAGAAAATTTTTAAACTAATCTGGTTAGCTTTTTTTTTTTTTTTTTTAATAAAAGCTTATTTGTAAGACTTTGTATATTTACTATAAATAGATTGATTAGCATTAAAAAATTGTCAGGATCAAAATTTGTTAGTTATATCCAAGAGTTCTTTATATGCTAGGTTTGTTGTAATGGGCTTCAACTTTTGGTCATTCAACATATTTAAGTTCAATATAATTTCTCAAAAGTTCAATATTTAATTTTTTTTCCTTTGAGATACATGTATCTAAATGTCACTTCAAAATCATTGTGCACTCTCTTAGTGGACTAAACTTTACTACTATGAGTTTATCTTAATGAGAATTTTGCTCCCTTGAGCAGGATAAATTAGATTTGTTTACTTTAAATTCACTGACAATTCAAATATACATTAAATTGAAGTTGCAAAACTGCTCATTTTGTCTGGTCTAGTAAATTTAGTGTTAATTTTAACTGCACAGGAAAAAGGGCACATGGTGTTCCTAAAATAGCTAGGTGTGTAATTAATCATTATTATATATATGTATATATATATTTATATTATTATTGTTGTTTTTTACACATGTAGATCACCCACTAATTTTCCAAAATAAAGTTGATGCTTTAAAAGCTATTAAACAGTATCCAGAAGCTCGATTCAGAGAATTCAATTCTAGACTTGATGCTGTAGAATATGCATCTGTGCCATTATCTACTATAACTATTCAATGTAAGTTATTTGTTCTCCTTTATTCTATTTATTAAATCAGGGGTCTGTCTAGACTTTTCAGGAAAAGTCCTCTTATTCATTTATTTTTGACTGTGAGAAATCTACTCATTGTTTTGTGAAACTGATATTAGCATTAATTCTAGTTATTTCATCAAGGGTTTTGTTTTGTAAATTTGTAAAAATTTACAAATTTGAAATTTTTACTAAATAAAATTTTTTTTATCTGTATATGTTTATATATGCATAAATATGCATATAGTTTATTTAAATAACACTTTCTCTAAACTGGAACTTAAACTTAATACTAATTTCAGATTTCTAAATTTGTATATTTTCAAAAAACGTTATTTTATTTTCACAAGTACTCAAAACAAGACAGTAATTGAAAGAACCAGATTTTACGCTAATTTTAGTTTTACAAAATTATGAATAGACTTTTTATAGTTTTACAAAAACAGATCCTGTCTGTAAAACATGGACAGACTTCCTGATATATAAACAGATTTATAGACAAAATTTACATTTATTCAAGAATTCAATTATTTATTCAAAGTTTAATTTGGTACTTTTGATACCATAGGATTACCTTTGTGATTAAACTGTTTTAAAATAGTCTTTTTTAACAATGATAGTTCCTTTGCTTTTATATGGCAAAATATATACTTATTAGAAGGTAGTTATGTCCTCTAAAAAGTGCATACCTGCTAACTTTTACAGATTATCTGTAAAATTAATGTTTTTAGCTTAATTTTATAGATTTACAGATAGTCTAAGAATTTTTACGGTTTTTGGTACTGTAAAAATCAAATTGAAAATTTATTTTAAAAATTTTGTTTTAGTAATTTGTAAAAATTTTTTTTAAAAAAATTCATTTTAACAATTTGTGAAAATTTAGGAAAAAAATTAATTTAAGCAGAAATTTACATAATTGATTAAAAGTTGTATAAATATCAATATGTATCTGTAGCATAATTATTGATGTTTAGCTAGCCACCAAGTACAGCATTGCCTGGATATTGTATTTTGATTGCACATATATGTTATAGGTTTAGTTAATTGTGAATGAATTCTTTAAATGGTCCACAAAAATGAAAGTAATCTTATTTATTAAAATTCCAATAAATATGATCAAAATTAGTTTTAATAATCAGTATGATGATCTCTCTTTGCAATTATCTGATAAATATTTAGTTTGAAATAAATTGTTTTTCTAAAACCAAATTTAATTGAAAAGTATTAATATGTTATTGAATACAGAAAGATTTTATTAATTACAGTTTTCCTGGAATAAAAAAAATATAAGTAAGTTTTATTAATTACAATTACTTGTACCAGTAAATATCAACCAGCTAAGCTACAAATGTTTCAACTGAAAAGTTTCACTGATGTCAATGTTTAAAAGTTGGTAGGTAGGTAAGTGTAAAGAGATGAATTGTACTAATGGGAAGAATGTTTTCTTTTTTATTTTCAATGTTGGAAGAGGTTGTTATACATGAGTATCCAATAGTATATATAAAATAGAAAAGCCTATTATCTTTGATCTGTTTACCCCATAAATGAGTCCTTTCTGCCATATATATATATATATATATATTGAAGTGTGTTTAAAACCTAAGTTATTATGGACTGCACAGTGTAAAATATGTCTAAAATTTAACAGCTTTAAATGTTACAGCCTGTTTTCACTAGTGATAATCTGCAATTTTAAACACCACAGGATATCACTTTTAGAAGAAAAAAATGAAAATTTTGCAGTAAACGATTTATTTGGTGTCACTTTTAAACAAAGTACTGTAAAGTGAAGCTTTATAATAGATAAAGCTATTTGTTAGGATTTTAGTCAATATATCTACCAAAAAGTAAATTATAGATAAATAATTATTAATTTAAATTGCGAGGGTAAAAAAATCTTAAAAAGTTGATCCTAATGATAAAATTAGTAATAGTAGATCCTCTGAAACTGTTTAAAGGATTGCCATCTACCTTTTATGAAAATTAAAACTTGTTTTGAGAAAACATAAACATTTTAAAAATTATTTTCTAGCTGTCTCTGTAACAGAATGCTCGGTATTAATGGATTAGTGAAAAATCATCACAGTATATGTTTTTTCTTTGATAGGTTTGTTTTTATAGTTTTATGATTAATATCATCTCAGTATAATTTAATAGCATTTAATACACTTAAAATACAGATGTATCTATCATACCACGATTTTGGGGGACTTGCCAAGTATCATTAGTTGAGCCAAAATAGTTTGTTGTTCGTATATAAGTTATGATAATTTATTCTTCAGAAATAATTTAATCTGTAAATATTGCTAGTTAAAAAAAATGTTTTTTTTTGTTTTTTTATTTGTGTTTAAAATATATTTCTTTATATTTTCATCTGCAAATTTTTCTAAAAATGTTGTTTTATTGAGTATTAAATGATATATTAAATGTTCATAAAAAATTGTTTGATTTCTTCAACTTTGAGTTTATGAGAAATCCTTAATTTCTGCCATTTTATTATTTGGTTATCAACAAAAATTTCCAAATTATGGTAATTGGCATATAAAAAAACATAGTGCAAAGACTGATATACTAGGTGCATCCATTAAACTACTTATATGTTAGTGCAAAGAATAGATCATGTGTCAAAACTGCAAATTCTAGTTGTGATTTCCTTATTTACAACTCAATATAGACCTGTATGTATTATGTTCTTAAATATTTTTAGCGTTGAAAGAGACTGGAGAAAAATCAGCATTCAAATCAATTACCAGTCAGGAGATGGTCCAGTTACGTAAAACCATTGAAAGTGGTAATGAATGCCTCTTTCTAGAAAAAGTGTGGTCAAATCCTCGTTATCTCATTAATAGTGCTGATGGTCCAACTGTAATGCAGGTAAGTACTTCTGTTACCAGTATTTTAACTATACAGTAATATTAAAAAAAATATCTTGTTTTGTTTTGTGTTTTTTAAAGGTATTTTTTATATTTGCTTTTATTCATATGTAGTGTACCAATGTTACTTCATTTATAAATGTTATTGAGGCAAATAATGCTCTCTTTATTATTGTTTTAGAGGGTTATTTTTATGATGCTTATAGAGTTGAATATTTTCTATATACCCACCTGCAAAACACTTACAAAATTCTATTTGAACTGATGTGTACATTTCAAATTATTAGTATGTGTGATAAAATAAATGCTTTTAACTTTTAAGTTATCTTAAGTAAAACAAGGTTTTATTGATTATATAATAGCTTTACTGTACAATTTGAATTTAAAGCTATCAGGAAGGTAACAATTAAAATCATTAGATTTTATCCTTTATTTTTATATAATTTAATTTTGTATATTAAAAAATTAATTTTGGATTAATGAGTGATGAATGTTAGATAGGTGCTTGGTATAAGTGATTCTCCTCTTTCAGTATAGCTTATAAAATTGTTCAGTTATTGATAAAAATAATACTTAAGGCTTTCTTGGTATCTCATTCAGTTCATTTGAATATTTATCAGAGTTTATTAATTATTCTTATACACTTCCAAAGGATTTGTCAATGTGACTGATGCGAAAGAAATGAAATATTTCAATGTTTCAATATAAAACAGATATTTATTGTACTAATTCTTATGAATTAGATATGGTTAACATTAAATAACCCAGGGGGAAAGACAGTGTTGTAAAGCTTAATTTAGGAAAATATTTGCATAAATTAAATTTGTAATTCAATTGTTCCAAATTTTGGTAATCAGAATTAATTTTAGTTCATTATCATTATATTTTCCTCAAAAATTGTATAAAATAAAAAATTTTAGAACAAAATTTTTGACTTTGAAATGCTGAAATTTTTTCTGGTATATAGGTGGTTTTAAATTTATTTTGTAGAATTTCCATGAGTGATTACAATTTTTCTGATTTTTCTGGGCTGCTATCAGAAGTAAATTGCAACATTTTGACAGAAACATTTTGTAAAATGATTCTGTTAAAAAATGGAATAGTGAGCATCTCGCTGGTGTTAAAATGCATTTTTAAATTAGACTTTTTGATCATTTGTTCAGATGTCACAGGTGAAAATTTGAAATTAAGTCCTAGTGTAATGAGACTCATGACTTGTCTTCAGGGGATACACACACTCCTGATGTTGATTTTTGAACCAATGGGATGCACCATGAACAATCCAAATTATTTTTGTGACAGTATGGCCAAAAATGGGACTTAGGAAGAAGAGGTAGAAATGCCAACTTTAGGGATACAAAAGGTCAATTTACATGGGGAAGTACATTCAACCCCCATCCTTGGCAGATTCAGAGAAGAGACGAGACATTCTCACTGTGATTTTCACTAGGATATGTTGGCTTGAGTTGGCTCACCATCATGATTTGTGTTGACTACTTGGCACGATTTTGTTTTTCTGACGGTTCAGCCACAATCTGATGTTATTTATCTTTTGTCCAAAATAAACTTTTTTTTTTTAATGTCATTCACTGCAGTGATATTTTCTTGTTGGTGAAATTGTTTTCTTAAAAAGAACCCTTAGTATCTGCTGCTATAAAAGTAGGCAAGCAGGTATGGAAGATACACTATTACACTTAGTATAAAAATTGTACTGTCACAGAATTTAAGCAAGTGTTTTAGTAAGTTGCTATGTAATATCTTAATTTTCCTATAATAATATACAAGGCTCATCGTTATATGCTTATGCAATTTTTATTATACCATTTTTATGTAATTTCACTACATACAATATTTTATTTGAAATGTCCTCTATCCTTTGTATTTCAGTATTATCAGTCATGACCATATCACATCTTAAAACTTTACTCATAATCTTTGATTCCAAAGTAAACTTACAGAAACTTGCAGAATAACAGAAAAAAATGTTGTAAATGTACAAAAATTAGCTTTTATTTGTCAATTATTATACTAAAGATAGTCAGTACTTTTAATAATCTGTCAGCATTTTTCCAGTTTTGGTTGACTGGTATTTTCAAGCCTCTGACTAACTTTCATCTGCATGACTGTTCTGAAAAGGTTAAAAATGTTAATGATTTTCTTTTTAATAATTCTGTATTTGTTTATTTTAAAATCCTAATTGGCATTTAGTTTTATGATACATTTTGTGTTTTATTGTTGTGTGTTTTTATTTCTAGGAAGGAACACGATATAATGCTTTACATGTTGCAACCCGATTTAAACAAACTGGTATGTGCTTAACTATTTTATCTGTCATCCATGATGAGCAGTTTGTATCTACCTTATATCCTGAGGATAAACCATCTATGATTAAAGAGCGTATCAAGCATTTAGTTGATCTCTATCTTAACATGCCAGATAAATCAGTAAGAATTGTCTTATTTTGATATTTATTTTATCATTATAAACCTTTACTTTATAAAATGCTAGTTGATTCTGATTAATTTGAACTAGATGTTAAAGGACTACCCCAATTAACAATATTGTAATAAATTGCTGAATAGAAATAACAGAATGCATTCAAAAGAATGACCCTACTATGAACTGCAATATTTTTTATTGAAATGTACAAATGTGGTAGAACAATATGCAAAAAACTCAAAAAAGATTCATCACAAAACTATATATGTTCTATTTATTCACCTCCAGCACATCACTGAGATAATAGCTAAATTTTCTTCACATTTTTTACTAGGTCACAGCATTGATGGATACCACTGCTGTGCAATGCAGGATATGCTACAAATGCATATCCTGCATTGGTAGTGTATTATTGAAGAATTTTTGTACATTTGTGTGCAAAGATCAGATTCCAAAATGTGGACAAAAAGCATACTGTGCTCTAATTAATGATCTAATCTTGCTACTCTGAAGAATACAAAACACTTGCTGTTGAGTTCAACTCATCTTCATTGAACAGGCTGAGTTCTTAGTTTCTCTGTCTTTCACTTTTAAAGAGTCGTCTAGTAGTAATTCCCTAAAACTCTATGCCATGCTTTGCCTAGCTGCATAACTTTCATTCACAAGATCTTTGTACCATAAATATAATAATTTAGAATTAGGTCATACTTTTTGATACACCCTGTATTTTTCAAGAAAGTAGTATAAAATTTTAAGAAAATAACTCTTTAGTAAAGTAATAAATAGGTATTAGGTGTATATGCACAAATGTAGGTACAATTTAATTTTGTAAAACTGCATTGAATTTGATCTTTTATAAGTTTGATCTCTTCAAAATCAGGATAGTCAGTACATATGTAGGATTCTATACATTGATTCTATGATAAAATAATCCAATAACCTGTCTGTAAACTTTAGTGCCTTCTAATTAGTCATAAATACATATTTTTTGTTGTTTAAATTTCAATAATTTCAAAAATTACATGCTTACAACCTTTATTTTAATAGTAACATTGTACATTGCCTTCTATTTTAAAACATTTATTATTTTTTACATTTGAAACTGGTAATATGGTTTTATTATCCATTGCTCAAAGTTTTATTTCCAATAAGATTTTAAGTTATCTTTTATTTGCTCAAAGTTTCGGAAATCCTACATAGTCTGACAGCTTTAGTTTTGGTTTAGTTACAGAACTGTATTTTATAGCTTACCTACTATTAGCTACAAACAGTTTTGCTTGTAAGAAGAAAATTTTTGCACTACTTAACTATTGAGAAACATGTTAATAACAAGCATGTTATTAAACATGAGGACATATTAATAAAATAAACATTTACTGCTATGGTTATTTCTGTCGAAAAATGCTTTTTAATTGTTTGGTGAAAGATGAATATATTTAAATGGGAATGAAATTTATAAATTTTTATTTATAAAATCTTAAGTTTTATTAAAACTATTTAGTTGAAATAATATTGTTGCATGTTTAATTTATTTTCAGCTTTCAGAAACACCTGTCCACTTTGCTTGTAAATTTGGAGTTGACTCAATATTAGCTATTTTACTGTCATACCCAGAATGTGACACTAGTAAGCAAAATAAATATGGACGTTCCCCCAAAGAAGTCATTTGTGATCGTCACATATGTGATTCTGCTGATCACAAAAAAAGAATGCATGCCTTATTTGAAGGTTTGTCATTTAAATCATTTTAGTTTTCATAATTTTAAAGAAATAAAATGAAGTATATTACACAAAGCACTTATTTGTAATAAAGCCAAATTAAATTTGTAAAATGTCATACCATGTTTTCAATTTGTATTTAGTAATTTGATATTTATTTTATTCATTAATACTAATCTTAAATACATTGAAGTCTTTCTAATGATTCTAAAAAATAAAATGTCTACAGTTTTTTTTTTTTTTTTAATCAATTTTTGGTATCTTGATATGTCTCTTAACATCAGTATTAAACAGTGGGTAGTTGCTTTTTAGCAGTTATATTTCCAAGTATTTAAATTGTCAGCTGTTTAGTAGTATTTGGTTTTGTATTGTGATACAAAATTTTGAACATGTAGGATGCTGTTTTTAGTACTGGAGTCCATGGGTTAGTTTGAATTCCACTGTTGGTTTGGATGTCCAAAGCTATTTGATATCAACTTTAAATGGTAGTTCTCATGTAGCAAAATACTAGATATAGAGCTATATTAAGACAATCTGCATAATAAGACCAAAAGTTTTGTTCAGGGATTTAATTTTGAAGTAATGTTAGTGTTCCTTAGTTTTCTGTTTTGATTGCTTTTTCTCATCTAAATGATTTTGTTGTCCTTTTGCATTTTGCAGTATACCATTTCTATGTGTAAAGCTATCAGAACATTAATGTAAAATTTTAAGTTACTAATAATTTAAATTACTAATAGCTAAAATCAGATTTGCAACTGATAGAAAAGTAATTTGGTGAGTACTTGTTTTCTATTACTCAAAATTTAACATATTCTACATAATAATATACCCTATAGACATATATATATATATATATATATATATATATATTTTACTTTTTATAATATTTTTAAACTCTAAATATTAACATGACTTAATTGAAACTTATTGGAAATAACCCTTCTAAATTTGTGTTCAATTTTGTGTATTTCTTTTTATTACAAAATGTAAATTATTTTATAGAAATTTCTTTTAAAAATATAAAGGATTAATTAAGTATGCTGGTCTTGCTTTTATTTTAGCTCTGCATAGTGTCTCTGTTTAATTAATTTATTCATTCAGTGAGATATTTTGAGATGTTTTATATGTCATGCTGAATATTATAATTGTCTTGATGGGACATACTAAAACAAATATAATTTTTCATCTTAACTTTTGCATGATTAAAATCTAATGATGATAAGTAGTTCAATGTTGTCATACTAAAAGTAGTTTACCATATGTTTACTGTTTTTTACTTTTATATTTCCTGGAAATTATCTGGGACAAAATATCGATAGTATAGTCAACTGAGACTGTCTCAGTTGTCTAGAACAGGGATGGGCAAACTTTTTCGGCCGTGGGCCAAAAATCGAAAGAAAATAAGTTTGGCGGGCCAAGATAAATTTTTCCAAAATTTTAAAAACAATATACAAGTACCTAACGGTTGCGATTTCATTTTTAAAAGTTCCTTATACTGAGGTTCGAAGTGAGATGTACTGATTTTAAGGAACGATGCTAAATGCTCATCTGTCAGATTACTTCTGAAATTTTTCTTTCTAAGGTTCAAAGTTGAAAACACTTGTTCACATATAAGAAACAAATATACCGCTGATCTTCTGGGAGTGAGATAATAAATTTTGGATTTAATATTTAAGTAAAGTAGAAAAGAAGATGGATATATAATGTATAAATATATATTTCTTTTAATTTGCCTCAGACCGGCAACTTAAAATTTTATCCGAGGGCCGGATAAAACCTTCTGACGGGCCGGAGTTGGCCCCCGGGCCGTAGTTTGCACATCCCTGGTCTAGAACATTGTAAATATTTCATCACTCTGTTCCAGCCTAAGACATATGGAACATCTGTAAAAATAACCATTTATTATATGTGGATAAATAATAAAATTGAAGATTATTTATTCTTACAGTACAGGTTAAATGGGATATGTTCTAAAGCAGTCTTTGTTGGTGGGACACCGTCTGGTGGCTCGATGGCTATCAGGTGCGGGCGGTGGAGGTGCATTGATGAAACGGCGACCACTTAGTGTTGGGTTTGTGGTCCTGCAGATGCAGGTTAGTCTGTGGGCAGGATTGCCGTCATGCAATCTATCGTCATGTCTGGATAGCTTCGGCCATGACAGGGTGTAATACACTTTATAAAAACACAATCTGACACATTTGACATATAGTAAATGTAGTTGTTCATATTTTTCTTGCTTAACAGCATGCAACATTGCTTCTCCTGAGCTTGTTGAACGGTAAGGTAGTCTCCCAGATTAATGAAATTTTCACTTTTTTAATTCTTTTTTTTTTTCATGTACAGCTATTGGTGTTTTTGCCTTTGCTTTCTCCTGCTAAACATATATTAGGTGCTCTCCTGGTTCCAGATCATACTTTTTATTTTTAATCAATGTGTTCAAAATAGAAATCATAAATAATTTCCTCCAAATCTTTTTTTTTCTCCCGTGATTATAAAGACTAGACATTTGATTACATAGGTCAACTCTTCCATGTACTGTAATATTCATTGTTGAACTATAAAATTAAAATAAAATAAAATAAAATAAACCAATTGAAGCTTGAGTATTGTGATGTTTAAAAATATAAGTCGGCTATTGGCAATCTGGGAAAGTCTCCAGTTTTTTATAATAATATATTTATTCCCTAATTCCTTAAGAAGACTGAAAATATAAAAATCCATATAATGCTGTGATTCCCTTACTCAATAGGGAATGAAGTCTAATATCTATGACCTCATTAGACTGAAATATTAAAAAAAAATTTCCTTTATTCAACCATTAAAAAAAAAATTTTAATCCACCCATTAATATTCTAAAAAGTTTCTAATTTAATTAATCACTAATTAGGCACTAACGGCCAAGCAGAAAAATGATTATTAATTTTCCATTTCAAATTAGTTTTTGAAAATGATATTTTAGAGATATATTTTAATCATTGATGCATAATGGTTGAAAAAGTCTTTATAGATATTTATTTTTTTAACTATATTAAAAATAGGATTTCTCACATTGTTTTCAAATGTTGATTTCAAATTCTGCTTATAATTGAGGGATCTCATTATATACTGCCACCATTCCCTTTGTATATTTTCTACCTCAATAGGATACTCTCTTTAATACTTTGATGTTAGGCTTTCACAGATTGAGTAAGCTAATTGAAGAAAGCTATTATGTTAATAAATATCTCTTTGGTAATGTAATAAAGTCAATTTTAATTTCTAACCAGTTAAATACTTTTTTTATCTTTAAAAATAAAGCCAATTATTTTGTTGTATAATTTTATTCAAGGTTAGGGAAGAGTTTAGAATTCTCTCTCTCTGTATATGTACAAATATATATATATATGAGTGTGTGTGTGTCTGTCTGTGTGTATTTAATGGGCATGTTTTTTACTCACTATAAACTTTAAATTATATCCATGTTGGATAAAGAACAGTCATTAGGCCATAAGAAACAAAATTTGAAAATTTAAAAAGTATAGAGGTTGTCGAAGCAGTCTGTCTTTGGCACTCTGCTACCAAAGCTTTGTACATTTGCTTATATAGTGCTATGAGGGTGCAAGGCAGCATGCCAATCAGAAGTGTTAAAAGTATACCACATGGGGATGTCAACAGCTAAAACTAAGTTACATAAGGCTGTTATAAGATTAGTTAAGCTAAGTAGAAATTAAGTTGGTGGCATAAAATTGCCAGAAATTTATTTTAAATATATTATAATTAAGTAAGTTTGCTTAAAATATTACATATACCTATATATTACTAGTTTGACCATAAGCTGGTTGAAACTTGCTATACAAAAAGTTTCCAGTAAACCCTGTAGCCAATCAATTAGAAACCTAGAATTAATATTTTATTAGTTTTCTTTTTGCATGAATAACAGTCTGTATTTTGGAGGACATCAATTCTGAAAGCTTCTGAAATGTATTGACATTCAGATAATACCATGTCTGCAGAGCAAAAGTGTAACATTGCAGGATGCACCTGATCTGCCTCTATGTTCAGATATCTCGTGTGTGTTTACTGTCAACTATTGAACACTTTCAAAAAGGCTGGTTTTAGAGTTCATAATTATAGTTCCTGCTAAATGTACTCCAACCATAAATATCTTTCAAAAGATGAAAGTTCTGTTATTTTTTCCATTTTATTGTGTTTATTGTGAAATACAACTGCATACCTTACGCTAGCATTCTGATGATGTTTATCCACATTGCAAACAGGTTTTGCACATACACACTGTTAGTAAACATTTTTTAAAATTCTCACAGTTTCTAATTATTGGTCAGTATGTGCTCATATGAAAAGCTTAAAGTTTGTCTAAAAATTTCTTTAGAAATACAGTTACCTTCTATAACTGAAATTGTCTTAAGAAGTAAATTAGAATTTTAAATAACAAAAAGTAGTATCACAGTTGTAAATTAAAAAATTATTAATAAAGGAATGAACTTGATACTGAATACCAAAATATCCACTTGTATTTCATTATCATATAATTTTATTAGCTCAAGGATAAATAAGTAAATCATTTAAGTATACGTACTTTATAAATTCCACAAAAAACTTGCAGTTAATTTTTCCATTTTTTTTTTCTTTTTAGATGTGTTTTATGTTCCTATCATGAGAGACGAGAAGCATAACTTTGTTGGTAAACCATGCCGTGCTCAGGCTGTATTAACAGCAACATCATGTTCTATTGCTGGAAGTAGTTTTTATTGTGCCTTTGCTGGTCCAATGTCAGAGTCTGCAGTATGTAATAAAATTTTTGTAATATAAACTCTTTTTAATATCTTGTTGAATACCAAGGTTTTACCAAAATGGCATTGAAGCAAATGCTCATAGAAGGGAACATACAAATGTTCTAAGGGGTACATACACAACCTCTAAGGGGCCTTCAAAATGATACTGTGCATCCTCTAATTTCAGAAATTAATTTCATGTTCAGTAAGTTGAAACTTTGAATTTAATTTCTCTTTGGGTTTCATATATATTGTTAAAGTTATCCATCCAAATTAAATAGATTTTACTATGAATTGTAACATCACAGGCTTCGGGAAGGCCTAATATTTGATAGCATGCCAAGTAAAATGAAGAACTGCCTCCATAATCATTTAGATTCCACTTAAATATCCTTAAATAATGAAGGAGTTAAATCTACATTACGTATGTAAATGTTTACACCTCTGTTAGCTTCCTCTCGTACTAGCTCATTTTGGAGTCATTTTGACACTCAAAAAGCAGATTTGCTCCCATTTTTACACAAATCCACTCAGGGGTTAAATAAATGGAAGAGAGGGGGAGACCACACTTCCATTCAAATAGAGTGTCCAGTGAATATAATAAAAAAATAATTACTGACTACAGCCAGTATCATCTGCTCTAATTCTCAGACCATAAAAATGCAATATTTCAAAGGAGCAACTAACCTTGAAAGTTATCTGCAACATTATAAAAGGTTTCACTCCTAGTTTTTAAATATATGGGATGATAAATTTGCAAAAAGGAAGTGTTTTTATTTGTAAAACACTATTAAATACTCTTATGTATTATGTAACTTAAATTGAGTAAATGTTAGATTTTCTAGTAAATAATGCAGTGAAATGTAACTCTGCAGTTTTCTTTGTTAAACATATTTAAAAGCACAGTTTCAAAAAAATCTTTTTTTTAAAATCTATTTGGCTAAATATTTAACAATATTCAGCAAAAGGGCCTAATAACAAATAATGGTCAAATATTCTTTACATACCTAGTGTGATATTGTAGTTTGTCCAGAAAAAAATATTAATGTCTGTATGATTTTTTTTTAATTGTTGTTCATGTAAGAGCTATTTTTTGTTTTGTTATAGGCTGTAAAATTTTGTACTCTTTTAAAAACAAAGAGATTTGCTGAAAATGCAGACTTAGCTAAAGTTCCATTCAGTCCAGAGGAAAAGACGTGCATACAAATATGCCTTTCTGATTCTAAGAAAGGTTTAGAGAGAGTTGGAAGGTAACTATGTGTTTCTCACAGTGAAGGAAATGTAAATCTTTTATGAAATTATTAATTTTTAAGAATGAATTTCTTAAATTTAAACTACAGTATATACATGCAGGTTGGTGACACATCAGGAAAACTGAGAAATTTTGGAATTATCAGGGTGCTTTACAAGTTTGGAAAATATTTTAATAAATAAATTAAAAGATCAAATTTAAAAAAAAAAAGAAAAAGTAGTTTTACATGTTGTTAAACAATTTTAACACATTGAAGACAGTATGCGCTGAAAAGTGTCTAGCCTCAATTCCCCTACATTTTTTGTTAAAGTGATAACAAAAAAATCCAAAAAACATGAATTTCCATCATTTGTTGGCAACAGTTGAAAAATAAAAGACAGAATTATGGTCTCCTGTTTTCAACGTGTTAAAAAAGATGTTATTTTCTTTACTCTAGATTTACTTTCTATTTCTATTTGAAGAGAATAAGAGAGTATGAGTTTTTTTTCTACTCACCTTGTATTTAACCTTTTTTTTTAAGCTTCAATTTAAGTTTAAAGAAAACATTTCATCTGTTTTAATTCAGGGTGTCCAGCCATTGAGAATCTTGCAAAAACTAGAAATTGTCAGGGAATTGGAAATATTTTTTAAAAGTAAAAAAAAAAAAAAAAAAAGTTTAGGAAAATAATAAATTTTGGCAGTTAAAAAAAGTTGGGGGAATTTTTCAGAAAATCAGGCAGCTCAAAAGAAAAAATTAAAATCAATGAAAAAGCAGAACAGAAAATGTTAATAACCAAAGGTAAAGCTAACTAGGAAATTAATGCTATCATGGACAAATAGTCTTTAATGTAAAATTTTTCATTAATGTATTAGGCTGCATTATTTTGAAAAAGCAGAACTGCAAGAGTTGTCATAATTTTTTTTATAATTATTTTACTGAAATTGATTAATAATTTGTTCCTTACATAGGTTATTCTAAACACCCCAAAGACATAAAGGAATATTTTAGTTTATATGAATTAGAATTTTATTTGTGTATACTAAAATTTATAAATTTTATCCCCTTGGACAACTTGTAATTGCATAATTTATATGTTAATTTAGAATGTTTGGATGAAAAATAGCTACTATAATATACACCTTTGACTTAAGGGGTTTTGATTGCTCTAACTGAATGAGTGTTGAAATCATTTTCACCCATATTAAAAAATTGTGCTAGTATATACCTAAAATTGTACTTTTTATTTACATAGATGCAAAAATGTGAATCTGAAGTGTAGGAATACAGCTTACACTGGATAAAATTTAGCCCATTTCTCAAAAAAGTACTAAATTTCTGTGACTGCAAGATATTAGGAAATTTTGAAAAATTATAAAGGAAATATGAGGGTACTCTTTTCTCTGGATTTTGTGGCCATCTTGTGCATATTTATTAACTTAATCGAAAACTGAAGAATAATTAATGCATTCTCTTTTATTCTTACATGCATACACGTTCATGCACAGAACTTCGTCAATAAAAAATACTATATGATCAATTATATATATATATATAAAAAAAAAAAATTCCAGAGGTATGCAGAATCTCTAATGTACATTTTAAAAAATGGAATGAAGCTTCTCTCTTTTTTTAAAACATTGACATTTGCAACAAAAAAGACCACTATTGATTTATAAATATATGTCAAGTTTTGAAACATAAAATTTAAATTTTAAGGTCAATTACATCATATTAAAGTAAGTCCATTACTACAATATCAGAATTCAAATTCATCTTCATTAAGCATTTTTTAAATTTATATATAATTTTAAAAAAATTGTATGCAGTCTATAATGTGTGAGAAAGGGAAGTCCTTTGTTAGCTATGGATTTTATTGGAGACAACATGTCAAAATCTTCAAGCATCAGGTGATTTTTTTTACTTTTAATCTCTCATCTTCATGAATGCACTATAGCCATTGGTTAACAGCTTAGTAGAATGGAGTTCTGCTCTTTTAAGGGCATTACAGTAGTTTTACAAGTTAAATTCTACCTCTTAAAACTAATATTAATGTTTATAGCTGATCAAAATGAATTTTAAGTAATAAGTCCCAATTTAATGATTGTTTTTCTTGAAAAAAATTACACTAGGATTATAAATGTAATTAAACTTATATTACGAAAATCATCGTTTAGTTTTAATGAATCATTATAATTTTGTAAAATACAACTAGATTATGTTCAGTCTCTCTCAGGTGGAATAAATACAATGTTCAACAGTAAGTTATACTTTTTATATATTATTCAACATACTTATTTTTTTTTTTTTTTCCTAATACTTAGGAAACTGGCACATGACTCATCAACTGGCTGGCTTGAGTTTTGGAATCCTTTGGATTGCTGGCTTGATTTATCTTCAGGTTTTGGTTTGGATTATTTGAACAGTTATTTAAAGAAACAAGATGAAGAGGTAATTAATTAAATAAAATGAAGGGAATTTAGGGACTAAAACTGGAAACAATTTTAAATGTGTTTGGAGAAAACTGTGGTGAAATTTATAATTTTTACAAACCCTCAAAAATTAAAAATATTAAAGATAATTATAGAAGAATTAATACCCTAATAATAAAATAAAAATGTTAAATAAACCTTGAATGTACAAACACAGATTGATATTCTAATACCAATAAAGAATTCCAGTAATAAAAATGTGCTTGTAAAATGTTGCCTATAAACTGCTGTGATTTATTGTCAAAAACCATGATGCTCTCTATGATTGAAATAATTATTTATTAAATTTGATACTGATGAGTTAAGATATGTGAATTTGTATAGTGGACAAAAATTTTTGGAAATTTCATTTTTATACAATAATTTGCCCCCATTGCTTCAAATTAATTATTTAGTAATAATAACAAATGTTTGTTAGTATTTTAACTCTTGCAGCTCATCATTTGAACTGTAAGACTCATTATAGAATACCAAGTACAACCAACTTTATTTTAAATGCACAAGGGTATAGATAGTATAGTCTATTAAGGTAGCAGGGATTTGAATAGAAATACAAATAAAAGAGAAAATGCTCAGAAAATCTCATACTTGTTCCTGCTGCTTCATACTGCCTTGCAAATAGAGGGTGGAGTTGGCACTTTAACAATTTTTAACATTTTAAGTCCTATAATGGAAGATTTGTTTACATGCACATATGATGCTTTAATTGGGTTGGCAATATATCAGGGTGGTAGTAAATCAAGGTTTGACTGTATGTATTTAAAATACAATCCATTGGGATAAAATACCTTTACAGTACAGCCTTCAAAGTCTTTCTATTGGACAGCCTGATTCAGACAACAGCAGCCAAAAAACAAAACAAAAATATCCCAAAGTTTTTATGATTTTTTTAGTTTAATTTAAATGTATTATTTTTAGCAAAAACAAGACAACTAAATTTTTGTTATAATTTCAACAAATTAAAATTCATGTATACTTTTTCTATTCTATATAAAATATTCAAATACAAACTTTAGGTACTATTTTCTAGAAGCTTTAAATATACTTATCGTAAAGTCATATTTATTAAAGTTTTACCTTTAAAACTGTTATCATTTCTATGTTACTTTTTATTTTCTTTCCTCCTAAAAGAAACTAAATTAACTTTGTCTAACTTTGCTAATAAATTGCAGATGACATATAATAATGACATTAATATGTAATATGGCACCTTAAAATTTTAAATTTAGGAATAAGGTTTTAAGAATTGGGGAATGTTATAAATTAGGGAAAGATATATATATATATATATATATATATATATATATATATATATATATATAATGAAAGTATGAGATAATATGACAAAAGTTATGAACAATTCCAAGATTTAAATCGTAACTTTTATATCATACAATCCAATTTTCTAATGCTGTAATTATTTTTTTTTTTCTCTAGGTAAATTCAAACTGTGACTTGCCTCTGTTTAGTGACTTAATAATGAGCTTTGCAGATGACTTTGTTCAGAAACTTCCTGTGATATTGTCCAATATGAGCAAACTGACTTTCTTTCACCTATTTCAGACTCTTGTGCAACATATGAATTGTTTTACAAAATTTACCTTTTCCCGGGAAAAAGAAATTTATTTAATTCATGAAGAAATAGGCCGCCTCCTTTATTTAAAGATGAGTGCTGACAACAAAAACAATTTTGACGCTTTGAAATTTTATCTTAATACCCAGTTTAATGTTGGTTGCATGCAAGCTCCGAAGTGGAAGATGTTTCTTTGTATTTTAAAATTTGCCTGCTATTTTCAGTCCTCAAATGCCATGTTCCTAAAGTTGCCAGTTTGTCGCTGTGAATATGTCCAAGAAAATGATGTTTATGATTTTTCATCAAAGTCCTGTTATCTTTCAGCTTTTTCCATAAGACAGCAATTCATAAGTAATTTAACTAATGTATCGATGCAAAGTACTAAACAAACATCTGTTGAGGGAAAATCTTCTATTTCTCCTCCTTCTTGCAATCAAATAAATGAACTAGAAAGTAAAACCCCTCAGGAAAATCAGACATTTACAAATAAATTATCTTTAGATTCCATTGAGACAAGCAATGAAGACAAACCTGGTGATAAAAATGAGAAATCTCCCATATCAGCATCAGGAATATATGAATTGTTAAGGAAGTTAAGGTTTTTGCGTGATAGTCCAGAAAATCATGTAGTTCAACAAACAGTGGTTAAACCCTCAAGCCATGTGGAAGATGAAGATGAAAAATTTTTCACCCCACCAGAGTCACCTTTATATATTAAAAGAAAAAATTTTATCAATAGTCAAGAACTATCTGATGATGATATTGACATATTTAGAGCCATTGTTGATGCTGGTATACATATAAATAAAACTGAATATCCTTATGTTTTTAAGTGGAAGTGCCTGATGGAATCTACATTAGAGTAAGTTTTTTCACCAACATATTATTTAGTGTTTTTTTATATATATATAATTCAAAAATTATATAACTGTCAGAAATTTTTAGTTTTATGCTTTGATATTATCTTTTGTACTATTATTTATTTTTCAATGGAAGAGCTTTGTTAGGTACTGCTGAAAAAATGTCACTTAAATTAGAAAATGGATTAATGCAGGGATATTGCAACTGTGCCAGTTTTCAATATCTGCACCTAGCTGCTCCAAAAACAGTATTTTAGCAGAAATTGTCCCAAAACTGTACCATTTTACAAATTTTTGTAGTTTTCACCCATTTAGATTTATTTAGTAATTATGTCAATTATATTTAAGGTGAATTTTTGCTGCCAAGCGTCACTGAATACTAGACTTTGGATTGAATATGTCATATTTATTTTTCACATAAAAAAATCATTCTTTAGTTATGCTGCTATTCTTTCATACTACAGAATCAAAATTGTCAAAAAAAATCCAACTAAAAATTTAAATTATGCCCAACTAAAAGAAATACTTTATAGCATGTACAGCAATGGAAAATTTTGACTTCTTTATTTCTACAGCTGATTTTTGCTTGATTCCTCCTCCCCCCTCTCTCCTTTATTTATTTATTTTTTTTAAATTTATTTATTTTTGTTTTTGTGCATTTATGGAAATTTCCAATTCTCTTTAAAAAAATTCTGCCTTTTCAAAAATATCCTTGTAAATTTTTTGTACATTTTTCGAAATTGGAAAGAAATTTGCGTATTGGTCAGACTATCATCCCTTGAAGCCACATTTTCATCTTGGGAATCAACTGTTCAATACTCTTCCCTTTTTGCTGATTGCTCCTATAACATAATGTCAGCAGCCTACTAAAAATGGTAATCAGATCGGGAAAATAGGAAAATATCACAGAAATTCACTAATCAATTCAGATTTATTTTTTAAAAAAAATTTCTTTATTTTGTAACTCCAATTTACTTTATTCCGCGCTTTACCACCGGGAAAATTATTGGTTCCAAACGAGCATACAGAAACATGTCACAACAAAAATTTCCTACACCAGTCGGACACGGATTTTAATATAACTTTGCCAATATAGTTGTATTCAAACGTGTTACAAGAATATCTTGATGCAGACCCCACTCATTTAAACTTGAAGTCCCGTATTTATGAATTGCTAACATTTTCCTCCTTTCTGTGCATCTCTCTTATTTATTTCCAGTGTTTATCAGGATTCTCTAGTTAAGAATGAAATAACGATTTTGCGATGAAGATAAATTTCCAATCACTGATATACTGTATCTCCCTCTCACAATGTCGCAAGATTAGAAAGATGATATTCAAATATTGGTTGGTTGGAGTTCTACGGTCTACTGTTTCGGTATACAAGGGCTAGTCAGACTGTGATCTACTGCTTAAAACCGATTGAAATGACTACGAATATTCATGCCAATAGTGGGATTTGAACCTGCAAATCCCAGTTTCGAAGAGCGTTTTATCCATTCAGTCAATGTTTGATGTTCATATATAAGGACATTTTATTGCGCATGCGCTGTGTGATTAGAAGTTGTAAAATCGGAATGATTATATTTTTATGTCAGAACGTGACTTTTGGGAACACAATACCTCGTATGGCCTAATACTGTCATGATATCGGAAAGATGATTTCACATCAGAGACCTGTGATCAATTTAGCTATATAGCTGTTCGTCACATCTTGATCTGAAAATCAGTGTTATGGTTGAGTACGCTTTATTGATATTTCATGATATATCGATAAATCACTGAGTCTTAATGCATACTGTAGTGATACTCAAATTTCTGAGGATATAAAAGGATGTTGACTAATTTTAAAAAAAATAGACAGTGAAATTAAAATAAAGTTAGAAAAAAATAAGATGAATAATTTTTAATGACTTTCAGATAAATATTTAATGTAACAGTTGTAATTGGATGTCTAAAATTACTTATATCAGCATTAACAGCTTCCTTTTGTCTCATTATTTTTTAATTATATTTAGTTAATTTTGAATAAAGTAGTTTAAATGCAGTTATTTTACTATAATAAATTATAAACATGGTTTCCGCACACCTGGAAAGTCATGGAAAATCATGGATTTACACAATGGATTAATTTTGTTATGGAAAGTCGTGATTTTCTAAGTAAAATGAGTAAAAGTCAGGGGGGATCGCGTGGTATAAAATACAAGTTTACATAATATACAAGTAAACGTTATTAATTATATATCCGTGCAACCCCGCTTATGGAAAGCTATTATTTACATATGCTTCTCAGAATGAAACTATATTTGAATTTTAAATATGGAAACAGAAAAGCAGGGCAATTTCGGGATGTACTAATAAATTTTAGAATTAATTTAATTATTTTTTCTTTTAATTTCCAATTAAATGTTTGTTATCGTAGCTTATCTAGCTCACTTAAAATATTAAGGGAGAAATTTGTTAAACATGGAAGAACTGGTTTTAGAATGGCAAAGCAGCAGTAACAGTGATTATGTGATAACAATGCCATAACAAATATCCGGCCGACCAAAGAGAAACGCCCTACCCATTCTGCCGAGCGATGGCTAAATGGGTATAGTGCTGCTCTTTGGCACGGATGTTTGTGGGTTTGAATTCTACTGCTGGCATGGATGTTCACAGCCGTTCGAAAATTCATACTTTGAAGGTAAAGAGGAAATCTTTCCTGAAAAGAGTTACTAGGAGTTTCAGTAAATAAGAGATTTTTATATAGAGGCATTAAATTTTGAGATTTATATAGAAATGTTAATTATTATTGATTGCACTAAATATTTTGGAAAAATCATTGCATTGAATTATTTAATTCTATTTTTACTTGTCATTTGGCTGAAGTTACTGAGTTTGGTACTTAAGTATTATCCCATCGACCATATTGCCAAGTAAAACTTGTTTGCCAAGGAAACTCAAAGCAAGCAAGCAAGCTTAATAGGGGGATAATTGTATAAGTATATTATTCTGGTATTTTCTTAAATTATAGATTAAATTTTTATTAATGTAATAATAATTATTTAATAGAAATTAGTAAAGATTTTTGTACAAAATATAAGCTTATTTTTAGGGCTATTATATATAAACGTTGTAGGGTTATCGTGTTTGGCTATTATTCATGGTCGCCTCAATAATACCTAAGTACCCTGAATTCAAATTGGAAATTTTTTGATTGCATTCAGAAAATTTCTGTATGATTAAACTTAGGTATGTAGATACCACAACAATTTATTTATATATATATATGAGTTTATAAACATTTATAAAGTATTTTTATTTTTTATCATAAATTCTTGTAATTTTTCTAAAGCATACATTTTATTTGTATGTACATCAGAATTTTTATTTATATATATTTTAACAAAATATTTTTAAAGTCATGGAAAATTATCTGCTAAAGTCAGGGAAAGTCATGGATTTGAAAAATTTTATTTTTGCAGATACCCTGTATAAACGAGGGAATATTAGACTGCATTTTTTGTGACCACCTTGGGTAACCTATTCTTGAAAGAACGTTAGGTGGAGAAGTCTTATTTATCACCTTTTTGCTGAAGGTGATACTCCTGAAAAATATCTATTTAAAAAAGTTGCATGGGCAAGTAGAAAGAAATGAATTTAACGCTTAAGGTCCTCTTGCAAGCAATATAAAGTAGAAAAAAAAAACATGAAAAAAGATTCTGTGAATAGAACTGTGCTCAAATACAGCTAAGAAATAGATCCTTAAACATCAAAGGGATATTCATAAAAATAGTAATCAAACAGAAAATCCAAAAAGCATTAAAAGTATCCCCCAGCATGCAAAACAAGGTATGGAGTGGATATTGTGTAGAATCAGTTGAAGGTAGACAAACAAAAAACAAACTGTTATTTTTTAGTAACTCAGAAAAATAATTCTTCCTCTTGCTATTATTTATTGCCAAACTTTTTTTAGTTTGAAAAGAGCAACTGATTTTAATCAAAATTTACTAAATATATGTCATCTGTATTGCTGAATGTTATGTCTCACTTGAGAACAGTTTAAAGTAAAGAAAAAATCTGGTACTCCTGATATCATACTATCTATGTGATTTCTTATTAAAACATTAAATCATTATCATTTGTTCTATTTAAATTTATACACTAAAAATATAAAATAATTAAATCAATAATTATTCCATTGTAATATTTCCATCATGTTCTGTTATTTTCTTTTAAATATTTTCCTTATGTAATATATTGTATTAATTATCCTCATAAAGTTTTTATTTTTGAGCCAACCAATTTTCCTTTTTACCTTTTACACAACTACATACAATTTCAGCTTTCTTGCATTTCTGCTAATCCCATCTCTTTACATATAAAAATTTTTACTTAGATTGGTGGCTTTGAGGCTCATCAATTATTTCATAATAAATGGAGAGACGAAATTGACATCAAAATAAAATAACTTTTAAAGACTGGAGCAGCAATGCACAAAACTTCATCTATTTTTTGCTGTTTCATTTTATTCTCTATACCTATTAAACTTTGAATGGCATTTGTATCTGCATCTTCCCACCTTGTGAATTATTCTCCTTTGTGAACTAATCCATGTTCAGAACTCACCCAACACATTGAAAGATAAAATCATCATTACCACTAAGTGCCATTCTTTCTGATCTTGACCAGTAAAACACTTTATATCTTTTACATTACATTGAAAGAGAAAAGATGTTTGTCCTGTTCTGGCCTTTTTGTAGTATTATTTCAAATGATTTTGTGAATGAAAAGTAAATATCCTACTGATATTGCTTGTAATCATGTGTAACAACTCTTTAAGCATCATGCTGTAGAGAATGCTGTCTTGTTAATATATAAATTCGTACTGAAGCTGTAATAAAGAAGCTTACTAGTAATTCTTGAGCTTTGGTGTTTACTGATAGTACTTTAATATAATCTTTTATAATTATACTAGTCAATTACACAAAATATATGTAAATTACATATATGAAACCAACAAACCATATCAGCAATTATTGAACATTTGGCTGTTCCTAATGCTATCAACCAATCATTCTAAATTATTTGGTGGACTCTTCAAAAGCTGTAGTTTATTTTTTAAATTATTACTTTAACTGCTACTAAAACACTATATCCTGCTCCAAATCAACATTTTGTCTGCTACAAAAATTCTTTCTCCTCCAAATCAACATTTTGGCTGCTATGAAGATGCTTTCTTCTGATACAAATTTTAAGTTTTTCTGCTACAAAATGCTTGAAAGAACGCAACATCCTTCGTAATGCATAAAATTAATACATATGAATATTTTTAGTTAATATAATTAGTTCAATATGTTTAATGCTAAACATATTTTAGCTTTACAATAGAACTAAGTCAAATTTTATTAGTTGTACCTTTTTAATATAAAAGTACCCAACTTTCAATAACAAAAATTAATTTTTATAAAGCCAAGCTTGTTTTTGGTATTATTTCTAAAATCTTGCCTGTACAGTAATACTTTTAGTTGAAAATTTAGATTTTTATTGTAGAGGTTCATAATTTTTTGAAAAAAAAAAATAAAAGAAAGAAAATGCATTTAATGCTGTTTACAAAAATTCTATTCCTTAATTTTGCATTTTGAAGTATAATATTTTAATTTAATACTTAGTATAAGGGAAGAGTCATATTAGTTTGCATCAGTCATTTTTATTATTATTCAGGCATAACAATAATTATAATAAAGTGGCTACAGTTGAAAAAAAAACTTTTAAAAATTATGTGGTATAATCAAATTTTGTTGATTGATTCTTTTATTCCAAATATGCTAATGATTAAATTTTAGAGACCAAATAGATGGGAACTTTCATTTTGACAAGTGTTTCTGTATTGTGAATTTAGCATGAAAAATTTAAAAGCTAAGATATACTGTTTTCTTTTGTCTACATGCACAATTTTCAATCAAATTTCACAAAATATCCAGAAATATTAAAGAATGAGCCCAGAAACACTATTTTGAAATTTGTAAGTTAATACATTAATATTTGCTGAGATCTGATTCATGATAATAAATAATTTGTAACTGCATATGTCGGAAATATATATTTTTTCTGCTGACCTAACATATATATGGTAAGTTATTTAAAAATTTGTCAGAATATCTTTACTGATACTGAAGATATTGAAAGTTTTAGTTAATGAGTATGTATATATACAAAAACTTGGTGTAGTTATCTTTTGAAAATATACTTTTCCTTATTTTTTATTTCTTTAGACCTGTTTTGAAACCAAATGATAAAGTGAGTTGTACTCCAACATCTTCATCTGCAACTGTAAGGCGAGCAGTTACACCTGGTCGAGACTCTTTGAAACGAGCTTTATTTTAATAGGGGATTGATTTTGCATTACGTGCCTTAATAGTCTTAAAATATTTGTAGATGTTTTTCTTAAATTAATTTGTCTCTCAGCTATATTTTTGTAGTCTTAACTTTTATTTATATAAAAATGATTTCTTATATTTTGTGTTTTTATTTCTAGGCATATTGCATATTTTGCATTAAATGATTGGTTACTTTTTGATGTAAAATTATTGAAATTGTAAATGAAGGATAACCATTTTAACCCTGCTGTTCTAATTAGGTATGATTAACCTGAAATGTGTTTTTATTACCTGGATACTCCAGAATAAAAATATGTATGACATTTCATCATTCTGCTAGGAAGGGTCCTATGTTATATCTTTAAAATTGATTATTCTTTTATTTGGTTGTTCTGTATTTATGGATAAGTATAATGTGGTGCTTATTTCATACATATCCGGATTAGTTTCTTGTTTTAAAGTGTAAATTTTGCATGATTTTTCAATCATTTAACAATGCATTGTTTTTTTTTTTTTTTACTAATCATCAAGTTTATTTTAGATAAAGATAACTAAAGTATTGTTTCATAAATTATTTATAACATATAGTATATCTAAAAAAGAAATTTTGAATTAGATTTTTTATTTGACTAAGTATTGAATTCTTACATCTGAATTTTGCTAATGTTATTATGTTGGTTAGTTTTGTTATCAAAACTTTCTTGCATAATAGCTCATTAAAATGGAATATGTTTCTGAAAGCTAATTCTGAACAACTATAAGTATTTTTGCCAGCAGTACCATTCAAATCCTCAAGTACTGGTGCTGCAAAGCAGTTTTACTACTTTGTTCAACATCCAGCCACCAATTTTATTGGAACAGCTCAAAGGCCAAAGAGGTATTCATATGTCTAGAATAATGTGAAAATGTCTTTTACAGCTCAATTAATAAATCTACAATGAAGAATTCTTATAAACTATCATTCAAAATGCTTATAAAATGGATAGCTAATGGGCATGAAAAGGTTTATCAGAAAAAGATAAATTTCTTTCATAACTTATAGGAAGTACAAACTTACATAGTATTTGTCCAAACAGTGATTATAAAAAGGGCAATATTTAATGTGTATCATAATCTTCTTGGATTTTGCTTTAAATTCTTATATTTATAATTTTTATTTATTTTTTCAAAAATATTGATTTCCTTTAATAAAGTTCCAGCAACTAAATAATCTGGGTAACTAGAAATTATCAGGAAAATTGTAAATCAGGAAATTTTCTGCAAAAAAAAAGTTTGCTCTCTAGTTGCAGTCTTTTTGTGCATTATTTTAAAAATGCTTAATTGCTGTTGAGTGAGAATATGGAGAAACAAAAAGGGGAATCTTCAGAAAATGAGCCAATTATAAAAGAAAAGAAAAAATCAAAAGAATCTCAGGAAATCAGAATTGGTTTTTAACCAATTTAGCAATTGGAACAAAAAATATCAATAATCAAAGAAGTTAACTAGGAAATTAATGCTATCATGGTCAAATTGAATCATTAAAGTAATGTGCAATTTTTTATTAATATAATTATTTTAATGAAATTGATTAATCCTCTGTTCCTCTCACAGATTATTCTAAAACCCCCAAAGAAGAAAAGAATATTTCTAATTTTTAAAATGCATTACTTGTTTATATTAAAATTCATAATTTTACTTGATTAGAAATTTATATCTAAAAATAGTTTAATGAAAAAAATTGCGTATTAATTTTTTTTACTCTTTTATTTATATATATTTTTTAAAATTATGTTGCTAGATAATTAATATAAATATATTTTAAATAGAGACTGAATTTTAAAACCAATTTAGAGTGCTTTATCCAGTAATTCTGATGCATTAAATAGGAAGTTTTTATAGTTGGGTGGTGGTTTATCATATATAGGAAGAAATTGTGAATTACTGGAAACTATCAAAGTGTCAGGGAATTTTGAAGTGGTGTCCATTTAGACACCCTGCTCAAATTACTAAAATTAAATTATACGAAACCTTTGAGGGTGTATAGGTGTTAAATGTTGTATGTTCAGATCATTTATTGGGTGAATATATGTACACTGTAACTATCAACAGAGCAGCAGAGTTGATTACTAAAATGCATGGTTTTCAAACGAAGTATCACAACATCTGAGGTGTCATGGTATTAATCAAGGTTAAGGGATTTGTGGGTAAAATTAACTAAATTTTCCATGAAGGTAAAGTAAATAATAAAAAATTAATCAAATTTCAGGAATCTTCTTTTTCTTCATATTCTAACTGCTTTAATGGTGGCTGTGAAGTGAAATTGTTTTTAGCCAGTAAGGGTGCTTCAGTGAAAAAAAATTTGAGATCCACTGACTAAAATGTATGTGACATGTATTTATGCCAACCAGAAATCTGTAGCTAAAGAAACTGTTTTTTGGATCTTTTTATGTATTTTGTTCTCCTTTAATCTTTTTAATTTAAAGCAGGGTTGAATTTTTTCGTAATAATGCGTACTACTGAGATTTTAATATAGGTTACTAGATTTGTTCTATGTGAATTCTAAACTTTACACATTGTAGTGTTTTAATAGTTACTTAAAATTGAACTTTATTTTTAAGGGTATTTTAAGTATTTTTTTTAAAGCTCAATTTAGAAATTATTTTTTGTTTATCAGTATGAGTTTAATCATATAGTAATTACCATTAAACATTATTAGTATGTAACTATTTCTACGCATGATTTTAATACTTTTTGGCTAATCACAATTATATATTGCACACGTTATATTTATTGTTATAAAAATTATTTATTTAGAGGGTAACATAGCACAGTGACTCTTTAAAATATTAGAAAAGTTTTGATCTATCAGAATAATCCATGTAGTATTGAATGTTGAAGTTTATCTTGACTATTACATGTAGTAAAATACACATACAAGATTTTATAAAAGAAAATAATCATGTATTAAAAGAAAAGAAGTGGTCACCTTATTCTTTTATTCATATAAACTACTACTTTATACCATTCTTGCTGACTAGTTTGGTTGCTATTTGTAAGGAGTTCTGTATTTAGGCATATGGGGCAGGTGAACCTATACAGAAGAAAAAGAAAAATATGACTTGTAATATAAAATGTGGAAATTTGTTACTGCTTTTATTATTATAAGTGTGTCATTAAATTATCATAAAGGCAAAAATGAAAATAAAGTCACTAGTTTAAGTTTAGGTGTTTCAAAATGAATATTTATATTTTTGACTGATTGAATTAGAGGCTTCAGATTATATATATATATATATATATATATATATATATATATATATATAATGAAATATTATACTTTAGTGGTTATTTTCTTTTTGATTATCATATATCTTTGATATTCAATACAATTTATAAATTTTTAACTTGCACATCTATCATTTTTTTTCCATTTATTTAATTCAAACTACATTAACACAAATTAACAATGAAGTTATACTCAATTCTTATTTGCAGTCTATATACAAATAGCAATGCTAAAGTGTAGGCAAGAGAGATGTAAGTAGAGGGGGGTGAAAAACACGACTTCATAGGGTTTTTCTAAATCCCAAATATAGGCCAATGTGTAAGCATTTTCATTATTTTAAATAGCTGTCTATATAATATATAGGTCTGAAAAAATAGTCTATTTCAAGGGTTGGCAGACTTTTGCAAAAGAAGAGCCAAATTGCTAATAAAACAAGAGAACAAAGATGTCAGAGAGCTCTTTATAAGTATTATAAGTATACAATGCACAAATGCAGAAGCCTGGAGAGCCTCTGATGCCCATGTAAAAATCTGCATGAGCTATAATCTGCAAACCCTGGCCTAACTATATCAAGAAATTAAATATAGTATCTTTTTAAAATAAATGAGCTTAATCACATTTTCTTGCCTTCTGCTATTTGGATATTCTATATTTTCCGTAGGCAATACTTAGAAATTATGTCTTCCACATCATCTTCTTTAAAATCAAGTTATATTTTATACACTCTGAATTTTTAAATTCTATGATGCTTATAGGACAATTTAATAGTTAGATATTTTAAGGAATGTTGCTTTTAATAGTGAGGTTTTTTTTTTCTTTAAAAAATATCAATTATTTTATTTTTATCACTCTAGATTTTTTAAAATAATTTTTGTAGTCAATTGCATAGATTTTTATTTATTTGCTCTGTAAATATCAATTTATATTTTTATACACTTCTGTTTGTATTTGAGCAAGATAATGTGACAAGCACTTAAAGTGCAATTGTTTAAGTTTTCAAATTTTATTTTCTATGTGATTTTTCTACTGAGACTTGTGGTGGATTCTGGAATTTCCATCTAATAAAGTATAAAAACTAATATCAATATATTGTCTTCCTTTTGTTTGTTTGTTCTTTAAGTCTTTGTATATAATTTTGTTAAATATGAATGTAGTAAGTTTCAGAAAGAAAGAGCATTTTACAATATGGAAGCACAGCTTAAGGCATTTTCTTTTCACATGTGTTTGCATGTATATTTATTACAAATATGTAACTTCATTTATACTGTTTGTGACAGTTAAAAAACAACAAACATAAATAATAGTTTTTTAAGAATATGCACATATTATTAAATCCTCATGATCAAAAAGAATATTCTAGATAATCTGTCTAGAAAATTAAAAATATAATTTCGATATAGAGTATTTGACCATTGTAACAAAAATCGGCTATAAAAAGCAAAACTATAAAAGAGAAAACTTTTACATTCATTCTCAAATAAATTATAGAATAATAATTGAAGCAGCACTGTAACAAGGATTAATAGATACTAGGAATTAAAATAATTTTTTTATCATAATTAAATTAGGATTCAGTTACTAAATAGAGTTTATAGTATTATTTAAATTTATTTAATATGTTGTATGAAATCATTAATTGTTATACAAATGAGCCACAGTAGCTCAGTTGGCAAAGGCACTGATCTCATAACCAGAGGGTTGTAATTTTGAGGCACAATCCAACCAAATATCTGTCGTGTTTATTAATGCAGCAGGGACATGTAAAAAAATTCTTGGCTGCAATGTCCTCCCTGTTGCCAAAAAATACCTTTGGATATCTTCTGCTTGGTCTCTGCTTCAAAATTATAAGGACCCACTTTGTGCTATTCCAGATTATAATGTTGACTGCATATATGGCTCTCCCATAATAAAATGGCCAACAAATATATGCTGCTTGGTATATTATAAGAGCAAGTACCTCTGCATTGAAAATAATAGTAATTGTTATACAAAGCATTTAGTTTACCTTTTGATAGTTTTTTCATCTATCAGATTAACAATGAATATCAATGATATGTGACTAATATTAATTCCTCATGATAACATATAAAGATTGAAAAGTCTTCTTCATCTGTGTCTTCTTCAGTTGTAATTAATTCTGTAAAGTCTGCATCTCAGCATTCTTTGCATCTGAAAAGTTTCATCTACAAGATCAGAAAATATCACTAATTCTTCCTAAATTTTTTTACTACATCACAGAATTCATCATTTAAACATTCATTGATCTATTTCCAAGAATTTGACGCAAGATATATATATATATATATATATATATATATATATATATAAATTGTATTTCAGGAAACAGTCAGAAATAGCTTTCAAGAAAATATTACAATAGACACTGTGGATTATATGTCTTCCTAAATACAAATGGTATTCATAGTTCAAATTCTTTTCAAGTATTAAATCGTTTTATTATTTTAATACAAATTGCTGCAAAACTACTCCTTGAAGTATGAAGATAAGCAGAGAGAATTTCAAAATAGCAAGAAAATAATTCTATTGAATTAAATTGGCATAAATTTGGGACTTTGGAAAAACTTAGGAATGAGATATTAGGAAATTTAAGAAAAACAATGAGATATTGAAAGTCAACTGTATATTATCACATAAATTATATAATACAATCTTTACTAAAAGGTATTTTTTACTGGGGCTAAAAATGTTGGGGTAGAGTAGTAACAGAAAACACCCAGAATAATTTGGAATTTCTTTTTACAATCTTACTAAAAGGAAGCAACTCATTTTGATTTATTTTTTCTTTATTCTTTGATAGTACTTTTAAATGATCTAATGTAGTCGCCACATCACTTCCTTGTACAGGTGAAAAAAATTATACACAATTTTTTTAATTGATAGCATAAGGCATCACCAGAATTATAACTTGCAGATTCCTTTCATAGTTAAAAATTAGTTCTGTTTCTCAAGATTGCTGTGTTATCTGAGAAGATATCAGATATTGCCATGTGATAGCCAACGATAGTGTGAATATCCATCACATCGCATATATTTGGTTATACAGATATTTTGTTCTAAGCCAAATTTCTTATCTGTTACAGTACTTTTTTTAATTTTTCTCCAGGAAGCAGATATGCCAACATTCAGGCACGTCAGGAGCAACAGTCCGGATTTAAAATTTAACAAGCTTCCCACAAAGTATAGGTGTATGCAATTTAATATATAATAAGCAAAACAAAATAAACATAACATATTTTATTGGTTTCTAAATTAAAATTGGACAAATTAAACACACAGTAGTAAATTATAAAGGCTAAGTAGCTTTTTTAGCTTTAACAATTTCTTTTTCAGAAAAGTTTGTCTTGTAGTACATTGACCCTAATTAAAATATTTACATTTTTCTATCATCAGGGATTCTATTTGTCTCCGCAAATTTTACCTAAATTCAGTTTAGTTTTTTCACACAGTACTCTTTTACATGCTGCATTACTGTATGGAAAGAATATATTCAACATTATTTTTCGCAAGAATTTGTATTTGATTAATGAATTGTGATCTTTTAGTTGTTCAAAATTTTAGTTATTTTTCGGAGTAATCTGAAGGGTTTCCAGAGTTATCAAATTCTCTAATTTATCCGGAGTAGTTGGCATGTCTGAGTAAGTAATAAAACAATAAAAAATCGAAATCATTCGCTGCGTGTAAGATTTTTATTTTCACTTGTTAAAAATGAATTTAAAAAGCATTATTCCAATTGTTTAAAAAACAATATTTTAACTGAATGCCAATATTTTTCTGTTACATTGTAACCTGGCAACGTTAATAAACGTCACTTGTATTGAGATTTTTTGTTATATTATGGGTTGCAATAAAATGTGTAGGTGCTACAACAATCCTAAATACTTAATTTCAACATTCTACAGCTAATCATGTTTGACTTAAGCGAGATCGTACGTTCATACATCATGGCAAAATTAGTCAAAATGTCTATTTGAAGTTTGTTTCCTTATACGTACATGCAAAAGTAAACGTTTGAACTAGTCCAAATGAATTCAAGCATGGCCAAAATATTTATTTCTGTTGATTTGGTTTGGTTTTTGGAGCGCTACGGTCTACTTTTTGCAATACGAAGGCTAATGAGACCGGGACCTACTGCTTAAAGCCGATTCCGAAGATCCATGCCATAGTGGGATTCGAACCCACAAACTCCGGTTCCGAAGGCCAGAACCCTAACCATTCGGCCATCGTTCGGCATATTTCTGTTGAAAGAAAGTCCTCGAGATTACACTGCTTCCTTAACTTCGTACTATTAAGTCAAAACAAATATAAAAATATGTTATTTGCAGAGAATTTATTTTAAATTTTACGGTTGTATTATTACTTGGGCAGATGAGTCTAGTAATCTCGAAAAAGTTTGTAATGAAATATTTATATAATGTAGAAATTCTCAATGTAAGGGACATTACCCTACCAGTCGTACGGCAATACTCAAACAATGACATTACCTTGAAAAACGAAACTAACTAAACGAACATTTAAATGAATGTGCAAATAAAAATTTTAAAGATGAATCAATCAAAGAAAATGAATAATTTAACAAGCATATAAGAAAGCAGTGTGTCCAAATCATATTTAAAAATTAAAAAAAAGACTTATTGACTGCTTGCGAATACGTAATATCTTATATTGTTTTACAGTTATATTGTTTTACAGTTCAAGCACTTCCATCTTGTGGAGACCGGTAGTGTTAATATTGGATAAGTTTTCATTATTTTGATTGCAAATTGCAATTAAAAACGAAGATTCATAACTGGATGTTACATCAGCCCGAAACACAAAATTTCCCCATTCTACGACTAATATAGTTTTGAGTAATGCGCAGTAGTTTTAATATCCGTTATGCAGAACTTTTACATTATGTAGAATGTATTTCAATCATAAAGGGAGAAGACCAACAGTGTGGGTCATTTCAGTCCTAAATATAAAATTTCAACTCTACTGCTAATCGTTTCTGAGTTATGCGAGATACGTACAAACGTTATGCGGAAACTAATCAAAATTATATCAGTAATGGTCAAAGTGGATAGTTATAATCTACAAGCTTCTTTGTACGTAAGTACAGACTTAAGTGTAGTAAAACTCTGACCCGGACTAAGCCATCCAAAGTACGCACAGCCGTAAAAGAATTCCGTTTTATGCTAACCCAGACCTTTCAGTCCATACACCAGCAAATTTGCTACTGATCCCAGTTAATCACAAGCTCAACTCATAACAGCTATTAAGCTGCTACTAATCTATGAGAGGCCCGCCATGGTTCGAGGTTAATGTAGTCTAATCCGGTAAGGTGCAAACTCTACAGAGGTAAGCTCGAGACTACCAGGAAGAACGTACAGAAAAGATTAGTCAGATACACCGGGGGCTTGAAACCCGTACACACTTAGAGAAAGTATACCCCTGGGGAGACATACAGACGTAAATTTAGCATTCGCCAAAATTGATTCATGCTTGGTCAAAATATGTATTCCCGTTAAAATGGGCAGGGGAACCGAAAACTTTTGTGACTGCAATACTTTTCTTCCTGGACTTGGTATAAGAAAGGAAAAAGCAGTAAGTTTGATAGTATAAACAAATTTAATTTACGTGTGATATACGTTTCACAGGAAATCGAAAAATAACAGAATCAATTTTGTGAATCTGGATTTAACATATAACCCGGGATAAAACTATTTTCTCTTTTCAAAAACTGTTAAAGTTTAATAGTCTTGTAGCTATGAACAGTTTATCTTTTAATAATAAATTTTATTGAGGGAGTGGGGTACAAACCTGCTGAGCCCATCTTGCCACTAGATTTCATTTTTCAACAATGCCCCTAGAATGTTATTGCACACACATTTTATTTTTTCTATCCTCGTAGATTCATGTATTCAAAACTTCTCCAATAATGATGTGATATGAGTGACTGCATGTCCTGATGTTCGAGCTAAATTTTGCGAAATCGACGATTTGTAACTGGGGTACGTATATGTGACCCAGTTGACAAACAATATAAGACTTTAGAACATGCAGTTCGCTCTGTAGCTATGATTTTGCCAAAATTTGGAGCCAAGTTATTAAAGTGGTTGGGTACTGCTCCTATTTAGCTTCATGTTAACTTATTAAGAAAATTGTTCTTCTATTGGGCGGTTTATATTTAAATTTCTTTAAACAAATTTCACCACTTGATAGAGCAGAAAATTCTGCAGGGTTATTTGTGACTAAATTTTTAACAAGAGCAAAAATTTTTAATTATTTATGAAAAAATTTATTATAGTCTTTTAACGCAAATAATGACATTTTATTAACTTAAATTTTAAAGAAAGGTCACGCATAACTCCAGAGAATTACCCGCTGTACATCGTGGTAAAACTTAAATCTTAAATTGAAAACAGTATAGAAAAAGACCCTCCCCCACCTCATAAGTCAACAAAGAGAACGACGAACCCAATATGGCTAATATCAAATTACCTTAAGTCCTTGCATAGGTATGTGTTTTGCTGTGTAATTACCATATCATCTTTTAATTCTATCATGTTTTCCTGAACAACACGAATGTGTAGGACATTGCTTTTTGGTACCACAGTCACTTAATTTGTATCTCACTACGGCATATATGTTTTTAGCCGTTGAAAATCGGCTGTTTTTTCTGGTCTCATATTGGCCAACGTGTAGAAAAGAAAGTAGACCGTAACATTCCAAAGTTCAAACCAGACCTAGTACACACATAGACAACTAAACAGTCTACAACTCTCTATCTTATTTTCTCTAAATTTCCATTATAATATATCAATTTTAATTTGGGTTTATCAGATATTGTTTTCATGAAATAAAATAAATTATTTTTGTGAAATTAAAGAATTAATTATACTAAAAAGAACTAATGCTTAAGGAAGAATGTGGAAACCTTCATAAATAATATAATTGAGTTAGCATAAGTGAATAGTTTAATATATGGTTTTCTTGTGGTCGCAGACTACGTTGATCCCTTCCTCTTCTTTTTTTTTCTTTACCTGTATTTCCACATAATTTCGACATATCTGGCATCACTTGTTCCTTGTCTGTGTTTTTTGATTCGTATTTGTGTACGTACGAATCAGGCTTAAAACTGAAATAATATATATATTTATTTAACAGTTGTAACAAGTTATTTCTGTGTGTGACTTATTATAATGCCGAAGAATAAGGGTAATGAATATTTAAATATATTATATAATGTTTTATATACTTACATTTAAGCTGCTAAATTTATGTCAAAGGGGATATATATCCAATGCACGGCAATATGGTTGCACATGTTAATATGATTTTGAGATTTATTTTGTCTGTATTCGTATATTTGAATGATTTAATTTTGTTTAGTTTACAATAATTATATGGAAATTTTCTATTGTATTGAGAGATTTACTATGAAATGTATTATAGTATGAAATTCCTTTTCCACTTACATCCCTTTATATTTGTACCTTTCTAGGAAAGGGAGGTAAAAATAGGAGGAGAGGTAAGAACGAAAATGAAGCTGAAAAGAGAGAATTAGTATTTAAAGAAGATGGTCAAGGTAAGTTATTTTCTTAAATGTTCATTACATGACATGGTTAAATCAAGCCATACTCGGGTCGTTAATTTTTAATAAGGAGTGAAGTAAACCAAATAAGATTTAGTTCAGTCTAGTGTATGAATCCTCTTATTGCTCATGTAATTTCTAGATATTTTAATGTTTGTGAAGGTTTATTACACTTACAAAGTTTTATCTAGACTCATTTCATTAGAATTTAAAACATTAACTCTGATTAGTGTATCTCTTAATTTTCTTTTTAACTTTTCTTGGCAAATGGGGGCACTTATCTTAAATGCTTATAATCACTTACATAAGTTGAAGAGTGTGGTAGCTAGTTGACTATTATAACAATCCTTAATGTAGTTTCATTGACTTACTCTATAACAATAATACCATAACTTTGGATAGAGAAGCTGCCCTGGCATATGTGCCACACACCTGATACTTTGTGAAAAGGAAATGAAATTTCATTGGATCATCAGTTCTCTAACAAAGTTTTTAAATGTTCTTTTGCTGCATTACAGTATTTTAAAAGAAATTCAATTTTAAAATGTATAAAGAAAAATAATGCAGCTAAACCATTTGTAAGTAAGCTTAGCAAAATATAGTAATTGTTGCAAACCATAGTTTATCTCTAGCATAATTATATAGGTACACTTGCTAAAACTGTATGGCATGCTACATCTGGTTGATATTGTAAAGCACAATTTAATAACCCAAATAAATCAAACAGAGGCATATAAAATAGTTCAGTTTAAAGAATATTATTGCATTTGTAACAGGAAAAACAAAATTTCTTTAAGATATGCCACAGATATTAAATTTCAACTTTTAAGCATATATAAGCCACAGCTTATCTACCCAAAACAATGATGATAATAGTAATAATAACAGATTGCAATGTAAGTCAGTAATGAAGAAATTTTAGTTTTGTAATTTTATATAGTTCATTTATTTTTGTAATGTTAAGAATTAAGGATTCAATTCATTCCCTTTGTTAACATTTTTTTTCTTTAAATTTCACCTAAAATTTGATTTCAGAGTATGCTCAGGTTGTGAAAATGTTGGGCAATGGCAGATTAGAAGCTATGTGCTTTGATGGTGTGAAGAGGCTATGTCATATTCGAGGAAAACTTCGGAAAAAGGTAGTATATCTTAATGATATAGTTTTTAATAATAATTATCAGTCATCTGTTTATGAAATATATAATTTAATATCATTTAGAAAAATCTTCAGATTGCATCCAAATTTAATTATAGTCTTAATGTTTTGTTGCTATATGTAGCTATGTTTTGAGAAAATTTTACAGATCAGTATTTAATTTTCTGGGAATTGAATATTACTACAAATATATAACTTAGTAAGTAAAAAATTAAATTTTTGCCTTTGAATAATGAAAATATTACTGACATTAGGTTTTTAAATTTGAAATATAATTTAAAAAAATAAATGACTGTACTGCATTTATGGGAAGCTTTTCAGATTTTATCAATAAATTTATGATTGCTGTAAATGTTAACCAGTGTTTAAATTATATTTAAGTACTTTTTCTCCCTTCTTCTTGCTGCTCTATATCATTATTTTGTTTAAACTTTTTTTTCCTCCTTTAGTCTTGTAGATTTTTAAATATATAACATGAAATATGTGTCCTCATAAGTTTTTTAATTTGTGAAATGCATTTAACATCCAGTATTGTACTTGAAAGTCAATCTGGAAAAAAAAAAAAGTTTGTCTTAAAGATTTGGAATCAAAGTTTTGACATTACACTATAAATAAATTTAGAATGGAATGATTCACAACTGTTTATGCTGTAAAAATATGAAAGTAGTTAGAACCATTTATCTTCTAAAAGGATCAATGCTGCTCAAATGCTGTGGAAGGTAGTTAATTTAAACATTTTTCAAATTTATTTTCTAAATTGAGAATTAAAAAAAAACAGTAAAAATTTAGATTATTTAGTGGCCGCACTATGAATATGGAAGAAAACATACTTCTTTTTCCTAAGTTCTGTAGTTAAAGCTCCTAAAAACTGTACTATAATTTTTTAATTTTGTTATATATTTTTTGTATGCTACCATATGGGTGCATTGACTACTTCAGAGTATTCTTAATATTATCAAACATTTATGAGCAGTTATTAACATTTTTTGTGGGTTTTTTTTCACAAATAGGCTATTGAATCAACTTTAATCAGACTACCATTTTTGATTGAATCTAACTGAATGGTTTATAAAATACAGCAATATTTTAGTAAATTATAGCTAGTAAAAATTTATTATGCATACACATTTAGTTTTAATAGGATTTGTTTGATATTTTAATATACCGTAACTATCATTTATAAATGTATTGTAAACGTTAATTTTGTAGGTTTGGATCAACCAAGGGGATATTATTCTTGTGGGTTTGAGAGATTATCAAGATGCTAAAGCAGATGTGATACTTAAATACAATCCTGATGAAGCAAGAAATCTCAAGACATATGGTGAACTTCCAGAACATGGTATGACTTTTCTTTCATTAAATTTAGAATGTTTTAAGTCCAAAATGGTTGCAATAATTTAACGTAATGCAAAATTGAAACTATAATTATGAAAACCCATTCTGTGACCAATTCCTATCAGTTTTGCAATGTTTTATAGCATATGAAAGTTTTATGCAAGTAGGTGAGGATTGTTCATTTGATAGATTTTTATTGGGTAAAGACAAATTATTTATCTTGAACTAAACTGTAAGGCATTTAATTGTCCAATGTAAAGGTTTAGACTAGCTTTGTGTTAAAGTCTGCAATTACTTTTCTAAATACTGTTGCATATCTGCCGACTTACATGGTTTATCCGTACATTGTACAAATTTGGATCACATTATAAGATTGCATGTTTGAACATTAAAACCATATGATAATGTGTTACTTTTTGTAAAAAATTAATCTGGAAGAAAAATATAAAAAAAAAATTTCTATAATTGTGATAAGGCAAGTTTAATATATCCAAACATTCTGAGAAAATCACTAAATGTCACAAAAAATCTTGTTTTGTGTACTTTGGCTTTATTTACACATGCACATGTTTTTACCATAGTATTAAACATGTAAATGTTTAATACTATCCTTACATCTTGAAAATGTATGCTCTTTGTTCTTTCACCCCCCTTTTTTTGTTAGTTTTTTTCTGCTGTGAATTATACTATAATATGTAATTGTCCACATCTGATACCCCCCACTCAATATAATTATATACCTGCATCCTCTTTTATTTTGTATTTTAGTTTTATATATTCTATGATTAGTGAATTTTATGAAGTAATAGCTTAAAATGTGTTCATTTTTTTCTTTGGTTTATATGGATCATAAAGCACTCCGACATTTGTTATGTTTCTAATTTCTTGCCTGTATAGTTCTGTTGAAGCTACACTTACTTGGTTTAGAATATTCATCTCTCATTAAAGTATTTCAGTATGGTTTTTAATAGTAATCTTAAGTCTCTTTAAGTTTGGAGTAAAATAAATTTTTTACTTAAGGTATCTGTCTACGTTCAGAGAACATTTTCTTTAAACTCAGAAACTAGTTCATGTTTTTACATTTTTAGATTTAATTTTTATATTATCATAGAGAATTGCTCTTTAAAAATTTATTCCTGGAAGTTTTTATAAAATTTCTAACATGAAGAAAATTTAGTAAAAAAATTGTTTTTTTTTTCAAAAGGTCTAATTTTTTAATAAATTATTTCATTATTTTTTGATGCAACACATTTCTTATACACTGGACTATTGAATCACCTAAAATCTTTGCTTAATTTACATTTGGTAAAAAATTTTGGTTCTTAAAAATCATGCACATTGAATTTTTAACGAATTTTCATTACCTTCATATCTAACTATGAGTGTAACATCATTAAAAATTATCCAAATTTAAAGCTTTCAGGTCATTTACTAGTAAATACTATCAAAAGTATTCATAATAGTTTTCAACAAAATATTTTAAGAACTTTTTGAGATCACATTTCAAGCTTCAACATTTTATTAAAAATACCGTTCTGAGAAAAACGCATTTGAAGTTTATGAAATCAACTTTAACTATTAATAAATTAAAATACATGTTTAAAATTCCCCACACTTTTTCTTCAAAACTTTCTAATTATTAAAAATACAAGAAAAATGTTTAAACTAATCTTCATGAAAATTTAAAAAGTTTTGTCCAAAAAATGCTCTTTTAAAAGGCTTTAAATTTACAACTTCCAGTTCTGAAGTCGCTACTTCCGTTTTGTTTTGACAGCTGTCACTGATGTTTAAACTGCTGTAACTTTTCTTTAAAATGCCGTAAAGACAAAACCAAAACAGATTTAGAAGCCTAAAAGTTGTAATTTTAAAATAGAGAAATAATAATAAAAAAAAGATTTTCAGCAAAAAATGACGTTTTCAACGTAGACGGATACCTTAAGGTATTCACCTATTGAGATTTTACCCTATGCTTTGATTCAGCTGTAACAATAACAAGAGTAACAAAAATTCATTTTCGTAATGTTATTTCAGCTAAAATCAATGACACAGTTAACTTTGGTGAAGAAGAAGAAGATGACAACATCATTGAATTTGATGAAGTTAGCGGGGATGAAGATATTGAAAATGTAAGTGATTCTGCAATATAATTTTAGTAATTTTTTTATATTTTATTTAATTTTTTACTGCTGTGACATATTTTATCACTTGTGCTGTAATGCTGTGTTGGAGACTCCCTTGTGTAAAAGTGAAATTGAACTATTCAGTTTAATTAAATTACCTTTTTCTGTCTTATCAATTAAACTAAATCAATAAAAATTTTACTCCCCCCATTTTGTTTAGAAAGTACAGGCAGCATTTATTTTTCTTTAAAAAATATGTTATTAAAAAAGTTCAAATGAAATAATTCATAAATTAGAAGTCTTTGAAATTGGTAAAATAGTAATGTGAACAAACGGACATGCAGCTAAAAATTTAAATGTAATAATTACCATGCAAATATGCAAAAGTCAAAGAACATCTTTTTAATTTAAGTTAAAAGTACGTTCTCCCTTTAGATTTGTTGTTTGACATTGATTGATGACATTGTACAATACGCAGGAGGGTTAAATAAAGGTAATATTCAATGTTGGTTGAGCCAAATGATGGCTGTTTGGGTAGGGTGCTGGCCTTAGGTGCCGGAGTTCGAATCTCACAGTGGCATGGATGTTTGTAGCTGTTTGAAATCGGCTTTAAGCTGTAGGTCCTGGTCTCATTAGCCCTCGTGTTGCAAAAAGTAGACTGTAGCCCTCCAAACCAAACCAATGTTGGTTGAAAAGTAACTCTTTGAAAATGAGATTAACAGTAAAAGTGATTGATGAAAAAGAAATTCTGAGTTCATATGTCAACCAAGTCTGTACTTATAAAATTTGTTTGGCTTGGTCAAAATATTGACCATCCATCTTCGAAAGGTTGATTGCTTGGCTGTGAGATCTGCAAAAATGATCTATATTAGAAGAAAGATTTAATTTCTTCGTACAAAATTTACAATAGTTTTTCAGGTTGTCTGAGAACTAGGAAGACTGGGAATCAGAAAATATGGCAATATCATCAAAATCAGGAGCATTTTTAAAAACAAGGACATTTTCTGCAAATAAAAAAAAGAAGTCTGAAAAATAGCTACTTTAGCCAATCAATAATTAAAAAAGAAATATAATAAATACTCTTGCACATTCTTTTAAAAATGTTCATTTGCTTTTAAATGAGTATATGGAGAAATAAAAAAAAAGAATCTTCAGGAAATAAGGCTCAAAGCAAAAAATCAAAATTTATTAATAAGCAGTTGGAACAAAATGTCAGTAAACGAAAGAAGCTAACAAGGAAATATGCTATCATGGACAAATTGAATCTCTAAAACTGTAGTGTAAAAGTTTTTATTTTAGTCTGAATTATTTAAGTATAAATAATTATTTTAATGAAATTAATCCTCTGTTCCTCATGCAGATTATTCTGAACACCCCAGAGAATAGAATGTTTTTGTGTGAATTGAATGTTCACACAGAAAGGAATATTTTTAGTTTTGAATGCATGGGGTTTTTATTTGTTTGTATTAAAATTGAATTTAAATATATTTGTACATCTAAAATTTTATAAAAGAATTTAAAGTAATAGTGTATTAAAAAGTATGAAGTTATCAGGTAACAAATTGTAAGTTGGAGGTAATTTCAAAATGCTTTCTCCATGAATGCCCTGATTTTGCAACTTATTATTATTAAATATGAAGGTTTTATGATTAAGTTGAATTAAAAATATGAAATTGTTTGATGAATGTGTTTAATTTTCATTTTTCCTTTTCTGTGTTTTTCAGATTTAAAGTGGCATGTTTTATCTGTTGAAACATCTCAAGAAATTTATTTTGAAGTTAATTTATTTTGAAGTTGCAATACTTTGGAGCTTCAGGATGAAGAAATACACCTGTTTTAGACTTTTTTTTTTCAGTATTTTTATTTTATTTACATCTTTTAGTTTTTATACATGCATTTCTTTTACTCTCTTAATTGAATGTAAAAATATTTTTTAATCCTCCATTTTTTTTAGAGTAAAACTTTTTTACTGAAATTGTTTGGTATTTTTTTTATAAATAGCAGGTATCCACATTAAAATATTTAGATGTAAATTAAAATCAAAAGAAAATTTTAAATTTACTTTTTACTCAGTTTTGAACTTCAAAGCTAGATTTTTCAGATAAGTTGGAAATTTATTTTATTTTCCAATGAATTAGGATAATAGCTGAAGAAAAAGTAATTCAAATTTAAGATTTGAATGAAATATTTTATCAGGTCTTTGTATTAAAATACAGACATTATTTAATGTCTGTCTGAATGAAAATCTTTTCCAGAATTCTGTTATTGTGCAAAATTTTTAAGAAAACTTTTTATACTGAATTGATCGTAATTTTATGAACAACAACAACAACAAAAAAAAAATAAATGAAATGTTAACATATGTATTATGTATAATATATGAAGTCTAAAAATTGTTAAGTTCCACTGTCTTTGCATAATTTGTTTTACATAGTATTTGCTACTTAACTGATGTTTGGCATCTATATATTTTCTTTGGGATAATGTATTTTCCAAGTAAGTTTTCAATATAGTCAACAGGATTACACACATTTAGGCCAATCACAGCCATTACTAAACTAGTGAGAATTCAAATTAAAAAACAAATTATGTAAATGAAAACCAATTATGAGGTATGCTACTAATCAGACTTTTATGCTTAAAACAAATTAAAAATTGGATGGTTAAAGTTTAAAAAAAAATAAGATGGAATCTGTCATTCCATGTACAAATTGCAAATGTATTCCACTTTTTAGCAGCCTTGTACATATTGTGGTTATTAGTCTTACAATTTGTCTCTCTTAATGTTGCTGTGTATGTACTGTGACATGTTCAATAAAATAAGAAATTTTAACATCCTTATTATTGTCTTGTGTTTAGTTATTGAATTAGTTACCTTTTAAGGGTGAGTGTAAAGGGTTGGCGGATTGGGCCCATCCAGAAAAATCCTCTGTGGTTTTCTTACCTGTGTAACAAAAACTTTCTGGATCTTCGCTAAAAGTGGGTTTTTGCTGTGACTTTTGTTTTAATTGGATTAAACCGTCATAAACACAAAATGTTAGGTATGCTATTTAAAATATTCAATGCAATTGAAAGTAATAGATTACTTAAGTATATTCTATGTATTCAAAAATAATCATAAATTATTTTAATTGTATGAGTAAATTTTAATTGGATTTTAAATATAGAATACTATTATAAGTACATCTCGGAGTACAATTAAAGTGATTAAAATTATTTCAGTTTAGTAAACAGCAGGGTTGGCATGATTTAAATCAGTTGATTTTTTTGAAAAAATCATTGATTTTAAATCACTTTTTTTTCACTTTAAAAACCTATATTCCAAAGATAGGAGAATTGAGAATCAGTTAGCACAGTAATACCAATAAGTAAATAAGTGTAAATAGGTAGCATGTGCTTTCCAAGAATCTAAGGGATGTTATCAGAAAGTACATAGTAGGGGTAGTACAATGATTATGACTGGTGGAATTCATTTTATGTAATGGGAGGTAAAGAGAGTATTACAGAACTTGAAATCCAGTTTGTGTACCAAATAACAACAGCCGTGGCTTCATCTGCTGGAATGGAAAGACAGTTTTCTTCTTTCGGTATTGTTCATTCTAGCCTTCATAACCAATTAGGAGTTGATAAAGCATCAAAGCTAGTGTTTTTATTGAAACAAATCCATAATTCAATGCTTAAAAAATATTGAAATGTGATTTGTTTTTTTAAATAAATAGTTTACATTGAAAGAATATTTAATTTGTTCTTTAAATTTATATCTTATTTAGTTTCACTATTCAATTACAAAATAATGTAATGTATTTAGATTAAAATTTATATATTTAATTTTAGGTGATCAGTGTGTAGAATATACTAGATAGATAAGATGTTACTTCTTATAACAAACTATTCTATGTATATTGCAAAAAATATAAAAAACAACAATTAAAATTAGTGTTCAGAAAAAAATATAAAAAAAATCTGATTTAAATCGAATAAATCTGATTAAAAAAAACCCATGATTTTTTTCCAACCCTACACAAAACTAAGTTATTCAGAGTCCTGTGAGGGTTGTGGGACGATATTTGGATAATGCAGATTTTAAGTCTGAAAGCACAAAAATCCATAGATGATGCTTCGGGAGATTTAGTAAGGATATCAGTGAAGGGTATGGCCTTGATACCGGTTTTTTTTTTGTTCCATTTCTTGAAGGAAATTTACAGTGGATTTTGATGTGTGACTGCAAGCTTTGTCTTGATGGAGTTCCACAGATTGATGACATTGCAGGTAAAGCGATGGTATTTCAGAAAAATTGGCTATAGAAAATTTTCCTGGTAGTATTTGGAGTTAATCTTGACTTTTTTAACTCTCTTTTATTTTTAACTTGCCATTATATGAAAAACCAGCAACAATCATGAATCTCTTAGAAAAACTTTCTTTCGTTCTTTGAACCATGTGCTTAAATTTTTTTCTGCCCTTTTATGATAATAAATGTCTCTTTTTTCTGGCAATCATTTAAATACCCCATGATTCATCTATTGTGAAAATTTTTTTCCATTTTTCTTTGGATAAATGTTTCTCCTACAAAATTCTGCAGCGTGTCCTGCGTTCAGCGATTTGCTTTAGAGAAGGACGATGCACATTGCGCTTTTTCGCTTTCTTAAAATTTAAATCAACGTTTAGCATTTTGTTTACAGTCGACACCGAAAATTTTAATGATTTTTCAACTGTCCTTTCACTGTGGGGATTTTCTTTTAACGTTAAACAACGTACCTTTGCAATAGTCGAAGATGCCTGTTTTTTCCTTGGATATTTGTTTGGAATATTTGTCCCACTTGATGCTCCAATTTGACTTTTTTTCCCTTTCTTTTTGACGAAATTACCTATCGACGCTTTAGATATTACAAAACCATGACTCTCACATCGTTGTTGGATAACGGAATATGAATGCTCTTCGGAAAGAGCATAAATATAGCCTGCGAACCACTGCTTCGTTAAAAACGCCATTTTGAATAAAAACAAACCTCTCAAGCCGGAGACTATAATTTTGACTTTTAAAAACATAGTACATTTTCAATTATTTATTTTGCAACAAACGATTTTTTAATACCGCTAACCAAATTCGTCTAATGTGCGAACAGCCTCTATATATAGTCTAAAGTCTACAGCTTTACACATGACTCTGGAAAGCATGTGAAGGTAAAAAAAGTTGCTGTGAATGGCGGGTTCTTCATATTCTTGAATGAAACTCAACATCAGCTGCATTCTAACCAAATTGCTTATTAAAGCGACTTTTTACTTGGTTTATTTTTACAAGCCACTGAGTTCTCCCGTGCTGAAAATGCAGTGCTTTATTTATGGCTGGTTGTGTAAATTCTTATTGAATTTGAATATCATGATTATTGTTTTTCCTGCATAGTTCATAATTATATGATCCTCACGTGCCATTTTAACATTAGCTGTCATACAGAATTTTCTTAAAATCATGTATGTTCAAAAATTAACAATTTACTGCTGTCTTTTTGCATTGCCTATACAAAATTAATAACTTGAAATTTCAATTGATTCTTAAATCTATGATAGCATCCATTTGCTTCTGAAAGCTTGTTATCAATTTCAATTCCAAAATCCTTTCTAACGGTTACAATAAGGCGATTTCACGCAGTGGGGCAAATTCTCAAATTATGACAATTCTGGCTTTAGTTTCAAACGGAAGGGCAGTTTATCGTTTGTCTATTGGCTGTTGTAAACATGAAAACGAATGGGAAGGGGATTATAGTAGTTCGTGACGTTGCGACAAATTGCCTTATATTCTATATAGTAATATAATAATACTTAGAATAGACCATTTGGTACTTGGGGTGCAAAATTCCAAACACAAGCGTAGAACACACACTTGGCGAAGGCATATCTGCCAACTTTTGCGGATTATCCGTAAAATTTACGGTTTTGGTTTAATTTTAGATTTATGATAAACTAAGAATTTTTACTGTTTTTGTTTCTGTGATGAAAATGAAATCGGAAATTCTGAGAAAAGAATAATAGATTTTTCAATTTTATAATATCTGGAAATTCAAAAATCTTTAATGTCAGAAAAAATTTACATAACTGACAATATATATATATATATATATATATATATATATATATATATATATATATATATATATATATATATATATATATATATATATATATATATATATGACAGGTTCCAGTAAACACACTAGAGTTCGAAATACCACTTCATCTCTTTATTTAAATCTCATCAACACTCTACTCAGCAATGGCGTCTCACATTGGCGCCCAACTTCTAACAAAAGCAGGCTCAACTGCTTTGAAGATCACAGGTCTGACCGTGAAGTGTGCATACTGCTCTCTGCTCTTATCTCAGTGAACTCGTTTCACAGAACTTCCTGGGTCTGCTCTTATCACTGCGCGTGAGCCGTATTTATGTGGCTAACTCCTCAAGCCACATCACTCTCATTAAAAGAATCCCTAATTAAAATCTCTTAAAATTAATTTATATTTTAAATCCTGACATATATATATATATATATATATATATATATATATATATATATATATATATATATATATATATATATATATATATATTCTTTATACGTTTTAGATTCCTGTATGAACTTGCTAAGAGTAAATAGTGATATCACTGAACTAGATATCGATTTATATCAGTTTTATCAGAGTTTTGTAAATATGACTTTTTAAAAATTTGGAATATTGAGAAAATAATTTGTTTAAAAAATTAAAGCTTAGTTAATTATAGTTTGATAATTTTAACATCTCACTTATTGATTTTGTTAAATAGATATGAAGGTTAATTTTGAGTTTTTTAGAATCGAATGTAATATAAAAAATGAGCTAATAAGTTTTATTTATAACTAGCATATAGCCCGTCATATGACGGGATCAGTAAAATTTTTAATTTTCCAGAATTGTAAAGTACCCTATGAGGCAGGTAATAAAATGGTTTGATTTTGGCTGAGAATTATTTGGTACACGCTCAATAATTTGGTTATCTTTACTGACCGCATGTTAGTTGCCAACTTTAATTTATCTTGTCATATTAGGGACTGCAGAGGTTTTAATATTGACAATGATTATTTCGGAGTATATATGAAGGATGTTCAAAATTTAGAGAATCGATTGCAAACTGTGTAGTTATGTATGAAAAACAATCATACAAACGAACAAACTTCCTAATTTTTAAAGATATATAACTTAAAAGCTAGATATTTATTAGTCCATGAAATAGACTCCTAGACTTTTATGAAAAGAATTTGTTGTTAATACCGGTGATAAAATTTTCATTGAAACCAAAAATAATCGATAATCAAATTTAAAACTATCCCATATGTACCTAATCTATTATTTAAGCGAAATGTAAAAGAAAATTATTTACCTAATATGTAAGTTCAGGGATAAAACGTATGAAAATAATGCGGACGATATTTAAATAATTTAAAATAAGAAATGATTCAATGAGATGGTTAAAGGAATGACGTCATAATGCTAGAAAAAAAGGTTATTTTCATCTACTTATAATGTGATAAATTGATAAATTTAATCGCCTGCTCTTAACCGGGGAAAATAGGGCTTGAAATAATGATATTAAACGCTCGAAAAGGGGGGAAGGGGTGGAATTCGTACGTTTTGAAGAGGACAGTATTGTTTACTGTGATATGAAGCATATTTATACCAATTTATTTTAGAATCGTATCGATAATTTAGGGGAAGATAAACTTTACTCAATTTGAATTTTGATAACTCATCAAGAATCCAATGGATGCCTCTATCCATTCCAGGTCCAACCGCTTCATAAATTCAAGGACAGACGGAGAGATAACTTAGGCTATTATTATATAAGGGATGAGCACATAAAGATTTTATTAATTACAGTTAACTTTTAATGAGATTTTTCTGGGGGAAGAAAAATTACCATAAACTTTTATCTCATTTACTTGTGCCATAAAAAATTCAACTAATAAACGAGACGAAAGTTTTACTGATATATCACTGTCTAAAAATTGGCAATTATGCGAAGGAGAGATCTATTCAGTGCGAGCTTTTAATTATTAAAACTACCAATGTTAAATATACACCTAATTTTACCGCACCCATCAAAATGACGGATTTTAGATCAAGGCTTTCATTTAAACTTTTAAATTAGTTAATGTAAATAAAAGAATATAATTTAACAAAAACAACATTTAATATAATAATTCATTAGTTATTAATAAAAATTAAACAAAAATAGTCTCTATTGTGTAGAATTTACAAAAAATAATGCTCATACTATTTTCCGGGATTGGACTTTTCACAGATTGCACTTTTCACCAAGAACTTTATCACGTTAGATGTAGAACTGATAATGATTGAGTCCCGATTACATTTATAAGTTAGACCGTTCAGTTCTAAACTGAACCCAAGATAGCTCAGTCGACAAAGGCAACAAACGCTCTCGTAACTGGAGGGTTGCGGGCTCGGTTCGAAGCTCGAGCGGGCCTAAGATCTGCCTTGTTCGATAAAGGTGACTGGGGAAAGTAAGATATGTTCGTGGTCACAATGTCCTTCAAGTTCTCAATCAATACTTCTGGGGGTGCAGACCAAGTCTATGGCTTCTTCGTCCCTGCTTCAAAATTACGAGGACCTGTTTGAGCATAAGTCGTACTTTCTTTCACCCTTGAAGTGCTCTTTATAAACGAAAGGCTCACCCCTTTGCCTTAAGTAGAGTAGCGTTTGGCTCAATCGTGCTTGGTTTGACAAAGTGGCATTAGAAGCGACAACAACAATAACAGCTGAATAGTAATTGGAGCAAAACAGATCCCGTTGCAACAGCTGCCGAACATTGGATAATTCAACTTTGAAATTGCCAAAGTCGTCATTTTGACGGGTCTTGGTATAAATAGGTATAGGTCATACTGATTATGGAAATTAAAGTGGGTGAAGGGAAATTGAATAGGAATATTTAACTATTCTTATATTTCATTAAAATTCGTGTCATAAAATTCTAGAACAATACATAAATTATATCAAATTTTTAAACATGGAATTTGAAAACCGTCAAAATAACGGTCTTGATAGTTCTAGTGTTGAAACGCATTAACTTTATTGGATTTTCGCTTTATTTTTTTGCTAATTTCTATTTTCTAGATATTGGTTTGAAAGGAAATGTTACTATAAACATGTCTATTAGAGAATTAAAACATAAGGCTTTGACTATTGATCAGAAACTAAAAATTTTGTAACAAGAAAAACAATGAGGAATTTGCATACGTGAGGGATTCGAACAACTTAGTATTCTTCTGATAATTCCAGACTCGTAAATTCCAAAAATGCTCTCAAAAATATAAAAAAATTGGGTCCATCATTTTAAAAATTAATTTCAAAGTTAAAAAAAATAATCATGTAACATCAAAACGCTCTGTGATTGGTTGTGACGTCATAGTTCATGACATCCAATATTTTCTTATTGCTTGTAAGCGCGCACTATTTTCCGATTTTGTTTTTGCACGTTCTTGAAATTTTCTAGCTATCAAAATTTATTTTTATTTAAACCTGAAGGTTTATTTTATCGATCTCGATAGCTTAATTATCTCAATTTGTAATAAATGTCTCTTCTACCTCGATTTACCAGAGGACAGTCGGAGAACCTCCCGAAAATTGACAGCATGTCAATGTTTTCGTTCTTGGAAAAAAATCCGGATTTTATGGGAGTAGAAATACGGGGAATTAAAACCCAAATGTATGTAAAATCATTTATATATTTATCCAATTTTACTTAACATGTATTAATACTTTATTCATGCTAATCACAGCTCTTCTGTTTGTAGACACTGACAAGTCAAATAAATATACATATATCATATACACACATTTGTAGTAGCGTCACTTTTTATAAATAGAGATGAATGTAATATTAAAATAAAAATTAGAAAATGTATTTATACTTAATTTTATTATTTTGAAGTTATTTTGATCTGGTTAAAGCAAAAAGTATCTGAAAATTATTTTAATATTGAAGTTTGAAATGTATTAAAAATCCTTCTTGGATTAAAACATCAAAATTATGTATTAAAACCACCATTATGGTTTTAAAATTTATTAACATTCCTAGATGTTTACTTTTTTGTGTAAAATACCAATTATTTCATATTTATATTCAACATATATTCATCTCATGAATTATTTTACTCAAAACAAACATGGCTATCTTGTATTTAAGTTTCAATATTAAAAAATTTACAGAGCTGATGAAATTTTGTAAAATAATAGTATAAATTGATTTGTATATGTGAATATTTAGTGTAAGCTATGCACTTGTGATTTAGTCGAACGATGGGCGATTGGTTAGGGTGCTGGCCTTCGGTACCGGAATTTGTGGGTTCGAATTCTACTATGGCATGGATGTTCGTAGCAGTTCGGAATCGGCTTTAAGCAGTAAGTCCCGGTCTCATTAGCCCTCGTGTTGCAAAAAGTAGACCGTAGCGCTCCAAACAAAAACCAAAAATTTTGATTTAATGTTCCCTTTTGGACTAGCCTATCTTTATAATATTTATAAAAAAAAGTTCATGTGACTTTTATTAGAAAAGGGAAATTTATTTCATGTTTTAAGTACCGTAGTACATTATTAATATTTTTCTGTTGTTTCTGTCACTCATATCTGTACTTCAAATCCATATCAGTGTTTAAAAAAGAAAAAAAAATCAGATAGCTCGTTCTAGAGTTTGTCTAGTATGAACATTTCTAAACCTCGTTAAAAAAATTGCATTAACCCCTTAATGCACAGTTTTTTTGAAAGAGGCCAGCCAAAAAAATACAATTTTTTTCATGTAAAAAACACAATTTAAAACTTTGTCTTGCCAAAAAAATTACAAAAATCAAAATTTTTATTGCAATTTTGGATTTTGATAACATTGCAGAAAAAAATCGAATATTGTAATATTACACGCACATTGACTTTTTTTTTTATCTTTCTTTTCAAATTCCCATTTCAGAATAAACATTATTATCAGTAAAATTACTTATTTATAATATTAATGAAAATTTTCTTTTGTGTGATATATTTCGAAACAAGGTGCAGCACATAGCCCAACATTGCGACTATTACACATGTAACGACTCTCTTTGATTCTTTTCTTTTCCCTTTTCCTTTGCTATCTCTTTTAGCACAACACACAGCACAATATCTACAAAAGTACAACGCCCGCTCGAATTATCTCGAGTGTGCAGTTTGCCCAGTTTAGAGCCCTCGAGTTAAATCGAGAGTGCACGTTAAGAGGTTAAGTCCCAAAATGAAGTTTGTTTTTATTGAAATTAGATATATATATATATATATATATATATATGATAATATTAATATTTTAAGTGTTAGTTGGAAATTTTTAGAATTTATGACCAAGAGCTGAATATTTCAAAGTAGGCAAAATGAAGTGAAGAAATTTATATTGAAGGACACTCTTGATTTCCCTTTAAGAGGGAAACTTGCTGGGTTTATCAAAAAAAGTTCTGAGTGGTCGAAATTTACTCGGTCGTCACTTTTACGTTAATTCTAATTAATTTTAGAGCTATTCGGAAGTTCAACGCCCACTTTTTAAAACTAATAATAGACCATCCATTTGTTAACGGGCGTGATTGTTGACTTGGATATTTACAATTTCGATCGCTTTAGAAATGTTTATAAATGGATTAGAAGGCAAGTAGAAAAGCTTATATGGAGTTCTTAATAGTTCAGTTTCTTTTTAAAGTTTTCTTTCTAAACAATTCAGTATCTCCTTTTAAGCTTGTACTGAAAAATCTATGGCGAGAAAAACAAAATGTTGGTAAAAGTTAAAAATAGAATTGTTTGCATAAAGAGTTTTAAAGAAGCAAGAATGATTTTAAAGGTTATTTTTGTTCTAGAATCTTCAAAATTAAGTTATATATTATAGCTTTTGCAACTTTGAAGAATAGCATTTAGGACTATGTTTTTTTTCTACTCTTACCTAATTGTCTTTCCCTGACTGGGTCAGGGAATACTTTTAAAGTTTTGATTTTTCAATTTGTAGCTTAAAAATAGTTCAGATCTCACTATACACACATACGCAGGTATTATAATTTACGTAATTTTTGCTTAACGTTGTTTACTATTAGTTTAAAAATAAGTATTTAAATTTCACAAGGTTAAAAAGGTTGTGTTATTTACATTCTTTTTTCAGAATTTCATCTTTTTGAGTATTGGTGCGTTGTATAAAACGTGTTAAACCTGCTTCCCTGAAATTTTTACGGGGACGTTATACTTGTATCCCTGCATTCAGTAATTTATTTCAAATTTTAAATACCATAGTACATTATCAACATTTTTCTGTTTAATAACATCGCTCCATTATGCATACGTTTGTTTTCTTGCTTTTTGCCTTCTAATTTACAATTTTTGCTTTTGAACATTTTTTCTAATTTCATTTTTTGTATAATGTTCATTTTTTGTATTTTCCTACGATGGTCAGCATGTGCACACACATATGTGGAATAAATATCCAAGAAGAATTTAGGCGCAGTTGTTGACTTCGAGTTTTAGTGGGAACCCCTACGGAGGAGTTATAGATCACGGAGTGGCACAAGTGTAACGGTCAAGCCCAGAAAGGGATGTAGCCTTGAGATATGCGGGCAGGGGCTAAGAAATAATGTCAGTTTTCAAGAAAGGGGCCATTTTAACGAGTCCACCTTCAAGCCCGAAGGGTGTGCAGATGTGAGAAAATTTCACCTACAAGTGATTGGAAAAGAAAAAAAGGGGCGTTAAACCGATGTGAAGAGCTGTGAAAGAGAGTGGGATTCAGCAGTTGAAGTCGGGATTCAAGAGCGCTGGACATCGAAATCCCGTGACTGCACATCAGCACCGACGTCCTGTACGCCCGAACGCCCACACCGACTTACAGCCGGATGTCAGCTCCAGCCTGCTCCCCTGTAATTACTAGACGTAAACTTGATAATTATTCATAATCATTACCTTGGGTCTCTGAATCTTTTGATTAAGGAATAACGTATAAAAACAAAAAGAAAATTGTAATGAATTGTTTTATAATGATAAACGTCGAGTAATAAATGTTATATACATTAATCCAGATATAATGTCTGTAAATAATTAGTTTACATACTAAATGTTTTACTTCAAATATAAGGTATTATAATTTTACTGTATTTCCCCTTTGAGAACGAACACTGGTGTTTGTGTTGTAAGTACATTACAACAATTTGGTTCTTAATTTTGTTGAATTAATTACTACTGAGTTTTTATTCATTACTATAAAAATAAATTTTAGAGGAATGCATGTGTCACTCTGGTGAAATTGCACTTCATTCTACTAGTTTCTAGAAAGATAGTTTACTTCGGGGCAATTGTTTTGGTACCTCGTATTCTCTGTAGTCTAGAGTTTGGTATCTCTAGGTCTGTCTAGACCACGGATGGACAAACGTTTTCGGCCGCGGGCCAAAATTCGAAATAAAATAAGTTTGGTGGGCCAAGATAAGTTTTTCTAAAAATTTAAAAACAATATACAAGTACCTAACGATTTAAATACTTTAATGAGATGAATGAAATTGCGATTTCATTTTTAAAAGTTCATTATACTGAGGTTCGGAGTGAGATGTAATGATTTTAAGGAACGATGCTAAATGCTCATCTGTCAGTCTGCTTCTGAAATTATTCTTTCTAAGGTTCAAAGTTGAAAACACTTGTTCACATATAAGAAGCAAATATACCGCTGATCTTCTGGGCTTGAGATAATAAATTTGGGATATAATATTTAAGCAAAGTAGAAAAGGAGATGGATATATACTGTATAAATATATATTTCTTTTAATTTTGCTTCGGACCGGCAACTTAAAATTCTATCCGCGGGCCAGAGTTGGCCCATCGCTGGTCTAGAATTTTCGGGGTGTGTGCTTAAAATGGCTCTGTACCTGTCAGATTGGATTCCTCGCATTCAATATTAATCTGTAGGAAAAGTAAAACTCTTCCGGTTGGGTCACATTTAAAGAAATCTTTAAAAAAATTATACCATAGGATAGAACATCAAACTTGCTACAACAATATTTTTCCCTTAAAAAACTGAGAAAACTATATTTAAATTTTTAATTATTTGCGAGAAATTCTAGTATATTCTTTTTTTAATCGCAAATAAAAACGAACATAATTTTTTTTTAAATCATCCATAACATTCTAGAGAATTTGCTGTTCTATCACGTGGTATAGTTCTTTTTAAAAGGATTCTTTAATAAATGTGAGCCGGCCAGGGTGAATTTTATTTTCCCAATAGGTTAACATTGAGGAAAAGAATCCAATATGACAGGTACAGACTCAATAATAATGTTTTATCCCAATTTAAGTTTTTTTTTGGCTCAAATTTTGGAATTGTTATGCTTTCCGAACTACGAGGCTCATCCAGAAAGTAAGTTTCCCCTATTTAAAAAAAAAAAAAAAAAAAAAAAAAAAAAAAAAAAAGAACTCACACTTTCACGGACATACTTATTGGCAACAAGTACAGCAATGTTTCAGCTAATTTTCAACATAGCTACCACCAGAATTGAGACATTTGTTGTATTGTGGGATCAACTTTTGTATACCTCTGTCGTAGAACTCTGTCTCCAGTGAATGGTACCAGCCTTCCTGTCTCAGAACACTGTCATCCCTTTTCGTACCGACAGCGTCTGTTTGAATTTGGTCTTGATCGAAGATCCACTAGGATGCCAATGCATTGACTGCTGCTTGGTTTCCGGGTTAAAGTGAGAGATCATAGTCTCATTGCCCGTGATTATCCTGTCGAGGAACTCGTCGCCGTCATCGTGATACTGTAGCAGAAGTGTCATTGCTGCTTCTAAGAGTTCAATTTTGTGTTCGGGTGTCAGTTTCGGCTCATAGACCTGACAAAGCTGACGATGAATTTCAAATGGCGCAATAATTTGTGCATTCAAGATCACCAACCGAACATTGCAGGTGGCGGGAGAAGGAATTAGAGTTTCCATTTCGGACCACTGCTACCCCTCAACTGGCACGAATTGGGACTTTTCCAGCTGGTATATGATTAACACTTCATAGATCTGTTACGCACGCGCAATTAACATGGGGAATCACTTTTACTTTAAAGGGGAAAACATCGGGAAATTTACTTTCTGGATGAGCCTCGTATATTAAAAGCACATAGACTAATGATCCCAAAATTGAGTTCGTTGGCATATATAGAACAGCTTGTTTGTGATTACGAAAATTGGTCTGATTTCAAACCCTATTTCTGTCTTACAGGTATTGCTTTCCATTTATCTTTATAAGAAAAAAAAATAGTTTCATAGTCAAAACTTCTTCAGGGCTGAAAGAAGTAAAATCTAAAGCACAAGATTCTAGAAATACTTGTTTTAACCCCTTAACTGTGCCATTTACTTCAGAAATTACATCAGAAGTGGATTTTTTTGTAGCTAATTTGCAGACATATATCACTGAAACGGTTATAAAAGAAAATTTTGAATAAATAAAATAATTGCTATATTTTATTTTGACATGCATACCAAAAACTATATGAATTTTTGTAAAAAAGAAATCATTTTGAATTTAGCTTAGTAGAAACTTTAATTTTTTTCCTTTTCCGGAGTTAGTTCGAACATAACAAATTTTGCTATTTAAGATGTCCGAACAAGATTCGGATGACATGAGTAAGTTGTTAATTTATATGTCACAAATTTTGAAAAACTTGCATTTTCCTCCTGTCTGAAGTCAGCTAGGCCATAACAAACTTTTCACATTCGAGCTGCCCGAACAAGATTCGGGTGATATTAGTAAGTTGTTCATCTGTATATCACAAATTTTGAAAGACTTGAACTTTTCTTGTGTCTGAAGTGAACTCGGGCATCAAGAATTTTGTATATTCAACTTTCCCAAAAAAGATTCGGGAGACACAGTAACTTGCCAATTTATATATTTTAAGGTGCATTTTCT
>CM063501.1:182529569-182582069 GCA_032207245.1 Pardosa pseudoannulata
TTTTTTTATTTTCAATAAGAATAAAGACTATCATTTGTTTTTACATAACTTCATAAATTTTCATATAATTTTGCTTTAAGGATTGACTAGAAAGATTCTTGAATTTTGTAGATTAAATAACTTAAGCTTCAAAAGTTATATTTATGATTTTCGGGTCCCAAAAGTCAGGGGGCCGAGGTTAGTTAGTCAGGTTAGTTAGGGGTTACACTTATATTTCTTTCTAAATACAAAATTTTCATTTTTAAAAACGGGATACAAAAGGCAGCTGGACATGTAAAATCTTTGCCGGGTATCGCGAGGCCAGCGAGCGATTGCGGTCTTAAAACTGCATGTACGAAATAAAATTGCAAGTATCTTTAATACTCCCTATACGCTTACTACATTCATCTGTAAACGTAAAATAAATGTTTTCCTGATCTTCAGAAGGGAAAAAAAGCTATTAATAGAACTGAACTCTTAAATCCCAAGGGAATCACTCTCAGCAAATTAACATGCCCCAAAGAAGTATCCGGACGTAAGCAAAATTCTTTTTCCTTAAAACTTGTCTTTCCTAATTCCTTCCAGATTTCCTTAAAGGTTAGGAAAGTCGTCCCTCTCTTCCTTTTCGAAGATATAAAAAAAGAGAGGAGATAACTATCTCCAATAAATCATAAAACTGAGTTACGGAGGAATATAAAAATGAAAGAATAAAATTTATTTGAACGACTCGCAGTCGCATACATAACTTTTTTTATGATCGTTACTGTTATCGAGGATTAACTTAACAGTATATCGTTAATGTGGAAGGATTAGACTTTTTGAAAGCATGTGAAACTATTTTTTTTTTCTGTCTTGTGGGTGCAAACATATTAATAACGGATTTGGAAACTGTCTTTGTACGGGGGTGGATGGGGTACGTTCCTTTACAGATTACGTCGTAATAAATGAGGCATTTTGAAAGACATAAAAAGATATAGGGGTTGTTTTTGTTGTTCCTAATGTCACTTGAACAAACTCGTGAACTGGAGGTTACTGGATTTAAAAGGAAGGGCTGTTTCTTTCGTTATGGAAAGCACAGCTGGAATGGAAGAATGACTATTTAGGAAAGTCGAACCTCGCGTAATTTAGAAGCAGGAAACAAGCAGTAGATCACTAGGCTTGACGCCGGACAATGGTCGAATGGAAAAGCGCTGATCTTCATTACCGGAGTCCGCGGGTCCGATTTCCGCTGCTGGCAGGGATGTTCGTAGAGGTTCGGAATTGGCTTTAAGCAGTAGGTCCCGGTCTAATTTTTCCTCATCAGCAAAACAGTAGACGGTGGTGATCGAAACCACTAAATTTGACTGGTGACCAAAAGTGAAGTTTCTAGATTTTTTTTCTGCCTTGTGGCTTCAAAAATATTAATAAAATACTTAGAAAATGTTTTTGTATTGCATTGAAAGAGTTACCTTAATTTGCAGATTACGTCGGAATAAATAATACATTTTGAAAAATATAAAAATATATGGGGGTGTTTTTGTTTTTTCTGATGTCACTTATACAAGCTGGTGGATTGGAGGCAGAGCCGTAACTAGGGCGTGGCAAAAGTGGCATTTGCCAGGAGCGCATCAGTCATAGGGGCGCCGCACCGTGAGGAAAATGGGGTCCGACAGAAGACAATTCGCCTCAAAAAGAAATAAGGAAAAGTTGGAAAATTTTTTTTTTTATTACAGAATCAGATTTTATTTTTAAAATCCAATGTGTTTACTGTTTTTAGAATTCTCTTATTTTTTTTAAATACTCCTAGAGACTAAACTTGTTATCGATTCTTACAAAATGTTTACGAAACACTTCTAATATGCCTTTATATAAATTTGGGTATTCGTTTGAAATTTTGAATTTATTAAAGTTATTAAAACTAAATTTAAATTTAGAAAATCATCATTTTTTTATGAAAATTCAACGTAGAAATAAAAAAATATTAAAAATATAAATATTAATTAATTTTGCTGATAAACTATCCAGTTTATCAGCAAAATAATACTTTTAGAGAGTTCGAAAATATTTTTAAGTATTAATAAAATAAATATAGAAGAAAAAATGAAAATTAATATTCTAGAAACATTTTAAAAATTAACAAAATATTTTGAGTTTATTCTAAATATATGATATAGAAAAGAACAATTATATATTTTCTCACTCTATTGGGTGGTAGGGGCGCAGATCAGTTTTTTGCCACGGGCGCTAAAGGACCTAGTTACAGCCCTGATTGGAGGCTACTCGATTTAAGGCAAAGGGCTGCGTCTTTCGTTTTGGAGAGCACCTAAACTGTGAAAGTACGACTTTTTTAGCTAAAAGTGGGCAATCGTAATTTAGAAGCAAGGAACAAGCAGAGGATCACTAGACTTCGATTCCAGCTGCTGGTATATGTTCATAGCTGTTCGAAATCGGCTTTAAGCAGTACGTCCCGGTATCATTAGCCCCCGTGAGTAAAACAGTAGATCGTAGTGCTCCAAATCACTAGATTTGACCAGTGACCAAAGTAAAGTTTCATGATTTTTTTTGCCTTGTGGCTTCAAAAATATTAATAAAATATTTAGAAGATGTTTTTGTATTGGATTGAAAGAGGTACCTTTATTTGCAGATTACGTCGGTATAAATGATACATTTTGAAAAATATAAAAATATATGGGGGGAGGGTTGTTGTTTCTGATGTCACTTGGACAAGCTGGTGGATTGGAGGCTACTCGATTTAAGGCGAAGGGATGCTTCCTTCGTTTTGGAGAGCACCGCAAAGGTGAAAGAACGACTTTTTAGCTAAAAGTCGGCTCTCGTAATTTAGAAGCAGGGAACAAATAGAGGATCACTAGACTTGACACCGAGCTGCGTCCGAATGATCGAACGCTGTTCTTCGGTGGACTAATTCACGGGTTCGACTCCTGCTGTTGGCATATGTTCGTAGCTGTTCGAAATCGGAAAGTCTATTGGTTTGGTTTAACCTGGTTTGGAGAACTACAGTCTATTGTTTTACTCACGACGGCTAATGAGACCGGGATAAGCACAACCAATGCACGTTCCGAAAGAGTATCCCCCGCACTTCCGGAAACTGCATTGGTTGTACTTATTTGTCTAGATTGTCTACATTTTTTTTGTTATTTTAAATTTTATGGGCGGAATGTTGACTTGGCCCCTGCGTAACGCATTGTTGCCAGACGGCCAGACCGAACCAGCAGTTCAACACCCTACACCTGACTTTGGGTGTGTGGCTGGTTACAGATAGTACACGACTTTAAGCAGTAGGTCCCGGTCTCATTAGCCATCGTGAGTAAAACAGTAGACCATAGTTTCCAAACCAAGTTAAACGAAAACACTAGACTTGACCTGTGACCAAAATTGAAATTTTATGAGTTTTTTTCTTCTGCTTTGTGGGTTCAAAAATATTAATAAAAGATTTAGAAGATGTCTTTGTATTTGGTTGAAAGAAGTACGTTTCCTTGCGTATTACGACGGAATAAATAAGATATTTTGAAAAATATAAAAGAAAAGGTGGGATGTTAAAAAAATCCCTGAAAAATAATTTTAAATTTTTCTTTTATTTTTGTATTATTATTGCTTAAAGGTATATTTCAAATATATTTGGTTATTCTTTTGCACATCGATTGAATAGTTAATTCGTAGGCTATATTCTTGAGTCTATATATAGAACTTTCAAAGAACATTCATGCTTTCGAAAATTAAATTGAGTTTAATAATCCTAATAAAGACGAAATTCAAAGAGGGTGCTCAGGTTTAGTTTATTATATGATAAATGAATGTGCTGTAAACATGCTTAGGATTTATGACAAATGAAGTCTAAAGGAGAATTTTATTATTAACAAAAATTACTTAAAGAATTAATTTTACAGAAGTGAGAATTAATTTTAAGATAAACATTTAATACGATCAATTTCCTTATACTTCAATTTACATAGTATAAATTTTAGAAATTCTTAGTTAATAATTTTTAAAAACTTTGTAACATCTATCTTCCTTTTAGGTTAAGAAAGTTGTATTTTTTCATGAAAATTCTACGTATAGACATAAAAACATTTTCTTTGAAATAACGAATTGATCTAGCGACAAAATAATACCAAATATGTTCACTAGATATTTTGCAGTACTAACAAGGCAAAAATAAAAGAAAAAAATTGAAAATTAGTTAGCAAAGAGCATTTTAAATACGTATAAAGTCTTTATTAAAATCAAATATTTTATTCTGAATAATTTATCTGATTTAAAAAAAATCTTTAAATGTAATTTGTTTAGCTATACTTCAGTGCATATGTAGACAAAGTTTTTTAAATTTAAGCCCGTAATTTCTAAAAACATTTTCTAACGTCTACCGTTCCCTTAGGTTTTGAAAAATTTGTTTAATAGGTAAAGGTATTTTTTTCCACCCGGTAAGAAAACAGCCGAGCGTTTGACAAGAAATAACGAGGGAAGTTAACGTTTGACCTTTAAAATGCTTTCCAGATTGTTTCCTAAAGAAATGAGTTATTTGTCAGTAATTTTCAAAATTGTCGCAATCTCAGATGAGAATAGTACAAGAGAATTAATACAAGGTATAAACACAACATGTTTAAATGGTTCATATAAAAGGTATTTGTAAGTTCATTTATAATAGAAAGATAAATTAACAGGACAGCGGACGTTGCAATGCGTTTATAAAAATTAATGAATGAAACTTTATATACATACACAAGAAATAACTAAATAATTGAAAATAATTACAAATAAAATAATATAATTATAGATATATATTTATACTTAACTATTTGCCTGTTTTGAACAGTAAAATTGATATACAGATCTAATGATTCCTACGTTTGTATATGACATGAGATATACAATGAACTAAACAAGAAATAACTAAATAATTGAAAATAATTATAAATAAAATACTATAATTATAATTATGTAATTATACTTAGCCATTTGCGTGTCTTGTGGGTATGTATGACATACAGATCTAATGCTTCATACGCTTGTATATCACATGTCATACACAATGAACTATAGTAAAAATAAATAAACAATTGGAAATAATTATAAATAAAATACTATAATTATAATTATACAATTATACTTAGCCATTTGCGTGTCTTGTACATTACTTATGATATACAGATCTAATGCTTCATACGTTTGTATATCACATGTGATACACAATGAACTATAGAAGAAATAAATAAACAATTGGAAATAATTATAAATAAAATACTATAATTATAATTATATAATTATACTTAGCCATTTGCGTGTCTTGTATGTACATATGATATACAGATATAATGCTTCATACGCTTGTATATCATATGTGATACGCAATGTAATTTACAAGAAATAACTGAACAATTGAAAATAATTAAAAATAAACCATAATTATAATAATATAATTATATTATAATAATAATATAATGCAGTTATAATTAATATTTATATTATTTGTAATTATAATAATAATACTATAATTATAATAATATAATTATACTTAGACTTTTTCGTGTCTTGTACGTTACATATGACATACAGATCTAATACTTCATACGCTTGTATATCACGTGTGATACAGAATGAACTATATTTTAAGATGAAAATAAATTTCGTAACTCAATTAACTTGTTAAATTCAGTTATATTTTTCTGCTAAGCGTATGAAATATAATGTAGTTGGTCGTACGAGAAATAATTATTTTCTTATATGGGAGACAGCCAAAGGATTAAAAATAATAAAAATCACATTAAATATGCTTAAAATGCTTAAAAGGTAGATATTTATTAGTCCGTGAAATAGACTCCTAGACTTTTATGAAAAGAGTTTGTAGTTAATACTTGTGATAAAATTTTTATTGCAACAAAAAATAATCGATGATTAACTATAAAATGATCACATATGTACCTAATCTATTATTTAATCCAAAGATAAAAGAAAATTATTTACATAATATCTAAGTTCAACGAGAAAATGTATGAAAACAATGCAGACGATACTTAAATAATTTAAAACTAGAAATGATTAAATGAGATGGTTAAAGGAATGACGTCATAATTCTAGAAAAAATGTTATTGTTACCTATTTATTATGTGACAAATTGATAAATTTAATCACCTGCTCTTAACCGGAGAAAATAGGATTTGAAATAATTTCATTAAATTCTAGAAAAGGGGGAAGGAGTGGATTTCGAACGTTGCTAACCCTAACTCATCAAGAATCCAATATGGATGCTTGTATCCATTCAAGGTACAACCGCTTGATAAATTCGAGGACAGACGGACAGATCACTTAGGCTATTATTATATAGGGGATATATATATATATATATATATATATATATATACATATATATATGTATACATGTATATATATGTATATATATGTATATATATGTATATATATATATATATATATATATATATATATATATATATATATATATATATATATATATATATATATATATATATATATATATATATATATATATATATATATATATATATATATAATATATATATATATATATATATATATATAGTATATATATATATATTAGGAATGCTTGGTAAACATTTTGTATAAATCTTTGAAAAATGAAGTCGAATGGGGCATTTTAAGAATTAGATAAATTTTATAAAAAGAGAGGCGTACAAAAGTATTAATGGATTTTAAGGAAAACTTAATGGGATTAATGTACTTATAATGCGTTTAATGTATTTACATATATTTAAATTTTTGAAATTCTATGTTAGTAATTTATTGAAACAGTTACTAACATTCACCATCCCTTTAATAAACGTAATTCTAATATAGACATCGAGAATAATGTTAAAAAATAGCTATAGAAATGACAGTGGTAATATCAGTCGAACCTGATTTGGATAGCTACGATCTACTCTTATGCAATACGAGGGTTAATGAAACGGAGACCTACTACTTAAAGCCGATTCCAAATGGCTACGAGTATCTATTCCCCAGTCGGATTTGACCACTCGAACTCAAGTTGCGAAGATCAGTGCTCTAACCATTCGGTCATCTTTCGACCAGTTGAGCCTGAAGATGAAGGGACTAAAAGAATATTTTCATACTAACCAAAAAAAAAACAGCAAAATACAAATAGGATGACTTTAAAAATAAGCACATAAAACAAAGTAATTACATCATAGCTGTAGAGTATTATTTTGATGTCTTTTAAAGTTAATGAGTATTTTTATGCAGAAAGGTACATTTCGAACAACCCAGGGCACAAGTACACACTCACTCAGAAGCACACATGACAATAATATGAAGTGGTGCATTCATTTCCTACAAATAAACCCACTATCTTCTCTTGCCTGGTTCTAGAAAAAGGGTAAACTTCTTTCCAAACAGGAAGGTCTCCAGAGAAAATTGTTTACCTTTTTTCTTGTAATTTATCGCGATATTTACTGCTTCTAAATCAGGAAATCAATCAAGCATCGACTGCTCAGAGCCGACAGGATTCATTTTTTATAATATTTGATTTCTTGGCTTTGTTCCAGCATCGATTTGAATTGGTTCTGCGATAAAGTGTCTGTGCCGTTGGACAACTGTGTGTACCGAACGCTTCGCACAAGCATACTATATATAGGTACATATATGGTTGCAATTTTTATGGAATATATATATATATATATATCGCAGTATGGTAGCACCCTATGTTTCAGTTTTCACCCAGCCAAAAATAAGTGTTGTGAAAACGCCCCGAAAACTATGAAGACGGAAAACAAATACCCATCTCCACTAATGATATATCCTTATAACTTATACTAATGAAACGTGCCATCAAATTGTGAGAAATCCTACGCTCAAGCTATAAAGAATGATACAAAATACGAATCAGCAATTAAACTCAATAAATATACTGTTAACAATCAACTTAAATCATCCACTGTGAATAAAAATAATTTCTCTCGCATGAGTTAGTTGAACTGCTAAATGTTTTCTGTGTTAAATTAAAGACAGCGACTGGCCTCAGTGATAGATAAACTATACTAGATGAGGTTTATACTAATTCATTTTCATCTTAAATTCACCCTTTTTGTATTATTTTTCTCAGCACAAACTAGTCTATAAAATGTCATTACCAGTTTCTGCAGTATTAAAGGGCTTGGCCCAGGTGACACCATTTCCATCACTTTCTGTGAACGCTTCTGTGAATTAGTGGCAGAACATTTGGAATCAGGGATTAGTATTCCTCGCAGAAGAGTCGTTTTTTGTGTGACGACTTTGAACTGTTGAAAAACGCCATGTTGGATATTTAAGGAATAAAGTCCTGTGTTCAGTTTAGTGTTGGTTCTACAGAAGATGTTCTCAACTTCATTAGTGTTTGTCTTCACACACACACATATAGGGCCGGGCCAGTATGTGTACAGATCATACAAGCAAGCAGGTGCCAAATTCTTACGGCGACCGATGAAATAAAGACGTTAAAAATATATACACGCATATATATATATATATATATATATATATATATACATATATATATATACTATATATATATACTATACACATATATATATATATACATATATATATATATATATATATATATATATATATATATATATATATATATATAATATATATAAGATAAATGAAAACTCGACGTGAGAAAGGTGGAGATAGAAAGTAAAAGTTCTTTCGCAGCTTCCAGAAAGCTTCATTCTCAATGCGAACAAACTCATTGGCTTCTAAAACGATACTCAACTCTTAACATGCTTCCACACAAACAATACTTTTTAACATTGTAAACAACCGATGTTATTAGTTGTACATTATAGCAGTACATCTTTTATGATATTTTCAAGAGAGCCTTGCGGTTAATCTTCTGGATTTTTTTTCGCCACTAAAATATCCAATGAAATATCCTTACCACACCCCTCAAAATAACTTCGTTAGAATAAAAACACAAAAAAACCTCATCTCTAGCTTGTTATCTCTCCGACAGCAATTAGGAATGGAGTTATACAAAGCTAAATGAGCTTAATTAGTGGGAAATCAAAATGACTCGACAAAAATAACTTAATTGCTACGCAATTTTTTTAATCGAACCCGTACATGGTAAGAATCCATTTGCATCAAGCATATTTTTTTTAAATAAAAATTAATTTCGTCCTCCCACGATTTGCATTTAATTATGAATTTTTCCTTTCAAAGGAGAAGTGCATAAAGAGAGAAACATCACCTTAAAAATTAGAGGAGATGTAAGTAAACCTTCATACATTACAAGAGGGCTTTTAAACGAGATTAAAAGAATTCCTCGTCTTGCCTCTCCTGAATATAATGTAGGTACACCGGATAGTTTTTTGGCTAAAAGTTAACAAGATGCGTATTGTTCAACTAGCAACAAAAATGGCTTTTTTAGTCCCTTTCTAATGCAACTGACAATACCGACATATATCTTCATGATCAACACAGCTACGAAGTTGTTACTCATTTAGAACTAATCGGCGAGCACGTGTAGCTTATGGAATGCTAGGGACGCGAGTAAAATTACCCCCACTGGATCCTCTTAATTTAGAAGCAGGTACAAATCAAAAGACCCACAGACTTAGTGGGCCGCCTCCAGAGCTATCACTTGAACTTAAAAGACATAACAACCACCAACTTATTTTATGTACCACAGCTGCCATTAATGAACACTGTGGATCATTTGCTGGCTCGAACCTGAAACTGACAGCTCTCCGGTTATGAGATCAACGCCTTTGCCGATTGAGTAACCGAGGTTCATAATGTATGACTTAACATCATGAAAAAAATGAGTAGATGGTTCAAAAAGTATGGTAAGGAGTCTTTTAAAAAATTATCCGAGAAATCCAAGAGATAAAAAGTCGTAGAAAGGTGTTTGGGCCGATTTGGTTTTTCCAATATAGCCTCCATGGGATTCAAATAATTTGTTCCATTTTGCATACAAATCTATCAAAACCAGAAGAAATCAGGGCTCTCGTCGCTGCACCACTTATCACTAGAACCGCATAAGTTTTGGTATACTTAACCCTTTAACTGTGAAGGGCGTATATATACGTCTTGCAGTCAACTCTTTAACTGTTTTGGGCGTATATATAAATCATTCTGCAGTACGTTTCTTTCAATTAAGTTAGTCACTTTTTGAGGAAATTGGACACAAAATAGTTTTTAATCCATCCCATGGTTTTAGTGTTAATGATAGTATCCTGACATTCGACATCGATTTAGAAATTGTTATATTGATTTATGGTATACTTTTCCTATGTAACTTTCTTCATGCTCTCTTCCTCTGTGAACTAGCTCATACTATTGCTAACCGTAATTGTGTAGATCAGGCGGGAAAGTTGAGACGCTGGTAGTGCGCTGGACATGACAGAAGGGACGTATGCCATGGTCTGAGAGAGGTGCGGATTTAGTAATGATATATATGTATGCGAAGAGGAACGAGAGAGGTATCTTGATAATACATCTGAAGAACAGCCGTATCTGTACAATACAATAAAAATCATTCTTGGTGGACCATGTGTTTAAATTTCTGCATTGTTGGTATCTAGTAACTCCCACGCGTTATAGGATATATCTGAAGTAAGTTTATTTTCCACTCTGTAAATTTCATGGTATCATCATAATAAGAATGCCTTACTAGGCATGTATAAAATGGTTGGAAGAGATGAAAATTTCTTGGTGCGAGAACCGGACTTCAGGAAAGAGTGCCAAAATGTTTCTTTGTTCGTCTCGCACGTCTGTTTTCCTTACTGGAATTTCTTCCAGCCTATCCCCACTTTTTTTTTTTTTTTTTTTTTTTTTTTTTTTTTTTTTTTTTTTTTGCTTTACACTTTATCTATAAACTTCCACTAGTGGATGATGAATTTCTGCTGGAGAGGTGTTCTTTAAACACGAAAATTATTACATGCCTACTTTAATAGCTGACAATGTATCTGTCAACGCCTACATCTCCTATCTCGAATTTACGACTCTACCAACTCCAAGTACCAGTGACATTTAATTTTTGTGATTGTTTATTGTACCTAGACAAGGAATTTCTTTCACTCGAAGAATATGTGCACCAGTAAGAGCTCTTGTTAATTTGCTTTTTGAACCATCTACATAAAATCTCATGTAGACAGAACATGACTTAATTGTACGCCCATTATATATATTATTATGTATCTTTTGTTATTTTGTTTAGTGCATCATCAGAATTATCATTTGTACATTCTCCTCAAGATTCAGAGGAGCGTTTCTCAAGGTAACCACGATCTTTAACTAGAGCTCAAGTAATCTCTCGGTCAATCACGGCGTTAATAGTCATTATATTGAGACTTTTCGTTATATATATACAGTGTGTTTAAAAAATGACAGGTATATTTGAAAAATCAATAAAAACTAAACGGGCGGAGATAAAAATACACCGTTTATTGCAGTGGCGTGCGGTAGGTGTTCATGTAGGGTGTGCAGAGAGCAACAACAACACTAATAATAAAACCATAAAAATGTACATTAAACACTTCCTTAACGTTTATTATTCATTTGTACACATAATCCATTAGTCTATCCTTATTACTAATAAAATAACGAAAAGCTTATATTTCCACGAAAAACTTATATTTTCAGCAAACGTAGCACTACACGGCGCCCGCCGCTGCGGTGCCTCATCAGGATGCTTATTGGTGCCGACAAACCGACAAACAGTCCCGTCCACGTGCAGAGGATTTCGCTGCACGCTGGCGCAATAGAACGAACTGTTTTTCGTTCGGTCAGCGGATTAAATTATATTTATTAATTGTTTTTAACATTTGGAAATCATATATTCTGCGAAAAACATCTTCACAATTTTCAAAAACAAAACCAGGGATATGGTGTTACAGATATAACTTATATACTGTCTGTAAAACACAATGAATGGTAAAATTTGGACTGTTCTGTTAGAATTCGTTTCTTTTTTGTCTAACAAAACAAAACTTTTTTTCAGCGAATTATTTCTATAACTATAATACATCCCCGAAATTACTTTACTACACTAAAACATTTTCCTTTATATTGATGAAATACTTCTTTTATATTTCCATGAAAACAAAATCTTACAATATATAAATTTAAACATTAACCGTCTGCAAAATCGTATGGCCAATTAATCCGTTAAAAAACCAAAAGTGCTTCGGCACGTAAGTCCTCTCTCTAATACAACGCTTAATAAACCGTACTTTAAGATGATTCTGAATGCCAAGAGCAGGAAAAATAGCTGCACTAGCCTCAGTGCTATAGTAAGTTGTGCTTTTCCAGTAGCCCATACATATAAAGCGTGATTTTCTATCAGTGCGCAGTGCGTACACATAAAAATTTCTTATGTTTGTTTGCTTTTGAACACGCTACGTGGTGCAGCACCTAGTACCGCACGCACTGCGAGAATACAAGCAAGCAAATCAACATGATATTTGAATATATTATAAATAATATTTATTATATACTATATAAAGATAGGTAGACAAAGGTGCAGAAATTTATTGTCTGTCATAATTTTGCTAGGGTGTGAAGTGCACACCCTGCACATATGGACCGCACGTCACTGGTTTATTGCAATATGCTTCGGAGAACAGTAAATTTTCAGGCAAACACACTTTCAAAATTAGTTACAATGTATCACAACAGATGGCGCTGCAAACTGAAATAATCTACTATATTTTCCACAATTCACTATGAGCACAATAATATGGCTTAGTCTCAGGACGGAGATATCAGAAACTCATGTAAACGTCTCAGGCCGGGCAATCTTCTTTTATAAGGAATAAACCATTTTTTCAAAGCAAACTTGCAATCTGTGAACAGCATAAAGATGACTTACAGAGTCGCGATCTTACAGACTGCGCTTTCTTCTATATCTTTCGCCGAACGATGGTCGAATGGTTAGGGTGCTGGCCTTCGGAACCGGAGTTCGTGGGTTCGAATCCCACTATGGCATGGATGTTCGTAGCCGTTCGGAATCGGCTTTAAGCAGTAGGTCCCGGTCTCATTACCCCTCGTGTTGGAAAAAGTAGACCGTAGAGCTCCAAAACCAAACCAAACTTCTATATCTTTCAAATCGCCGTCTGTTGTTGAAAATTGTAACTATTTTCAACTATTATATTGTCTGAAAATTTACTGTTGTCCCAAGCATATTGCAACAAACGGTGTATTTCTTTCATTGCCCGTTTAGTTTTTATTGATTTTTCAAATATACTGGTCATTTTTGAAACACCCTGTATGAAGATCATTCTAGATTACAATACTTCCTTTACATCGTGCCAGGAAGTAATAAACAGCAAAAATTCAAAACTATTCACCATAAATAGGTTTTTATTTTATTTTCTAAAAATGGTCTTTAAAAACATTGTTTCAAATGTTTAAAAAATTGTTACAACTGCATATTAATACTTCAGTATATTTCAGCTGTAATATTGTAGATCGGTAAAGTTAATGGAGATTTTTCGTTGCATAGAGGGCGATGTTGTACAGCTTGATGATGTACTATTCCTAAAAACAAAATATTAACATTTTCTGCTAATCATTTTATTAAAATTTTTATAGAAATTTTAGAATTCAATCAAAAGAGCACATCAATATATTATTCTAGTTTGTTAGATATTACATAACACTAAAAGCTGTTAAACCAAAATTCAGTGAGGCATGGTCAAAATGAACATTTCAGGTGAGATCTAAAGACTGAAAATTTTCGTGATTGCAATAGTTTTCTATTTTGTACAAGGTAGACTATAAAAATGACGAACTTTACGAATTTTTCTACCGGCTATTATATACATATATGTATACATGTAAACATACATACATAAATACACACAAAATACATACATACATACATTGTCACGTAGTGGCTTAATGGTGAGCACAATCATACACACACAGGAAGAAAAGCTAATCTAATTTATTAACTCAACTGAAAGTGCGAAGTACAATTGCAAGTTCTGCACAACTCTCCACTCTGTGACTGAGAGATCTTTGGCTTTTACAGCAGTAGGGAAAGTTTCAGAAATCGTCTGGGAAAGCGATGAAAGTTTTACTGCGAAACGCAAATAGCGAATATTCTAGAATACTTTTCTGGAAAACTAAAGAAAGTTCCAGAATCTCATGGGACACAAAATAGAGTAAAACATAGAGAAAGGAATTAAATATATATTTGCACTGATTTTAAACCCTGCCGTCGAACTCACGACCTCTTGATTACGAGACTAGTGTGATGACATTTTGGCTATGGAGACTATTTAGATGAGATGCTTCTTTTCAATGCGGCAATATATAAAAATATAACTATGCATACATGCATACAAATACACTCAAGAACCAAAACATTTTGACCACCTGTCAATAACGAGTTATCCCCCACCTTTGGCGCGCAATACAGCTTCAACCCGCTTTTGCAAGAATGCCACAAGTCCTTGGTAGATGGCTGGAGACAAATTGTACCAGATGTTTAAGCAATGGTTACGCAAATCCAAGATATTGCGAATGGGTGGTCTTTGAACTCTGAGCTGCCGTACCATGACATCCCAAATGTGTTCTATCGGATTGATATCCGGCGAATTAGCTGGTCAGGAAATTAACTGGAATTCAGCATCATGTTCCTGGAACCACTCCAACACAACTTTAGCCTTGTGACACGGGGGGGGGGTTGTCCTGTTGGAACATTCCATTTCCAGCTGGAAAAACAGAGGCCATGAAAGGGTGCAACTAGTCCGCAATGATGTTCAGATACCCTGTAGCATTCATGTTCTTCCCTACCATAAACACAGGTCCCAGAGACGTACAAGAGAATGTCCCCCAAAGCATAATACCGCCACCACTGGCCTGTGTATGACCTACTGTACATCGAATGAGCAACTGTTCGCCTGGAAGACGGCGTATCCTGACACGGCCATCGGCTGGATGAAGGGCAAACCGTGATTCATCTGACCAGACAACTCTCTCCAACTGATTCATGGATCAGTCGCGATGTTCCCTGGCCCAGCGTAGGCGCAGTTGGCGACGACGCTTGGTCATCAAAGGCACACGAGTGGAATGTTTTCTGTGTAGCGGCATATCCAACAGTGTGCTACGATACTATTCTACTTGGCCCTGCATTGTATTGGGTTGTCAGCTGAGCCACTGTCTGGCTCCGGTTTTGCTTCACCATGCGATACAGTCTCCGACGAACTTTTTCTTTGATTGCGTGGGGATGTCCAACACCATGTCATGTACTGCTGGTTTCACTGTCATTCATCCACTTGGCATAAGTACTAACAACTGTAGATCGCGAACAACCCACGAGTCGTGCAGTTTCGGAAATACTTGTTCCAAGCCTTCGAGCCATTATCATCTGCCCTCTATCAAAATCTTTTAGATCCACAGCCTTTCCCATAACACACAGAAATAAGTGAAAGAATGATTCTTCAGACTCTCCAACAGCAGTTAAATACCACTTCCATCTGATCACGTGCCTAACCACGTCATCCAGGCGAGTTCATTGTAAAATGTAGGGGTGGTCATAATGTTTTGGCTCTTGAGTGTATGTATATATATATATGTATATATATATATAATATATATATAATATATGTATGTATATATATATATATTTATGTATATATATATGTATATATATATATATATATATATATATATATATATATATATATATATATATATATATATATATATATATATATATATGATAAATGATCACACCTTCGAAAAAGTTATCGATTTTAAATATCTTGGAACAACGGTCATTTTGTTTTAAATTTATGTTTGGTTAAATGTATTATAGTTAGAGTTTTTACTTTAAATATAATTTGAAAAATATAATAATTCAGTAATTTGAACAAAAAAACTGAATTGGGATAATGCAGATGAAGTTTGGTCTATACAAGCTATATTGAATTCCTCTCTCTCAAAGACAGTAACATACACAATGTAACAAATAACGTATGAGAATATTAAAATTCCCTCTAGCTGGCTTGCTTTTGAAGAATTTTAAAATAAGCATACCACGTGAAGGAACAGCAAATTTTCTATGATGCTACCTTTTTATTTATTTATTTATTTTTTAAATTTGTTTCCTTTAAGTATTCTTATTTGAGTTTAAAACACAGTTTACCAACATGTGTCATAAATAATTTCAAATTAAATATATTTTTCTGATTTTTTATTTATTTCTTGTTGTTTTAACAAAACAACAAAAATTTTGGTTGCAAACAAAAATTTGGTTTTGCTAACAAAATTTTTTGTTGTTTTAAGTAAAATAAAAGATAGCATTCTAGAGAATTTTCTGTTCAATGAGTTCATATAATTTTTACATAAGAATTCTTTAATGAGCCAGCTAGAGAGATTTTTTTTTCTCAACAGGTTAACATTTAGCGACTGAAATCCAATATGGTAGGTACAAACCCACCTTAATGGGTAGTTTAGTTGGCATAATAGGATCATCATAATTATCGCCAAATTTTTATACACTCATATACTTATGTAGTTTTATAATAGTGTTGTATTTTTAGTTTCGTTTTATGAAAAGCATTATGGTAATTGAATGTGATTATAATATATTAGGTTACTTTTCATTATCCAAGTGAAAGGATACATTTCTAAATATTACCAAATGTATTACCTTTTTATGTTATGCGCTATCTAAAATTAAAATAGCATTGAAGAATGTTTTTAAAAGACTATGTGACATCATTAATTTTGCATACCCAAAGGCTAGCTACGAATCGGCTAGTTGTTTACATTTATAAAATTTTGAGCACATAATAATCTTTAGGCTTAATTAACACTTTAGACTTAATGAAATGTTCACACACTGAAAATTTTATAAAAATAATCCAAAAGCCTAGATATATTTTTACACATATTATTTTGTGATAGGTTTTGAGCACATGAATACACATATTATACAATGTACCTGCTAATTTTATTTTACTAATAGATATAGGATGGAAAAATATAATTTTCTTTAGGAAATCTATTCTTTCTCAGAAAAAGTATTGATATAGCAAAATTCAATAATTTACAATTTTCCTTCACAAAGGTGAATGTAATTCCATATACTTTGTACTCTGGAAATGTAATTGTAGGTCATTCTATAGATATATGCTGTTGGAACACAAAAATCACTCCAACAGGAAATATCAGCTTATTAGTACCCCGCACTACTTTTTCAGAGCTTCTGGTATCGCTAAGCAGCAGTGTGTTTTCCCTGAAATTCTGAGCGTATTCGGAGTTAAATATATTATTAACCACCAGCCTATAATTTCAAATTATATACCTTATCCTAATCAATAAAAAATTCAGGGGACAAAAATGGAGGAGATATCTATGTTTTCATAGTCATCAAGAGCCACAAGTAAGTCGTTTAGGGAATATCAGGTTATTAGCAGCCAGCCTATAATTATAAATTGTGCACATTGTCTTAATCAGTAAAAATTTCAGGGAGTCTAATATGGAGGAGATATCAACGTTTTCATAATCATAAAAAGCCACAAAGTGAGTCGTTTAGGGAATTCAGGTTATTAGCCGCCAGGCTATAATTCTAAATCATGCACCTTATACAAATCAGTAAAAATTTCAAGGAGACAAAGATGTAAGAGATACCTATGTTTCCATAGTCATCAAGAGCCACAAAGTGAGTTACTGAGGGGATTTCAGGTAATTAGACACTAACCAATAATTCTAAACCATGCACCTTATCCCAGTCAGTAAAAAATTTAGTTAGACAAAGTAGGAGGCGATATCAACGTTTTCATAATCATAAAGAGCCACAAAGTGAGTCGTTTAGGGAATTCAAGTTATTAGCCGCCAGTCTATAATTCTAAATTATGCATCTTATACAAATCAGTAAAAATTTCAAAGAGGCAAAGAAGGAGGAGATATCTGTGTTTTCATAGTCATCAAGAGCCAGAAAGTGAGTTACTGAGGGGATTTCAGGTAATTAGCCACCGAAGAATAATTCTAAATTATGCACCTTATCCCAATCAGTAAAAATTTCAGAGAGAGATAGATAGAGAAGATACCTATGTTTTTATGGTCATCAGGAACCGCAATTGAGTCACTTATGAAAAATCCCGCTGTTAGTTTTTAGCTTATAATTCTATAGTAAATAGCTTTTACTAATTAGAGAAAATTTCATAAAGATTTATTCAGTTAATTCTGAGGAATCATAAGCCCAATCTGAAAAATATGATTTTAAATGGTCTTTGAATTATAATCAAATATCTAAAACTCTTTTGTCCATAACTGAAGTTACAGAAGTAATTTTTCTATGAGATTTGTTCTTAAATGTTCCTAATAAGCCAAATTTCTTGTAGTCAATTTTCATAACAGAAACATACATCTTTCGATTTTGTTTATCGTTTTAAAAGTACCTAGACTTTTAAAAATAGACTGAAAGGTTGAAATAGAAAAATCGATAACTTAATCCCCTAATTTTAAAACGAAAAAGGAAAGAACATACCTCCCCTGAGGAATTTATGATCCAAATAGCTTGGAACGACGCTTAAGTATTGATAGAATAGATAAATAGGTCTTTTAACGAGATTGAATTTTATTTATTTTGATCTACGTTTCACTGATGTATAAAAATAAAAGATTAAACAACCTTCTACGTAAAACTGAACAACGGAAAAAATTGCGTTAGAAATGAATAATTGCATTTGGAAAATTTTCTGATACCTTCAAAGTGTAAATCCACTTACGATAGAAAGACCTATTGTTGTAAGATTTGAGTATTTATGAGATGCTAGCTCTTATCGAGTCAACTAATAATTGCATCAATATTTATACATTAAATAGAGGTCTGTTTCCTGGCATTTATCTCTCTTTAAACGTTTAAGGTAACATCATGACCAAACATACATTTTGACGATGAAAAGAAATCCCATTTTCTACTTTAAATGAAACGTAATAATAAGTGACAATTTAAAGCGACCGTAGTCTCTCAAAATTAAATTTATAGTTCTTAACTAATTCCTTTGAAAATGTACGATGTCATTGGAAATATATTTATGTCAAGGTGTTTAAAATTTGAAGGTAAAATGCTAGTCCTTTTTTTGGACCATTAATTATTAATCGTAGGAAAATTAGCTTTATTGAAAATGCTCTATGCACAATTACTTAACGTATAATATGGTAACTTTTATTTATAAGATTTATTTTAGACCTTTGAATAAAATATTAATTTTTCTTATAAAGCATTCTAGGAGAATATAAAGAGAAAAGAAATAACTATAATGAAAATATTCATGTTTCTATACAAAATATCTGCTCTTAAATACAGAAGTGTAAAAATAATGTAACGTTGGCCTAGTGTTTGAGAAAGAAGAAATTAAAACTCACTAAAAAACACATGGACAAATATGTCTTGATTAAAGGATTTTATATATTAAATGTCTAAGGAATACAACTGGAATACAACTTATTATTTGTAGATATCGAAGACTCCTCTGGATTCGGCGTAGGTATCCAAATATGGCGACGCTTTTCCCTTTTCTCGTGTAGCTCCAAAAAATGTCTATCCCGCAAGCAGCGGATGCCAGCAGCGTTCACCCTCTTCTCTCCTCTGGTAAAAACCTTGTCCTCTAAAAAAATCAGACTGCCCCCGTGAAGAAAAGAAACAGGGATCCATTCAAGAACGGAAGGGTCAGAATCCCACCAAACCAACTGGCCCTTCTATTGGTTGGGAGAAGTCCGAAGTTTCTTTCTAGTTCAAACCGGTCCTGTCCTGTATGTGTTTGACGAATGCTTACGAGAAGGTGTAAAAAAAGCTGACCCGAATGTAACTTATTGTTACAAGAAGTAAAAGCTTATGGTTTCGAAAGTATTCATTTAAACTATAACTTTCATTTTGAATTCAGTAAGATATGTATCTTATAAAATTCAAAGGGATAGGAAAGGGTGAAATGCATCTATAATATTTTGAATATTTTTCATAAAATGACAAACCTTCGTTTCGAAAAAGTGTTTAAAGTTATTCTTAGCAATCATTTTAATATCTAATTTCATATCTAATGATTATAATAAAAATATATAGATTATATTTAGACTGATATATATTCATTAAAGAGGGAGAGTTGTAAAAAGCTTTTCTTGGCTTTCCATTCTTTGTAAAATTTCATAATTCAATAAAATAAAGACATTAAATTTTCAGCTCCAGTTCATCCAATAGGAAGCTTAGTGTCACCTTAAAAAATCTTATAAAATTTTGAATGTTCAATTTTCACCACTTTTTTTCATTTTTTACGATCTTTCTTCTTGTCTAACCGAACTTGTTTCCACACGAATTTAGTTTTCTTTTGTTCAGACATCAATAATCTCATCTAAGTAGAGATTAACTTTGCTATTTTAATCTTACTGCGTCAGGTTTTGAGTTTTGAGCGGACATAGTACTTTTAGAGGATTAAAATCTGCCTCATAACAGCCTCTTGTCGATTAAATGAAAAGTTCTGCTTCTTTCACAATGAATTCTTTACTTCTTTTTGAAAATGTTCTAACTTTGAAAAAATTAGTTTTTTTTTTATTTAAAGCAGTATATTTTTCAAAATAACACAGAAAGTCTACACCAAATGAAAAAACATTAACTTATTTGTAAGATAATTTTTTAAGTGTGTTTAAGAGAAACAAGATTTATTTATCAAATTGAAAGAAAATGCCTGTTTTATTATGTGAACATAAATCTTTAAAGGTATATGATATTCAAAGAGTGAAAAACTAAAAGCTTTTAAGAAATTAAAACTTAAAAAAAATTGATATTCTATCATGCTACAAAATAAAATACATTGCTCGTATTAAATGATTGTGGTTTGCAGAACAAAAAAGATAATTAGGTTCTAGTTTATATAAAAATAAGTTTTCTAATTTGCAAATTTCAAGTTCTGTTTTGCGGATTAAGGAAATTCTATTTAACGTTTTTGCAGTTTACGTTTATGTTTTCGTTACGTTTTGATACGTGCAGTTTACGTTTTTAAAAATGTATTGCTTCCAAATTCTATACCAAAACTAAATAATTTTTATAAAGGTTACACCTAATTAATAATTAAAGAAAAAATTATTCTAAACATAGAAGTATTTATTTATATTGAATGAAAAGTAGGCTATTTAAAAAAACACTTAAAAGGTACATTGTCCCTTATGTTCTTTTTTATCAATTTCCTTAATTAAAAAAATTAAGTCATAATCTATTTTTTCTCACATTCTAAAGTTTATATCAGGTATGAAGAGCTTCTTGCCCAGACACACCAAAAAGAGGATATATTGCATGTCTCTGTTATTCCCAGGCGTCAGGTGTATCATGGATGTTGTCGCTGAATCGTACTGCAGGTGAATTAATATTTGGTGATCAAAAAGTCCGTATAAATTTAAAAAATTCATAACAACCGTAAAAATAACCAAAATAAAAAATGGTTTGCAGGGTTAGTATCGCTAGGGCATGAGATTTTTTTTAACAGTAAAAAAAATAACTCAGAAGAGTCGATAGAGAGCGCTGATGAACACAAGTGAAAGAAAAAGAAACGCAAATAACAAACAGAATGCCTCTAAATCGTTTATTACAACAGTATGTGTTCCACATGACCAGCAAGAATGGGGATAACACACTGCAGGCGAGTCACAAATGCAGCAACAGCAGAGTGCAGCAGGTCCGGTTGTATGCAACACACCTCTCGGAGGATAGAATATTTCAGTTCAGAGAGATTGGATGAATTGGATCGATACGCCCGAGATTTCAAATATCCCCACAATCAAAATACTGCCGGGGTCAAATCTGGAGACCGAGGAAGCCATGGGAACCTGAAACGCCTGCTAATGATTTTGACTTTCCCGAATGCCTGGGTCAGGAGATCCTTGACCGAATTGGCAGTGGGACTAGTTGCTCCATCTTGTATAAACGTGACGGTAGGTTGCGCATTTCTTTAACGCAAAGATGGCACGACATTATCCTCCCATTTACTGGGCACTCCGTTTCAAAGAAGAAGGGTCCTATGATGAATGAACCTGTGAATCCACACCACACTGTCACTTTGGGAGAACGCAATGGTTTCTGCGTATATTGATGTGGATTAGACGTTGCCCAGATGCGACAGTTATGGGTATTAACGTCGCCATGAAGCTATAAATGAGCTTCAAATGAGCTTCATCTGTCCACAAGATGTTAAAGACCCAGGTGGCATTCTGTTCGATTTTGGAGAAAGCCCACCTCGCAAATGCTTCCCTCTGTACGTAATCCGCGGGAAAAAGTTGATGGCACGACTGCAGTCTGTATGGATACAGATCAAGGATTCCATGAAGATTACTGAGTACTGAGGATGGTGGTAAGGCCAATCGTCTGGCAGCATCACGAGCACTGCTCTTTCCTGCAGCTGATTCGGATGCTAATGCTTCAATTTCGGCTGCAACACTTGACGAATGTGCCTCATTTAAACATGGTTGTCCGGTTCTTACACGATCCTCCAACGTTCCAGTTTCCTCAAACCACTGAACAAGCTTTATGAGGCCTGTCACTGTTAAAGGCCCTTTTCCACTCCTGACATTCTTCTGAATTCGGAACTCACGCAAGGCAGCGGTCGCTGATTTCTGGTTTATGTAAAACAACTTCACCAACAAAGCTTTATCCTTCGCACTCAGCATCCTTGTTCGGATACATGGTTTACAGCGGCGAACTGGTTCTGTATTTATAGGAGCGCAATGTCTTATAACAGTCTTATTTGCATATTTCCACCGAAGTCGCGCGTACCAGCGATATCTGCCGGCTGTTTTTGAGTTACCGTTTTTTTTGTTTAAAAAAAATCCCATGCCCTAGCGATACTAACCCTGTAAACCGTTTTTTATTTTGGTTATTTTTCCGGTTTATTATGAATTTTTATACGAACTTTTTGATCACCCAGTAAAATGATTTATTACAGAAATATTTTTCATGTATAGTAAAACTTCATGTATTTTGAGTACTGTAGACCACTTCATTATATATTTATCTTCTTTTAGTACCTATAGAAATATTCATATCACTGCAAGATGCTTCCTTATGGTTGTTAAGATTGAAATAATTAGTTTTCTGCAAGTTCTTTTAAGGGCAAAATATGCATTCTGCTTACTAAGGACAAATTATGCATGATGATTTCTTTTTAGAGTCAGCATCAGGTTAAAGAGGATATGCGCATGTCCTTGCCATGCCCAGGAGTCAGATGTATCAAGGATGTTGTCTCTGAATCGTATTGCCGGTGAATTAATAAAAAGATTTATTACAGAAATCTTTTTCAAGTAAAATTATTCATATCACTGCAAGGTCTTCCCTTATGGTTGTTGAGATTGAAATAATTAGTTTTCTGCAAGTTCTTTTAAGGCCGAAATATGCATTCTGTTTACTAAGGACAATTTATGCAGGATGATTTCTTTTTAGATTCAGTGTCAGGTCAAAGGAAGTTCATATCTGGGAACTGTTTAACACATTGTATGCGGGACACGTACTAGTATATTTTCTGACGACTGATACTAGAGCGCGGGTCACGTACTAGTACGGGTTAGTATAACAACATGGTTTGTTTGTGGATACAAAAATAACGGTATATACAGGAAAACGAAGCCGAATGTTCTTGTCTACTACATAGATTCTGGAAAAATTTAGACTAATAAAAACTAGTTTTTACATTAGTCGATGCGGAACCACAGAACGGGAAAAATTAAAACTATATACTACTATTTCTATTTCATTTTTCATATTTACGACACTAAATTTATCCACTAAAAAATATATTTTTTGTTTACGAAAATCTTATGGTTGTTATTTATATATTTGTATTTATATATTTACTTATATATTTCAATATAAAATACGAAAAGTTGGTTATAAAATTAAATAATTTTCAACCTTTTGAGATTTAACTGAATAACTAAATTTACGTGCAAAACGCCCGCCCCCGGTACAATTCCGCTGCAAAATATACCCGCACACAATGTGTTAAAAACTAACTTATTCATTCATTTTTTACGGGTTTTTTCTAAGGCCCAAATTCCAAATTGTGCACCAAACAGATAAGTGATAATTACATAGCTCTTTCTGGTCAACTTCTGAAAGTGTCTGGGATTTTCCTTTCTTTTTGTTAATGTGAGTATCTGAGAAATTTTATCATAGTTTGGCAAGAAGTTCTTTTGAACTCATTCGCATCGAGGATTGTAGTTAGGCCATTTGAGTCATATTTGTTAGTTAGGCTATATTTTTTTCAGTTTGAAGGTTCAATCGTGGGTTGGGGGAATTTCAGGGATATACTTGTAACTAAGCAATGCCTATTGTGAAAACAGCTATCTTGTAAGGTCGCTTTAATTATTCACTCCTCTTTTTAGTCAATCTTACTCAATAACAGCCCTGAAAGGGAATTTTGATATAAAAATTTATACTTTTGTCTAAGATAACCGACCTTGTTTGAAATGTGCGTCTTTGTTATTTTGGTAAATTTTGTTGTTTGCTAAAGTAATAGTGTTAAGGGAATTGCCTTTTCAAAGTGATTTTCAGGCTTATTTTATATAAACTAAAACCAGTTGTATGGATTATTAAAGAAACATTCACTACAAAAATGAAACCGGAATTTCAGTTTTAAAACTAAAAGTTGCTATAAATTCCAGAATTATAGCTAATCTTATTTTTTTATTGTGTAAATAAATTTTACTAAGTAAGAAGAAACACAGTGTCAGCGGAAAGATTAAAACACAAGGTGATTTTATGTATATAGAGAGTTATTGGATTTGATTTGGAGCACTACGGTCTATTGTTTTGTACCCGAGAGCTAATAGAGAGTTATATAAAAATATTAATATGATATAGATAATTGATAAGTTTGCGAAAATACAAACACAGAAAAAAATTTATTTAAGTATTTTAATATTTTGAATTTAAGTAAATTTCTACACACACATACATACATAACAGATATATACATACATACATACATACATATATAATATATTATATATATATATATATACATATATATATGTATATATATATGTAATATATCAAAATTAATGACCTCTAATATTTCTTTAGAAACCTCCTCTCTCTCATTTTAATTAATTTAAATCTTTTTCTCAGCCTCTAAATAGTTTAACCCTCCGAGTGGAACACACCGAGGAAAAAAGTCTCCAAAAAATATGTTTAAGTTCTATTGTGTCAGTGACCAAAGTGTTTTATAATTTTTTACTTCACCCTTTGTCGACTAGATTGGAATACGGGAAACCCACCCTCGTTATTGTCCCTTTACTTCCGGTTATAAATAGATATATAAATAGACATTATAGATTGTTAATTTTTAATACACATAAAGCTCGTCAAGTCTCGAAGATCATTCCATAAGAAATAATGGATTCTAAAATTACGAATAAAAATATTTTTTAAGAGAATTATTTATATTTTTTTACGAAAGGCATCCAAGATATTTAAGTGGTGCAATTAGAGATACATGTGTTACCGCAAACGAAATACTTCGAAATAGAGATTGACAAAGCCATGAGAAGCTATCAGAGTCTTTGTGCCTCAGGGAGTAGGGGTGCATCCCTCAATAAATGTCAGTCAAAGAGGGGTGCAGTTCCTTAACAATCGACCTGACCCTCCTACCTCAAAACTCCATGGGGGAAAGCACTGGCAGAAATGTACAATACATCCATTTTTGGAACGTTTTTGGAGGTCGAAAATTGTACGTGACAGCCGGCGGAATTGTACGTGCGAACCGCTTAGAGGGTTAATCAAAGGAGTATTTCCCCCTAACATTCTTTTCTGTCAAAAAACTGTAAACTTTCTGTCTATACAGCAGTTTCCCAGCTGTTCGGCGGAACATGGTTTCGCGTTTTACTGATATTGCATTTAATTCGCTTATTAAGTTGTTTTTTACTGTGGGAAAATTCGTTTTGTCATCGCTCTTGGGTGCACCTCTGTCCGAACAGAGTGAACTCTGTGGCTTTTGGTTGTATGTTGTCCAGAATATTAGATGTGCGTTGTTGTCACTCTGGAATAAAGTTTAAATTAGACTTCTGTATTCTCTTCAATGTCGGCCTGACTGCAATTTTATTATTGCTAGCTGTTAAAATTTCTTCTTGTGAAGGAGTTTTATAAAAATTGGATTACACACACGTAAATAAATAAATAAATATATATATATATATATATATATATATATATATATATATATATATATATATATATATATATATACATACATAAAACGTCCACATAATTTAAAAATACTGTAGTCATAACTGTAAAATACCTATGAAATGTACTAGCCGAGTAGATGGATGCAGATGTTCACTTACAAAAAACATCTTTTATTTAGAACATAAGATCAGACTAAACAGACAAATCCCCGCAGGGAAAAGGAATACAAAACATAGAAGTATTTTGATTATAGTGTTTACATCGCGATCTCAAAGGAAAAAGCCACAAACTCCGTGTTGCAGCCCTTTTATTAACTATTGGAATGGTTGTGGCTCAAGGAATGACGTCATTCCGGTATCCAATCACGTCTCTTTAATTACTTCTAGTTTATTCTAGAAGATATAGTACCTCTACAATGTGCAGCGAAAATGAATCATTGGCGCTGCGATTCAAAATTAAAGGTGCCAGGAAATGAGTGTTTGCCGCCATTATTATGAAAAATGTATATATATATATATATATATATATATATATATATATATATATATATATATTATATGTGTGCGTGTGTGTGTGCGTGTCGTATCCAGTGGTAGACGAATGAAAGAAGCAGTCTTTCTTGGTAAATCATCTCTTTATTTCAAAGTATAATTTCATTATTCGTGGCAGAGCCACGCGTAAATGATGCTGACAGCTCTATGTCTTCCATGAACTAACTCTTATCGCTTTGTATACTTTTCAAATTCCGACGAATATGCTTCTTCTTGACCGAATTATGCTAAAAGATTACGCGAGCGTTGTTTTTTTCATTTGTTTCATTGTTACCAAAGATTTCTCTTTTTAATCATTTACAAATCGCTTAATTTTTCCAAATCCCCCCGTTTTAGACCTGTAGTATATATATATATATATATATATATATATATATATATATATATATATATATATATATATATATATATATATATATATATATATATATATATATGTATATATATATGTATATATATATATATATATATATATATATATATATATATATATATATATATATATATATATATATATATATATATATATATATATATATATATATATATATATATATATGTATATATATATATGTATATTATATATATATATGTATATATATATATATATATATATATATATATATATATATATATATATATATATATATATATATATATTATATATATATTTATATATATATATATATATATATATATATATATATATATATATATATATATATATATATATATATATATATATATATATATATATATATATATATATATATATATATATATGTATATATATATATGTATATATATATATGTATATATATATGTATATATATATGTCAGGTCTAAAAAAGGGGTAGTTGGAAATTACGTTAGTTAAAAACGATTTTAAAAAGGGAACTCTTTAATAATAATAAAATAAATGAAAAAGACCCACGCTCGCGTAAGCTTTTGGGATCATCCTGTCAGGCGGAAGCATTTTTGAACTATTTGATGAGCTTGTAAACAGAAAAGTTTGAGTGAGCGCGTGGACATGGAGCTGTGAACATGTATTTCGCTACGAACAATGAAAATGGCGCAAGTTGCTTTCATATAGAGGTATGAGTTAATAAACTTATTATTTGTCAAGAAGACTGTTTTACATTCGCCTTAACACTGCACGACATGTTATATATACATATATATATATATATATATATATATATATATTATATCAACATATTTGTAGGATTAAAACACAAATAATACAAAATATGCTTTATTTTAAAACATGACCAATATATATTATTATTCTTTTGAATCTCATTTACTTTTAAGGTGCCCTATTTACTGTTCTGCACCCGAGGTCTTACCACTTATTAACCTGCCATCTGGCTATTTTTGGAACATGTTTAATAAGATTAAGCTGGATGCTGAAAAATATCTAGATGAAAATAGGAAAAGAAAAATGGGAATATTTTTTAATTTAATATGTTTTGTAAAAGGTGTATCTTAAGTAGACAAAATTACTTTAGATTCCACTAGTCTTATAAGAGCACTGAAGCAAATCTGCTCTAAATAAACTTGAATATACAACCTTTTAACTTCGAATCTTAACTGTCCACATACAAAATCGTTTAAGGACTACAAGATTCCTAAGAGTCAAGGTATACTATGTACAAATTTAGATGAAATAGCAAATGTCTTTTCTAAGTATATATATATATATGTTTATATATATTTTACATAGGCTATATATATATATATATATATATATATATATATATATATATATATATATGCATATATATGTATATATATGTAATATATCACAAATATACAAATATTTAACTTTAATATTTCTTTTAAAATTAATTTAACTTTAATATTAAAAATCTCCTCTCTCCCATTCTAATTCCTTAAAATCTTTTTCCCAGCCTCTAAATGTCTTGAAGGAGAGTCCTCGACTTAAAATTCTTTCGATACAATTCCCAAACCTTTCTGTCCTAAAGATGTAAATTTACTGTCTATTCAATACGTTTTCTAGCTGTCGCCGGCAAATGGTTCCACGTTTATCCTCATCTTAACAGTTTAAATTCGCTAAGTTTCTCTTCCCTTGGGAAACTTCTTTCTGTCTTCGCTTTTGGGTGCACCTCGGTTCGAGCAGAGTGATTTTTGTGTTTTCCCCTTGCCTGTCGTTGCTTAATAAAGATGTCCGTTTTATTAGCTTTAAAATAAAGTTTTAATTAGACTTGTGCCGTTCTCTTTCAATGGCCCGATTGCATATTTATCACTGTTAGCTATTTAGGTTTCTCCTTGCCCAGTAGCCCGGGCAAGTAAAAACAATAGGGGCTACATAATTATTGGGATCAGCAGGTATTATTTTGTTGGTTTACACACACACACACATATATATATATATATATAACGTTTTATAATATTATTATTATGTTTTGCTAACTATATTTTACTATATATATTTTATGCGTTATATATTAAATATATATTTATAATATATATATATATATATATATATATATATATATATATATATATATATATATACATATATATATATATATATATATAAATATATATATATATTATATATATTATATATATTATATATATATTATATATATATATATATGTATATTATATACATACATATATATATATATATATATATATATATATATATATATATATATATATATATATATATATACATATACATTATATATATATTATATATATATATATACATACATATATATGTATATTATATATATATATATATATATATATATATATATATATATATATATATATATATATATATATATATAAGTAGAATTACTTTCTCGAATTCAGCATGAAACAATCTGCCAAAACAGTTGTTAACGCATATATTTGTTAAGTGTGATAAAACCTTTGGAAATCTGTGTATGGGGTATCGGCGACATTAATTTATATTTTGACTATTATCGAAACACAGAATTTTTATCCTTTTTTTGTCATATGTGTCCCTAAAATGCAAGTCTTCAAATATACAGAAAATATCCTATCGAAGACTAATACGGATTTATGCGAATCTAGAAATAGGAAGAACACCTTTAAGCTTTTGATTTTTCGCCAAATCGAATAATAAAGAGAGCAGAAAAACACGTCCCAAGGCCAATAAGCTAACATATTCCATCTAAGTAATTCATTGATTTACCTACATAAAACCGCTTTTCCAAATACACGATAAAAATACTTCCGGAATTCTCATTGGCTTTGCCCGAGAAATTTCTTCCAGGAACATCGTATTCTTGGAATAAAACCTCCTACCTCCCTTCCTTTCCTCCCACAGAAGACACAGTATTCTATGTACAGAACATTTCGAGCGACTAAACATTTTTACTTGGTTGTAGATGCTCTAATTACGCTCATAACTTATTCTTTTTTCTATTTTTCTTAATGTATTGGAGAGTTAAAATTTAAAAACTGAAAAAAATTGTAATTTTTTATCTCGAGTAGTATTTTATGTACAAAATTCTTTTTTTTTTGTTTGTCAGGTTAAAAGAGAAGAGATTATTTTTGGTGAATAGAATTTATTTTTAATACAATTAAATTATTAAATGGAAATTTGTTTGAATGGTGACGCAAATCTTACTTAAAATGAGAGGCTTAAGAACACTATTCACAATGAAGTTTTGATACTATTTTTTATTATATACATATACACTCAAGAGCCAAAACATTATGACCACCTGTCAATAACGAGTTGGCCCACCTTTGGCGAGCGACACAGCTTCAACCTACCTTGGCATGAATACCACAAGTCTTTGGTAGATGGCCGGAGACAGATTGTACCAGATGTTTAAGCAACGGTTACAGTGTCCGCTGAACATTGTGCTTCAATACTATTCTACTTGGCCCTGCATTGTATAGGGTACAGTCTCCGACAAACTTTTCTTTGAGAGCGTGGGGAAGTCCAACACCATGTCGTCTACTGCTGGTTTTACCGTCATTCATCCACTTTGCATAAGTACTAATAACTGTAGATCGCGAACAACCCACGAGTCGTGCAATTTCTGAAATACTTGTTCCAAGTCTTCGAGCCATTACCATTTTCCCTCTATCAAAATCGCTTAGATCCGCAGCCTTTCCCATCACACACAGAAATAATTGAAAGAATGATTCTTCAGACTCTCCAGCAGCAGTTAAATACCACTTCTTCCACCTCATCACGTGTCTTCCACGCCATCCAGACGAGTTCATTGCAAAATGTAGTAGTGGTCATAATGTTTTGGCTCTTGAGTGTATAATGTTACGAATTTGTGTGCTGCTGAATATAAATGTAAATATTCTGTACAACGAATGCTTATATACGTTGTAAATAACGGAAAATATATGTGAAACTCGATTTCAACTAATGTAAAACATTTTCAATCGTAGTTTCCCTGCAATTCTTATATCCATGCCGTGAAAAATGATGTACAGGCAAAGCTAATTTTTATTACAGTGGGTAATGGTTAATTCCTTTACTTGGTGAGATACCGTCCAGCTGGCGATTATTCCATACGCTAAATTTATGCCAAGTTGGCAGTGTTTTGCAAAACGTACCAGAATTCTCGCCATATTGGCGAGATTCCTAAATTATCGTTGTTGTCGCTAGTTTGGCGAGACTATAAAAGGAGGAAGCCCGCCCAGATAGTTCAGTTAAAAAATATTAATAAATTAAAAAATAAAATGAAATTAAAATAAAAATAGAAATAAAGTTAAAAATAAAATAAATCCCCTATATAATAATAGCCTAACTGGCTGTCCATCTGTTCGTCTTTCCGCGAATTTATGAAGCGGTTGTACCTGGAATGGATACGTGCATCCATATTGGATTTTTTTATGAGTTAGGATTAGGAAAATTCAAAGCGAATTCGAAATCCACTCCATTCTCCCTTTTCGAGCGTTTAATGCTATTATTTCAAGCTTTATTCTCCATCTTATTCTATACTAAGTTCATTCTTGATAGAATGGCGAGCGCGGAGCGTAATATCTAAATTTCCGACTGTTTTTACTCTACCGTCATACACTCTAATTAGTTCCTTTACCGCCACGTTCGGAAGAGTATCTGTCCATTTGATCGTCGTACTTCTTGGGTTGACGGTTCTGTCCCACACGTTGCCAAATTTTTCTAAATGGCTAATTAATTTAATATTTTCTGCTTTTTCTTTTAAATTCTTATTCCTAAAGTTTTTTTTATTATTTTTAAAATAAAATTTTACTATTTTTCAACTTTTTATGATTTTTATTATTTTTTTAAATATACGTATTGTTTACGGATGTCCCTGGCCACTTAAACATTTCATGTTTTTTCTCCTTAAACTTTCTTCTTGTAATGTAATATTAGCCTAAGTTATCTGTCCGTCTGTCCTCGAATTTATGAAGCGGTTGGAACTGGAATGGATAGAGCATTCATATTGGATTTTTGAGGAGTTAAGGTTAGCAAAATTCAAAGCGAGTAAAGTTTATCTTTTCCTAAACTATAGATCTGATTCTAAAATAAATTGGTATGAATAAGCTTCGTATCACAGCGAAAAATACTGTTATCTTTAAGACGTTCAAAATCCACCCCGTCCCCCTTTTCGATCTTTTAATGCCATTATATCAAGCCCCATTTAAAGAGCAGGCGATTAAATTTATCAATTTATCACATAATAAATAGGCAAAAATAACAATTTTTTTTTGTAGCATTATGACGTCATTTCTTTCACTATCTCATTTAATCATTTATTTTAGATTATTTAAATATCTTCTGCATTATTTCCATGCGTTTTATCACTAAACTTAGATATTACGTAAATAATTTTCTTTTTATATTTGGCTAATAATAATAGATTAGGTACATATGAGATAATTTTAATCGATTATTTTTGTTGAAAGATAATTCCCAGCCAAAAAAGAAACCATTTTTTTACCTGCCTCATAGCGTACTTCACAATTATTTAAAATTAAAAATTTTACCGATCCCGTCATATGACGGGCCATATGCTAGTTATATATAAAGTTAAAAATAAAATAAAAATAAAAATAAAATAAAATTATGTTAATAAATTTGGGAATGTCAAACGAGCCTTCTACCCATTAATTTCTTGCAAAAGCGAAATGAATATTATCAACAAACTGCTAGTTTTGTTGAACAACCATTCAGACTAACTTGATTAAAGAATAAATTCAAGGCAGAGTATTATTTTTGTTGTGTCTTTTTAATTTGCTTTAACTTTTTACTTGTTTTTAAATTTTGGTGAATCATTTCTTCTAAGATCGTGGAACAGAGTTAAACAGTTTTTGATTAAAAATAAATTCAAGAAGCATATTTATTTTTCTTGCGAGTCTAAATAATAAGCTTTAATTTTCCAATTATTTTCATATTTTGTAGGAGCAACTCTTCTAAATTCAAGATCACTAGTTATTTGCAAAACGCCAGTTAAGAAACTCCCAATTAAAAGTAAACTCGAACAGCATAGTAATGCTCCATTTCTTCCTCCTATGAAACCGATTTGATTTGTTGCTGATTTTCAAATCTTGATTGAAAACTTTCTCTGAGTTCACGGACAAGCCCTTCGCTGAACATTGGTTAAGAATATTTAAATAAATTAAACAGCATATTATTTTCTTGTCTTAATAATTCGGTTTTTCACTTATTTTCAAATTTTGGCTGATCATCTTCTGTAATTTCAAGATCAATATTCTTTTGAGGAACACTGGTTAAGAATCGCTATAATAAACTCAAGCAGCAATATTAATGTTACTAGCATATATCCCGTCATATGATGGGATAAGTAAAATTTTTAATTTTCCAGAATTGTAAATTACCCTATGAGGGAGATAAAAAATGGTTTGCTTTTTGGCTGAGAATTATCTTACAACAAACAATAATTGATTTTTAAATTTTAAATTATCACATATGTACCTAATATATTATTTAAGCCAAATATAAAAGAAAATTATTTATGTAGTATGCAGGTACAGTGATAAAACGTAAGAAATTAATGCAGACGATATTTAAATAATTTAAAATAAGAAATGATTAAATGAGATGGTTAAAGGAATGACGTCATAATGCTAGAAAAAAAATGCTATTTTTACCTATTTGCTGTGTGATAAATTGATAAATTTAACCACCTGCTCTTAACCGGGGAAAAAGGGCTCGAAATAATGACATTAAATGCTCGAAAAGGGGAGAAAGGTGGATTTCGAAAGTTTTAAAGACGACAGTAGTTTGCGCTGTGATATGAAGCATATTTATATCAATTTATTTTAGAATCAGATCGATAGTTTAGGAGAAGGTAAACATTACTCGCTTTGAATTTTGCTAACCCTAACTCATCAAGAATCCAATATGGATGCCTCTATCCATTCCAGGTCCAACCGCTTCATAAATTCGAGGGCATACGGACAGATAACTTAGGCTATTATTATAAAGGGGATTTTTCTTTCTACCTTATAATGACTGAACCGTGGTAGCTCAGTGGGCAAAGGCATCGGTCTCATAATCGGAGGGTTGTGAATTTGATAACAGAATCAACTAAAGATGCGTAGTATATGTTCCTTAGGAGTGTATGGGACAAGTAAAATCAGTTAGTGGTCACAATGTTCTTCAAGTTTCCAAGCGACACTTCTGGAGGTACCAGACCAAACTTGGGGACCTTCTGCTTGGTCCCTGTTTCTAAATTACGAGGAAACACTTTGTATGTGTTGTTTTAGGGAGTAATGTTGGCTGCCTATAAGGTCCTCGTATGATAGAATAGATAAAAAATTCAGCGGTGTTCTATGGACAAACATGTCTCCGTGTTATAAAAAAAACTTTATGGCCCTTACTCTGGACGTTGCGGTTCTGTTCGAACCTTCATTGTGACATCACTTTGACGTCAGCTTGATCGTTTGCTCGTACAATGGCCTCAAGCTGATGGCAAAATAACGTCACAACGAAGGTTCGAACCGAACCGCAACTACATAATAAGGGCCTAAAACCGTTTTGCTTTATTACTGATATTCAAATTTGGGTTAAACATGTATAATTAAAACCTGCTCTGAGCTCACAGACCACAAGTCCTTGGCTAAACATCGGTTAAAAACCGATTAAAGAATAAATTCTTGTCTTAATATTCAGCTTAATTTTTCACTTATTTTCAGATTTTGGAGAAGCGCTTCATGTATGTTCACAGGCTAAAAACTGCTTGATTAAAGTATATACTTAAGGAGAATATTAAAGTTACTCTAGTTCATTCTTTCGTTTTGCAATCAGACTATGTTAGTATTTAGTCGCCATTTGATTCTAATCTGAGATACCAATTTCTTCATCGGAAACGATCCGTCCTCTTTTGTAATTTTCCTCGGGGGTTCCAGGACATACATAGTAACGCAAAACAAATCATGAATGGAGCGTAAAGGTTTATTAAATTAACTTTTCGCTTCCGTACTTCTAAATAAAGGAAAATCGATGTAAAAGAGAAAAAACACACACACATAGAATGATCGGAATCATCAGTGCAGAATTTTTACGAGAGAAAAAGCACAGAAAGAAAAATAAAAAAAGGGAGAAGATGGAACTGAATAAATGTCTTTCTTTTATGAATTATTTATTTGGAGGGAAATGCTTAAGCTCATTATATGGATACGTATATGGAACCCACTGCCTGAAATTATCTGTGACGATGATTTCTTCAGAAAATTAAAACCCAAATAAAAGAGCTTGGTGCGACTTTAGCAAGAGAGACTCCAAATTAAAAGAATTTGTAATAGCCCTGTACAAAAAAGCAGTATATTTATTGAAATTTAATCTCATAATCATACATAAGAAATGGGTATGTTTTGTTCCTCCCCTAAGTAACCTTCTTACAAAACAAACATGCACTAATGTTAATAAACCTTAATTTATTGTAGTAAATTTGCTCACTACTTTCAGTATTGGAAATTAACATATTCAGAAGGAAAAAAAATTAGATTACATGTGTATATGGAAAAAGAGGTAAAAAAAGATTACAAAGTCTATATTTCTAGAGTTTTGACTGTTCTAGAGATATTAGTAGTGTGTGGTGACTGTAATGCATGCGGTTAGTAACTGGACAGAGATTTAGCCGCACGTCTCATACAGAGAAATACCTAAGGTTAGCACGAATGGAAATGTGTTTGGGAAACTGTTTTCCGCTCAGTTATTTGATTTCTGTTGGTGAAACATATAACCGCAAATGAAATTCATCGGGAGCTGGGGGAGGTTTACGGAGAGACTGTAATGTCTTGCCAGCATGTAGCAGTATGGTATCACAAGTTTGCGGCCGGTCTAGGATGGTCTCTGGAACATCATACAAACTCCAACTTCTCTACATCTTTCACCTCTTTCTTTATTTGAAGGAGTACCTAAGGGGAAGCACTTCTCGACACCGTGGATCAACATGCAAGGAAAGATACTTTTATCAGGAGGGATTATTCAGACTCAACCCAGGAAGCGACAAATGTCTCTAAACTGATTTGGAGATTGTCAAAAAATAACGTTAGGTATTTACTATTAGTCGGCTGAATTGGTTTTATTGGTTTTATTTGAACAAAATGTACACATTCTACTGCAGGCTTTTTAATCTTAATCTTTGAACACACCTCGTGTTTAGCTCTTTTGTTTTAAACATTTGTAGCTATCTAATATAATTAAGATAATTTAGGAGGTCACAAGACTGTTGATTTTCCTAAATGTTTGATTAAATTTTTTTTTACTTAATTACTTAATTTTTTTACATTTCAAATGTTTCTACAAGGTTTGATATCATGATTCAATTGAATTAATTTTCTTTTATCTAAATTTTAGACTTTGATTTTATTTCATAATTAACAGCGTTGTCATTTAAAAGAGTACTTCTAATATATTTGAGAATTAGTTTTATGTGTCGATCCATTTGTTCTGTTTAAGAGACCTGGCAAAAACTGTCCGTACAAACATAAATCTCCAAATGCAAGACTTATCCATTGCTTTTATTTCTCAACTTCATGATGAAAATTAAACTCAAAGGAATGTGTTATTAGTTTTTATGGTAACGTATTGTTTTATTTTTGAAATTGCTTATTTTTTTTAGTGCAATAGAATCTAAAAATTAATTTGAATTTCAAAATGATAACAAACTTCATTTTGGAATTCTCGTGTATCACGGCAGAATCAATGTATTGTATGAGGAATGGCTTAACGTATCATATAAGTTGCAAATACGTATCACAGTATATGATACTTATTTGCAATAAATAAATAAATAAATAAATAAATAAATAAATATATATATATATATATATATATATATGTAATACATCAAAATAATTATACTTAAACTATCTCTTAAAAATTCTCTTTCCCATTCTTATTCCTTCAAATCTCTTTTCCCAGCCACAAAATGTCTTAATTAAAGAAGTGTTCTCGACGTAAAATTCTTCCAATTCTTTTCCCATATCATTCTCTGCAATAGATAAAATTTTTCTGTCCACTCAGTTTTTCCTGTGATCTAAATTATTTTTTATTGTTAAATTCGCTGACTAAGTTGTTGGTTCTGTGGGAAATGCATCTCTCGCTGTGGGTTGCAACTCCGTAATACATATGTGCTTTCATGGTCATTCCTTTGTCTGCCTTTGGCTGTAACCCATGTCATTTTAGGAGCTCTTCAATAAAATTTAAGTTCTACTTGGAATTGCGTGTTCTAATTATGGAAGAGCACGAACCTGCCATCTTTAATAGTCTCTAGCTATCTAGGCATCTCTTTGCTCGCAAGCCCGGGCAAGTAAATGCAATAGGGTTTATATATATATATATATATATATATATATATATATATATATATATATATATATATATATATATATATATATATATATATATATATATATATATATATCTATATATATATATATACATACATACATGCATGCATACATATATATATATATATATAACGTACACACACACACACACATATATATACATATATACATACATACATGCATGCATATATATATATATATGTATGTATGTGTGTGTATATATCTATATGTTAAAAATACATATATGTGATACTTATTATCTACGTATATCTTACGTATTTGAAAGTTATAGGATACATTGTAGACTATATGGGTTCTTTATCTAGACCGATGGCTAGGCGCGAAGCAGCTAGTAATATAAACAAAAAATTATTTTCATATGAATATTCAATGCACTGATGCAATATAATAAAACACTGAGCAAAGATGCCCCAATAAAATTATTTCAATTTTCATTGTATTTTTATTGTATACAGCAATTTTTTTAAACATATAAAAGTTTCATCTCGCTACATCAATAATTTTCATTGTAAACATTTTTTATAATCTTCTTTAAAAGTCAAATTTTTGTAAAATGGTTTCCTTTTAGCATTCTGTGAAAATGTACTTTTCTGTCAATCTTATACTTAAAATTTACAATCTTTAATACTTTTATAAATATTTGTAGCATTAAAATTTTATAAACTATATAAACTTTTATAATAACTAAAATCTTTATTAATCTTATATGTACTACTACGACATACGTATTTTTGCATATATATATATATATATATATATATATATAAATAAACATTTATTAAATAAACAAATTCTACTTTTGAATTTACAATCTCCTTAACTTTCAAAATATTGTGATAAAGATGCTTGATATATCGCTTAGAAGACTGGGTAAAAAATATTTGTTGTCAAATAATTAAAAACTATATGTAGATTTATGCAGATTCTGTCACAGTATTCTTATTTCCCTAAAAAAATGCACTGTTTTAGCTAAAAGATAGATATTTTGTACATTACCGTGGAATATGTCACCGGCGTCATTAGAGAAAATTAGAAAAAATAGGGAAAATTTTAAATTGCTGTAAAAATTTTGTCATCAAAATATTTTCTTTTCTTATCACAGAGAAAAAAATAACCAACGAAAACAAGAAAGAAATATCAGAGAAAAATCATAGCTGCAATATAAAACTATTAAAAAAAAAAGATTTATTTATTTTTACACAGATTATCCTTAGGCAAGAAACAGTAATAGGAATAATTTTTCTAAACTCTGCGTTTTGTTGTGAAGTCATGTGTCTAATAAAAGATTGCCCTATGAGCTGGATAGAAGTTGATATATATATATATATATATATATATATATATATATATATATATATATATATATATAAATATATTATATAAATATATATATATATATATATTATATAAAAATATATATATATATATATATATATATATATATATATATATATATATATACAGGGTGTCCCCGAAGACCGTGTACAAACTTGAAGGGGAGATAGAGAACTTTGTGAGGAGCCATAATTACATACGAAAGCATAGGCGGAAATGTAACCCTTACGAGATAAAGAGACACAAAGACAATAATGACACACACAGAATGTAGTGTAAAACGCTTTGTTACACAAAAAACAACAATAATAAATAAAAAGTATAACAATATATGTTCGAAATTGCTGCCATTGGTATGAATGCATGCACGACACCGACGTGACATAGATTGGCGGACATTTTCGAAAATACCGTGCATTTCACGTATCGTAGCAGCAGCGATGGATATCCGTGCCACCAAGTCCATTGTAGAATTGACGGACGTGTCACAGACAAGACTCTTCAAGGTACCTCAGAGAAAAAAATCCTGAGCAGATAAATCAGGGAATCTGGGAGGCCAAGTGACTGGACCACCACGCCCAATTCACCTGTTTGGAAATTTCCGGTCCAAATGCTCACGAACACACCCTCTTCGAATACGGGTGTTCGTGTTATTCGTGGCCGTCTAGAAAGTCCAATCGTGGATCTGAAAGATCCATGTTCCGCGAGGTTCTGATGCGCTCGGGCGAACGTTTGATGATTTGGTTGCCACCTCGTTGGATACCTTTCCCGATACAACCGAACAGCAGCACGCCCATTTCTGTTGCTAGACCGTAGATGAAATGGATATCTGCCAACTTGGCGTTCGTAAAATTATTCACGTTCATCCCACTTTGTCTGTGGCTGAACTGAGGAAACCACACGTGCCGATCTTGCGAGGTTGCATATAGCGCCACTTATTGCTTTCCTATGTCATTTTGGCTCCTCACAGTGTTCTCTACCTCCTCTCCAAGTTTGTACACGGATTTCGGGGACACCCTGTATATATATATATATATATATATATATATATATATATATATATATATATATATATATATATATATGTGTGTGTGTGTGTGTGTGTGTGTGTGTGTGTGAGTGTGTGTAAATTTAATACTTTAATCTTAAACTAAAATTACTAACTCCTCTATTAAAAAACCACCAAATTCGCAATTTCGTTATCATTTTGGTGGCCTATCGGTGTTAAACTCTTTTGTCTCCTTTCTGTTGGCGAGATTAACTCTTAAACCTATTTTGCTAGTTAAACGCATTTCTACTTTGCTGATTAAACAAATTCCTTTATCACACTGGTGGCGTCTCGAAGGTTATAAAGGCCGCGCGACCAGTCTTTGATGGATTTTTGCTGTGGACGTTGTTAAATAAAGCTGATGATTTGGTTTGGTTTTGGAGTGCTACGGTCTACTTTTTGCAACACGAGGGCTAATGAGACCGGGACCTACTGCTTAAAGCCGATTCCGAACGGCTACGAACATCCATGCCTCAGTGGGATTCGAATCCACGAACTACGGTTCCGAAGGCCAGCACCCTAACCATTCGGCCATCGTTCAGCAAATAAGCTGATGAAATAAAGCTGAAAAATAAAGTGAAAAAGTCTCCTGAAAAATCGCATTCATTTCCGACCATGATATATCCTTGGCGCATTTTAGGCCACGCTATGTTTCATATATATATATATATATATATATATATATATATAAATGTATATATATATATATATATAAATGTATATATATATATATAAATGTATATATATATATAATATATAATATATTATATAGATATATATAATATATATATATATATATATATATATATATATATATATATATATATATATATATATATATATATATATATATATATATATATATATATATATATATATATATATATATATATATATATGTCTATAAATATAGGTATAGGTGTGTGTATACATGTATTTATATATGTAATATATCAAATTTATTACACTTAATATCTCTTAAAAATTCTTCTATTCCCATTCTTAAACTTTCATATCTATTTTTTCAGTCCTAAAATCTCAGTATTAAAAGGAGTGTTCGCTGCTAAAATTATTTTTACGCGTCTTCCAAAGATAATTTTGAAATAAATGCTAATTTTCTGTCCACTCGTCCCATTTTCAATCTATCTCAATAAAATGGTTCACTTATCTAATAATCTAATTTCCTTTCTGACCGTTTGCAACTCTGATTAAGCTGATTTTTCTTGAGAAACAATTCGTCTCATCTCTCGCTGTGGGGCCGACTTCGTAATTGCAAAGCGTTTTCTTGTAATCATTCCATGCTCTGCTCTTGTTAGAGAAACACGTTGTTCGTTAATCTTAAATAAATGATTAGTTCTAATACTGACGCTGCTACTTGTTTGTAATGGAGTCGCAACTGGGGATTGTTTAGGCTTTGCCATTGCCCAGCAATCCCGGCCAATTAAAAATAATAGGGGATGAATTAAATTGCAGTCGGCGAATTAATTTCGTCACTTTACACATACACACACATATATGTATATATATATATGTGTGTGTGTGTGTGTGTGTAAGTAATCCAATAATTTATAATTCTGCTCTATATTATAGCCCCTATTATTTTTACTTGCCTGGGCTACTGGGCAAGGAGAAGCCAAATCAGCTAGCAGTAATAACGAACGATGCAGTCTGGCCACATTGAAGAGAACGGCACACGTTTGATTAAAACTTTATTTTAGAGCTGCTAAAACGGACATCTTTAAGAGTCAACGGCAAACAAAGGAAAGACACAAAAATTACTCTTCTCGAACAGAGGTGCAAACAATTTTCCCACTTACTCAGCGAATTTAAGTGTAAGATCAAGAAAAACGCGAAGCCATTTGCCGGCGAAGGCTGGAAAACGTGTTGAATAGACAGAAAATTTACATTTATAGGATGGAAAGCTTTGGGAAATGGATGGAAAGAATTTTAAGTCGAAAACGCTCCTTTGATTAAGACATTTAGAGGCGGGAAAAAGATTTTAAGGAATTAGAATGGGAGAGAGGACGTTTTTAAAGAAATATTAAAGTTAAATAATTTTGATATATTACACACACACACACTATATATATATATATATATATATATATATATATATATATATATATATATATATACATATATATATATATATATATATATATATATATATATATATATATATATATACATATATATGTATATTATATACATAAAAATATATGTTCAGTTCTGTGCACTTTTGCAAATTCTCCTGCACTTCCAGATCTTTTTATCTATACTGTGTATAGAAAATAAGATTTTTAATCGAGTATGTCATTTTAATCAATGGTGATAGTAAATTGTAATGATACATTTTTCGTTTCACTATTTCATTTAAAAATTTTTTTAATGCAAGTAAACCAGAAAGTCACTAATGTCCTTACACATTTATATTTTCATGTATATGATTATCCACAGTTAAAAATTTATGACTTTATTCGATAGAAAAAAAACAAATCTTCTCTAAACCTCTCCCTTTTACGAACGAAACCGTGAGGAATGTTTCCGCCCCTAGATGGCGCGAGTGGTTAAGGCAGAAAGACTGTGAAAAAGCACTCTCCTTGTTGATCGTCGTTACAGCAACAAATTCTCTCTTTTCTTTGTTTTTCGCAACAGGTTCCATTTCGGTGGTGGTTCAGAGGAATATTTATTCATTTTTTCTCTCCTTTTTGTATCGTTTTCATCTTGGTGGAAGTTAATCAAAGTTGAAAGTTATGTTTCCACAGATCAAAGATTGTCATTTGGATCCCGCATATGTTATTGGGGTTTCTTATGCTTTTACTTGTATCATCCAATTCAGGTTTTTTTGGTAATGCTAAAAATTCCTATCTATTATAATTTCCTAGTTTAAAATAATTACTTTAGAAAGTAATCATAAAATGAAATTGTATATGCATATAAATGTATTTCTCTGTCGCTAGGTTACTTTTTATTAAAGATTCGGAATCTTTTTTAGTTTGCCTCATTTCTAACACTTATAAAAATATTTATATTAATATATATGTACGGAAAAGTCTCAGAGTTTTTCTAATCTGAAGTCAAAGGCTAAAAATTCCCACGTCCTTTTGCATTCCCCTTTTTAACCCCTAACCTAAATGGACCACTAGGACTACAGTTTACGCCCTCAGAGAAAGGGTCTGACCAACTATAATTCTACTTTGCTTTAGAGGATAATTTAGGAAATTCCCAAATAAAAAGGAGATTCACGCTATCGGAGGCAGATTTTTTTAGAGATTTTCCCACAGATGTTGACAGGTGTTAAGGGCATTTTTGCATATAACTTCATGCTAGCTGACCCCTCAGTTTGTCCTGTCCCTATGATGAAGTGGGAACCCGTCCTCCAAAGTTATCTAATAAAGGTCTTCAGCTAAAACGGTGCCATTTTTATGGCCATGACTGCAACTACCCATCGAGAAGTTCGTCTTATTACACACACACACACATATATATATATATATACATACATACATACATATACATATACATACACTGAAGAGCTAAAAAAACTGGTATAGGCATACGTATGCAAATAAAGAGATAAGGAACGGAACTGCTGTCGGTAACGCCTATATAAGACAAGTGTGTGGCATAGTTGGTAGATCGGTTAATGCTGCTACAATGGCAGGTTGGCAGGTTATGAGGATTTAAGTGAGTTTGAACGTGGTGTTGCCGTCGGCTCACGAGAGATGGGACATAACATCTCCGAGGTAGCGACCAAACTTGGATTTTCTTGTATGACTATTTCACGAGTGTATCGGGAATCCAGTAAAACATTAAATCTCGCTGCGGTCGGAAAGATCGTGCAAATTGCTGCAGATTTCAATGCTGGGCCATCTACAAGTGTCAGCGTGCTAACCATTGAACGAAACATCATCCATATGGGCTTTCGGAGCGGATGGCCCACTCGTCCACCTTTGATGATTGCACGAAAAGCTTTACATCTCACGTGCTCCCATCAACAAAGACATTGGACTGTTGTTGACTGCTAACATGTTGCTTGGTCAGACCAGTCTCATTTCAAATTATATAGAGTGGATGAACGTGTACGGGTATGGAGACAACCTCACGAATCTGTGGACTCTGTATGTCAACTGGGGACTGTTGGAGCTGGTGGAGGCGCTGTGATAGTATGGGCACATGCAGTTGGAGTGATATGGAACCCCTGATACGTCTAGATACGACTGTGGAGGGTGAACGTAAGCATCCTGTCTGATCATCTGCACCCATTTATACTCATTGATCATTCCGATGGACTTGGGGAATTCCAGCAGGATAATGCGACACTCCAAATGTCCTTAATTGCTACAGAGAGGCTTCAGAAACACTCTTCTGACTTTAAAAACTTCCGCTGGCCACTAAAATTTCCAGAAATGAACCTTATTGAGCATATCTGGTTTGGTTTGTAACGCGCTGTTCAGAAGTGATCTCCACCCTTTTGTGCTGTTAGGGAATTATGGACAGACCTGCAGGATTCATGGTGTCAATTACCTCCAGCACTACTTCAGACATTAGTCGAGTACATCTAACTACATGCTAGCTGACCCTTCAGTTTGTCCTGCCTGTATGATGAAGTGGAAACCCGTCATCCAACGTTACCGTAATAAAGGTCTTTAGCTAAAACGGTGTCATTTTTTTGGCCATGACTGCTACCACCCATCGAGAAGTCCGTCTCATTACACACACACACACACACATATATATAGTAAATATAATATAAATATTATATATATATATATATATATATATATATATATATATATATATAGCATAGAATTTGTTCTTCTTTTCCCTTTGCCAAACAAACGCTATCTTATCGTCAAACTAAGGATGCTATAGGCGATATGTCTTGCATTTCTGTTCGCAGAGGAGTTTTCAGATAATGATAAGTAATGATTCGAACCGTGAAAGTAATCTCTCGAACGAGAGCATGCCATTTCCAGTTTTGTTTACTAGCTTTGCTACTAGCAATAAAAACATTCTCATACCTTCTCTTTATCTCTCTCTCTCTTTTATTAGCGATTTTTCTTGTATCTCGTAGCATAAAAATCCTCTTTTTTAAATTTTCATCCGCCCTTTTAAATCCTCCTCTGGGAGATTACATGACTCCGTTCTTCGTTCGATGTGAATCTTTCGTGTTTTTTTTCATTCATTCCGGGATGCTACAAAAACGCACTCGAGACTTTCAAACCACCTTGAATCCCTGTGGGTGCCTCCAATTGCGAGGTTTTGCGCTTAAGTAACTATGTTCAACCGTTTTATTTTCAGAATACTTTCATCAAAAGGTTGTCTTTCTCTCCCCTATTCTTGGTTTTTCTGTCTTCATTGGAGGAGTAATAAATTTGAATGTCACTTTACATTTTGAACTAAATTGTATTATGATGTTTCATTACGAAGCTGAAACACTCAGCCTTTACTGGGATATTTATAGATTTTATAACAATCAGAAAATTATGTTTTGTTATTAGAACATACACATACATTATATTCTACTTATTATAATATATTATTTCTATATACTACATCATCTATAGGTATCCAGAGTAAGTATAGATTATAGTTATGCCATATTTAGCTTAAATATCCAATTATACCCAATGCATATTCTTTCATATGTTAACGATAAGGGAGCTTATAACGGATATATATATATATATATATATATATATATATATATAATATATATATATATATATATATATATATATATATATAGATAATGTATAACATATATATTACCTATATATAGAGAGTATACATTAGCTATATATATATATCTCGAGTAATTATAGGACATAGATATGCCTTAATTAGATTAAGATCCCAATTATTATTCTTGCATATGTCAATAGCATGGAAGCTTATAACAATTATATAGAGATAATGTATAATATATATACTACTTATTATATAATATACATTACCTCTATATATATATATCCGAAGTAATTATAGAACACATGCATGCCGTAATTAGGTTAAGTACCCAATTATTATTCTTTCATATGTCAAAGAAGCTTATAACGGTTATTTAGAGATAGTATATAATATATACTATATATACATATAGTATACATTACATATATATATATGTCCGGTGTAATTATAGAACATAGATATGCAGTAATTAGCTTAAATAACCAATTATACACAATGATTATTCTTTCATATATTAATAACCAGAGAGCTTACAAAGGATATATATATAGATAATGTATAGTTATATTACCTATATATACAGTATACATTACCTATATATATATATTCGGAGGAATTATAGAATATAGATATGCCTTAATTAGTTTAAATATCCAATTATACCTAAATGTTATTCTTTCATATGTTAATAGTTAGGGAGTATTATCCTTACAGCTAAACATACTGTGATAGATAAAAAGAAAAACCGAGTTCCCCTTTTTTTGTATAGATATATAGTGTATAAGTCTATATTCACACAAACATCAGGATAGAACCTTTTAATATAGACCAAATATATAGATTAGCATATAGCCCGTCATATGATGGGATGAGCAAAATTTTTAATTTTACACAATTGTAAAAACCATATCAGGCAGGTAAAAAAAAATGGTTTCTTATGGCTGAGAATAATCTGGTACACGCTCAATATTTTGTATATCTCCATATTTCTCTAAACTCTCCCGATACTGTGAATGCAGTTTAGAATCACGTTGAATTCATTTAGCCAAACAGTGTGGTTATGTATAGAAAACCAACACACAAACGAACAAACTTCATAATTTTCAAACATATATAACATACACTCTAAATATATATTAGTCTGTGAATTAGACTCCTAGACTTTTATGAAAAGAATTTGTTGTTGATACTGGTGATATAATTTTCATTGTAACAGAAAAAAAAAATCGATGATTAAATTTAAAATGATCATATATGTACCTAATCTATTATTTAAGCCAAATGTAAAGAAAATTATTTACGTTATATCTAAGTTCAGTGAAAATAATGCCGACGATATCTAAATAATTTAAAATGAGAAATGATTAAATGAGACGGTTAAAGGAATGACGTCATAATGCTAGAAAAAAAATCTTTTTACCTATTTACTATATGATGAATTTAATCACCTGCTCTTAACCGGGGAAAATAGGGTTTGAAATAATAACATTAAAAGCTCGAAAAGGAGAGAAGGGGTGGATTTCGAACGTTTTATTCGCTTTGAATTTTTCTAACCCTAACTGAACAAGAATCTAATATGGATACCTTTAACCATTCCAGATCCAACCGCTTCATAAATTCGAGGAAAGACGGACAGATACCTTAGACTATTATTATATAGGGGATAATGTATAATATATATACTACTTATATATATCCTAAGTAATTATAGAACATAGATATGCCGTAATTTGCTTAAATACCCAATTATACCCAATGGTTATTCTTTCATATGTTAATAGCAAGAGAGCTTACAACGAATATATATATATATATATATATATATATAGATAATGTATAATTATACATTTTATATATATATATCTATATATTATATAATATATATATATATATATATATTATATATATATATCTATATATATATGTATATATATATGTATATATATATATATATATATATATATATATATATATGTCAGAATTTAAATTGTAGATTAATTTTTAAAATTTTTTTATTAGGGATTCATTACTGGGAGTAACGCGGCGTGAGGAGTTAGCCACATAAATACGGCTCACGCGCAGTGATCTAGAGCAGAGAGCAGTGTGCACATTCCACGGACAGAGCTGTGGCTACCCATGGCAGCTAAGCCTGCCTTTGTGAAAAGTTAAGCGCCAATGTGCGTCGCTATTGAAGATGATTAATGATTAGTGTGCTCTGAGGTTTAAATAAAGTGATGAAATTGTAATCAGGAATCTGGTGTCGTTTAGTGGAACAGTGTCATATATATATATATATATATATATATATATATATATATATATATATATATATATATATATATATATATATATATATATATATATATGTCAGGTCTAAAAAAGGGGTAGTTGGAAATTATGTAAGTTAAAAATGATTTTAAAAAGGGAACTCTTTTATAATAATAAAATAAATGAAAGAGACCCACGCTCGCGTAAGCTTTCAGGATTATCCGGTCAGGCGGAAGCATTTCTGAGCGATTTGATGAGCTTGCAAACAGATAAGTTGGAATTTGGCTCGTGGACATGATACGGTCAACACCTTCACGCATAGCTTCGCCCTGAACATTGAAAATGGCCGTAAGAACGATGAGTTACTAAAACTTATTATTATCATCAAGAAGACTGTGTTCCATTCGCCTTAACTCTGCACCACGACTTGACACACATGCAGACACACACACACATATATACATATGTATATATATATATATATATATATATATATATATATATGTATATGTATATACATTACCTATATATATATCTGGAGGAATTATAAAATGTTGATATGCCTTAATTAGATTAAATATACAAATAATTATTATTCTTTCATATGTTAATAGCTAGGGAGTTTAATCCGTATAGCTAAACATACTGTGATAGATAAAAAGAAACACCTAGATGTCTCTTTATTTGTGTATAAATATGTAGTGTATAAGTATATATTCACACAAACATCATGATAGAACCTTTTGACTATTACAATTCCTCTATGTATGCTTTATATAAAATTTTTAAAAAGAGAAGTTTGTGATAACTCTGCAATAGCATCAATTTAGAAAATCCATGAAAAATATTTGGATGCATTTTCGAATACTTTTGACAATATAGCCATTGCATAGTAATTTACAGTGACAGTCTTTATTTTCTATGATTCCAAAATTTTAAGTAACACAACTAAAATTCGGAGAACGCATTCGAATAAAACTGTAAAAAACAATTACCATCTTTATCCTTGTGAATCAAAAGTGTCAGAATATTGGAATTTGAATCTAATTGAGTCGGCGAGCGTATGGGAGCAGTAATAGACGATTTTGCCTTCGGGCGGTTTTATAAAAGCAAAAATATCAGGAAATGGCAAATACTTGTGCCTGCAAAAAGCAATAATGTTGGTAAAAAAATTTAAATTTAGTAAATCATAGCTGATATCAGCGAAACTTTTCTTCTACTGTTTCCAGATTAGATGGTAAATCAAATCCCAGCTTTTCATACAGGGAGAGAAAACATTTTTTTATAAAAATTTTCTTTTCATCCTTTGCTTGTTAAATCTGTATTCTCCGCGTAGGATGTGAAATATTTAGAATTTGTTTTCCTAATATTTTTCTCTGAAAATAAAATAAATACTATCAAATTTGTAACTGATTCAATTCATTCGCTTTTACCAGCTCCGATGCGGAAGTTTATGTCTTGTTTAAACTTAAGTTGCTTAAAATATGCATTAAAGTTGACAGTTTACAGTTAAGGTATAGTATGTTAGCTTCATACATTATAATATATATACATATATATATATATATATATATATATATATATATATATATATATATATGTATATATATATATATATATATATATATATATATATATATATATATATATATATATATATATACATACACTTTTATACATACATACATATATGTATATAAATATATATGTACACACACAAACATATATATATATATACATACATACATATATATATATATATATGTATATATACATATATTTATACATATATATACACTCATACACACACGTATATACATACAGGTATTTCTCACTTTAAATTAATCAATCAATCAATAAATAAGTATATATATATTTAAATATATATATAATATATATATATATATATATAATATATATATATATACATATATATATATATATATATATATATATATATATATATATATATATATATATATATATATATATATATATATATATATATATATATTATATATGGAAGGAAAATTCTCAGGGGTCTAAAAATTCCCACGCCCTTTTGCATTCCTCCTTTTAACCTAAATTGACCACTAGGGCTACCGTTTACGTCCTCAGAGAAGGGGTCTGACCAATTATAACTCCGCATTGTCCTAGCAAACAGTTTAGGAAATTTCCAAACAAAAAGGAGATGCACGCTGTCGGAGGCAGATTTTTCTAGAGATTTTCCCATAGATGTTGACCAGGTGTTAAAGGCCTTTTTTTTAGATAAAACTTTATGCTAGATGACCCCTCAGTTCGTCCCGTCCCTATGATGAAGTGGGAATCCGTCCTCCAATGTTATCTTAATAAAGGTCTTTAGCTCAGACGGTGTCACTTTTACGGGGTATGACTGCAAACACCCATCGAGAAGCCCGTCTTAATTAATTTTTGGGCGATTCTATCCTTTTCTGGTAACATATGTGAATATTTTTTCCTATTAATTTTGGGACTTCGAACCGTCAAGCTTCCTGTGGCACGAGAACTTTAAAATAACTGGTAACGCTTAAACTATGTCTCCTCGTGACTGACAATTAAAACTTCTGATTGGTTGACCCATATAATCATAAAACCAAAATGTACATGTTATGCGGACTAAAGTACATGAGAAAAGTTGCCTCAATAAATTCTGTTCATTTTGATCCTAAAACGTTTTGTTTATCGATGTTTTAGCAATGGCCGCACGAATGCATCGTATTCAAGATGTATTCTTTTCTTTTTGTAATGGGACAAATTCCTTATTGCACACACAGACACACATATGTGCAGTATATCAAAATTATTACACCTAAAACATCTATCTCAAATTCTCTGTTTTCCCCTTCTCAATTTTTCATACCTAATTTCCCAGCCAAAGAATCTCAGATTTAAAGGAGTATTTACGGACTTAAATTGTGTTTACCCGTCTCCTAATAAACTAATGCTAGATTATATGCTAATTTTCTACCCAGTAACCATATTCTCCAGCTATCTCAAGGGAAAATTTCCTTTCTCCATCGTCTAAATTGCTGCATACGTAGTTCTAGAGCTAATCCAAATTATCAAACTTTATTTCTGACTGACAATAAAGCTGACTAAACTGTTGGTCTCATGGGAAAGAGTCCGCTTGATCACTCGATGTTGGACGAAATTTATAATAGAAGTGTACTTTCGTTATCACTCGATGCTTTGCTTTGGTCGTGTAAAGACGTACATTTTAGTCTCAAATAAAGTTAAAGACCCACTACGCACTTTGCTGTTGTTTTAATGGAATGACTGCAATTTACGTAGGTAGTTCAAGTTTAATTTGGAGAAAAAAATTCAACCTGTTACATATATATCTATATGTATGCATATATATGTATAAATAATATATATATATATATATATATATATATATAATATATATATATATATATATATATATATATATATATATATACACTCAAGAGCCAAAACATTATGACCACCCCTACATTTTGCAATGATTTCGCCTGGATGACGTGAAAGACACGTGATCTGGTGGAAGTGGTATTTAACTGCTGCTCGAGAGTCTGAAGAATCATTCTTTTATTTACTTCTGTGTGTAATGGGAAAGGCTCCGGATATAAGCGATTTTGATAGAGGGCAGATTGTAATGGCTCGAAAGCTCGGAACAAGTATTTCCGAAACTGCATGACTCGTGGGTTGTTCGCGAACAACAGTTGTCAGTACTTATGCAAAGTGGATGAATGACGGTGAAACCAGCAGTAGCCAACATGGTGTTGGACGTCCAATCGCTATCAAAGAAAATGGTCATCGGAGACTGTCTCGCATGGTGAAGCAAAACCGGAGCCAGACAGTGGTTCAGTTGACAACCCAATACAATGCAGGGCCAAGTAGAATAGTATCAGAGCCCACTGTTCAGCGGACACTGTTGGATATGGGGCTACGCAGCAAACGTCCCACTCGTGTGCCTTTGCTGACCAAGCGTCATTGCCAACTGCGCTCGGGACTGGTCCATGGATCAGTGGGAGATAGTTGCCTGGTCAGATGAATCACGGTTTGTCATTCATCATGCCGGTGACCGTGTTAGGATACGCCGTCTTCCAGACGAACAGTTGCTTCCTCAATGTACAGTAGGGCCATACACAGGCTGGTGGTGTCTGTATTATGCTTTCGGGGACGTTCTCGTGGGCGTCTCTGGAACCCGTAGTTGTGGTAGAGCTGACCATGAATGTTACAGGGTATCTGAACATCACTGTGGACCAGTTGCACCCTTACATGCCCTCTGTTTTTCGATGTGGAAATGGAATGTTCCTACATTACAACGCTCCGTGTCACAAGGCTAAAATTATGTTGGAGTGGTTTCAGGAACATGATGCTGAATTACAGTTAATATCCTGGCCTCATATCTCACCGGATCTCAATCCGTTAGAACACATTTGGGATGTCATGGGACGGCAGCTCAGAATGCAAAGACCACCAATTCGCAATATCTCGGATTTACTTAACCGTTGCTTAAACATCCGATAAATCTGTCTTCGGCCATCTACCAAGGATTTGTGGCATTCAGGCCAAGGCGGGTTGCAGCTGTGTTGCGCGCTAAAGGTGGACCAACTTGTAAT
>CM063501.1:182587069-182614569 GCA_032207245.1 Pardosa pseudoannulata
CACCAGCATCGTGGAAATTTTTTATCTTCAAAGATGCTTTCTGTATTTCGCAATCTGTCATCCAACCTGCGGATTACGCTGGCATAGGAATGACAACTTGATGGATGGTGATGAAAGTACTCTCTAGCAGCCCGTAATACATTATCGTTACATTGTTAGAAGATTAAGTACATTCACGATTGTTATATATATTAACACCTGAAGATTACAAGTAGCTACTATATGTAGCCTTTTACACACCATTCAAATAACGGTTCGACATCATTTGAAATTCCCCAATATACATGTTGGACATTTCGAACATCTTCTGGGGTCTCATTAGCTCTCGTGTGCAAAACAGTAGACCGTAGCGCTCCAAACCAAATCAAACCGAGCATCTTCTGACGAAAACTTATGCAAATACTGAAAAAAAAATGCAAAAGTTTATTAACGTTACAAATTATTAGCAAAAAGGTTAATAAAGTTAAAGTCTTGTTATTAATTTTTTTAGTGACGATTTTCATGTTTCGGATAAAGATTTATTTTCGCAAATCGGATACAACGTCTAACATATATTTTTCGAAAACTATAGGTCCTGGAGTTACAGTTCTTTGGGCATTTTTTTTTATATATTCCAATCAACGAATCTGTCTGTGCAGAATTTATTCGATCTTGATGGGACAAACATACATGTATTTATATATAGACATACATACAAATATACATATACAGTCCCATATATGTGCAGCAAATAACCAAAATTTAGCAAATGACGTTAAAGACGCCATTGGCTAAATATTGGTTACCAATGGCAATAATCCTTCAAGAGGGGTCAATCTATATTACGAAACTGCTAAAAAGTTTATTTCTCATATCTATTTGAAATTCGTCAATTATTTACTTTATGGTTTACAAAATAAATGTTATTTGTAATTAAGAAGTTTTATTCAACATAATATATGCATTCTTTATTTAAAATTACTATTACAGCCATTTTGTCAAAGAAAAAAAATGGATATTTTCTTCTTACTCTTTTCTTCTACTCTTTTTCTTGAATACTTATGAAGAATTTTTCCTCTAAGGTCTAAATTGTATAATAAAAATGACAACAATATGTGTTAAAGAAGCGCGCGGGTGACACATTTTATATAAAGTTAATTTTCATCAATTTTTAATTACTATCTTCTAAAATAACTTATATTTTTGCTTCTAATTTTAAACCACTTTTATATAATTATATTTCACATAACGTATAATATTTTCAAACAATTTCATTTAGAAGTATAAAAGCTAAAATTAAGAGTCCATGGCCGTCTTAGTGTGGTTTAAAAGTCGTACATCAATTCTAATCTCGATGTCTAATTTTTTTAAGACAACAATGCTTTCTCAATTTACGATGAAGCACACACCAAAGGAAAAGCGAAGCAAATGTTTGGGCTCTTTCGAAGTACTGGGGATTTTAATTTCCCTTTTAAAACTTTAATACTACAACTCTTTCGGATTCCTCCCCAATAAAAGTTGAAGGCTATTTCGTCTAATGAAAACGTTCAACATTTGTTTAAGTTATGTTTAAAGTCCCCGTCCCTCCATATAGATCTACTGACAGGATCAGGAGCCTGTCTCCAGATTAAATATAAATGGATTTTGCGCGGATACCCGCTTGGATTACTTCGAGCGAGTAAGAAACGTGTTCTCAAAAAGGAGAAAACGTGACTCGCTTTGATCTTTATGATTTAGAGGGAAGAATTCCTTTCAAATATTACCCGATGGGGAAAGGGGGTGGGGAGAAAAAAGAAAAATTTAATCAAAAATAGGATGTATTTGCTTCCGAAGATAGGTTCCGAATCCAATGATTGGTTTTCGATGAACGCGAAATTTCGAGGATAAAAATAGTTGGCAATCGTTCATTATTGCACGAGATTCAAGCAAATGAGGCGTAAAACATTCTACTTTCTAAAAATCAAATCTTTAGATAGTTAAGATAAACTCAAAGATAGGATAAAGGCAGGCTTTATTACACGTCAACATATAAGTGTTGATAAAACGGCAAATTCGGTTTAGGATTCCTTTTCCCTCTGAATAATGCTCGAATTTATAGTGTAATAGCGAAGTATTTTCAACTGAATAAAGGCAGTATCCTGAGTCAACCTGAATTGTAATATATCGGTTGAAAAATTTTTAACCCATACCGATATTGGTTGAAATAAAAATTTTCAACCAATAACATAAGAAATATGCACCAGTAAAAGGAATCATAAAATGACACACTCATGTTGACGCGTAATAAGGCTTTAACAGTATGTGTATGCTAGTTCCTTTTTTCTGTTTCCAGATGTCATGGGAAGAATAAATATGACCACTACACAAGTGTTTTTTGACATTATTTCATTTATAGAGCTGTAAATAGAAGTATCCCAGCACGAATGTATGGTGAATATTCCACAGTTGGTTTCCTAATCCGAAAACCTTTACGCGTTTTTATCAGCAGCTAGGGCAAAAGGGGGTTCTTTCTTGCTTCCAGATCTTATTCAGGTTATACGGGTACTTCTAGAACAGTAGGTCAGGAAAAAGGGATCTAGAAAACAGGGGCATGCCAGTCAATACAAGCACACAAGTCATGGGTTGTAGTTTTCTTTCTTTTTTTTTTTTTAAATCGAAATCCACCACATGGTGTTCGCTTATTGGTGAGAAATCTTACCTCCACCATTTTAAATAAGCCCAAGCATTAACTGCAGATGATTATTCTCATCGGGTTGACATCGCCACCAGTCTCCTACAGTAGAAGGAAGCACACTGAGATTTTGCTGCTGCTATTCTATTCTCAAATGAAGATGGTTTCATTTAATACCCACAATAAACAAGTCTGGGTATCTGTAAATCCGAAAGCCCTCAACGGAACTTCTCCGTCAATATCTGAACAGGAATCATCAGCGATTACTTGATAGGATCGTACCTTCTGCCGAAACTCTTTGACCATGGCAAATACCTAATGCATTTTCACGATTTGTTGATAGACTCTATTGAAAGTAGTCTTGATTATCTCAGATGGTTTAAATAGTACCAACAAAATGGAAGATACAACTGAATATGGGAAGGAGGTATGAAAATATCTGAACTTTGTTTGTGACATTTTCATATCAATGGATTAGTCGAGGTAGTTCTGTAGTTTTGCCACCTTGATTGTCCGATCTGTCTTGATTTCTTTTTATAGGGACAACTGAAGAACCTGGTTTATGAGACTCCCTTTCACTCTGCAGAGGATCTAATGAAGTCTACCAGGAACTGTTGAAAGGTTCGGGATATCTGGAATATTTTCAGGAAGTCGCTTATTTCAGCACTAATTGTAAATTATCCATAGAGATTGCCTTTCTTTTCATTATTCTTTTGTTTTCTATCCTCAAAATTTGTTATTCTTTTGTTAATTATGTAACAGTTTTTACGTGTCTAAAACGAAGGTAGGCAAAATATTAACCATGGATACCAATATCGTGTGATAGTATATGGCTCAGAAATAGTTTCATTCATGTCGCTATACTACTTGTCGCGTCAGCCGCCCTATAACAAGATACGCGTGGGAATTTCTCTTTATTCCTTGGTGTATTATGAGCCTGTATTAAGAATATAACACTGGCTTGGAATGTAAAAACTAAAATGGCGTAGATAAAATTTAAATGCTTGAAGGATCATGAAAGTTCAAATTAAATGCCAAAGATTATTAAAAATTATAAAAGATTATTTGAACTCAAATGTGCTAAAAAGAAATTGAAAAGAGGCTACGACTGCGTCACTGGATTTAAATTATGGTAGAAACTAATAGTGGGCGTCACGCACACGCATATCTATAATTGTATCTCTATCTCTATCTATCTATATATCTCTATATATACTGTATGTGTGTGTGTGGGGGAAGCTTTATAAAAAGCTATCAGCTTTAATGTTGCGTATTTAAATGCATTTATGCCCCATTAAGCAGCCATAACAATTCACTTAGACACAACGAATTGCACCAACCTAAAATACACCAATATCGATCACACGCAAATATGTTCTATGACTACTAATCATATCTGATTATTCGATGCATATTTATGAGACACTGGCATTTTGTCTTTTGCCACTAAAAGTAAATGAGCTTTTATCTAAGTAAATTACATTTACTTTACCATTTAATGCTTTATTTTATTCGCCAGTTTCTCTCATTTTCAATTTTATTTCATTAGAAAAAATATATATGTAATACCGACACAGCTTTTATTTTATGTAGCATCCAGATATAATTTTCGAAGACGACCCCGTGAAAAAATAGGATTTAATTTTAAAAGATATCTTTCTCTTTGGAACATTTAATCCAATAAATTTTGAATCGAAATCAAATTTCTTTTAGAATATTCAAAGCATCTATAATTTGAAGTTTAATACCCTCATGGCGAAGGTTAAAAAATTCGTAAAATGCGAAAATAGTATGAGAAAATATTGATTAAAATAATTTAAAGTAAATTGCAAATAATTAAAAGGGGAAAATAAGTCTTTGAGTGTACGTAAATCATTTAAAGCTATGTTGACATGCGCAAAAGACCGTCTTACGTCTAAAAAGTAATATAACTGCCTAAAGCGAAATGCCTAGTTCTGTCATATTTATAAAATTTACTTCGTAAGACGCGTCGTTAGCTTTTATATATTTTATGTCATTGTGTTTCACATGTGTGTTACATGCGTATGATTATGTATATACTAGGGGCATTACATGTATATAATATAGAAACATAAAACGTGACTGGCAAAGATTTAAATATGATTAATTAAAAAAATATGTTTAACTTAACACATTGACTGACAGTAGCAACAAGTAAAGTTCGAAAATGAACATTATATGTTTTTGTAATTTTTAGACTATTAGAAGTATAGTTTTACAATTTCTGCTTAAATAAACTTAATTTTAATTAATTCAGCACCTTTAATTAAAGGTGCTGAATTAATTTGCGGCTATAACCGTCATGGTGCCAGCGGATTCTAGACACTAAGTAATGGGATGATGGCGGCTATAACAGCAAAAAATTAAAAACTTAAATGACAGGTTTAAAGACTGAAATAAGCAATTTTTTTGTGTGCAACAAAGTATTGTGGGGAGTTTTACACTAAATGTTAGTTCACAATCCGACAAAAGTAAATAAATGGCAAAAAAATAAATTCAAGAGAAAACACAATCGCACTACTCCTTTCACAACTACGTGCATACGGAAGCTGCAAGTCCCGTAACAGGTGGAAAATGAAATTCAACCTAAAAAATTGTTTCCAAAACATTACACTAGGCTTCTACTTGTACGGCAGTAAATGCAAATTTGTGCTGTTATAGCCGTAGTGTCGACCGTTTCGTTTTGGACGGCTATTGCCGTCATGACACATAGTGAACTTCGCTTTGAGGGCTATAGACGCAAGTGCCCGTCAACGTGTTAAAAGATATGAATATGATTATTGATGTTAGTGTTTATACTGCCTAAATGTGAAATCTTTGTTAATACCATTTGTTTTGATGAAAACTGATTGAACCACTATAAGTTCAATGTGACTTATTTTAAAAATCAATATTTGATTCTTATTTTTTGATAAGTCAAAACTTTCATTCCTCTAACTGTTTTGTGGTTTACCTAACGCGTTTTATCGTCCTTTGAGCTGTGGTTTCACAGGACAATAGATATAATATTCTTAACCCACTTTACCTTTCGACATCTATATATGCAGAGGATAACTGCTAGGATAACTGCTGTGTTTGAGCTACTGTTGTTTCTGCTGCGTCTTTCAAAGAAGAAATATAGTCCGAGTCACCAACTGAACAAGTTTGTGACAGGAATTATTGTTGGATTGTTTGAATGCAGAAGAGTTCAAGCAGAATTAGCTGGGATTTTGAATGTAACCGCAAATTATGACAAGTTCAAAATACTGCAAGTGTTATCCAAATAATACTACATCGACCGACAATGACAATTGCTTATATAATACCAATTCTCCAGTGGGATGTCTGAGGGACTGTTTTACATGAAAACTGGTATCCGCCCCACTAGAAAGAGATTGGAGACCAACAGTTTACAGGAGACTTAACAAAGTTGTTCTGTATGCCACACAACCAGAATCCCCCATTCATCTTTTGGATAACCAAGCATAGAACAGAAATAATACGGCCGTGTGGCCTTCCAGGCTTCTCCCTGTGGTGGTGAGCAGATCTCGAATACTGGGCACCGAACCACGCAAGGCTACCGACAAGCGCCCGGAGCGTGTCCGTCACACCGCAGGCTCAATCCACGAGCAAACGCAAAAGACTGGTGTTGGGGAGGAGAATTTGGAAGACTACTGTATGCTTAGTGACCTCTAAAGGCTGGCTGAGAGAAGAGAGGGATAAGGAAGAAAATTTTGCTCGTTGTAAGTTAAGACGGGGAAACCGGGGTGCTAAACTAGAAGAACAGGAAATTTTGAGAGGCGACAATCGAAACCCTGGCCAGCAGGACCATCACTCAAGAATTCACTGTGACGGAACTTTGGCCCACCCTGAGGAACCCCCGTGACTCGGTATTTTCTGCAAAAAGCCCCCTGAAGCATCGCAATTGCTTCAAGAGCTGGAAAAGCCTTAGCTGATGACAGTAAAAAAGGAGAGAACAAACGAATTTTGAACACTAAAAAAAAAAAAAAACCAAAAGGAGGGGAGCGCTGAAAAGAGAACAGTGGTTATCTTAGGGGGTGGGGCCCATTGGGTTTGCTGTGGAAGCCAGCCCCTTGGCTTCGACTAATGCTGACCACTTTGCCGAGTCACATATCATTGCAGACCTAATCCTACCAAGCCCTTCCTTGGCCTTGACGAGTAGTCTCCCTTGTGGGAGATCCACTGTCATGCTCTAAGGTTGGGGAATCCTAACAACCGAATGTGGACTTCATGGTAGTCCAGGGGAAATTTTGAAACTCAAACTGAAGGGGATAGAAGAGGGAACAGGGAGGAGGCTACACAGAAGAGCCAACATCAAGAGCGGAACCTAGAAACTAGTAGAACTCGAACCTGAAAGAGAGCGCTGGCTGAAGGAAGGAACGATGTTAGACATTAGAAAAGAGGACCCATGACGGTAACTTGATGCTGGAAGGAAAGGAGGGGAGAAAAGTGTCGGCTGTTTGTGTGATGTTTATCCCCCTGTTGAGGATAAGTTAAGATTAAGGAAAAAACAAAAATATTTAGCTATAAATTTTGGGATAGATGCTATCAAGGAGAGGACTTGGAGAATGACCCAATAAATCGTGCTTTGCTGTGCCAAGCTAGCTTACCAGCGATTTTAACAAACAGCAGAGGCGATTATTTTGGGGCAGCCTATCTAACCTTCGTCTTTTGGACACCAGCAGCAGACACCAAGTATAACTATCATCAGTAGATAGTCATATTTAATCTGCAAACAGATTTTATTATCATACTATGATCTCTAAAGGACGGGGATCTTATTTCTGTCAGATAAATTAAACAGAAAGATGTTTTACCAAAGGAGAAATAATAATGGAAGAGGTATAATTCTGGACGACCAAACATATCTCGACATCTTCGAAATTTAATCTATTAATACCAACAGATACATAGAGCAAAATCTTTAGCTTTTCGTCTGACAGTTTCCAGATCCAATTATTCCCAAACTCATATTAATCAATAATGATGTGTGCTTTCATCCACAAAACACCGATCAGTGAGTGAAGATATACAGCGAATTTATTGGCTGTCTAAAATTTCAGATCTTAACCTAATACAGAATATGAGAAATATGCTTAGAACACAACTTGCCTCCGTCAATGTCCATCAAATTATAGTCTAAAATTTAAAAGAGCACTATTTTAGGTCTGAAACTCCAAATCTTGAGCAAACAACTCTGCTCCTAACAGAAAATATAGGAAATCATTGCACAACATGCTTGATTACCAAACACCTTATAATTCTTTAGTAATTCTATTTATTGGAGTTGTTGAGTTCATAACGAACCGTCTCTAGTTTTCAACTTAGTCGTGAATATATTCTCAACTTATAAATGCCGTGAACACAAATTTTATAACTTTAAGAATAGTGCTATTGAATTCTTTTTTTTTACCAGAGGATAATGTGTTAGTAATGTTGTAGATTTAGGAGCATTTGTAAAAGATGGTAAGCTTGTAAATGCTTATGTTATTTTATTATTTTTCAAAGGAATGAATGAATACTCGAATAATAGAAATTATTGTACACTTAGTTTTCAATTTGAACCACACTACAGAATTCTACAACTCTGCAGTGCTTTGCAGCGATTACCTATCAAATTACTTTATAAGTAAACTTTTCTTGCTAACCTTTAAAACTATTGATATTACTATCTTGCTTCCAACCTCGATATTTCGACATTAAAATTAAAAAAAAACAAACTATAATAACCTTGTTATGTATATTATAACTCTTTTACACCCGTATATCCCCTTTCATTCCCTTCGAATTTACAATTCCTTAAGTTTGCGTGTAAGCAATTAAACTTAACTTTGGTATACGGGTGTACTTGATAAAAATGTGGGTGATAATCGCTAAAACCATTCAAGCAGTCAAAGATATCCAAGTAATTCTCTCTTTGGAAAAAGCCAAGTGGAATTTTAGTTAATTATGAAGTGATTACTTATATTATCAGTTCTATTAATATTTCCTATAATTACAGGAAATTACCATTTGACATTTAATCCTAGCAGACATTGTTGGCCGAAGTTTCACTTCACAGAATTATTTCTGAGAACAACACGAGTATATTATACTGACAACTCTTATTTTAATCTTACTATATTTTCAAACTTTTCTTTTTATTATGGAGGTCAAAATAAAATTCTAATACTAGAATAGGATTATTTATTAGTCTTAAATACTTTAAGGAAAATAAAGCATAATTGCTAAAATATTTTAATAGTGTTTTATATATTTTTTGATGTCACCTTCAAACACCGAAAATGTTCAACTTAGATCTAGATATTTTTAAAAAAATAATAGAACATTTACCATATAAGTTTAATTTAAAGGAATTTTATTAATTAAACTTATTTAATTTTAAAATATAATCATGAACATCAAAATAATGATATGATTAGGTTAAAAACAACTCCAACTGGTAAGACAGAGCTTTTATATATAACTAGCATATAGCCCGTCATATGACGGGATCTGTAAAATTTTTAATTTTCTAGAATTGTAAAGTACCCTATGAGGCACAAAATGGTGAAAAACAATTGTTTGTTTTTTGGCTGAGGATTATCTTTCAACAAAAATAATCGAATAAAATTATCACATATGTACCTAATCTATTATTTAAGCCAAATATAAAAGAAAAGTTTTTACGTAATATATTCCATAGTTTAGTGATAAAACGTATATATACGTATAAATAAATGCCACAATTTAGTGATAAAACGTATGGAAATAATGCAGAAGATATTTAAATAATCTAAAGTAAATGATTAAATGAGATGGTTAAAGAAATGAAGTCATAATGATAGAAAAAAATTGTTATTTTTACTTATTTATTATGTGATAAATTGATAAATTTTATCACCTGCTCTTAAAATGGGGCTTGATATAATGGCATTAATTGTTTGAAAAGGGGTGGATGGGGTGAGTTTCGAACTCGCTTTGAATTTTGCTAACCATAACTCATAAAAAATCCAATATGGATGCCTGTATCAATTCCAGGTACAACCGTTTCATAAATTGGCGGATAGACGGACAGACAACTTAGGCTATTATTATATAATGGATTAGAATATCCGAGAAACATCTAGCTCTAACATCAAAAAACGTTCTAGAATCATCCAGATTTTGGACAAATGTTAAATAATATTATTTTAAATTAAAATTCCAGCCTTTGGATAAAAATCACTGACTGAGAGTTGAACGAGGGACTGTCGGTTTTGTAGTCCGACGCTCTACCTACCGAGCTACTGTGAATGGGAGAAAGTTTTCTTTACACGACAATAAATCTCTTTTTAAAGTTCAAGAACTACAATAAAACATATCTAAACACATGCACATAAATGTGTATGGTTGTATGTATGTATAAACACACCCACACATGCATTTATATAAGTATATGTACACACACACACACATATATATATGTATAAATATAAGTATAAGTAAATATATGTATGTCAGGCTCAAAGTCTGAAAAGAAAAATAAGAAAGACATCAATTACAGCGTTAGAGTTTTATTCGAATGTCATATTTCCCATTAACCATTTTGTTTTCAGCAAGAGACTACTTGGGCAGCAGGCCAGCAGCCCACAAAATTTACCTGTTTTCTCTTGGAACTGGGTGAACTCTGCCTTTAAGTAGAGTTGTTTAACCCCATACTCTTCACAAAGAGTTCGCTCTCTTTCTATTAATTAATACTTTAATTTTTAACTTTAGAATTCGAAATCCGACATATATATGTACTCACACAAACATATATACATACATACATACATACATACATATATATATAATATATATATACATATATAAAAATACATATATATATATACACACACACATATATATATATACATACATACATACATACATACATACATACATACAGACATACATACATGCATACATATATATATGGGAAGAGCAGATGATACATCGGTCTTCGATAAAGGTCAAATCCTTAAGGCTCGGTGATTGGGAACATCAATATCAGAAACAGCGCGTTTAGTGAACTATTCGAGTGCAGTTGTTGTGAGCACATATCGAAAGTGGTATATGTATGGTGAAATGAAAAGTCGCCGGTCAGCGGTGTGGCGTCCACGGTGCATCGATTTCAGAGGTGTGTGGAGATTGCTATTCATCGTTTGCCGTGATCTCAGAGTTACTACAGCCGAAATCACCATCAGCTACAACAGTGGAGACATAGACAATGTTTTTCAACACACACACACACTATATATATATATATATATATATATATATATATATATATATATATATATATATGTATATGACGACCCTTAGCCGCCACATCATCTATACCCACGGAATGTAGTCGTGTCCATTGGGAGTTCGCTATGAAACAGGCGGAGAGTGGCATGCAGAGGTACCAACAGCAACAGTAGCTTCGACTAACTTCGTTTATTTCTGTTTCACATGATTACAATGAAAACACACATCAACGGACAACAACTAGAATCACGAACAACAACCCTTCGAACCTTGGTGCTCGCCTATTTTAAACCTTTTAAAACCGGAATCGACGTCATGATTGACGCCAAGAGACAGCCAATCATGCCGCATAGAAATTTCTCGATAATTCTAAAAACCCATCCCACAGACAGAGTGCCGTGTGCAAATCCCCAAACCAGAAAAACGCCACCATTTTAAAAGAATTGATATATAGAATTTTGAAACCAAAATCGAAATATTTTAAGTAACGAGCCCCATTATTACACACACACACACACACACACACACACACACACACACATATATATATATATATATATATATATATATATATATATATATATATATATATATATATATATATATATATATATATATATATATATATATATATATATATATATATTAAAAATGATGTGGTCTGAATCATATTTTATCAGATCGATTATTTGGAGGAGAAATCAAATGTAAATAAAAGTAGCGGAGCAACAGTGGCTTTCTTTTTTGGGGTAAATTCGTTTAATAAGAAAACATAAACGAAGTTGATGGAGGTGAAATGCGTTTTTACCAGGAAGTAAACCAAATCCAATTTCGATACACTTTGCTCCTCTTCTTTTTTTATTGCTTTCTCTTACAAGTTGTTCTCTTTTTTTCCTAGCTCTTGTTATGGCTCTTTATTTAATTTCGACGAACAACACAGCGACGTTACCCAAATAAATTTTATCATCCAGTTCAAATTTAAAGATAACAGCGATGATGTTTATAGAATGTTATTTTGAGTAACAGCCACATAATCGCGTTTTGCCTTCTCAGAAACGAAAGAAACATAGATAGAAGAAAAAAGAAAGAACGCTTATTTCGTAGATAAAAAGTGAAAAATTTCTCTTCTAACTTATAAATTTCTAGTTACACGATAAATAAAAATTATTTCTGCAGTCGATAAAGAAGTTTTCCATCGAGCAATCGTTAATTTCATTTACACGGCAATAAATAGTTATGATGGTATAATACCGTGACATTTAAATGGGTTAGGAGGAAATATGAGTGTTTTCTCAGATAATAGACTTATTACCATGAATTAGCTATTCTTCGAATACGATATGCCCCTAATGTCATTATTAAGTCGTATCTTCCCCGGTGTTGTAAAGTTAATGATCATTCTCCGTTATTGGGGCATATTCATAAATTTAAAGTGTTTAGCATTAAAATGACCAGTAGCTTCCTGAAATAAAGATATATCAAAATGTTGACTTTTCAAACTTCACCATATGGGCCGCTAGGATTTAGTTTCAGGGCAGAGGGAGCTCAAATTGAGCTGAAGTATCCCTCCGCGGTATTGCACTATTTTTAAACGTAATCACACATTATGCAGTAAAAAGACATATACAATTTAAAAAATTAATAATTAGATTTAATAATAATAATAATAATAAAGTTATATAAAATTTAATATTATATATATGTAATGATATTTTAGAAAACCCAGCGAATGTTCTCAAATGTTCCCCTGTGGATTCCTTGTTTCTTAGCTAAAAATAGATTCTGGCGCTTAAGTTACATCCTCCACGTGACTTGTTGTGGTGATTGCGCAATTTGCCGAAGATTGACGTCATATGCGTTATTTCTGATGAAGGTCGTTGAAATAATGCTCAGTCTTCTTAAATATGTGTTGTATATATTAGTTTTTGTAAAGTGTTTTGTATATAATTTATTGTAATGTATTTTCACATATTGTAACATGAATTCAGTCATCTGTATTGATATTTGCAAAAATGTATATTTATCGTAGTTTTATTTGTGGCAACAAGCCATCTTTGTAAATATGCAAATATCTGTATATGTTGTCTGCCTATAAGAGTCAGTGTGCCAGTAGCACCAGAGCTCGGTTGCATAGAGGGTGCTGGTGTTTGTTTAGGATGATGTTTATTTATTGTTTTCATTACACTATCTTAAATAAATGCCTGTGTCTATACCTAGTTGTTTTATTTAACTGCACCTTGTGAATCCCTTCTGAGCATGGTTTATATATGCTGTGATCTCTGTGGATACTTCTCTAGCATAGTCGAGACATAGCAGGGATCCCCATATTGTTAATTGGCTGGTACAACATCTTTAAACAGATGTGCAGTGTTTGCGAACAGTTTGTAAGAGTGAACATTCTTAAACAACGATAATTTGATCTAAAAATATCACTCTTTGTAAAAATACTGAATTTTAAAAAGTAGATAGACGTTTTAAAAACCTGAAATTTCTATTTAAAAATTACATTTTTAGTTGAGTATTTAATTTAAAAATATTTATACTTGAAAATGTATTTTTATTTCAATGTTAACATGCAATATAGTTAACTCCTGGGGTACGTAAAATATGTTCGTGGTTACAATGTCCTCCACGTTCTCAATCAATATCTCAGGGGGTGAAAGGACAAGTCTATGGGCCTTCTGCTTGGTCCCTGCTTATAAATTACGTGGACCGATTGTCGTGTAGTCCTCGTTTTTATTTGAGCATTAACCTGTTATCAAATGTATAGTGGGATTTTATTTTGTAAAAGTAAAGTTGTGTAAAAATATTTTAGTAATAAATTTAACCACAGGTTCTGAGAAACTACAGAAATAAGATATGAAACTAAGCTAAAAGCTAAATTAACAGCATCCGAAACTAGATTAATATAAAAAAAATAAATTTATTATAATATATATACATCTATGTACATACAAAACTGATGCTAATTTTCATAAAATATGCTTTATCAACATCTTCTAAATTAGTTCTGACAATAATTTTTAATACTTAAATAATTATGTAAATATAAGAGAGAGGACATAATTTCAATTTCAAAATGTATGTAAAAGGGGGTACCTTTGGGGAGTTAAAATGGTGTGCCCGGAACACTGCTGGTTGATGGGTATCTATGGATCTTTCATCGGTCTTGTCAGGGGCTTCCTCCTGAGTGTTTGGGGTGCGGCCGTGCTATTTGATGCAGGAAACTTCCTGTCGGACTTGGCTGGACTCTCGAACTCGTTCTGTCGGACTCCTCTCTTCGTCTCGACTATCGAACACCTTCTGACGGGCTCTCTCCTCGTTTCGACTATCAAACACCTTCCAACTTTTCAGATTTTTCTTATTTTATTAATTTCATCCTTGTCCCCTCTTCCTTCTTATCCTCCAATCGGGATAGTTGTAAAAATCTAATTGGTCTACTTAACCCCGCCTTGAGACCACCAACGTGGAAAACCTCATCCTTTCTAACTGGGCACTGTCCCTTAGGGACTCATAAATAACTCCACAAAGGTACATTCTTATTTTGTGTCAAGTACGGAGACGGGATTCTAATCTGGGACTGGGATCAGAACCCCGTCCGAGACCACCGTACAAGATAATATCCGTAGAATATAATTTTATGGTCCTCTGTCTTTTTACAAAGGTGTGATGAGGTCAGATTTAGATCCCGAGCATTTTACTTTTTGTATGAATGAATCAATTGTATAACTGATCTAAATCGCCTCATCACACCCATTTGAGCATAAATCGTACTTTCACCTCTGTGCTGCTCGTTATAAACGACAGGCTCAATCCTTTACCTTAAGCAAAAAGATTGTAATCCATTAACATTTCCCTTATATGGGAAAATATTGGAAATCTTAGTTACTTAATTACATTTTTTTTCAATAATAATATATCTCTAACATTTTGACGATAATAACGAATAAAATTAAAGAGATTTTTTTTCTCAAATATATTTCAGAGACAAGGGTTTAATAGATAAATTTATTACTGAAATAGTTTGAAAAAAACCTTATTTTTCAATAATAAGTAAAATTAACTCATATTGTAAGATCACATGTTTAATTATATTTACCCTTTGCATCTTATTATATAACATCAAACAATAGAATTTAATTAAATAAATTTCTAAACAGTGTCATTGCAGAATATACGACCTAAGATCCTCCAGAATCTCAGGCCGGATCAGGATTACAATGTCCTCCAAGTTCTTAATCAATACCTCTGGGGATGGCAGGCCAAGTCTATGGGTGTTCTGCTTGGTCCCTGCTTCAAAATTACGAGGACCCATTTGAGCATAAGTACTTTCACCTATGGGGTGCTCGTTTTAAACTAAAGGCGCAACCCTTTGCCTTAAAACGAGTAGTCTCCAGATCAATCGCGCTTGGTCAAGTGGCATAAGTCAATAACAACAGCAACAACAGTTAACTCTAGAACTTCGGCATTTGGCTACGACCCTGACATGGGTGATATTTGGTATGAAGATTTTGCCTCAAAATTGTGGATCTGTGTGAAGTTTTCGACAAAATAAATCATTTGGAAAAACTACTGTAGAGAAGTGTACCGCAAATTCTGTATTATAGACTCCATGATTTTACTCCTCTGGGATTTTTTTTATTTTGATATTGTTAATAATTTTTAAGTGTTCTTTCAATCATTGATTTTGTTGAAAGCCATGTTTACAATAATTCATGCGTCTAATTGCTTCTAAACTGTTGCACTATTAAATTTTTCTATTATGCCTAGATTCAGTGACACAAAATTGACTACTTTATCGTCAAAAGAGATTAGAATCTATTTAGAAAAATTGCTCTCGTTAGCACTTTGCTTGTTTATTATTTTGAGCCATGACTTTTAAAGTTTTTTCCCGATTTTGGTTAGGTATATTAGGAGTGACACGGAACGCTTTTGGGACAATTCTTATGTCATTATTAAGACATGAAATATTTGAGTGTGCCATAGTACTGTTTTCCTGTATAATAATAAAAATTTAATAAACTGTCTATAATTTGTATAAAAAATATTAATATACTAAATATTTAAGTGTTTCAAGCGAGCTACTGAAGATATTGAGTTGCAGTGTTTTAAATTTCTTAGTAATAAGTGATCAATAGTTATGTATGTTTTCGAATAGTTTTTAATATTTAATTTTAAGCTATTTTTCTCTTTGGTAATTTTTGGGCGACATTTTGAAATAATCACCAAAGCAATGTCAAGACATGCAATGCTCAGTTTCTACTCTATATAATAAAATAAATTGCTTCGTATCTCTCCACTCATTACGGTAAAACTATATACTATACTCTATACTTGAGTGACGTCATAATTTATCAGAAAGTAAATAAGGTCCAGAAAGTCTTGTGGATTTTTTGGTGAGTATTTTGAAACTTCCAGGGGCAAGAAACTGGATTCTTCTCTCGGAGACTGTTTAGAAACACCCAAAGATTTAAAATTTGGATTCTAGAATGTTTTATCACTCTACATCGAAGCTCTCCCAGTGTCTGTTGAACATATGAAATTACAGTGGTATGCAAAACTTAACCAACAGGTGGGGTTTTTTGCCATAACTCCACGAGAAATCATCTGAGAGACATGAAATACAGAAATGAGGGAGAATATTATGTATGTAAAGGATGACGAAAGCATCGGTGCTGAAAAAGGAATACAATGCATACGGTATGGAATCAAACAAAACCAAGCTTTATTGAATGCAAAGTATCGTGACTCATTGTCTGTCCAAGAGGAAGAACAACAAGCAGATGCTCCTTAATATGGGATATGCCCTACCCTAACTGCAATGGTTTCTTCCCACCGTCTCCGCATACTCAGCACCAGCTGGTTCAACATTTCTTGCGGTAGGAGTGCCCATTCCACAATCAGCATCTGCTTCAGTTGTTGGGTGTTCTCCAGAGGATGTAAGCATGCTGCAATGCGTCTCCCCAAAGCATCTCACACATGTTCGATAGGATTTAAATCAGAGGAGAACGCTGGCCAATCCATTCGAGTGATATCTTCAGTTTCCAGTAGCTCATCAACAGCAAGAGTCCAATGCATTGCAGCACGCTTATATCCCCCGGAGAACACCCAACAAAAACAGATGCTGATTGAGGAATGTTGAACCAGCTGGTGCTGAGTATGCGGTGACGGTGAGAAGCAACCATTGCAGTTAGGGGAGGGCCTCTCCTATATTAAGGAACATCTACTTGTTGTTCTTCCTCTTGGATAGACAATCATGAGTCACGATACTATGCGTTCAATAAAAATTGTTTTATTTTCATCCATACCGTATGCATTGTATTCCTTTTTCCGATGCTTTCGTCATCCTTTAGGTACATAATACTCTCCCTCATTTCTGAATTTCATATCTCTCAGAGGATTTCTCGTGGAGTTATGGCCTAAAACTCACCTGTTGCTTAGGTTTTGCATACCAGTGTAAATTCATATGTTCAACAGGTATTTGGAGAGCTTGTTTGGTGTAGAGTGATAAAACATTGTAGAATCCAAATTTCAAATCCTTTGGATGTTTCTAAACTGTCTTCTAGAGAAGAATCCAGTTTCTTGCTCCTAGAACTTTCAGAATACTTACCAAAAAATCCACAAATCTTTCTGGACCTCTGGATGCTTTCGTCATCCTTTACGTATATAATACTCTCCCTCATTTCATAATTTCATGTCTAACAGATGATTTCTCGTGGAGTTATGGTAAAAAACCCACCCGTTGCTTAAATTTTGCATACCAATGTATATAAAATCTATATAATTGCCACTAAAGGAAGATACTGTATCAGAGAGGGAATTTTAGAGAAAATAAAAGATTTTCTTTCTTTTATAATTGTACACATACCCAGTATACATGTCTATAACACAGGAGTATTTTTCAACAGGTGAACTAAACATTTTATTTTGGATATTTAATTGGAACCACCAGGTTATGTATAAACAAGATAAATAGTATGTTTTATAATTTACATTTTCGCCACTTATGTTTTATAGGTCACAAAAGAAAAACTCTTAAAAAAGAAAAAAATATTTAAAACTCTTTCTCATTAGAAATCATCCCACATCCTGCTCCCTAATTCAAGACGGCATTTTCACAGATATACAAACGTTTGCCTCTTGCACATTTGTCTTGACATAGATATGTATAGGCTTAATAGCAAGGGTTATTTGAAAACATATGAATATGCATTTTTTAAAACAGATATAAACTTTATTTTTTACAGTTTCCTTTTACTTAATGATGAGTTTGTATATCATTAAAAAGCGTGTTCATTATTTGTTAGTTTCCCATTTCATTTTCGTCCAAAAAAGAAATAATTATTTCAACAAACTTCCGATTCTCTGTCATATCACAGAGAAAGAAGAAAATGAAAGAATAAATTTAATATCATATTTTTAAAATAATTCAAGATGTTTCCATCACATTATTTTTTATTAAAACGAAAAAACAAAAACTTTTTCATAATATTACATCACCATCTTCATTAAGTATGACTTTTATTTCATATTTTTTTCTCCTCAACTCATTATAGTTTCCATTGTTTCATTACTATATATCAGCTGTAGGCATGCAGGAAATCAAAGAAAGCCATATTTTAGTTCCATATATATTATAAAGAGCCACACCAGATTTAAGTTGTATTAAAAATGTAAATACATTTTTTATTTAATTCAAATAGTAGACAAGTACACTCATGTCCATAAATTAAGGATAATGAAGTTAAGGCAATGAAAGAGACAAAAGCAAAACAAATTTGACTTATTTGTAAAGTCTATTTATTAAACAAAAGGTAAAGAGCAAAAAAGATGCTATATGTTTGACATAATTAATAAAAATTGCGATTTTTACTCCCTGGAGCAAATTTGAAAAAAGAACCTATTTACAGAAAACAGTATAACATGGTTAGTATGATGGTTAATACGGAGTATGTCTCCCGGACGATGCAATACAAGCGTTACAACGCCTACGCATGCTGAGTATCAGATTATCAATCTGATCTTGGGGAAAATTACACCACTCATCAAGCAATGCCCTCCGAAGTTCCGATAGACAGTTGGGAGGGGGTTGATGGGCTGCAATTCGTCGGCCAAGCATGTCCCACACATGCTCTATTGGATTCAAGTCCGGTGAGTATGCTGGCCAATCCATACGGGTGATATTCTCCGATTGAAGGCATTCGTCTACAATGTTTGCACGGTGAGGTCGGGCGTTGTCATCCATATACAGAAATTCAGGACCCATGGCGCCCCGAAACAAACGTACATGTTGTTCCAGAATGACATCCCGATAGATGTGGCCTGTCATCGTTACACTCTGAACATGCAGGTCAGTTCTGGAACCAAGAATAATTCCTCCCCAAACGAGCCATCCTGCACCACCGTAACGGTGTCGTTCAATGGTGTTCTCTTGGGGGTAACGGGTACCTGGCGCTCTCCATATGAAAGTCCGGCGAGAATCAGAATGTAAACTGAACCTGGACTCGTCGGAAAACATCACACAAGACCACTGTTGCGGTGTCCACAATGCATGCTCTCTAGTCCAGCATAATCGCAGGCGACAGTGAGTTGCGGCAAGGGGAACACATCTGACAGGCCTACGAGCATATAGACCAATGTTCCCTAAGCGTCTGTACACGGTCTGCCTTGAAACTGTCGTACCGGTAGCTGAAGAGAGCTAACGAGACAGGTCTGATGCTGTGCTCCGTCTGTTTCTTTTGGCAGTAACTGCCAAATACCGGTCATCATTCGGCGTAGTAACTCGGGGGCGACCTGTGCTGTAACATCTACTCACATTACAATCATGTTTGAATCGTTGCCAAAGCCTGGAGATGACACTCTGGGCGATTCCAAGTTCCTCGGATACTTCCAGCTGGGTACGTCCACATTCCAGTCGTCCGATAATTCTACCACGTAAAAAATCATCCAAATGCTTCCTTTGTGCCATAACTATGCGGTTATTGCACTGAAAGGCTTTTAAAGAGCTTGTGAACAATTTTACTTCTTTGCTACCATTCCTTATATACCCCTTTCATACACTCTCGTCATTGTGACGTACTATCCACGCCATCTGGTGGTTTCCTGCAATTTGCATATTCTTCTTCAAGATGTGTGTGATAATTCTACAGGCGAAATTTTTATTTTAGAGCTCAATTTCTGTGTGATTCTGAATTATCCTTAATTTATGGACATGAGTGTATTAAGAGCTATATAAAATACACACACACACACACACACACACACACAAAGAAATAATTATAATAAATGAAAATTCTGCAAAATAATTTTTCAAGACTTTATTGTAAAAGTTAAAAGATAATAAAAATATTAATAAAATGTAAAACATTTCTTAATAGACAACAAGTTTAGCTAGTGACTGAAAGGAGCACAAAATGTCATATGTATATTATATAAATATGTAACTATCTAAAGAGCTAAGGTCACCCACTTAGTGTCCGGGTACGAGGCTACTAAAATGGGTACCCAGTGCCTGTGCTTATAGCCTTGTACCCTACCCTTGGGGATTATATCAGGGGACTGGTCTTCCAGGTTGGGATTAGGCGTACGGACAACTACCTTACCCCATAAAAAATCCCAGTTCAGAAAATCCAATACAGTGCTAATACCGGTTGGATTCTAGGCAGATTATTAAGAAAGGAAAAGGACTTGAGAATTGGTACTTGGAAAATCAGGAATTGGAGAGGAGTTGCTAATGATAGAAGACAATGGGGGAGGGGGAGCTTGTAGTTGAGGCACCCAAGGCCTGTAAAGGGTTGTTGTGCTTGTAAAGAAGAAGAAAGAGCTAAAGTATTTCCCCGACTGCACAAGAAAATTAGCCCCTATTATTTGAATTATCCGGGCTCCATTTTTGAAAACGAAGTACAACGTTATGGAATTTTAAATTTAATGAGGTTTGGTTTGGTTTGGTTTGGTTTGGAGCGCTACGGTCTACTGTTTTGCACACGAGGGCTAATGAGACCGGGACCTACAGTTTAAAGCCGATTCCGAACGGCTACAAACATCCATGCCAGCAGCGGGATTCGAACCCACGAACTCCGGTTCCGAAGAGCAGCGCTCTACCATTCGGCCATCGTTCGGCTAAATTTAATGAGGAAAAGACTAAACGGGTCAGAAGACAGTCATTACAAGGCAAACTCTCAGAATCGAATGCTTTAGCAAAATACATCTTTCAGTTTTTAACACAAGACATAGCAAATGACATGATTTCATTTCCATGAGGCTTCGATTATTCAGCGTTTTTTGGGAGTGAAAAGTGAGCCATTAAGATATTGAACTGGCAATATTGTCACGAAGATTCGAAAGAACACACCGTTTAACCTAAGCTTAGCTGCAACTCGCAACTTTACAAGATCGAGAAGTTGCCTACAACTAGTGGGAATCAGCTTTTATAACCGAACAGAATATTTGAGAAATAACTAATTTACACACTAAAGAAATATCTAGGATGTTCGAGAACATAAGGCAACAATAAATAACATTTTTAAATTAAAAATCCACACTTTGGTTCAGCGGCCATGGCAGAGCATCGAACCCACAAACTTTAGGTCTGGATCTCGTGCTTTAACCATTCACCCACTCAGCTCGTTGTCAAGGCGTCTTTATGCGGGAATATCCTTTTAATGGGACAGCCGAAAGACGCTGTCAGTGGGAAGAAAAATAACATTTCACATTTATTAAGGATCAAATAATTTCGGTCTATCGATTGTCTGTATAGTGCAACAACTCTGCATATAATGATCCAGGTATATACACTTTGTCCGTGATATCGGCCCACAGCGAGTAAGTCATGCAACTTTGTTCTCCTGAGACTTAAGAATGTTCAGAAATTTCTGGAGAGAACCTTGACCATTTAAGACAGGGGAAAAAAGTAGCCAGTGGACAGAAAATTAATATTTATTCCGGTTTAGACATGAGATTCAGTTCCACAGCAGGTCACCATCTCACAAGATTTATCTGCTCTGTCCTGTACTTGGCGAACTCTGCTCTTAAATAGGGTTGTTTTACTCCAATCTTCTTCCGCTTCACAAAGAGTTCGATTTTTATTAATTAATACTTTAATTTCTAGCTTTAAACCTCCTAACCTTACACTTTGTGTGTGTTTAGTAAAAGTCACGGAACTAAAAAGTTCCGTGACTTTTACAACAGAAAATTAGAACAGACACTGTGCTATATTGAGTAAGTCTTTTTTTAACAAAGTTGGTATAGCATAGAAGGTATAGAGAAATATTTGTTACTTTGATAAAAAATGTATTACAAATATCGAAAAATATTTCATAAGGCATGATTTTAAAATCATTAATTTATTTTTTTACTCTCATACAACCCTGAATATGAGATGTTCGTTTCAAAGGAAAATAATTTTTTTATATTCAGCGAACTAGAAAAAAAATAAACAGTTAACATGTTTTTTTAATGATATTCCGTAGTATTACCGAAAGTAAATTAAAAGCTTCGAAATTTAAATTTTTTTCCAGACTTTATATTTTTGTATATTTTGTTTGTTTTTTGAGTTATTAAAATCTCTACTGCTGTGTAAATTGGAATGTTCTATGAAGAAGTCTCTCTTCACTTACAGACTGAGGTGATAGGAAATCTGGACAAACAAAATGATTGCTGCTTATTACGGTATTTATTTTAGGAAATCATGCATTTATGAAACCAGAATAAGGGGTTTGGTGGTTTGGTTTGGAGAGTTACGGTCTATTGTTTTCTTTTGATCTATATTGGAATATTCAAATATAGAACAAAAGATAAGGAAATATATAAATAAATAAAAAGTAAAAGAAGCATTCCACGTACTACACCTGAAAGAAAAATTGCCAAAGTGTTTAGAGCACGATGCATTCTTTTTATTCCTTCTGAACTACTCCAGCAACCCTATACTTTTTCCATTATCCTGTGCTGATGCTTTCGTTGTTCCATTGTCCTGTGCACAATGCGTTCTTTCCCGGCTCTGTCCAGCTTGACCGGGACTCCAGGCACCTTTTATGATAGGTGGCTCTACGAGATCCATCTAGTTTTTCCATGCTGCTATTCACTTTCTTTACGAGAGCTTGTCTATGATGTTGCTTTTTGTGCTGTGTCTTGCGATATGTTTCTTTGTATTGAGTTGTGGAACGTAACTAACGAATAAAAAATGGTTCCTGAGACTAGTCTTATTATTTAACAACGTCCTTTCGCATCAATAAGAGTCTCGTCCGTCTACAGTTTAAAATTTTGTAATTTTTCAAAAATAACCTATTTTTAATACTTTGTTGATAATAACGAATAAAATTAAAGAAAATATTTTTCCCTTTTTTCGCACGTTTTCCTCAAATATATTCTACAGGCAAGGGGTAAGTAAAAGTAGAGAATAAATGCTGAAAATTTCATGTATTTAAGATAATAATTTAAAAAGATACGATAAGAGGAAAATAAGAAAAAAATTTCCGTTTGAAGTTGTTTAAAGTGATATGTCCCCTAAAGTTTATTTAAAATTTATCTTTGTAGAACATCTAAAAAAATACAGGATTACCAGAACTCATAACATAACAACTACAATAATGAAAAAACTACGATAATTTTCAGGTTTTAGCTTAGATGTTTTAGCCTTTAAGGTGCCAGTTGTTGGCATAGTAAGCGATATTGCTGCAGTGGCAATATTACACAAACTAAGGTGAATTCTCGCAAGGTGTAATGCCAGAGGATGTAGCAAGGATTGTAAGTATATAACGAGGATTATTTTATTAGAGGATTTTAAGTGGATAGTTAACTTTCAAACTGTGTGTGTGAAATGAATATTTTTTTCATTTCACACACATACAAAATACATGTATACATATGTATTACATACACCCATAGTTTTGTATGTATGCATAAATATGCCATAAAACGGATCAGCAATTAATTTCATTATATCTTAACCCTTTAATGCCTGTCCTATTTTTTTAGATACAGCTAAAAGTAGCGTATAAATTTTTTATGTATTCTCTTAGAACGAGCTTTTCTCTTGAGAGTAGGTAGAGGGCAATCTTATAAACAATCTAATCTAAAAATTTCAAGTAATTTCTATTATTTATAAATTTTTCATTTGGATTGATACTTTACAATTTTTCAAACAGAGCACATAAATTTACATTTTCTCCAAACTAAAAACATAGCAAAGTGCTTTATTCAGTGTTCATATTTCGCGGTTTTTGAAAGGCGCCGCTCCCTGCGCTTTTATTATTTAACGTCGAAGCACCCTGTCTTTCTTGCTCCTTTTCGAATTTAAATAAATTCTGAAATCAATTAAAAACCGAGACAGTGTCTTTTTATATAAAACATGCCTTTTCATTTTAAAAAGTGATCTTTCATTTAATAAAAAGTGCCCCTGCCTCTTTGTAAACACTAGCTTTATGTATTACAAAACTTCATTTAATATCCAATACATCTTTTATTCATTTTTCATAAATGACATCCTATGACGTTTACAACGGTACCCGATCATTAACATGACGTGCTATAGTATTCAAAGTTGATTAAACTTCATATTTATTCCATTCTGTGATGTACATAATAACGAAATCTCCATAAATAACTCGGGCAATTATATATGGATAATGGGTTAAAATATGAGTTAAAAAATATATCTGCAATTACACCTTTTGCTTTTATTACTTTTGCTTTGTTTTCTAAGATTTTACAAGGTTACTCTTGTGATGAGGCGATTTAGATCAGTAATATAATTGATTCATTCATACAAGAAGTAAAATGCTCGGGATCTAAATCTGACCTCATCACATCTTTGCAAAAAGACAGACCCCATAAAATTATAGTCTACGGATATTGTTGTCTTGTACGGTGGTCTCGGGCGGGGTTCCGCTCCCAGTTCCAGATTAGATTCCCATCTCCGTACTTGACATTAAATAAGAATGCATCTTTATGGAGTTATTTATGAATCCCTAAGGGACAGTGCCCAATTAGAAGGGGTAAGGTTTTCCACGTTGGCGGTCTCAAGGCGGGGTTTAAGCAGACCAATTAGATTCTTACAGCTATCCCGAGTGGACGATAAGAAGGAAGAGGGGACAAGGATGAAATTAATAAAATAAGAAAAATCTAAAAAGTTGGAAGGTGTTCGATAGTCGAGACGAGGAGAGAGTCCGACAGAAGGTGTTCGATAGTCGAGACGAGGAGAGAGTCCGACAGAAGGTGTTCGGAAGTCCGACGGAAGGTGTTCGGTAGTCTAGACGAGGACAGAAATCCGACGGAACGTGTTCAAGAGTCCAGTCAAGTCCGACGGGAAGTGTTCCTGTATCAAATAGCACTGCCGCATCCCAAACACTCAGGAGGAAGCCCCTGACCAGAATATCTATAGATACGCAATCCTGATCAGCCATAGATACCCATCAACCAGCAGTGTTCCGGGCACACCATTTTAACTCCCCAAAGATATCCCCTTTTACATACATTTTGAAATTGAGATTAGGTCCTCTCTCTTATATTTACATAATTACTTAAGTATTGAAAAATTATTGTCAGAACTAATTTAGAAGGTGTTGATAAAGCATATTTTATGAAAATTAGAATCAGTTTGTGTGTACATAGATGTATATTAAGCTAGTTTCGGATGCTGTTAATTTAGCTTTTAGTTTATTTTCATATCTTATGTCTGTAGTTTCTCAGAACCTGAGGTTAAATTTAGTACTAAAATACTTTTACACAACGCAATCAAAATAAAATCCCACTATACATTTGATCACAGGTTAATACTCAAATAAAAACGAGGACTACACGAAAACTCTTAGACTTTCCTAGCACATACTGTACCATATTTAATTCACGTTCCAGCATTTACCAGATAAATTTGAAAGAACGTAATTTTATAATTAACTTGGAAAATAAAACAATATTTAAAAAATAACCATGACACATCCTTTTATTTTTCTTTTTGAAAATTACATATTTTATATGATTACAAAACTGCAAAACATTATGGCATATTTAGTAATTTATAAATTAACTTTTTATAGTACTAAATTAATTGTTCTAGCTTTAAAAACGACTTGACAGACCTTCATCCGTATATCTAGTCGAGCCTTTATGCGCAATATATAATGCTAAATTTGTTAACCTCTTGTACCGAGCATTGAGAAGAAATGTTTTTCTCTTTTCATGGTTGATAGCAACCTTTCAGCAATCGCAGTTAAAACTAGCAGCGAACATAAATTTTAATAAAGTTAACGAATACTGTAATCCATAAATTAATAATATGTCGGGGAGGGTACAGACTCCCTGGATTCTCTATAGATACGTCCTTGGTCTTCGCCAAAGATTTTTTATATTATGATTCAACATAAACCGCTGTCTGCTGGCACAGATATCAATAACTACCTTACAAATGTATTATAGAGTACGAGACTCATTCAGAAAGTAAGTTTCCCTACTTAAAAGAAAAAAAGAACTCACAATTTCACTGACATATTTATTAGCAACAAATACAGCAATGTTTCAGCTATTTTTCAACATAGCCATCACCAGAATTGAGACACTTGTATTGTGGGATCTCCTTTTGTATACCTCTGTCGTAGAACACTGCCGCATGTGAATCAACCAGCCTTTCTGTCCGAGAACATCGTGCACATCCCTTTCCGTACCGACAGCGTCTGTTTGAATTTAGTCCTGACCGAAGATCCACTATGATGCCAATGCATTGACTTCTGCTTGGTTTCCGGGGTTAGGTGCGAAATCCAAGTCTCAATGCTCATGACGATCCTGTCGAGGAATTCGTCGCCAACATCGTGATACCGTAGCAGAAGTGTCAGTGCTGCTCCTAGGCGTTGAATTTTGTGTTCGGGTGTTAGTTTCGGCTCATAGACCTGACACAGCTGAAGATGAATTTCAATTAGCACAATACTTTGTGCATTCAAGATCACCGACAGAATATTGCATATGGCGGGAGAAGGAATTAGAGTTTCCATTTCGGGCCACTTCTACCCCGCAACTGGCACGAATCGGGACTTTTCCAGATGGAATATGATTAATACGTCATAGATCTGTTAAGCACGAGAAATTGACACGGCTAATTACGTTTACTTTAAAGGGGAAAACATCGGGAAACTTACTTTCTGGATGCGCCTCGTAAATTAATTTAACTTATATTCTCTCATGACTTCAAAATACAGTAGTTATCCTAGAAATCAAATTTCTAAATCACTAAAATATGTTTTCTTCACATTAGTCACTTTTATTTCTTTCCCCACCAGAAGGGATCTACTTGTGTAATCATACATCTTAAGTACTTCTTTGTTTTCAAGAATTAAGACTTCAGTTCCCCTTTCCTTTCTTTAACAAATAACCTCTTATTTTCTTCCATGAAAGTTTTAAAATGACTGTTCGTGTCATATTTCTTCAACTTTCTTTTTTCTCGCTGATATTTCTTTATGAACGCTTCTGAATCCTGAACTTTTTCACAGATTTCATCAGCAAAATATTTTTCCCTTTTCTCGGTCGATAACTGCGATTTCGGCCCTTAATGTTTCATCTGATTTTAGGTGAGGGTGGGGGTGGGGTGTTG
>CM063501.1:182619569-182629920 GCA_032207245.1 Pardosa pseudoannulata
CAGCATGACATCGTCTCATCGGACATACTCTTTTCACTCACTGTCACCTGTTGCTTAGTGAATTCGGTCCTATCTATCAACATTGTAATGTCTTCCATCACTGTCAAGAACATTCTCGCACAGTGCCCTAATTAGCAGAACTACCAGGTTTGCCGTTTGAATTCTCATTTCAATCAATATCTTCCTTTTGATCCATTGTATTTAAATTGTCTGCTTTCTTAATTCTTTGATTTTTTTGGCTGTCCCCATATGAGAGAATTATATGATGTGCATTATATATAAATCTGTAATTTTATATATCTAATTGAAAAGCATAACTAAATTTCAGACGCCCCACCAAGTCATTTTACACTTAAAATATAGTTCATTGTGTATCACAAGTGATATACTAGCGTATAAAGCATTAGATGTGCATATCATATAAGATATACAGGACTGGCAAAGGGTTAACGGATGCTGCTTTTTAAATTTATATTTCTTCTGAATGGATCCATCATATTTTTGCCTCTACAACTTTTTACTTGAATTTGGCTTTTGTGTGCGTTTATTTGTTGTATTCATTTAATCATTGTACTCTTAACCTTTTTACCTTGGTATCAATTTGAACAATTTGTTTAGCATCATGTTCCTAAAGGACTTAGTGCTATTATACATCATACAACTCATTATACTTCCCTCTTTGCCATTTTTACTTGTTTTTAGCTTTTGTTCGTATTTTTCTATTGTATTCATTTAGAAATCCAACTGTTCTTCTTCTTCATCACCTGCACTACAGCTTGTCTACTGGCCGAGGCCAACAGTAAGTACAATCTTCCTCCAATGGTCTGTATCATCAGCTACGGTCAGCCAACGATTGATATTTAAAGTCCTGAGGTTCCTCCTCTCAATCTATACACCTTGTGTGCGTTCTTCTTTTGTTCTTGGTTTCTTTTATCTTTACAGAGGTCACCTTTTCCTCAAGGTTCGCTTTGTCACTTCTAAATATATCTGTAAGCCATCTGATACGATAGGATGTGATATCTCAGATGATATTGAGATATCACATATCATCTGAGATATCTCTTTCTATAAATGTCATGGTTAAACAAGAATCTCCATCTATCATTTTCTCTTATTGGGCCTAATATTTTTCTTAGTATTTTTCTATTATAGATTAAAGGTCCGTCTTCATCAGTTTAGTTAATGGTTAGCACTCAGAACCAAATAATATGATGGGTCTGATTAGAGTTGTATAAAGGTTTATTTTCTTTCTGGACTCGTTTAGAGTCAGTTTGAACAATTAATTTGGTAATGTTTGGATAGAACTCAGTGTTATTAAACTTCATGCAACTCAACTCATCTCAACTGTAGCAATCGACATAAGAGACATAAACTTTCCCATTTCACTTACCAGATATCAGAACCTTGGTACATCTCGATAGGGCACAGCCTAAAAGACGATCTCAGACTATCCTAGCGAAAGTGTTTTATTTTAACTCACTACAGCTTTTACTGCAAACCACTTTAAATAACCGTCATCAACAAAGACCAAAAGATAGCTATCACTTTTGAAGTATGTTTTATTCATTCCTGTAGACCGGATAGAATATTCTATTTTGTCGCAGGGCTATTCTTTTCCCGGAGTGGTCCCGAAATCAAAGAAAGTGTTTCTTTTGCTCTTGTACGAAGAACGAAAGGAATTCCTTTACTACTTTTTCCCTGCAAAAGTTGGTTTTATCGATAGAAAATAAACATTTCTGCAGTCAACAGAGAGAGCAAGAAAAAAAAAAACACACACACACCAAGGATTACTTTCTTGTTTGACTGTTTCTTTTGCTCTATTTTTATCCACCTTCGTAAAGGGCTATTCAAATTTTCTACGATCCTCTATACAAACGCAAGAAAGAAACTTGAATTCTTTTCTTCCGGACACATTGTCTGAGGAAGAAAGAAAGTTTATTCTATTAAACGGCTGATCTCCAAATCTATTATTTTCAAACTTTTTTTTTCTGAAAAAAGAACTTTAGAGGTTAAAGGGTTTTTAATATTATTGATTCTGATATGCCACTTTCCAATTGTTTTTAAGGAATATTGTTAGGCAGTTTTTATCAAATGGTCTCACATTTTAATCAAAATTTTTTCCTGATAGATCTTTATTGTTTTTTTATATGCTTTATGTAACATTATATATTTTATAAAAATTGAAAATTTTAAAAACAAACAAAGTGTGTCCTCATAATTAAGAAGATCAGACTGTTGTGAGTTCGAGGCTCGAACCGGTCAAATTTCTGGAGACTGGGGAACGCAAAATACGTTTGTGGTCGTAATGTATTCTAATTTTTAAACTATACCTCTGCATGTGGCAAGCAAAGCCTGGGGACTAATCAAAACTTGCTTCTAAATAATGAGGGTGATCTTTGAGTAAGAACTCGTTCTTTTTTTAAACGAAAGGGGCCTTAATTTGTGTAGACTTAGCTCAAGTGCTAAAATTACTGGAATTTTCTGAAACAAGACAGCAGTAACACTGAGTTGTTTGAAAGAAATTGTAACATACTGGATCTGGCCAGAAGTAAAACAAACGTCATGTGAAAGTATGGAACAATACATAGTTAGAGTAAATTCTCATAAACAACAGAGGCCAATGTCATTTTTATTGATAAAAGTTACAGCAAATAAATTAATTTAACTATTCCAAACATGTCTGATTTGGTGTATTCATATACTGTTGAAAACAGCACTTTTAATGCCAGATTTTTTAAAAGAATTTTCAACTCTGTCACACCCGTAACATTGTGTCCCACCCATAACATATTTCTTTTTAAAATCAGGTAATTATATTTGTCATTAAAAATTTACAAGCAATACGTAGTATTAGACAGCAAACCTCCTTTATCATAAAATTTTTTAATGATGATAGATATTGCCTATTTGTAGAAAAATTGGTAATTGTGAACCTATGTGTAACACCTGTTAAAATAACTGTCACACCCGTAACAAGATATTTATAATTATTTAAACATGCAAAGAAACGGAAAGTCTTTGATTTTTGAAAAATATGGGGGTGTATTTGCTTTATGAAAAAATATATGTTTCAAAGATTAAATACTTTATAGAAAAAGTGATAACAGTTGTACGATGTGTCACACCCGTTACAATGGAATGGCCCATATCTCATTTATTTTTGAAACATAAAAAATATTTTTATTAGAAAGTTTTGAATAAGAGACATTTTTTTTGTTAACAAAATTGATATCAAGGATAACGTGCATAACTACTCAAAATATAATTAAGTTTAAGAGAAATTTATTGTTTTAAAACATACTATAATATTCCAAAATAACTTTGAACCTAAATTTGTATATATTTAAGATACATATGCATTTTTAAAAAGTATTTGAATAAAATAAATATTTTTCCTTAAAAATTAAAAAGTTATTATTACAAAAGATATTTTGGGAATTATACAAGAAAATTTTGGTTTAATCGGATGAAAATTATACTACTGTACACATCCTGTAAAAATTTTATAAAAAAAACATAAAAAACATTGAGATAACATGCGAGTTACGAAAAAAAAACACAATTTGATAAAAATCAAGTTAAACTTTTTTAATTTTAAATTTGTTTACAGTAAACAACTGACACGTTTTTAATCATAAGTTTTCTCGATATTGGAATTTCTTTATGTGGATCATTTTAAAATATTCAGAACTGAATTCCTTTTCACATATACTTTTTCTGAAAAATCCAATTTTATGTCGATTTAACAGTCGTATGACCCTTTAAAATAAAGTTATTTATTATTTTCCCATAATATGGATGATTCTAACTTTCTCTGCTGTTCGACCTAGGTGTTTCTTGAATGCTCCGATTGCATACAAAAGCTGTGTCCCGCCAATTAGGTTTTGTTCTCAAGCGAGTTACTTCTTTTCTAATAAATCCAATTGTTGGTGTAGTCTAATCGTGTCATTATTTCGATCTTCGTGATAATATTTAAACACTTATCTGAAAAATGCTTTAGATGATAGAAATAAAACAATGAACCACACTCAGACATCAAATGCTACTTTCCAAGCAAGACTGCTTGCAAAAATCTAGAGAGAGCTGTGATGGGTTTCCAGTAGACACCGTTAGATAACAGCCCCAAACAGGCAAGCAACGTGTATACTCCATATTACTTGAATTGACTCTATATAAATTATTAGCCGGTTCAAAACTGACTAAAACCAACTGTAACCGGTACAGTTAGCTTTCATGTGTTGTGTGTAATAATTTAGCAGCTAAAAATTGTTTTCTTTTTCTTATAAAAAAGCTTGTTAAATTATATATTTCAATAATTTGTGTATTTTAACTTATTTAAATAGATAATTCATGAAAGATCTAGTTATTTTATGGTTTTATGAATTATTTTATGATTCCACGTTTTAACAATATCTCATAGTACTGTATAAATATGAAAAAAAATTAAGACCTGAAAATACCAGTTAAAGCCCACAAGTATGTTAGAATTCTCTACGGCAAAGATACTCCCTTTTATAGACTTTGGTGACTGTTTGTTCTTCTGTTTTTTCCCGAAAGAAGGAATATTTACAAATGGATTGTCCAAAGAGACAGGTGTTTATTTCCGTAAGTTGTGAAAGCATTCCTATCGGAAAAGTACTCACTTTAAACCGGGAACTATAGAAAGACTTACTAGACAATCGGATTCCTTCTAAATCTGAGACATTTTAAAATTACAGACTTCAAAAATAAATAAATAGAAATACATGTCAAGTCCAAAGGAATAGTCTGCTCTGCTTTGTTTTTATTATCTCATTTGAACATTTGTTTTACTTTGGACTTTTATTTATATTATATTGTTGGATATTTCCCACATAGCGGGAATATTATTACTATAAACTTTTTCTGATCTATTTTCTATTTTATTTTGTAACTCCCATATACCAAGTTTAACAAATCTATGACTAACCGTTTTTGAGCGCTAATATACGTTGTATTGAAATTTTTCAGTGTATAGCTTTCAAATTGAAATCAAAAGAGGACACCTAAATGTTAATTTAGTCTTAAAATTAAGACTTCAACTCTCAACGACTAATAGTGTTTTTTAGTTATGCTCTACAATCTTAAAACACGTTATATTGAAGCACTTTGTTTCTAAAGGAAAGATGAACAAATAGATGTTTTCTTCTACTTGCTTATCCCTCTGATCTGAATCAGATGAGATTCATGAGATTGTTCGCTGATGAAAGGTAGTCTCTTCAAAAGATCTCCCCGTACCAAATTAATGTAGTTGGTTAGGTAATGTGCAGTGGCCTCTTCAATATTACACCTGTGCAAACAGGGAAGTTCCTAGTTCCATTGAAAAAGGATTTTTAAATGCTCTGAAATCAGTTGAGCAAACGCAGTTTAGTGTCTACGGAACTACTTAAGAATTGGGTTCCCCTTTGGCAAATTTGGTGAAAATATTGGCGATATTTACTAAAACACAAAGGTAATCTATCCAAACATTGTATTTATTTCTTTTTCTGGTGACTTTAATTAATGAACAGTGCGCCATCGTAATAGAATTATATACTCACTTAATTAAAGAAAACGACTTGAAACGACTTGGAGATTTATATTCACGGGCAATTATTTCCTTAACAGTTTACAAACGCAACAGCTCCAAATTATTATAAATCAGACAAAGGGAACCATTAATGGTTTGTTATATTAACTTTAAGCATTGCGCACTTTTAATATATAAGAAAAGAGTTACACAAGGAGAGTTGGATGCAAATATTATATAAATTATAATATAGATACAGATTGTTTGGACAAGGCGAGATCAGAAGAAAATGTTAGGCGACTATATTTAAACCATTATCGCAAAGTTGGCGGGGGAACACAGATCTTTAGTCAAGCCAGTCTCTCCTGTGAACCTGCGATTAAAGCATCAGGACTTTCACTAAAATATTATGGATGTGATGGTGGTTACTTCCAAGAGATGTTTCTAGAATTATAGAATTTGAATAAAGCTCAATGAACTCCAGAGTATCACGAATCATCTGAGTTAGGGTAGAATATTCATTCATCAATCCATCCGCAATATATTATATTTTAAATTCACATGAGACGGAATCCATTGTAGATGGATGATACTAGATGTTATAATAATAGTCCTAAATAAAAAATTTCAACAATATATAACAAGGAACTTTAATAGTGGAAACTATTTACATGGAATACAAAAGTGATTCATGTCACCATGTTTTACAGTCCTTCAATATAGTCTCCAACAATGTGGAAGTCGCAGAACACCTGTAGCAGCCTCTGTGCTGTTGATAGTTCGAATGGACCGGTCTATTCCCGCAAGAATCTCTGGAACAATTCCGAAACGAATGCAACAAAGTAGTTTCCTCATCATAGGAATTAAGACAAAGTCACAAGGGCTTAGATCTGGAGAACAGTCGTATGCGCAAATACTGTCTTTCCGGCCAGCTCGCGGATCGTTTGGCATTGATCACTGTCCATTAATGCGGCAACAGCATAATACTTCTGCACCGCTGACACTAGGACAACCTGGCCGATGCATGTCTGCCACATTTGGGCATCCTTCATTGAAGGCTTTTACCCATCTTGCTACAATACTGTAAGGCAATTCAGATTCCCCGCAAGCCTCTTGAAGTCCTAGATGACATTGTCATGATGTACGACCTCTGGCACATTGTATTTTTATCCATTTTCGTTGTTCTTGTTTTGAAAATGTCCTGAAAACATTTACTTTAGACCGCAAGCTAATACAAGGATAAGTTCTTGGCGTCACTCCGCATTGTTATGACATAGGAAGGACGGGTCTTTTTGCTGAGAGGTAAGGTAAGGATGTAGCTCACGTATGGTGTAAGCGACATTCTTTGGTTTTGTTGCTTGGCGTTTTTACAGCAGTGTAGCCACTATTAAAGTTCCAAATTTTTCATTATATATAGAGTTTGGATTGCATCAAAACACGAGGAGCACAACTAGATGTTATTTTAATCTTAAATACAAGGAACATCTGCGATTTAACTTTGTAACACAATTCTTTGTGTTAAATAATTTTTTTTGACATCCTTGCTTAAAAATCTATATTTATTCAATACATTTTTCACAGCGTAGTACTATTCTGAAATTTATTACACAATAAATATTTGGAAATTGAAGATTTTAAAGCTACACAAATGATTTCTTATAAAAGTATATTATATAAGAAATTTTCCAGCTAGTGAAAAAGCTATTTTAAACAAATTGAAATTTATAGTTTACCATATTTGGATTCCTATTTTCTCTCAATTTGAGAATGTCCGTATGCGATTTAAAACATTTTATTAAAAGAAAAGATTACCCAAAACTAAATTTGTGAGCAAGTAATCTCTTCCTATATATTCTCAAAAGTATGGAAAGTCTGTTTCCAATCCTCTTACAAAAATATGAATATTTACAAACTCTCCAAAGCCACCATTTCCTTTAATATACGAGAGATCTGAAACATTCATATAGAATAGTCAGGGAAAATCATGGAACATAAGGTTTTAGTCGATAAAGCTGTTCAGCGGACCTCAAAGCAAATTATTGTACAGTATATGAAAGGCAAAATTCTCGATTTCTTTTGACAAAGCAAAAACATTTGCTTGGTTGGTTTCAAAACAGAGAATCCATGAATGCCAAAATGTTTGGAATAAACAGAATTGCTGGAAAATTGATTCTTATGGTACTGAAATAGACATGATTATAATTAAAAAAAAAAACCGCTTAAGGGGACATATTACATTTAAATATTTTGAGGGACTTCGACACTGTCACTTATTTCGTTCCGGTTCAACATCTCCCCCCCCCAAAAAAAAGAAAAGAAAAATGATATTCGTCCAGTTCCGGTTTTCGTTCCTTAAAAATAATGGTTTTTGGGTTTCGGTTTAGTTCCGAAAAAATAATTTTATTTTATGCATATTCTTATTGGTAATTAAAATTTAATTCTACCATAAACAAAATATGTAATTGTGTCAAAATTTAGCAGATTTTCTTTTTTTATTTCGTAGACTATGTGAGTTTATACACTGTCTGCCAATAAATATTTGGACACCTGTGATAGAAAAGAAAAACTAACTTTATTCAAAATCAATAGTTGGTAGAGCCTCCACGAGAGGCAATGACAGCTTGAAACCTCCGGGAATATTTCCACAAGTCTTTGTATTACAGCTAGTGGTATTGTTTTCCACTAGTTTCTTTGTAGGCATACAAGTTCCTTCACCGATTTTGGACGATTAGTGACCCTTTAATTCGGGGATCCAACTCGTTCCAGAGGTTCTTGACAGGGTTCAGGTCTGGGCTCTGGGCAGGTCAGTCCATTCCATAAACTCCATTGGCTCCATACTAAGCCTTGGTTAACCTTGAAACATGACAACTGGAATTGTCATCTTGAAAGTAACAGGGGTCCAACCCGTAAAACTGCCACAACATAGGAAGGACATTGTCATCCAGAATAGTTCAGTAGGCATCGGCGTTGAGCTTACTATGAATGGGGTCCAAGGGTCCTAGTCCATACCAAGAGAAACAACCCCAGACCATAATTCCACCTCTCCCGAACTTGACTGTTGGCACAATGCATACTGGCAGGAGACATTCTCCAGGCAGACGCCAGACCCAGACCTCGCCATCTAAACGGTAAAGGGTGAACCTTGATTCGTCGCTCCCAATAATTCATTTCCACTGATATACGGTCCAATTTCGATGTACTTTGCACCACATTAACCGATCAGCTTGGTTGGATTTTGTGATCAAAAGCTTATGGGCAGCAGCACAACCATGAAAATCAAGTAGATGTGCTTTTTTACGGATGGTATTCATCATTGAAACAATACTCCCGGATGCCTGTTGAAACTCCTCGCGGATGAGGGCCTTCGGTTGGGTGCGGTTCTTCCGAATTTCTCTGGACAGCACTCATCGGTCTCTATCTTCCAGTTTCGTTGATCTGCCGACTCGGGGCGCATTTCGAAAGTCACCGCTCACCTTCCACTTCTTAATCACATAGTCCACTGTCGATTTTGAGTACTTCAGATCACTAGATATGTCCTTTAAGGATCGACCACATTTGTGATACACGAAATCAGAGAGCTCCAAACTGCGCGGCATGTTGCATGCTACTAATGCCGATGCTGTTTCCTACACGATGTATACCGGCGAAGGCCGTGACGTACCTCAGGACCGCAGATATCGTCATTTGCATACGTGTCCAAATACTTATTGGTAGACAGTGTACAATTAACCAGCATGTACGATACGAGCGGTGAGCATTGAACGGCGAACAATGTTACTGTCATCTATTATCCCTCACATTTGACAACTGACCATTCAACTGGATTAAATCAATATAGGAAGTCGAGAAGCAAGTAACGTGTAGTTTGTTTTGGAGCGCTACGGTCTACTCTTCTGCAACACTCCATTGAGATAGGGACATACTGCTAAGACGAATTCCGAATGGCTACGAGTATCCATGCCACAGTGGGTTTCGAACCCATAAACTCCGGTACCGAAGAGAAGCCCTCTAACCATTCGGCTATCGTTCGGTACAATGTATATGTAATGACGAAAATTATGTGGTTGACGTTAAATTAGAAAATATTGAGAAATTGGTTACACTGACAAAATCACTGAAGGTATATTGAACCGAAAGATATTTTTCGGTTTAGTTAAGGTTTTCGTTTCGACCAAAATAATGGTTTTTGTCGGTTTTTGATTTTTGATTCAGTTTTGATTCGAACTCTTGGTATTATGTCATATTGCAGGGAATGTCAATAAAACTATTAAAACTTAATCACACATCACAGCACATGCGAAGCCATGAACCAGAAGTGTTGAGAAAATGTTGACACTCAGGTAAAAAATTAAGATATATATGAAAGAAAACTTTGATGACAATGTATTTTACATTTTAATTTTAAACTTAAACATCTCTGCAGATCTATTTGAAATATTTTGTTAATTTGGCCAGTCTACGTAATGTTAGTTATTGATTAGATACTACGAAGCTAGTGTCATCGGGTCAAAGAAAATGGCTTTGAGGGACCGCTAAAAAGGTGCAATCAGCATCTGCTTACATTGAGTCTTTTTTTGTTTTTCCTTTGTCGCGATCTACTGCTAATTGTGCTGAGGGGCAAACACTCTGACGATCTCATTCTCTCCTTAAAGGAATATGGGGGAGGGAGTAAACCCAATCTGTCCAGCCAGGGTCGGAACAAGAACAGAAGATCGAAGCCTCTCCATCGGTAGTTGATAGCAGTGACAGTGATTACTGATGTATCTTCTTGTTACATTAGGGAGCTACTGTTCAGTACTGGATGTTGTGAGTTTGAATCTCGCT
>CM063501.1:182630020-182667520 GCA_032207245.1 Pardosa pseudoannulata
GAGTTCTTATACCGATATTCACCAGAAGCAGAGACAGAAGAAGCCCAGTTAGTAGTGCCAAAGCATGAATGTGAAAGAATACTGAAAGAATATCATGATGCCCCAATGGCGGGACATTATGGTGTAGAAGGAACACTTAGTAAGATAGCGAAGCGGTACTACTGGACTGGCATGCGTAGATACATTACAGAGTACATAAAGAATTGTGAAGATTGTTGCCGATTTAAAGCTAGTAATCAGAAACCTTCAGGTTTGCTACAAACACCTGTATATAACCAACGTTTTGAATCAATTTCAATTGACTTATTTGGACCATTACCCAAGAGTCCTGATGGTAAAAAATGGATATTTATAGTAGAAGACTGCGCTACTAGATGGACTGAACTTTTCGCATTAGAACATGCTACAGCTAGGGAATGTGCTATCACCCTGATAGAAGAAGTTTATTTACGTTATGGATTCCCAAGAAGAATAATAAGTGACAATGGAAGTCAGTTTGTTAGTTCAGTGATGCAGCAAGTTTGTTATCTTCTTAATATAGATCAGGTGTTAACCCCGGTATATCACCCACGGGCAAACCCGGTGGAGAGGAAGAACCGAGACTTAAAACCAAGATTGGCAATCCTTGTCAAAGGTAACCACACTATTTGGAGTGAGAAACTCCCAACCATACGTTTTGCCCTGAACACAGCAAGATGCGACACAACAGGTGAAACAGCAGCATTTCTTATGTTCGGAAGGGAGCTTCGAACAACAGACGATGTTACTCGCGACCTTCGCGCTATTATCTCAAATGACAACTTCGTGCCCGAGATAACGCCCTATTTGAAACGTTTGGCAAATTATATGAATCAGTTGAAGTCTGATATAGAATTGAAACAGGATAAAAATAAACTTTATGCTGATAAACATATCAGAAAAACGCCTCAATTCAAAACAGGTGATAAAGTGTGGGTAACTCTCCAAACCAAATCCGAAAGAACAGCTAAATTTATGCCACGACGCGATGGCCCATATGTTATTTATAAAGTACAATCTCCTACATCTTATTTGATTGCTACCCAAAATAATCCTTTTACTCCCATAGGAAAATACCACTCATCATGCCTCCAACCTTATAGAGGGCAAGGGCAGAGCAACCCAATGTTGCCCCTGAAAAGAAGAGGTCGACCTAAAAGGCCAGAAAGTGAGCAACAGCCAGACTCTACCCCAGTCAGAAGATCACCTAGATTCCACCCATCGACATGAGGACATTAGTCGATGGTTGAGGGGAAGGATGTGACAGCGCGCAACGGCCATCTGCGCGCGCACCCTTTTTGTTTTAGCCTAAAAGGACAGACTGTTAGAGAGTTCGTTATGTGGTGTGCTGGTGTGTGCGAGGGCCTCCTGCTCTCTGCATTTTCAATAATGTTAATTGTTAAGTAAACTTGTAAATATGTGTAAATATATTAATAATTAAACGTAAATTGTTAAATGTAGATAGTTTGTGTTGGATTTATAGTGTTACAATATATATATATACATATATATACACACATACATACATACACATACATATATACATAACACACACACACACACACACATACACACGCACACACACACACACACACACACACACACATATATATATATATATATATATATATATATATATATATATATATAAATAAAGGGCGAGAGAGCAATATCTCTCTTAGCTGAAAGAGATTGAGTATGTGTGTGTGTGTGTGTGTGCTCTGCGTAGAGAGATCTAAACATAATGAGAGAAAAATATTCTTAGAGGGATAGACTGAAAGAGGCATAAATAGACAGACAAACAAAGAGATGATATGTATCTATGTCTGTATATACATAAATTGTTATAATTATATATACAGGTATATAATAATGGTAGTTAAATAGATAGGTAAACAGGTAACATTACCCATACATGGATGGATATATAAATATATAAAGATACATATACTGACATATATATATATACACACACATACATACATACATATATATATATATATATATATATATATATATATATATATATATATATATATATATATATATATATATTGATAGATTCTCGGATAAACAGATAAATGAATATATTGATAGTTATTATATTTATATCTAAGTATATTTGTATAAATAACTGACTTCTGAATGATAAATAATTTCATTGATAAAATTGAGTAAAAGGTTGATAAATAATTCCTGATACAGAAAGAAGATATAATATGAATATATATATATATATATATATATATATATATATATATATATATATATATATATATATATATATATATATATATATGTGTGTGTGTGTGTGTGTGTGTGTATACGTATATACATAGAAAGAGGGAGAGAAAGAGTTGTTAAATGAATTTGGTAATGAATAAAAATAATTTATCATCACTTCATTTAATGAGAGTATCCTTTTTCCTCATAAAATATTCGGAAAAGCGACCCCCGGGTATTCTCATACCCTTAATGAGGCGCTGCCTTCGATCAAGAATTCGAGTGGCGAACATATTATTCTAATTAATTTACTTCTCATCAAGATAAATTCGAACAATATTTAATGTATCGCCTTCGATGATATCAATCTGAAAATAATTATGTTATTTTCTTTTGTAAGCAATAAATATTTTTAACATTTATTTTTAAGAGCATTTTCTGGCCAAGTTAAAGACCAGCGAAGTGAATCGACTCCCACTTCTCAGTTTTTTAAGCGGAACTTGTACGGTCATGCCTCTGAAAATAAGGATATATATTTGACTGGGCATCATTTGGGTTGAGAATATAATTATATTGTAATAAAAAGTTGAATTCAGTTCTGGTGTTTTACAGTATTAGATAAGACATATTGCAAGTTTACAGGTTCATGGATTAAGTGTACTTTTGTAGAAAAAATACAACCGAAATTTATTGAAACTTTTAAATAATCAGTGATACAAATCAATATTACTAATCCTCGTCCAAACACGAACACAGGATGTTACAATACAACAGTATTGTTATATCACACCTTGACTCGAGAGCTACTTGACACAGAAGTGTTCTTAACGACTCTCTGAATTAGACTAAACTGCCTCCTAAGCCAGAATCAAGACCATTTGATTCCAACAATTTGATTTCGATTTGAATCGAAGACCTTTTTGGTCATGATACCTTCTATAATATACCAGACCCCAAAGGTCACCAAAGCCGTCAACAATTCTAAATCAAAAATGAATTTATGCTTTGAATAACTACGTTTAAGTTAAGCGTACTTTATAATATATATCAAACCAGAATGCTGTACTGTTTGACCTAAAATAATATTTAAAAATATTAAAATTGCAATTTGATAGTTTTAAGTTTAAAAAATTGACACTCAACTTGATACCAGCTCTCCTTTAAATAACCTATGTAAAATACTAAAATTACAGTTTGATACTTTACTTTTTAAGAATTTGTCGCAACTGTAAACGCGGCCATGTGTCAACATCGTCAACAAAGACGAATATCCAAGGTTCCAAGCTTATGATCTGCATAATCTGGGCCTAGTTTATTGGGAGCCAGAATTCTTTACTAAGGGGAGGACCCAAAGTCTAAATCCAAAATACAGTGGACTTGCAATCTAATAAAAAAATTGTTCACAAAGTACATACATACGTACATAGGTCTTATACACATATCCATAGTTTTGCATGCATAAATAAATAGTCATAAAACGAATGGGTTTTTGTATTTTGAATAATATATTTTTAGTCACATAATTAAAAAAAGATTAGCTCTAAGTTTTAATTAGGTTTTAATTTGCCTGGTAAATGTTGAATCGGGTATAATTTATACTACTGTATTAACTAGACGAATTTAAGCTTAAAAATTTTAAAAGTAATTTTATGAATAACTGGGAAGTGAAAATAATTGCGAGAGGGAATAATGATATATCCCTATATTTTTTTAAAACAAAACTATATACCTTGTTTTAAAAAAATTGAAAACAAAATGCTATAATCATTAATGTTCATTCATAATTATACGCTCCTAGAAATTATATGCTTCAATCATTACCATAAAATTATTTACTTTCTTTAACTGCTCGAAGAATCTTTCTTTTAAAAATGAGTAGCCTACTTTCCTCTGTTTTATTAATTGCCCAAGTTTCGTTACCATATTAAAAAAAATGGTCTGATTAGAGTTTTGTATAACTCACTTTTGTACCAATGGTAATGAACTAGAAAGTTTGTAAAATAAATAAATAAAAATATATGGCACAATTCCTTTATTACTGTTTTTTCCATGTTATTCAAAAAATTAGTTTAAAATTATCTGACCAGAATTGGAACGTAAATTAAATTGTCTCCAGCATATACCAGGTAAATTTAAATCTAGTCAAAACAGTGCAAATTAAGAATCAATGTACTCAAATATATTTTTTTAAGATAAACTTGTTGCTTTGGTCAAACCACGTACGATTCAGCCGGAGGTATTAAGGTAAAGGGGTGTGACTTTCGTTTTGACGAACACCGCTAGGGTGAAAGCACGACTTATGCCCAAATTATGCCCGACTTATGTCCTCTAATTTTGAAGCAGGGACCAAGCAAAAGGCACATACGCGTGGCCTGCCACCCTCAGAGGAATTGCTTGAGAACTTGAAGGACATTGTGGACACGAACATATTTTATGTGCCCCAGTCACCTTTAACCAACACGGCGGATCTTAGGCTCTGAACCCGCCATTTACGAGAGCGTTGCCTTTGCCGACTGAGATACCGCGGCTCAACTGAATTTTTGTTCAGCATTGCTGATCCGTTTTATGACTTATTTATGTATGCATTCAAAACTATAGATGTATAAGACTTATGCATGTATGCATATATGTACTTTGTGTGTGTGTGTAATGAATTTTCTTTATAAAATTGAAATTTTGTTCTACTTTGGATTACAGATTTTGGACCGTCCCGGGACATTCTGGCAACGACACTGTTTAGAGATTTATTTGATTAAATTCTATCATTCGATGTTATATAATTAGATGCAAAGAATAAATATAATTAAGCATGTGATCTTACAATATGAGTGAATTTTACTTATTAATGAAAAAATAAGATTTTGTCAAACTATGAGAGTAATAAATCTATCCATTAACCCCTTGCCTCTGAAATATATTTGAGAAAAAGTACCAAAAATGGAAAAAAATTCTCTTTAATTTTGTTCGTTTTTATCATCAAAATGTCAGAAATATATTATATTTTGGAAAAAAAAAATTAAATGAAATAACTACTATTTCCGATATTTTCACATATAAGGGAAATGTTATGGAAAACAGTTAGTTTTGCTCAAATAACGGCACAATCAATCAAATGACATAATTTTCTGGATAAATATAATAAACTAATGCAACAATATTATTATCTATATCAACTGTTGCGAATTCCAAGTCCCTCAGATTCCTTGGAAATTGTTGAAGCATAATGAAGAGCCGCAGATCGCAAAACACCTTTTATTAAAGATACTAAAATAATAATAATAATAATGATAATAAGGATGATAATACGAGGTACATTGGGCTTTTATAGTTTTATAAAGATCCTGCGCCCAGCCAATCAAATTACAGGCACAAGACAAAACTAATCAAACACAACCAATGAAAACACAAAAGGATAAACTCAAGAAAGCCTCGTATGTCCGAGAAAAGCTATTAATTAAATAATAATAAACAGCCAAGTCGTCAAGTATGAGTGCGATTACATATTTCAACACATATTTTACATATCTTTTATTTTTATTGTTTATTATTATCTATATCAACTGTTGCTAAGTCCAAGTCCCTCAGATACCTTGGAAATTTATAAATCCTGTATAGTATCCGAAGAATGGCGCGAAACTGCTAGAGGGAAAGTATCTCTATCGATTGGGAAAATAGCAAATTAAATATTATGCATTGGACGAACCGATTTCGGGCTCCCCGGAATTAAAACACCTTTTTTTCTCTTGCTCGGATTCCAGTCAGGCATTCCAAAATGGGCTCATTTCCGTTTCCCGAACTGAGTTTGGACGTCACAGGCAAGTAGTTAAACAAATATGCCTCGAAACATTCTTTACCCAGAATCCCTCTCTCCCTCCCTTGAAATGACCTGATGCGTTAGTCCTCCTGAGATACTCTTAACCCTTTGATAGTTGCCGCGTAGTTTCCCCTATGACGCTAATGAGTGCACTCCTTTATTAGAGGGCAAGAGTCTCATTCAGAGAAGATTAGTCCTTTTAAAACACTTCAATGAAAAGATCAAGTTTTAAAAGACGGTAAAACTTCAAACATTCTCGCTTCCAGAATATTTTAATATTATTTAGATTGTTTAAGAGATTATTTTTACTGCTTAAAAATCAGTGAGATTTCTTTCACAAGAGATTGATAAACTCTGACGTAGACAGATTTTTTTTTTGTGGGGGGGGAGGGTCGAAAGACTTAATCCAAAGTACAGTCAACTTTCAATCTCATTAATTTTTTTTCTTTGTCAACACGTGCATAAAGAGCAACTATGTACGTAATTGTGTTGCTTCTTGAAATATATATTTGCGACAATATTGTGTCTTTGAAGTTACCCTCTAAATTTTAAACAGGTTAAAATTTGCCTGATAAGTACTGGATCATAATTAATTTACACTCCACTATTTACCAGACTCATTTAAACTGAAGTAATTTTATGAGTATAGAAGAAAATAAAAAAATACTGAAAAAGAATTATGTCAAACTTTTTTTTATTTTTATATAGAATTACATACCTTGTATGACAACAAAATTAAAAAACTGTATGGTATGATTAGTAACTTAAGAACTATCGTTTTATAGAAGTAAATTAATTATTTTAGTTTTTAAGCAACCACGTCCGAAAGTCATTTTTTAATCTCTTTTAAATCTATTTTTTTATCTATAAAGATAAGTCATGGCTACTTAATAGTATAGTCCAGCCTATTTCACGCATATACAACGTAGTATGACAATAAAATTTAAAAACTGTATGGTATGATTAGTAATTTAAGAACTACCGTTTTATAGAAGTAAATTAATTATTTTAGTTTTTAAGCAACCGCGTCCGAAAGTCATTTTTTAATCTCTTTTAAATCTATTTTTTTATCCATACAGATAAGTGATGGCTATTTAATAGTATAATGCAGCCTATTTCAAAATATATAATGTATATATTAAATCAAAAATTATATTTTCCAAGACGATCCCTTTAATTTAATATCAAAGGATTTTTTCGGTTTCATTAACCCTCGTGGTGCAAAAAGTAGATCATAGCGTTCCAAACCAAACTAAGGGATTTTTTAAAATTTCTCTCACCTAATTTTTCGAAGGGTTCGTCTGCGGTATAGAGATGAGGCCGACAGAGCATCTAGGCCAACCGCACGTATAAGTGGAGTACTTGTAAGAAAATACAAAATTGAAAAAAAACAAACTAATTCTTCCTACTGAATTTTGTTTAATTTGAATATAAATAAAGGTGTAAATAGGAAATAAAAATGCTCATTAGGCCATTATGCCAATCGGTCGAAGATATGCCCAACATGGCGTCTTGATGTAAAAAAGAAATGGTGTTAGATCTGGTGAAGAAATTAAGCTCCACACTCCTTCTTTATTGCTCTCTCTCTGAGGAGGCCTGCAGATCTCTGGTTAAGTTCGCTGGGCAGCGTTGCCATGGCCTAAGAGAGCTACTCCGCGGTTAGCAACCCCTCTTGACCAATGGGGGTCGAAAGAGGGTCACTCACTTCGCTTTCGCCTTTAGGTCAGTTTCGAGCTGACGTTGTTGAACTGTAACTCTTTGTTACAACCAGAAAAACAATAGTGTACCATTTTAAAGCTATTGTTTTTGCATTTTATGTTTATTTTTTATTTTCTTATTTTTTTAAAGGCTAGCATGGTCAAACCTTCACACGCAATCCCCTATAAAATAACAGCCTAAGTTATCTGTCCGTCTGTCCTCGAATTTATGAAGCGATTGGACCTGTCATCCATACTGGATTCTTGATGAGTTAGGGTTAGCAACCTTCGAAATCCACCCCTTCCCCTCTTTTAATGCCATTATTTCAAACCCTATTTTCCCCAGTTAAGAGCAGGTGATTAAATTTATCAATTTAGCACACAATAAATATGTAAAATTAACATTTTTTCAAGCATTAGGACGTTATCCTTTTAACCATCTCATTTAGTTATTTCTTATTTTAAATTACTTAAATATCGTCAACATTTTTTTTCATGCATTTTATCACTGAATTTAGATATTACGTAAATATTTTTTTATATTTGGCTTAAATAATAGATTAGGTAATTTGTGATAATTTTAAATTTAATCACGGATTATTCTTTGTTGCAATGAAAATTTTATCACCAGTATTAACAATGATATAAACAGTAAATTCTATCTACTTCATAGTGTAGTATAAATGATAGTTTCATCCCTTTACTTCCATTAATTACTGAGGCAAAAAATATTGGGAAGAACTTAATGATAATTTCGACGAAGCTAAGAAAACTTTGAATTATCTTTTTAAATGAATTCAACGTGATTCTAAACTGCATTCACAGTATCGGGAGACTTTAGAGGAGTATGAAGATAAACAAATTATTGAGCGTGTACCGGATAATTCTCAGCCAAAAACCATACCATATTTTACCAGCCTCATAAGGTACTTTGAAATTCTGGAAAATTAAAAATTTTACTGATCCCGCCATAGGACGGACTATATGTTAGTCATTCTTCTAGTATGAATAGAAATTAATGCTGAATTTGTTAACCTCTTGTGATTATTTTTATTGTAGTGGAATGTATTTACTCATTTCATGGTTGAAAAATATCTTTCACTATTCTCAGTGAAAACTAGCAATGTGTGCAAATTTGAATTAGTTTTAAAAACTTGTAATGCATATATTGAATAAAGACGGTCTGGACCCCCAGATATCCCCTTAATAAATTCGTCATTGTCTCTAAATATATTTTTACAAAATTTCGACTTTTTATGATCATATGCGAAAAATATACGTATCACTATATATTATTTTGTGTAACTTCTAGTTAAAAATAATTAATGTTTTAGATTTTTTCCAAGTGTTAACACATTTGGGAAACAAAATGTTTGGAACAGAATTGATCCAAAGTATTTTTGAGTTGTTATGCCTGAGAGGTTTTTTTTTAAAAATATCTCTTAAATTAATTTTTATCTATTCATAAGGACAAGTCGTACTTAGTCCAATAATCCAATTTATGAAAAAATTCATAACATATATGTAATATATCAAAGTTATTTAACTTTAATATTTCCTTAAAAATCTCCTCTCTCCCATTCAAATTCCTTAAAATCTTTTTCCTAGCCTCTAAATGTCTTAATCAAAGGAGCGTTCCTGACTTAAAATTCTTTCGATCCATTTCCCAAATCTTTCTATCCTATAGATGTAAATTTTCTGTCTATACGTTTCCCAGCTGTCGCTGTCAAATGACTCCATGTTTTTCCTGATCTTACACTTAAATTCGCTGAGTAAGTAGGACAAAATTCTTTCTGTCTTCGCTCTTGGGGGCACCTCTGTTCAAGCAGAGTGATTTTTGTGTTTTTCTCTTGTCTGTCGTTGACTAGTAAAGATGTTCGTTTTATCAGCTATGAAATAAGTTTTAATTCGACTTGTGCCGTTCTTTTCAATGTCGGCCGACTGCATTTTTATTACTGCTAGCTGTTTAGTTTTCTGCTTACCCAGTAGCTGGGCAAGTAAAAAGAATAGGGGCTACATAATTATCGTGACTAGAGGAAAAAACTTTTACATACATATCAGACAAAAAATTACTGTGTCCTATTTCACATTTTCTATTCAAGCGATTTGCTTACATTAAATATAATAAGTAATGCTAGGTTCTTGTACAGTACCCAATCAAATATATATCAGTCATATTAACTATTATGCCCTTTTTAGATTAACATTAAGTTTGATTTGGAGCTCTATGGACAATTTTTTTTGCTAGTTGAGGTCAAATAAGAACGGCTACAAACATACATGCGAAAGTAGGTATCCTACGAACGGTGGTACCGAAGTGCAGCCCATACGAATTCAACAACTGTTCGGCATATTAATATACTAATTAAGTTTTTGCGAAAAATTATGTCTTTAGCACTTTTCAATTAAATTTATTAACCCAAATGATGTCGAAAAGGATAAATGAAAGAATATAAAACGGAAACTCAATTTTGTGACTCAACAGTTAGTAGATGATCAAATATTATAAAACTCGTTGAGGCTTTGAAAATATTTCTTCCAACATCAGCTGAAGGAGAGCGGACAAAGCTATGAACTAGACTGAGTGATAAAAGCATAGAACGCTTTTTCTTAAACTCACTGTAAAATGAATAATTGTTATATATGTATTTTGTAGCTCAATATATAAAGCAGTATAAATTTTGGCATTCCGTAAGGTTGATAGGTAATATATACCGGGTGATCCAAAAGTCAGGACGAAATTTAAAAATGAATAATTCGAAAACGAATGAAGATACAAAGATAAGGTTTGCACCAAACTGATGAAAAAGTTATTTGATTTTGTTTGGCAACGAAAAAAAAATAGTTTTGTTAGCGGCGAACAGATGACGCTATAGTGCTTTTATAGTACCAAAAGTAAATCCTTATAAATGAAGGAATGTTGACAACTTACAAGTGAACTTAATAACAGTTAATTAGTACTACAGTAAATGTTCAATATGCTGTCAATCATTCAGAACTACAGCTGTGAGACGAATCACCATACTGTTCACAGCATTTAGTATCATTTCTTGTTTTATGGCAGACACATTTTGGTGGATGGCATCTTTAGTGCTGCTAGTGATGCCAGCCCTACATCAGCAATCCGACAGCACCATCTGTTGTTCGTCAATGGAATTATTTTCGTTGCATTGCCCCACAAAACCCGGCTTCTTTTACATTCGTTTGGTGCAAAGCGCATCTTTTTATCTTTATTAGTTTTCGAATTATTCATTTTTAAAAATGAAGTCAGGACAAACTTTAAAGTTTGTCCTGACTTTTGAATCACCCGGTATATAAATTAATATTATCAAGTTCCAAATAATTTATGAATCCCTTCAAAGTTTTATTCCTAGGACTAGAGGTACATTTTGGATAGATATGGAAAACTCCCAAAAAGCTCTCAACTCTTTTTGGTTAAGAATCAAATATTTTATAGAAGGAAACGATTTCATTTGTTACAAGTCATTCGTTAAAAACTATTTGCGTACATTATATGTGATAACTACTAGTTTTAGTAGTATTAGTCTTTTCTAAAATAGATTCACATCCAAATATATGCAAATATATTAACTATTATGCCCTTTTTAGGTTCACATTTGGGTTGTTTGGAGCACTACGGTCTACTGTTTTGCTACACGAGTGCTAATTAGACCGAGGCCTACTGCTTAAAGTCGATTACGAACGGTTAGAAACATCCATGGTTTGATTTAGAGCGCTACGGTCTACGATTTTGCACACGAGGGTTAATGAACCGGGGCCTATTGCTTAAAGCCAAATCCGAACGGCTACGAACATCCATGCCATAGTGGGATTCGAACCCACAAACTCCGTTACCGATGACCAGCGCCCTAACCAATCGGCCATCGTTCGGCAGGAACATCCATGGAATAGTGGAATTTGACCCACATGCTCCAGTACCGATGTGCAGTGATCTCCAATTCGATAATCGTTAAGCATATCCATATGATAATCTTATCAGAAAAACACTATCCTTTGTACTTTTCAATCGAATTTAATAATCTAAACGATGTCTAAATTTAAAACGAACACCCATTTTTATTTTAATTTATCTTAGAAAACAGTTAAGGTTTGATATGGTTTGGAGAGGTACTGTTTTGCTCACGAGGTATACTGAGACTGGGACCTACTGCTTAAAGCCGATTACGAATGGCTACGAATATACATGTCAGCAGCGTAATTCTAACCCGCGAACACCGGTACTGAATGGCAGTACTCTAATATTTGACCACCGTTCCACTACCTGGATTAAAGGGACACATTACATTTAAACCTTCAAAAATTTGACTTTTTGATTTCTATATTTCTATCTATATAACTTCGGTACCTAAGAGTAGTGCTCTACCATACCTCGAGGAAGCAGTTAAATGGCTCAGCAGTAAATCGATTCTCAAATATTTAAAAAATTAAAGACTTAAATACTTTTTTAACTTGAGCTGAAGCAGAGAGGAGAAAGTTAAGTACTATAGGCTGAGTGATAAGAGCATAGAGTGCTTATGTTTGCTTTGACTTGAAATAGGAAAAATTAATGTATTTTCTTTGTATTTTGTGTCTTAATTTATAACTGAGTACAAATTTCATGTTTGTAAATATTCTTATTTTAGATAATTACTAATTAAAAATAATTACGTTTTAGATTTCTTGAAACTTTGATGCATTCGGGTAAAATTTTTCAGAAAAAAATGACCCATGCCATTTGTTTTAATTGCTTTTCAATTTCAGTCCAATTTTATGAACATTAGTAGTGTAGTTACTTGTTAAATTATTTTATATAATAAGTTTATTTAACATATAGTTTACATTATAAGTATATATTTTAAATACTTTTCTGCATTTTAAATCATTTGTTATTGTCTTACATATAAGTATTTATAACCATAAGTGATAGTGAATATAGTGCACTACTATGTACAAGTAACAAAATGATGTTCTAATTCAGCCCTTCATTTTAGAAAATTTCTGGAAATCTTCAAATTCAATGTAAGGTAATACATATTTTTCTGATATTTATTAGACAAATTTAATAATTAACGAACCATGACTCCGTGTAACAACAATAGCTATTTTTAATCAAAGATATCGATGGTAGATTTCAAGTATTTATTCCACTGTGAATATTGGCAATATATCCCCTATCAGAGCAGTTCTCGACTGCTGCAAGAAACAATTTCGAACTTCCTTTTGCATTTCATCGTTCCACTGAAATATTCCATGTAAATGTCCTTTCTGTTATCCAAATACATGAAAATGCATGGAAACAAGTAAGGAATGAAATAGGGTACAGAACCTCCCACTGATTTCATTCTGTAGATATATGCACCTGTGAATTATCTGCTACAAGGAATAGCACTAAGCCTTATTGTTCCTTCCTTTTTTCTCTATGCAGTTGGCAATACAGACAGGTATCTATCTGCCAAACAAGGCTACAAAGCTATTACTTTTTAGTACCACCTAGAAAGTTCGAGTAGTTATGGAAGGCTATGGACTCAAGTAACTCTACCCTGAGTCCTCGTAATTCAGAAGCAATGACCAAGTAGAGGACCTTCAAGTTTAGCCTGCCACTTCCCAAGGTATTGTTTGAACTGAAGATATTGTGGACACATTGTTCCTCTTTTGATTCTTCTATTTCAACGAGCGAACATCAATTGCAATTTTACAAAACTTTACAAAATTTGTCTAGATTGAAATTAAAACAAACAAAAAACATAAAACACGATTTAGCATAACAAGCACGTTATTCGTATAATTCAGATTATATTATCGACATTTATTTTTGCATACATTTAATTGAGGAGAAACGTACACCCAAGAGCCAAAACATTATGACCACCCCTACATTTTGCAATGACGTGGAAGGCATCACGCAAATGACCGTGTCAGGATACGCCGTCTTCCAGGTGAACAGTTGCTCCCTCAATATACAGTAGGTCATACACAGGCCGGCGGTGGCAGTATTATGGCTTGGGAAATGTTCTGTTGGGCGTTTCTGGAACCCGTGGTTGCAGTAGATCAGACCATGAATGCTACAGGGTATCTGAACATCATTGTGGACCAGTTGCACCCTTACATGGCCTCTGTTTTTCCAGCTGGAAATGGAATGTTTCAATAGGATAACACCCCTTGTCACAAGGCTAAAATTGTGTCTCAATTCAACAGAACACATTTGGGATGTCACGGGAGGGCAGCTCAGAGTTCAAAGACCACCACTGCGAAATATCTCGGATTTGCGTAATCGTTGCTTAAACATCTGGTACAATCTGTCTCCGGCCATATACCAACGACTTGTGGCATCCCTGCAAAGGCGGGTTGAAGCTGTGTTTCGAGCCAAAGGTGGGCCAACTCGTTACTGACAGGTGTCATAATGTTTTGGCTCTTAAGTGTATGTGATTTATGTGCGTTATTCGCTCATTTTTTTTAGTAAAATTAAAAATTGGAGATAAATATATAAAAAATTTCACCTTACCTTCAAGAATACAATTTTGAAAGCTTGAATAATCAAGCACGTAAAAGAACAACTGCAAGAATGAGAACGTCTATTTGCACACTCTTAAGAGAGCGAATTAAGTGTTTATGATAATATCATCAATTTGGTACTGATAGTCACAAAACTAGTGACTGATGAGAAACACACAAGACTATGATTTCCATCTTTAGCGTCAACAGAAAAAAATATATATGTAATGAAAAGAAAAGAGATCTCAAACATATTGACACATCAATAATATAGTACTAGGTTTAAAACTTCTGTTTTCATCTATGCATTGAATAATACTGACTAGAACGACTTAGCCTAACTGCATTACATGCTTTAGTGTAAATAAATTCCGTTTGCAAATAATTCCTCCCTGAATATTTACTAAGGCTAAGAAAACAAAGTCATAAAATATTTTTGAAAATTCACAAAAATAAAATAACTCTGTTATAGCTAAACTTGATATGCTGATATGTGTAAAGCAAAACAAAACCACCACCACCACCACAAAAAATTAAAATAAGCAAGCAAACACAGTAGCAAAGTTAAAAAGAACAATTTCTGTACCTTATGAATATTTGAAAGATTTCAAGTGCATTTCCAAATGTAATATACCTTTGGAATTACCGATAATTTCTTTGGGGAACATAAAATAACATTATTTCAAATTAATACGCTTCTAAACGTAAAATATGTCCCTTATGAACTTAAAAGAAATATTATAGGCATTTTCTCAAGAAAAATGGATATTTTCTTTTCTTCAATGTTTATGACAGCTAAGTTTCATTCTAAATTTTAAAAGTATTCTTTAAATAAAAATGTCTATGTTATGAGTAATATAAATGAGCATGGATCATTTACCATTAATCTACTTTGAAGCACTAAATATTTAAGAACTATTAAAATAATTAAAAATTGATCTTGAATTTTAACCATACTTAATTACAAATATTACTGACATCATAATAAGATTTTAAGCAAATATATTATAAGCAAAAAAATCGTTTTTGAGAGTCTATTGTTGCCATTAAATTCATATTGTATTGAATAGAAAAATTGTGTATAATCTTTATAAGTAAGTACAAACGTGCAATTTGATGCGGAAAGAAAGAAATAGAAAAATGAATAAAATAGAAGAAATTTAGATTTTGTTCTAGTAAAACTTTACCTTACTTTTTATTTCAATATTTTTCTTCACTGTTTATCACAACAAAGTTTCATTCAAAATTTAAAATGTAACTGTCATATAATTGTAATGTAAATGTAATTGTAATGTAAGGTTTTTCAAAATTTAAAATTTAATCTGGCCGTTTCTGTAAATAGAAACGGCTAGATTATGTGTAATATAATTGCATCTGCAGCATTTTCAATTAAGGTATAATATTTAAGAACTATAGAAATGACTAATAAATGTTCTCGAAATTTTAAATAAATATATTACTGACAGCATGATAATTTTTAAGCAGATTATTATAAGCAAAAATTATTTTAAATTTCCATTGTTATGTTTGAATAGAAATTATATTGCTTGAATCCCAATTGAAAAATGGTGTATAATCATAAGCAGAACTATATAGTTTTTTGTGGAATTAAATAAATATAACGAAAAAAATAGATTTTGTTGTAGAAAATTTTTGGTGTCTCATTCAAGAAAAACACTAGCTAGTTTAACAGTCACTAAAAATATCATTTTACTAGATGTTTAAATTTCAGGTTGTGTTTGTATCAGTGAAAAGGTTATGTTTATACTATTTCTTAATTTTTGTCTATTAAAATACTATATAAACCTCATTAAATATTACATAGCAATGCGAATTTCGAAATAAAACATTCTTTTTCTCATATTGCATAGAATGAGGAATTTTCACGTTTTCTAATTTTGATTTTAAACGATAGAAGACAAAAAAGTAAGCAGGACAGTAGCTATTTTTCTTTCATTTGGGGGCCTAATGAGTGATTTCTAATGGGTTTTGTAGCGGACTCTTTAACGTCTCTCAAAAACGCTACTTTATCTCAGCCGAGTTTGTGACGTCATCGTTCATGTAAACACCGAGCTCCAATGCTGTTTACATGTTAAAAGGCGACTTTTAAATTTGTTTTTTGTGTAAAGTATCGCATATAATAGCATTTTTTTGTTATGTCTGGCATTAAAAAATCATACTCTAAATATTGTATTGTGCCACTCTGTAAAAATACAACAACTAATTGCAATGAGAAGATATTTTTCAGCGTCCCAAAAGACCCACATACACGTAAAATCTGGACAACTGAGATGAAAAGGGATGAGAAATTAAACCTCAAATTATCATATAAATCATCTCTATGGGTTTGTGAAGACCATTTTTCGGTAAATAAATGCTTGCATTTGTTTAAATATTACTATTTTAGAACAATTAAAGTATATAAAATACATCTATACCTTTAAAAGGATTGTTGATTAACCACTGCTATTTAACTTTTAAAACTGCTAATTTTCGAGTATTAAAACAGAGTTCAAGTACAATAAATATTTTATAAAGCATATAAATATCGAAAAACATATAAATATCTAAAGCATATAATTATCTAATAAATAACTCGGGGGAGGGGAAAGTTATGTATTTTCAAGGTATTATAAATATTTTCTTCAGAGATGCATACTTTCTTATGTATCAAATGTAACAGTGATATTTTTCGATTAAATTGGTGACTAATTTGAAAAAAAAAGTATAATATTTTTAAAATAATAATTATATTACTTTAAAAATTAAATTTAATTTGAGAAATTTTATACATTTTTTAATTTGACATTAATATTAAAGGCAATAAAATTGTATTGCTATTTAAAAATGTATAAATAATTAAGTAAAGCCATTTAAAGATTTTAAATTTCTTTTCATCATATTTAAAATATCTAGGAATTGATTTTGTTTTGGTTTGGTTTTGGAATGCTACGGTCTACTTTTTGCAACACGAAGGCTAATGAGACCGGTCTCACAAAAAATACCTCCTCTAATTTTTATTTTAATATTACATCCGTCTCTATTTATAAAAAACGATGCAACTACAAATGTGTATGTATATGATATATGTATATTTATTTGACTTGTTTGTGTTTACAAACAAAAGAGCTGTGTTTAGCATGAATAAAGTATTAATACATGTTAAGTAAAATTGGAAAAAAAATATAAATGATTTTACACACCTTTGGGTTTTAATTCCTCGTATTTCTGCTCCCATAAAATCCGGGTTTTTTGCCAAGAAAGAAAACATTGACATGCTGTCAATTTTCGGGAGGTTGTCTGATTGGTAAATCCAGGTAGAAGAGACATTTATGACAAATTGAGATAACTAAGCTATCTAGATCGATAAAATAAACCTTCAGGTTTAAATAAGAATAAATTTTGATAGCTAGAAAATTTCAGGAACTTGCAAAAACAAAATCGGAAAATAGTGCGCGCTTAAAAGCAATACAAAATTATTGGTCTGCATGAACGATGACATCACAACCAATCACGGAGCTTTTTGATGTCACGTGATTTTCGCTTAACTTTAAAATTAATTTTTTAAATGATGGACCCAGTTTTTTACATTTTTGAGAACATTTTTGGAATCTACGAGTCTGAAATTACCAGAAAAACACTAAGTTGTTCGAATCCCCCACATGTGCAAATTCCTCATTGTTCTATCGAGTCAGAAGTAAATAGTATCAAAGAACTAAATAGTATTTTTCGGAGACATCAATAAAATAAACTAAATTAATAAAATATAAACTGTTTAAACATTTCTAGGAAAATTAAACTTCATTGTAGTTTATAAAATATTATTTTAGTTTCTTTTAGTTTTTATAGTTTTGATTCGTTTTATTTATTGTTAAATATTAATAACTGCTTTCTACCTCTTTTGGATGGTTAAGAAATTGTCCAGGGTCCTAAAGTTGTTTAATCAAGCCCTGTATGTATGACGACTTTATGTAAGCATAGTAAAAATCTAGGGGAGAATATCCTCCAAGAATTTATTTCAGTAAATAAGCCACCTCATGTTTTAATTATAACTGAGAATAAAATGTAACAGCCTCTCCCTTATATTAACTGTTTTATTGAGGGTTATAAACTTGCTCCCATGAGATCCGATTAATTTTATTAAGCTACATCCTAGCTGAAAGACAATACTGTTGTTTAAGATAAACCACATTTATTATTTTATTCAAGTCAATAAAGGTAGCGTTATTGCATACTTAAGGACTTTAGTGAATGTACAAATTCATTGTATAAGTATTGCCATCATTGAATATATTAAGGTCCCTGTTGACGTATGAAAAAATGTTTTTTCATACACGATACCTCATAAAATTTCGTAACGCCTGATTTGGTTTGGAACCGTACCGCCTACTTTTTAGCAACACAAGGGCTAATGAGAACGAGATCTACTGTTTAAAGCCGATTCCGAACAGCTACGAACATATATGCCCCAGTGGGATTCGAACCTACAAACTCCGGTACAGAAAATCAGCGCCTCCGTAAGTAACAATTATCCGAGACTTACTCAGATAATTGTTACTTACTACTGCCTTATGTATATATATGTATATAACATACACACACATATATGACATGGTCCAGTGTTAAAGAGCATGGAAAAAAGTCTTTTTTGATAATAATAAGTTTATTAAATCATCGTTTCATTTAAAAGTAAAACTTGTGCCATTTTCATTTGTTCGTGGCAGAGCTAAGCGTGGAAAGGTGTTGGCAGCTCCATGTCCACTCGCTAAGCAACTCCTATCGGTTCGCTTAATTATCAAATCTTCAAAATTCTTTCCGCTTGACCGGATTACTTCAAAAGGTTACGCAAGCGTGGATAGTTTTCATTTATTTTATTATTATAAAAGAATTCCGTTTTAAAATCGTTTATAACTCACATAATTTCCAACTACCCCTTTTTTAGATCTGACATATATATATATATATATATATATATATATATATATATATATATATATAATGTATGTATGTATATATATACACACACAGACTAAGGCTGGACGATATCGGAAATTTAATATCGGGATATATCACCAAGTTAATATTGATATCATTGGTATATTGCGATAATACTTTAAGGTAGGAGTATACACATATAACTATTTTTTAATAGATTTAGATTTCTTTATTTCAATCTCCCCCTTTATTTGTAACTAAAATCTTTAGGATTCCAATTTGATCCTTAAAAATGTATTTCTGGAAGATAAAAACAATTTTTCAAGAAAAATCAATTTTAACACTTAAAAGAAAAAAAAAATCTGGTGTTCAGAAGGAATTTATTAGGACACTGAACACAATCGTTTGTTCAAATTAGAAACCGTTACTACTAATTAAAATTACTTATTTATGCCAAATTATATTTCTTCCACATCGAGACTAAATTTTCTAACTCCTTTCATTGATCAACTGATCTCAGCTAACGGATTATGCGGTATCGAATTCTGCTCCCGGCATGGATGTTCATACATTTCTGAATCAGCTATAAATAATAGGTGTCAGTTATTGGCGTTCGTAGAACAAAAATAGTAGACCATAGTGATCCAAACCAAAACGGTTTCATTTATCATTTAGTCACCGAACAACATAAATATTTCGTCTGAAAAATTTGAAAACTTTTTAAAATTTGATGCAGATATCTTTTTTTAATTTGATAATCTTTTGAAATTCAATGAAAAAAAAATTTCAAATTAATAATGAATTTTTTAATAAATAATAAAAAAATATTTAAGTAATTTATAAAATAATATATTAGTTTTTAAGATCAAAGAGACTGTTCTTAACTGGAATTTAAATTCCGATAGTGCAAGGCATGGTGATGTTTGAAATGGCTCCATAAATTAGACGTAGCGGAACAGATGCATTATAGACGCCGGTCTCCGTCCGCCATGTTTTTTTTTGGCGACCAACAGAAAAACGCCTGATTTGAAAAAAACATGGCGGAGGTGCGTATTTTTTGAAAGATAAAAAAAAAAAAAAAAAAAAAAAAAAAAAAAAAAAAAAAAGACATGGCGGCTTTCACGGGGCATATTTGAAACACAACATTAACAAAACTAAACTTTAAAAAAAAACAGATTAACAATTTAAAGCATTATTAAATTAAAATTGGCATAATAATCATCATTATTACGTTATTTAAAAAATAAATAACAGATTAGTAATATTTATGATATGTGTCAACAGATTAAATACAATGTATAGCATTTTAATAAGCACTAATATTATGAAAATTCTAAAATGTGAGGGGGGGGGGTTCCCCCTCAACCCCCACTTGTAGTAAAAGAAATTCAAAATAAACAATAACGAATAAATGATAATAAACAACATTTTTTAACACTTTCAAAACCGAAATAACTTCACCCGTCATAACTAAATTAACTAAATCCCAGAAAATCATAAGAACAAAAACAAAATGTTCCAAACCAAAACATCTTGTTTGATTTAGAATAAAAATAGTAAGAACCGAAATAACTACACCCACCATAACTAAAATACTAAATCCAAAAAAAAATGATAAGAACAAATGAAAAAATACATCCTGATCTAGGCGAATGTAAACCAAAAGAGCAGATAAGATGCAAATTTCTGGAAACACCCGCCATAACTAAATTACCTAACCTAGGTAACACCTTACCACTCCGCGTCTGGAAAGAAAAGAACAGCTAAGAACATTATGAACAGCAAATTTTCATATAGTGCCAGGTAATGACGTCAAAATTCACGTGCACCAATAGGATGCAAGAACATATTGGAGCTTCCAACCCAGTCATCGCCCCATAAAATCGGTAAGTTTGGCGAGAAAAAAACACGGTGTCTATAATGCATCTGTAACGACGTGGCCTTCGAACAAACTGCACACAGACCTAAATTACAGTATAATATATTTTCAACGATTATTTTGTCTTTTTCATCCCTGGTAAACAAACAAAAAATATTACCAAACATTGATTTTTGTTGCATTTTTGATATAATTTTATGAAAACTTTGGGCAATCAACATGATTCCAAGCATTAATTTTTCTGTCTCAATATTCATCAAAAATAAGCCTCCGATATTAGTAGAAAAGAAGGTATGAATTAACAAACAGCAAGATACTGGGTGTATATTGAATAGTTAATGAATTTCGAATTTGAATAATCTCGAACCTTAAACTTTGGGTTTTAAGAATTATTTTAAGTTGATTAATAACTGTAAATGTTCAACACTAATGAAGAATCAAATCAGGCAACTGCTTACCCTTTGTTTATTCTTGATTTGCATGAAGAATCGGTAGAAATCGAATTATGGATGAAAACAGAGGACAACTGTTGAACACACCTTCTTTTTATTATACAACACATCACAATTAAATAAAACAAACCGAATCGAATAAGACTAGTCTATCACGTATATAGTTTGGTTTTATACAATCGCTGGATAGCGCCATCTAGAATTCGGTGGCGAAATTAATCTAACACTGGGATATATCAATACTAGTTATTGCGATCAAGCTGTCAATGTCAATATCTTTGATATATCCCGATATATCCCAACAAGCTAGTAGTAGGAGCGGGAAAAAAACAATTGAGTTCCTCGCTGTCACTCGCGAGCCATGGAATTTCCAGTCTTGACCGGGGCCATCGTGATCACCGGGTGATCACGATGGCCCCGTCTTGACCCAACTACATCGTTATTAATATATATTGGGCTCTAGTACTATGACGGAGACTTGATAAGCTTTACAGTAAATTTTCTGGAGACTGCCTGCAAGAATTAAAGATTAACTAATAAATATGAGGGGGGTCCCAACATGGTTTTTACCGCCCCCTGGATCGTAGCAATGGTCTTTTTCGTTAAGAAGGATCACCACCGTGGGTCCTGCCTTTTTACATTTCGATATTGACATTCTGTACAGTTTACATGAAATTATTAATTTTTGATTCAATAAAGAAACACAAGAAAAAAATTAAAACAAGTAATATTAATAATTATAATTTAGCCATGATTAACACTGAGAAACTGCTAAGAACTTATCTGGATTATTAGCATATAATAAAGTATTAATATATAATTTATCAGATCGTATAGTTACTCTCTCTCTCATATATATATATATATATATATATATATATATATATATATATATCAGGTCTATAAAGGGGTAGTTGAATATTACGTGAATTATAAAAATGATTTTAAAAACTCTTTTATAATAATAAAATAATTGAAAAAGATCCACGCTTGCATAACCTTTTGGAGTAATGCGGTCAGGCGCAGAGATATTTTCAGAAAGTTGATGACTAATCAAGCGAGAAGAATCAGTTAGCGGGTGGACATGGAGCTGTTAACACATTCCACGCTTAGCTTCGCTACGAATAAATGAAAATGGAGCAGGCGACGCCTGAAACGGAAACCGCATATTAAAAGTGTTTTTACTAAGAAGGACTAATTATTCCATTTGCCTTAACACTGGATCACGTCATATATATATATATATATATATATATATATATATATATATTGTTACCGGAGGGTTAATAAGATTAGGACCTACTGCGTGAAATCGATTCCGAGTGACTACGAACATCTATGTAAGCTGTGGGATTTCAAACCCTGGAACTCAGGCATGAAAGAACCCCCTACCCATTTTTATAAAAAATTAAGATGAAATTTTACATAGTTTTAAAAAAGTTGAACATGTTTTAAATATCTCCCACAATTTTGTATAATTAAGTATTTAAAGAATTTTTTTAAAGGTATGAGACTTTTAAGAATAATTCAGTCAACAATGGAGTTTCAAAATATGTTAAAGTTCTTACGTAATGCTGTGTTTGGAATTCTTTCGCTAATGAGAAATAAAAGGAGATTTTGATTAACCAAGGTTTAAAACACAGAAATGTAAAAAAAAAATAATCAAAATTACTTTCCTTTATTTCCTATAAAAGTCTTCCTTTTTAAGGTTTCGGTTTACCGTTTGACCTTTAAATGTGTCGAGGTATTAACAGTATTCATTCTAAATCTCTTTAAAACGGACGAAAAAAACGGAAAAACCGGATTAAATGTCTTCTTTTAATTTAGTTTCTTGTTATTTTTTTGTCGTCGAGGGATGATTTTAAATGGAAAATTGCGGTTGAAGTTTAGACGTTTGTAGAGCACTAAGCTTTGGGTTTACAATTTCTGTGACTTATTTGTTAATTAGCACGTTAATGGAGGATATAGTTTCTTTTATTGTTTTCTCTAAAGCTCATATTATGCAGATCTGTGTTGTGTTTGGGATATTACCAGATATTCTTATGTCAATATTTGTAGCAGAATAGAATTAAAATGTTTTTCTTGAAAAAACCAGTGAATTTTCGATGCATTTTATTGCTGAGGTAAAGACTTATTTAATGAAATAAAAACCTCAAAATCTTCCACATTTGAGAAACCTGACGTGAGATTAGTAATTAGTAAGCAAACACGCTTGGAGCATACTTAAATACTTACCGTTCTTTTTCTTTACAATCATTGGTTGTAAAAATATAAACTAGTTATAAAAAGTTTCAAATAAAATCTAAAGTTTTATAAGCATTCCTTTCTATTATTATTTAAGATTTGAAGTCTTAAGAACCGTAACTCAAAGAGTTCCTCTTCTCTTTGTCAAAAATTGGCCGATAAATTTACATTCCAAAATTTTCGAAAGTTTAATATTTTCTCCTTTTTTTCTGTTTCCAATTTGAAACTAGTTTGCAACAGGTTCATCCTTTAACTTTTATGGCAGAAACATAGTACAGGGAGGGGATTAAGAACTTTTTTTTATAGGAAAAAAAATCATCGATTTTCTTTACTATGGATACACTCCTTGTTTATAATCATGAAATCCCCCCATTTTTCACTGTAAAAGGAATGTCACCATCGAATATCAACCTTGAATTACTGTTACCAATTTATTGATTGATATATGAATAAAGGAGAAAAATACTGAAATTTTGATTTTAAATATCATGTTTAATTTCTGTCTCAGAAAAGTGGAACTTACTATAGTACAGTTATTAGGACGAGTTTGTTTTTTCTGAAATATGATGATAGGGATTTTGGAACATATAAAAACATAATTTTTTTAATTTTCTGACTAAACTTTTAATTTTAAAATATGATAAATATAGTAATCTTATTTAAAGCATTTTTGTAACTGAAAGTGTATGTCTGTGATCAACAGAAGTGGATGAAAAGGCCGGGCAGCGATATTACAATGCATTTTCTATAAATGCATATAAATACAGATAATCATATTGTAGACTTACAAATAAAATAGGACTATAACGAACTACTGGTTTACAGAAATTATATATCTTTAGAATAACGAATTTCTACTCACCTCTTCCCGCAGATTCACGTAAAATTAGACAAAACGGAAAACATGCCTCAAATTCTTTAAATCCTTTAATGTAGTGATAGTTACGAGAAACGAATTACAGACTTTATGCGAAGATTTAACGACTGAGTGTGGTACAAGAATATATTCGAATAATGCAGAGTAACGAAAAATCAAGAGAGGGAAGAAAGAAAGAATTAATATGTCCTTTTCGCTCAACGCATTTTCTGGGCACCACTCGCGTCACGTGATGAATCAACAACGATTATTTATTGCCAGTTCGCAGGTTTTGTTTGACATTGTAATAGCAGGTTGGTTTGTTCGGAATACTACGGTCTGCTGTTTCATTATACGAGGACTCATGGTTTGGTTTTTAGAGCTCTACGGTCTACTTTTTGCAACACGAGGGTTAATGAGACCGGGACCTACTGCTAAAAGCCGATTCCGAACGGCTACGAACATCCATGCCATAGTGGGATTTGAACCCACGAACTTCGATTCCGAAGGCCAGCACCCTAACCATTCGGCTATCGTACTGCACGAGGACTCATGAGACGACTTTATGTTTAATCTGGTTTAAGACTGCTTACAAAAATCCATTCCAGCAGAGGTATTCGAACTCACAAACTCCGGAACCAATGAGCAGCGCTCTATCCCCTCAGCCACTGCTCAGAACTTAGAATAAACTGGGGAATATAATTTTCCTTTTCAACAATTTTGTATTATTTAATTTTTAATTCGAATAAATTCAATTTTAAAATAAAGAATCATACCTTTTACAATCTATAGTCATGGAACTTTTATCAACTTACAATGAAGGTCAGATTGATATTGCACTTTTTCTACGAACTTTGCAGATGTACTACTTTATGTCGATTTGGTTTGGTTTTGGAGCGCTACGGTCTACTTTTTGCAACACGAGGGCTAATGAGACCGGGACCTACTGCTTAAAGCCGATTCCGCACAGCTACGAACATCCATGTCATAGTGGGATTCAAACCCATAAACTCCGTTTCCGAAGGCCAGCACTATTTACCTTCGACAATACTACTTACTGATACTGTCGAATTGTATTTCCAATTTTGTAAAATCTAAATTGCACCAAAATGTTTTGTTTATGTAAATCACGTGTTTCCCAGAATGAGAAGATTTCCCAACTTCATTTTTTTCCCACAAAGTATTTAAGATTTTTATTTCACTCCTTGTCTGTTCTGTACTTCACAAATGATATACACTTCCAATGCTCCATTCGCTTGTATATCCCGTGTGATACCCAATGAACCACATTTTACATACAAACTTTTTTTACATTTTATATCATTGTGTATCAGTGGTATACCAGCGTGTGAAGTATTAGATATGCATATAAAATATGGGGTAGAGGAAAGGCAAAAGGTCAAGTACAGATCTTTAAAAGGCTGAATTTTTTAACCATTTTCCTAATTTCGTCACTTCATTGTTTGTTTATTGAAAAACAACTCACTTTTCGAAAAAGCAAAGCTAGCTCAAATTATAGCCGAATATAATTTTTATATCACGCATTATTCTTTGAATATTAAGAAACTCAAATTTAGATTCTAAGGCAAATAGAGAATGAAAATATTTTATGGTAATTATTAGTTGAACTTTTACTCTATATAATTATTTATAATTTACCTTAAAATTAAAAAAAATGAGCAATTTACATATTGAGTTTAGAATTTGGCTTTAAATTAATAGAATTGCAGCAATTTAGTTTTAAGCAAAAACCTAAAATATTTGAACTAATAAAACCTTTAAAAGTAAAAAAATTTTTTTTTTATAATCATTCTATGTTATTAGCAAAAACTAGCTATTTGACCGTCAGTTGAACGGTCGGAACAAAATAACAAAGAACTACAAGCCAAAAAATATCAAAGTTAGGAATAGAAAAAGATTTTTTATAGTTAAAAGCGATAAAAAACAAACAAGAAACTTGCTTATAAAAAAACTCCAGTGAGGTTTAATGAACATCTTTCTTTCTCATTTTTAACTATTGACTTGTAACAAATGAAATCGTTTTCTTCTACAAAATATTTGATTCTTAACCAAAAAGAGTTGAGAGCTTTTTGGGATTTTTCCATGTCTATCCAAAATGTACTCCTAGGAATAAAACTTTGAAGGGAGTCATGAGAAATTATTTGGAACTAATATTAATTTATATACCAGGTGATCCAAAAGTCATGACAAACTGTAAAAATGAATAATTTGAAAACTAATAAAGATAAAAAGATTCGCTTTGCACCAAACGAATGGAAGAGAAGCAAGGTTTTGTGTGGCAATAGAACGAAAACAGTTCCGTTGGCGAACAACAGATGGCGCTGTCGGATTTCTGATATACGACCGGCATTACTAGCAGCACTAAAGATGCCATCCACCAAAATGCGTCTGCCATAACGCAAGAAATGTTACTAAATGCTGTGAACAGTGTGGTGACTCGTCTCACAGATGTAGTTTTGAATGATGGACAGCACATTGAACATTTACTGTAGTACTAATTAACTGTAATTAAGTTGACTTGTAAGTTGTCAAAATTACTTCATTTGTAAATCATCTTTTGATATTATCAAACACTATAGCGCCATCTGTTCGTCACTAACACAACTATTTTTTTCGTTGCCGCATAAAATCCGGTATCTTTTTCATCCGTTTGGTGCAAACCTTATCTTTGTATCTTCATTCGTTTTCGAATTATTCATTTTTCAAGATCGTCCTGACTTTTGGATCACCCGGTATATATTACCTATCAACATTATAAATGTGAAATGAATTAATTTTTACTGTCGTAGGGGAACAATGTGGAAGGGGGTTACCTGTGACAAATCCAGTGTAAAAATGATACTTTTTAGAAATTTTAATTTTATTAAGAGAACAATGAATAATTATTATTGAAATGGTGTAATAATTAAACATCTAAGCAATTTATTAGTGTTTTTTGTGTAAGTGCTTTTGTTTAGAATCAAAGGCGACAAAAAAGTAATTGTCTTATTCAGGAACAGCAAACTTTGCTGGGACATCCATTACTTGTAAATTCTAGTACTGCTTCTGCTGATAAAATGAGAATAGAAAACACAGACTTAAATAACTTTCAAAGACTTAAAAATTTTTTAACACAATTTTTTTAATTAAAAGAGTTGTATAAAATTTATATACTCAAGCCAGCACCTCCCCGGAAACCGTAGAGTGTATACACTTAGCCTTACAAGTTTTAAAGGGACAGGGAGGGCACTTTCCTTTAAAACTGGTACGAATGTGGGTCCATGGTTAGAAGACATCAAGGATTCAAACAATTTCACATAAACATGAATCACTTGAGAATCCTCTCTCTAAATTGTAATCTTAGTCATACTAAACTCCCTGATAGGAAACTCCTGCAATCGAACCTTTGCAACTGTTGATCTACCTTTTATACTACACCTCCAACAATTTTTTAAATCAAAGTATCCTCCAATAACTGACATTTCGACGAGACATCGTCAGAATATAAACTTTTCGTATAAAATTGGTGCAAATGTGGACACAACTTATGTTTTTCTCCTCCTATTTACTAAATATTCTCCTTTAGACAGAACTTTGTCTTAAGGAGCATAAAGGGGGAGATGAATATTACTTTAATGATAACGTAGATAATCCTCCGACGGATAAATCAAAGGTTTCTTTAAGGATTGTAAAAGACCTTATGAAAGGGAACTATTTAACATAAAATACTTATGTGTATCCAACTGTTTTGCCTTAATTAGCCTTATGAGACTGAATATGGAAAATTTTCTTTTGAAAGTCAATGGAATAGGGTTCCATATATAGCGGGGGGAGCCAAAATGTTGCACTTTGGCAATATAATGCCAAATTTGGCAGCAGAAATAGTTGCATAAAACTTCGCCAACAGACCGAAAACATATTTTAAAATTTTTACTCACCCACACCACAATTATTTTACATATACTTTTATATAAATTTGTATATATATATACACACACACACTCATATATATATATATATATATATATATATATATATATATATATATATATTCAGGAGTTCGTCGGCAATCACAATAATCATAAAGTAGTCGCAACCAGAAACTTTTATTTCCATACCAAAATGCTTATAGCCTTCTCAGGCCTTAAGCCCACGCATTCCATACTACACATTCCATCATCTAATGGAATGATGTCCCTCACATACACATATATATCTATATACATGTTTATATATATATATATATATGTATATATATATATATATATGTATATATATATATATGTATATATATATGTATATATATATATATATATATATATATATATATATATATATATATATATATATATATATATATATATATATATATATATATATATATATATATATATATATATATATATATATATATATATATATATATATGCAGTAACATAACCAGAAAAAATTTTCGGAGAGGGGGGAGGCACAGTTTAAGAAAAAAATATTATGTCTTCAAAAAAATTAAATTTTGTATACAACTGACAAAAATTTTATTCTATATTTGTATATATATGTATATGTATAACATGCTGAGTGATCAGAAAATGAGTTTACACTTGTTAAAGCAATAACTGACGGAAAAATATTTGTAAAAAGCTAAAAATTGACACACATGCTTGGGGTTTTATAGTAATCATAAAAAAAGTTTAAAAAATAGCCAACAGATGGCACTTTATTTGTTAAGAAAAGTAATAATTAGAATAACAGATTATGACAAATCAGAGATTCTTTAAAACAAGTATACAACATGTCCACCCTCATTTCTAAACAAGAACTGTAGTCGAATGACAATGTTGTGAACAGCACTGTACAGCATATTTGTATTTATGGTGAGACATTGGGGATGGATGTTGTCCTTTACCATTCATACCGATGTCAGTTGATCTCCGTACACTTGCTGGCCGCAATGGGGCTGCTGTTTCATAAAAAAAACTATTTTGGTGGCTGTATGATGTGTACTTCTTGGATAAATATTATTCATCTTAATGTACTTCTCTCACTTCATATATATGTTTGTGAGCATGAAAATATTAAATAATTTCTTGTCATTCTCTGCATCAAATTACATTTTCTAATAAAAAAAATAAGGTGAAATTCATGACTTAAATTTTCAACACACCAGTACCTACTAATTTAATATACATACATAAAGATTGCATTTTATCTTGTAATAGGTAACTGTGGTGAATTCATAAGATCATAGCAATAAATGGAGAGGAGAGGGAAATAATTAAACAACATGCAGATTAAAACTGGAGAATAAACAGAAGCCACTTGGAATTCTGAGTGAATTATGCTTAATTTAATTACACCTCAATATTATTGGCCGCATATTAGTGAAGATATTGGAAATTTTGTGAAACATTGCTGCACTTGTCAAATTAACAAAAAGAAAAAAACGGAAAAGATTTGGACTTAGGCAAAATGTACCACTAATTGACAAACAATTTGAAAGTCTTTCTATCGCTACTGTTGGTGGTTTTAACTACTATAATTCGACAAAACAAAATATTTACGCATCGTTATTGATCTCGCATTCAAATAAGGTTGTGCATTTCTTCTAAAAGTGTAACTTCAGAAACCTACGCTATTTGTCTAAAACAAATATTTCGAATTCAGATTCCAGAAAAAATTCTCAGTGACAGCAATGTGGCATTTACATCTTCCAGACTGAAAAAAATTGTTAAAAAGCATAATGTTAAACTTTTGATTTCAACTCGCCATTCACAAACTAATGGTAAGGTAGACGGAATAAATCAATCAATAACCCACCTAAAATCTAAAGTAAATTTTTCTTCCAGAAAAATATCTTGGAATAAAGTGCTAGAGGTTGTTATGGAATATAACAATTCTCCTCATACAGTAATTACGTTTCCACCTGCATATTTGTTTTTGGTGATCTTCCTTTTGAATCTCCCATTGATCAAAACAACTACCTTTTCCTTAAGGAAGCAAGAACTTTAGCAAAGGAAAATATAGGCAGAAAATTATTTTAAGATAAGAATAATTACGTTGGTTGATATTTAGGATAAAAATATCATTACACACATTTATAGAAAGGCGCATAGAATAGAAAACATGTTTGCTAGTTGAAGCTTTTGTTAAAAAAGAGGATTTTACTGAAAATATTTACCATAATTTCGTACGTATAGTCCGCGGCAGCTATTTTTTAATTAAAAAACTTTATAAATCATCAGATAGTGCACACCACTAGAAAATCCTCGGTGTATGCGTGCAAAAATATGTATTTTAGTATGACAATATTAAATCATTTGAAGAATAAAAACCTAAGTACAGCAGATTGCCAAAAAGTCTGGATTAGACTCAATTAATTCCACCTTTAAAATTTGAAATCATTTCTTCTGTCATAGCCCCGGAGACGAACTTTAATGGAAGAAACAAATCGGCCTACATTTCTCTGTTCGAGAACCCAGCTATGTAAATCGTCTTCTAATGCAGGTCATTGTATTTTTCAAAGACGGTTAGATGGCTTTCTTCTCATATTTTTAATGTTTCCTTTTGCTTGCGCCAATTTCTTACTGCTTTCTCGTAGACCTCAATGTTGACCTTCTGAACTGCTTTCAGCTTGAAATCAGCAGTAAAACTGCGACGATGTTTTAAAGACATAAGAAATGACCAATATTACTGCTGAGTGAAGAAGGAATTAATTGTGGGTATACGAAGTTGTCAAAGGTTTCCGCAAGTAGAAGAGAAACTATGTTATTTCGATAAAGGTTGTATTAAATTTATTGATAGAATCGTCAGAAATTTATTTTAGAATACAATTATATTTAAGTTAGTTTTGCTTTAAATATCATTAGATATGTATTGAATTATGAATCTATCTCTTTCTATATATCTCTCTCTGTGTGGTGGTGAGTTGTACGACTTTCTATCCTTTATCCCTGCAACTAAACTGAATAAGTAAAACAAATCTAACTTGTAAAACTGAAATACAGTTCTATAGAGACAGTTTTGCCCTGCAAATTTGACTGAGTCATAGAATATCACTGAGTTCAAATTTGTCTTTTCTAGTCTCTTTTTATCTTTTTTTCCTGCATGCGTTAAAAAGCAACTCTATAAAGGCTGCCGTAGGATCGAAAGGTGGAAAAAAAGCTTTCTCCCTTTAAAAAAAATCCCCACTTTAGATTTCCTTCCTTAAAAAAGAATAGAAGATGTCAGATAAATGTGATCAGTACTCTGTGCTTTTTTTTATCCACTTCGTTTATGTTTTGCTGTCGATAATCGGACATCCTCCCCCCATCCATATCCTACCCCTATCAACCGGATTCTAAATTTAGAACTTTCCGTTGAGGGGGAGAAGCAAGCAATAAAATGGGAGTATCTAGTGATACGCAAAGGGAGGAGTTCCTATTCGAGTTGTTTTGTGTGTTGTATATTGAAGAAATCCTTTAATTACAGCTGGTAATTAAAAATGATCTTCTAGCACATGAATAAAACGCATTTATTAATCTTTCAGGTTTAATGGAAATAAAGTTAATCTAGCTTAAAATATCTTGTCCTTATACGAAACCACGTTAAATGAAATAGGATCCAATCTATCTAGGTATAAATTTGTTTAGAATAGGTTTTCTCAAAGTGCATTTCGAGGAACCCTAAGGTTCTGCAACGATCCCCCCCAGGGGTTGAGAGCATTTTAAAAGCTCAGATTCTCTAAGATTCTCTTAATGATTCAGAGTTATCGGTTTTGCTGAACATTACATATAAGCCGTCATTTTTACTCTCTATGAGAAAACAACATATTGACAGCTAAGCCTTAAGCAGGACTGGCTCCCGTACCCTCCGTCGAACTATGGTCGAATGGTTAGGGCTCTGATCTTCAGTACCGGAAGTTTGTTGGCTCGATTCAAACTCTGGTATAAATGTTCGGAATCGTTTTAAGTAGTAAGTTCCAGTTTATAAATGACTATAATACACAGTTATATACTATATTGAATTGTATTATGACTATAATTGTATTGTATTATCATTATAATTGTATTGTATTATGACTATAATACACAGTTCGAATCCCACTGTGGTATGGATGTTCGGCATTGGATTTAAGTAGTAGGTTCCGGTATATAAATGACTATAATACACAGTTATATACTATACTGAATTGCAGTGGCGTGGGGTAGGTTTTCATGCAGGGTGTACAGAGAACATGGATTTTCCAATAAATCTTTAATTGTTGAGACATCTGAGTTCTCCATTCTGAAACGGGTTATTTATTATGAATATAAATTTAAAGATTACAATAAATAAAATATTTACCTACGAGTAGTCGAGTTATAACTATAAAAACAGCTAAACTTATGAGAATTCTACTAGCACTGAAACAAAAATCATGTCTTTTGTTGTATGGTATCATATCGGCGACGAAAAAGCAACGCTTCAAAGGCATCAAAGGTGGTGATGCAACTGGACCATATGGGCCGAGTCTGTCAATCCAGAGGCTTCTGTCAGTAAGCACAAAAATGACAACGAGCGAAAATAAACACATAAAAGAGTAAAGAGATAGAAGGGTGGATTCGTGAGTTCATAACACAAAACTAGAGAGTAGAGAGTTTAGGGATAGAAAAACATAAAATATTTTTGTGGCCAGTGATATCCGTACGAAAAAAGCCGAAAAAGTAGAATAATAGTGATGCAACGCTTCGGGCTTCTACGAAAAATTTATATGTTCAGCAAACGTAGCACCACATGGAGCCCGCCACTGCCGTGCCGACAAACCGGACGTCTATTCCATGTACAGAGGATTTCCCTGCACGCTGGAACAATAGAACTGTTTCTTGTTCGGTCAGTGGATTAAATTATATTTATTAATTGTTTTTAACAATTGGAAATCATATATTCTGCGAAAAACATCTTGACAATTTTTAAAAACAAAACTAGAGATATGGTGTTACATAATATAACTTATATACTGTCTGTAAGACACAATGAATGATAAAATTTGGACTGTTCTGTTAAAATTGGTTTCTTTAAAACAAAACAATATAGTTTTTCAGCTAATTATATCAATAAATATAATACATCACCGAAATTAATTTACCACACTAAAACATTTCTCTGTATATTGATGAAATACTTCTTGTATGTTTCCATGAAAGAAAAATCTTACAATATATAAATTTAAACATTAACCGTCTGCAAAATGGTATTGCCAGTTAATCAGTTAAAAAACCGAAAGCTCTTCAGCACGTAAGTCCCCGCTCTAATACAGGGCTTAATAAACCGTGTACCTTCGGATGATTCTGAATGCCAAGTGCAGGAAAAATTGCTGCACTTGCCTCAGTGCTATAGTATGCTGTGATTCTCCAGTAGCCCATACATATAAAGCGTGATTTTCAATTTAGGGCGCAGTTCGTACACATCAGAACTTCCTATGTTCGTTTGCACGCTACGTGGTGCAGCACCTAGTACCGCACAAACTGCGGGAATACAAGCAAGCAAATCAACATAATATTTGAATAAATTATAAATAATATTTATTATATACCATATACAGATAGGTAGACATAGGTGCAGAAATGTATTGTTCCTCATAATTTTGCCAGGGTGTGCAGTGGGCCAGGGTGTGCATACACCCTGGGCAGCTATGGACGGCACGCCACTGCTAAATTGTATTAAGACTATGATTGTTTGTATTATGACTATAATACACAGTTCTAATCCCTCTGTGGTATGGATGTTCGGCATTGGTTTTAAGTAGTAGGTTCCGGTTTATAAATGACTATAATACACAGCTATATACTATATTGAATTGTATTATGACTATAATTGTATTGTATTATGACTATAATACACAGTTCGAATCCCATTGTTGTATGGATGTTTGGAATCGGTTTTAAGTAGTATGTTCTGGTCTCATTAGCCCTCGTGTTCAAAAAAGTAAACGTAACTTTTAAAAACCAAACATAACCTTTCAGTGATTCTGTGGTGCAATATTTCCCTAATGAATGCAAAACAAGCATTTAAGGAAACAATTATATATCAAAATTCTTTTGTCATGAACGATAAATCTCCTTGTTTTTCTTAGAAAGAGTAGGAAAAGCTCTTGGAACTGACATCGGGCTGTTCAAAATCATTCCTTGATAAAGCAGTATCCCTTTCAAAATTATAGTGTCGCTTGAAAAGAGAATATCTGTCATTATCAGAAAAGGCTTTGTCTGTGCTGTGACCATTTGCATCGACCTATATTTGTCAAACTGGTTTGTATGCATATGCGTTACCGAAGACTAAACACTGGAATACGTTGGTTTCAGAGTATGATATGAGAATAGAACTTTTTTCAGTACAATCAAAGTTTACAAAAATTATGGTAGTCAAAAACTAATCCATTCATTCCATTGATACTTTTCATCACTGTTTAATTTTACTTGTATCATTTTTTTAAAAAATGCTTGCTTTCCTTCACCTTTTGTTTGTATTATCTACATTTTTATATTGCTTTATACTTTTATGTTTATGTCTAATTAGGGATAAATTATCTGCCCTTAGTTTCTCCTCAATTATTATTTATCCAGGGGTTATATTGCTATGGAGGTGGTAAGAATAGGGTTCTGGGGAATAAAAAATTAGAGAACAATTTGTCTATATTAACTAGAAAATCAAGGCTTTCTGAAAAATAAAACTAGAAATTACCGTTTCTATTGTGGCGGCAAATTATATCTGGTGCATAAAAGGAATCACAATGCCTCACATAGTAATTACTAATTTAATCTCCTTATCGTATTTTGTAAAAGTGTGCAATCTCAAAGAGTAATATCCATTATTTTATTTTGGGTGGCTTGGAAATTTAAGATAAAAAAAATAGAAAGTGAAAAAGGATAATTTTAGCGAGCCTCAGAGACACTAATTTTTTAATATACTACACACATACATCTAGCAAAATTCTGTTTCAGCACATGGCAGAAGTTGGGATAATCCTAACAATTTAGGCATAGTTATAAATTGTGCACGTGACTAGCTCGTAGTATTTTGTTTGTGAGAGCGTGCTGAACCAAACGTTTTCATCTTTTTCGCCTATACCCAGAGTCCAGCGGTACTAGACTAGGTCCATGATTCCAAAAACTCTGAGGAAGTCCAATACCTTCAATGGATCTCCAAGGAGATCCTTAGCCCCAGACACTCCAAAATGTGAGATGATGATGCCTGCTCAGAGGAGCTCTTGGCATAAAAGTTTCGAAGGCTCTGAAACTGTCTGAGAAGGTCATTGTTTTGAGGTGTCCGCTGAGGAAATGGGAGATTGCAGTTTGTCCTTGACTGTGGCATTTAAGTGCCAAAGAACAGCCAGGTCAATAGTTCCGATACCATTGTTGCACTGGAGGAGTAAATCATATTGCCTGTCCACTCAACTTAGATTGTGAATAAATCTCTGTGTAGTTAAGAGGTTTAAGTGGAACTAAAAGTGGTCGTAGCTTCAGAAAAACTAAGTCTAAAGAGTCGTGGAACTTCACATTTATTTTATATCAGAAACACATGGGTTTACAGATAGTCTTTACAGTGTAATTTTGTGAGGCAAGAATGAACCTTGAATATTTAAGAAACCTCAAAACTGTTGATAGTGGTCAGAAAATTAGCTTTAGTTCCAGCTTTAGTTTTGCAACATGAGTTAAAAGAACTTGTCGGAGAACACTCCCTTTTTCTTACATTTTATGGCTGGAAAATTATATATTAGAAAAGGAAAAGGGGAAAAAGGGAAAATTGTGGATAACTATTTTAAGGGTAACAATTCTGATATATTGCTTATATATATGTAATAATATCCCAAAAATTAACCAACTTAATTATGTCTGTCTTAAAGTAATTTTCGTATGATTCTATTCTTCTCTGGAATCCTTTCTAGCAATCTTAGCGATTGTCTTTTTTTCGCCTGTTGATTCCTTTCGGTTTTATAAGTAACTTAAAATAGATCCTGACTCTTAAACTAAGTCAAAGGCGTCACCCACGTGACTTGTGTAAGTAAATTCTAATTAGTTGTCAGACAACTATTTAAGCACGATCACGGCTGTAACTAGGTCCTTTAGGAGGCAAAAAACTGATGTGCGCCCCCTACCACCCACTATAGTGAGAGAATATATAAATGTTTTTTTCTATAAATTGGCGCGGAATGAAAGATTATGTTGAAATATATAATCGCACTCCTATTTGGCTACTTGACGTTTTGGCGGGATTCAAGTAATAGCTTTCTTAGGCGCACGATTATTATTTTTGTCTCGTGCCTGTAATTTGATTGACTGGGCTCAGGATCTGGATAAAACTATAAAAGCCCAATGAACCTTGTATTTTTGGTCACCCTTCTTGGCCCCATTCTCTTCAACTTATATATTAACGATATTCGAAAATCTGAAAACACCAATATAGTCCTGTGCTCGGATGACACGGCCATCTACACACAGGCTAAGTATATTAATTCTGTCGAGTCCTACATTCAACATCATCTTGATGCTCTGAAACCGTGGCTGATTAAATGAAAAATCAAAATTAATACTTCTAAATGACATGCTTTTTTTTCTCCCGGACCTATAAAACTTCACCACGGCTATATCTTAATAACGACCCTATCTACTGGAAGAACTCAGTAAAGTACTTGGGTGTGTACATCGACAAGGGGCTTACCTGGAAGCCACACATAAAATACATTGAAAAACTCATGATCGGAAATATGCATGATCTTCGTTTTCTAATTTATTCTCCTCACTTGAGTGTTCGGCTTAAGACTCTTCTCTATAAAACAGTAATACTGCCACGGGAGTGCTATGGCGCGCCAGTATGGTCATATGCTTTTCCCTCAAACATCAAAATTCTCGAGGTAGCTGAAAATAAAATTCTACGAC
>CM063501.1:182672520-182700020 GCA_032207245.1 Pardosa pseudoannulata
AGAAAATGAATTACACAGTATGATCAATCTGTACTTACGTTTTCCGTTGATGCTCATTTCACTTAGTAATTATAGTATTTGAAATGAAATTTTTAAAAATTATTTGAGCTTTTTTTGGAAATTCAATCCCTTGGAGTAAAATTGCTGATACTGTTTTAAAAATTAAATTGGTGGAGAATTATACCTAATAATTATTATTTACAAAAAAGCAAGAATTATTAATCAATGACTTTTGTATGTTGTAAGTCTGCGCATGGTGTATCAGAAAATTAAAAAAAAGAGTAAACGTGCTCTCATTTTCCAATTGATATAAAAAGTTCTAATTTTTTAGAAATAAAGTAAATTTAGAAAAACTTAATAAATAAAATAAGAGAACAAATGCTGAAAATTCCATGTATTTACGATAATAATTTAAAATTTATCATAAGGTGATAAATATGAGAAAATGTTCCATTTTAATTTGCTTAAAGGTGAAGTGTCCCCTTAAAGAACTTTGGCAGCTACAATTTTTGATATATTACTCACATACACACATATATATATATATTTATATATATATATATAATTATATTTAAACCATTAATAATATAACTAGATTATTAACTTTATTTAACATAAGAACTCCTGTTACAATTATTTCGCCTCTAAACGTTAAACGTTGTATATTGTTTTTACAAAAACCACTAATATAAACCACATATACATGCATAAATAAATAAATATATATGCATATATATATATATATATATATATATATATATATATATATATATATATATATATATATATATATATATATATATATATATATATATATATATATATATATATATATATATATATATATATATATATATATATATATATATATATATATATATATATATATATATATATATACTAGATCACCAGACAGAGGTTTTTCTGTTTAACGTTGTAAATCCAAAAATTGTAATTTTTTAAAAAATAAATTATAAATCGGACAGTTTTGATGGAAAAGTAAAGAGAAAAAATTATTTTAAAAATACTTGACGCCACCACGCGTACAGTCGTCAAAAACGTAATTAGATTAAATTAGAATTCCCACATCGCCTGTACGGAGATTCGATCCTGATACTCCTCGTACCAAAGCCCGTTGCGCCGACCACTGCGCCACAGATACGTTGTCAGTAAAGGGTTTCGAGTGGTATTATAATAATCGCAATAAGCACGCAATTCTGGATTTTTAATAAAAGAAACATTTTCTGTCGGATCAAATTATGAATATAAACCTTTCTCGAATCAACTTAATTACATACACAAAATTTCATCAAAATCAGTCCAGACGTTTAGGAGGAGTTCTATTACAAACACACGGACAAAAGAATTTTATATATAAAGATTACATTCTAAAATAAATATATGGCATTCTATCCCTAAAATTACAAGCCTTTGGCGAAATATCTTTGTTTCTCTTCGAACTGTGGTAATTTTTGACGACTTCGAGAACATAAAAATTAATTTCTTCTTAGCTTAACTATTCTTATATAACTCTTTTACGAAACTCAATTTCACTTTTGAACTGTCAACATGCAATTAATCTTAACATTTTGAGTGGTTAGCTTCGTTGCGCTCCCGCAGCACTATATAAGCGAATGTAAACCGTTTCGACGGAGAACGCTAAAGATGGATTCTCTAAATAAACTCATTTTCATTTCCAATTTTTTTATCTTTTCATTTACGATCTCACGACTGCAGTTTATCCAGCATAAATACCCTTCTAATTTTGTACTGGATCAAAATCACCCCTTAGATACAAATACATATGTATATATGAGAACATAATACACGCCGATATGTTTACTCATTTTCCATTTACGCTTAAAATATTTCCTTCCATTACGCTTTTTAAATATTTTCCTTTCCTTTCTCATCAAGAATGAAAGTATATTTAATTGATGAAGTAATGATAAATTTTCTGTCAAAGTATCGAGCTTTAAAAGATGAATACTACACAAATTTATAAATGTCTACCATCTGTATACCATGCATTTAACATGTTTCTAAAGATGATTAATTTGTTAGAGTAAACAATTTTATTTAACTCATGAATTTCACTTTAAATATAAATTATAAATTTATATATTAGATTAACATAAAATAAAGTTGTGGTTTTACATATCTGTAAAAAAAGTAGTGGTCAAAATAACAATATTTGATAGGAATATACGTAAAGTCTTGGATTTTGCTTGAAGTATTAAAAAAAATATTTGAAAATTACCGATAGATGGCGCTTTACCATCCAACACATAAATGTTGTTTTAGGCAGATAAACGTTGACAAAAATAACACAAAATATAATTTAATATTGGGTAAATAGATCTCAAAAGGCATGAAGCGAACTCCTTTGAGTTGCGTAAGAAATGTTGAATATTATGCCCTTTGCACTATGCTATGTATTAGAAACGCAAAACAGCATGTTCCATGACAAAAATTCAAGTCTAAAGGTCTTATTACATGTCAACATGCATTTGTTGCAAAAGCTGTAGGTCCAGTTTAGGATTTTCTTCCCGTTAAATAATAGGTAGTTTTATCGTATGAGAGCGAAAATTGACTGATTTAAAGCCTATTCACAAGTTAACGTAAACTAAAATAAATCGGTTGAAAATGTAACACAAGAAATTTTCACGTTCTTCACCAGTAAAAAGAATCTTAAACTAACACGTACATATTAAGGTCGACACACTGATGATGAAGTCAGTATTAAAAAATGCAGTCATTGGAGTTTGCAAATTTGCTTTTCGTCTTCCGCCAAATTTCATGTTTAATGAACCAATCTCTTCAAATTTGAGAATCATCTTGATTTATCTCATCTTCCGTTTCATTAAATTATTTAATTTGAACCTTTTACAGAACTTATAACTTTTGTTCACTGTTTTCATTACTTAAATCTTAATGTAATTGCAATTTTTAGTGTAAGTCTTTTCCTGTTTTATTTGTAAATCCTTTTTCTCTTGAACTCATGGATTATTTAAGCATTATGTCCAGTCTACTTTCATGAATGTGTTAATAGAAAACCAAATTTCATTAATAAGAAACCATTTTTATATCAGTATATTTAAAAAATACAAAACAAGAGACAGATTAATATATTCAACTTTCAACGTAAATATTCGTAAGTTAATGCAATTTTAAAGACTTTTAAAATATTCTTTTCCCCTAACAGTGGTTTTCTTTTCTTTTCTTGAATGTGTATTTGATTACTTACCCGTTTAAATAATTTGAAAACTTAGCGTTCCAAATTCATCCGCCAACAGATGTTTTCAAATGCCTCATTTTACTTCAAATGCCAAAGTCTCCTTTATGACCTGAGTATATTTTTGAATTTCAGATTTGAACTTGAATGTGTAAAAGCTAATTTGTATCAACAAGCCGCAGCAATATGAAAAAAATTATGTTCTTTATAAGTGGACTCCGCTTAATGTGATCGAGGTTAATGTTATCAATCGTTTATTGTTATCCAAATCACTTGGTTCCGATTTTCTTTATTCATTTGTATGATAAAATTATCGTTTTATGCGATCGTTATATCGGCTAATGTTGTCAGTTTTCGAACCTCAATTAAACATTTCTTGAACAAAATTTTGAAACATCATGATGAACTTACTAAAAGATATAAACAAAATGAAAATACGGAGTGCAGCAGCTTTTTGGAATCGAGTTTCTGTTCAAAAGATCAGAATCTGCTTTAACTTCAGGATTTTGAGGGAAAAAAAAAAGAACTTAGAAATCTCAAAAATTATAGAAAATTCTTCGGATATGAATCCTAAAGAATTCGAGTCATGGGTGGAAGTAGATCAAAACATTCCAGTAGCTTCCACATTAACATAATCTGAAGTTTGTCAGATTGTCATAAGAAAACAGACGAAGGGTGGAACTGAGGAGTCAGATAAAGAATCTCTTGATATTGAATCCCCTCCTACAAGTGCTGAAATGAGAAAGGCATTGAAAATGTTGAAACCGCTCTGTTGACTTTAAAAAACATTAGGATTACGAACGATTTATCAATGATCTTAGAAAAAATTGCAGACAATCACCAATTGATTATTTTTTTTAATTATCTATACAATTCTTATGTTTTAAACGATAATATACAGTACATAAATATAAGGTGAGTTTTTTTTTATTTTATTTTGAAATTTAGTACGTGTGAATTAAAGGAGGGTATCTAATTTTGCATATCGTTTATTGTTATAAATCGGTCATTGCCATCAAAATTACGGTGTCCAAAACTGATCACATTAAGCGGAGTCCACTGGATAGAGAATATAATATAATAAAGATGCAGGAATTTTAAATATGTTTAAAAATATCACAAGATATGTGTTTTTTACAATTATTTTTCCGTACAAATTTTGTATTTGAATTTCATACATTATATATATATATATATATATATATATATATATATATATATATATATATATATGTATATATGTAACGATATTTTAAACCAAACTAACGAACGTCATTATAAGTCTATCTTAAAATAATTTTCTGCCTATTGTATTCTTTTAATGGCAAAACTTGAAGACTAACTTTTATTCTTACTATTGAGTTGGCGAGTAGGACAACACCAGAAATAATTCCTTCTGACTTAGCCTTTCTTATATATTTTTTATGTAGTTTCGCTTCCTCCACGTCTCCACTTAACTAACCATTAAGGACCCTGATTGGCTGGCACACATGCCTTTAAACTTTTATGAATAGGTTTTTCACTCCAGCAGTATCCTGGAGATGATGCTTTAATAAACTGCATTTCTCTTTTCCAAAACTCTTTGTTTTCTCTTTCGGTTATGTTTTTATTTACGACTGTCACAACACTTTTTTTACTTACACAGTCAATGTGGATTCTCTTACGTTTGTGCGTGTTAGATTGCCATTACATATATCATGTTATATATATATATATATATATATATATATATACAACACACACACAAACATATATATATATATATATATATATATATATATATATATATATGTAAGGAAAATTAAACTGGATCGAGAAACAAATCTAGGCATGTTGTATAAAACCCCTAAGACACCCGAGAAAATTATCAGGGGTTTTGAACTCTTAAGTGAAGGGCAAAAATCCCGCGTCCTTTTGCTTTTCCCTTTTTAACCCCTAACCTAAACTGACCACTGGAGCTACATTTTACGCCCTCAGAGAAGGGGTCTAACGAATTATAACTCTACAATGCCCTAGCGGACAATTTAGGAAATTTCCAAACAAAAAGGTGATGCATGCTATCCTAGGCAGATTTTCCCAACGATTTTGACTGCGATGTTGACCCAGGTTTTAAAGGCCTTTTATTTCTAACTTCATGCTAGCTGACCCCCTCAGTTTGTCCTGTTCCTATGATGAAGCGGACACTCATCCCCAATGTTCTGTTAATAAAAGTCTTTAGCTAAAACGGTGTCATTTTTATGGGCCATGACTGCAACCACCCATATTGGAGTCCGTCTTATTACACACACACACACACTCACATATCTATCTATCTATCTATCTATCTATCTATCTATCTATCTATCTATCTATCTATCTATCTATCTATATATATATATATATATATATATATATATATATATATACATATGTATATGTGTGTGTGTGTCTGCATGTGTACATTAGGCGATTCAAGTTCAATAGGAGGTGTTCAGACCTATCTGTAAGTAAAACTACCCGATTAATTTCTCCGAAATTTTGTACATATGCTCTGCTGAGTATGCAGGTTTAATTTCGGAAAGAACATAATTAATTCCAATTTTTCCTGTTATGGATAAATATAGTTAAAGCTGCATAGCAGGTAATTTAAATACCTCATAGCATGCGTTATATTATCTATTTGTAAAAAATCTTGAAGCATTTTGAGAACTCCGTAATGAAATTGACTTTACTGAATCATGCATAAACTCGTTAGTTAAGCTGATCCATCAATGAAACCTCAATGTTTCTTCTGCACTTAAAACAATTCGGCAAGCAAAAGACTTATGTAGAGGCTCTGTGACAATTATAAATCTCCGAAAGATTGTTTTGCATTTTGAATAATGTAGAGCATCTGCCGTTCAACCTTGATAATTCCACAAACCGACTTCAGAACAGAAAGGGGAAGAAGGAAAGGAGTAGGCAACAGGTTGGTTCGCAACGCTAATGTCTATTTATTGCTGCTCAAGGGGTAACGAGGATGGGTACTCTGGCGTATAGCTGATTCCCAACGGTTACGAACAACCCCGCTAACAGTGGGATTCGATCTCACGAGTACACCGTAGAGCAGAAAAAAGGACACAAGTCAGTGGTACTGTAAGTGCGATATTGAGCGAATTGGATAATATACAGAAATCTGGGGAATTACTAGAGTTGTGTTAAAATTTTATCCATTTAAGATATCTTTCACTATAGTTACTTTCTGGTGACATTGCTATTGATAAAATCAGCTTCAAATATCATTTAAAGATTCAGTTTGGAGCTGTACTCTCTACCCTTTTTTGTACACTATCTCTAGTGAGACTAGAACCTACTGCCTAAAGTCAATTTCGAGTGGCTACGAAAATTCATGTCTACAGTGGAATTCGAGCATGGAATATCCGGTACCGAGGAGTAGCACTTTGCAATTCAACCATCATCCAACCCGTCTTTATATATAGGGTGTTGTACTTCTTAAACCATACGTAATTGTTTACTTCACAGATCTAGCTCCTACCCTAAAGGTTGGTTAACGATTTTTTCTTTTTATAAATTGAAACCATATTTTTTGGACAGCATATTTACAAAATTTCTATTACATTGGTCAAGTAGATTTTAAAAGGCCTAAAAACCTCCATTTATATTTCTTGGGGATAGACTTTATTGGAATCCTATTTACAAACTGTTCTTATAGAAAGTGTAACTAAATTTAAATCATTCATCTGTCACCATTTGCACTGCTACAAAGGCAATACATCATGATCTCTTTTACGAGTTATTTACTGTGACATTTCTGTCTGTTTTACTTTGATTCTCTGCAATACGATCTTGTCTTATAAATATACTATCGGACTTTGGCTCAAATTTAAAAGATCTTCGAGACAATTTAAAAGGCTCTCCGAATACTGTTGCCAAACAAAGATATCCGATTTTTTAAGCATTGTCTGACTTTTCCTTCTATTCCTACACCCAACATTTTTTTTGGGTTTTGGGAGTCAGGTATAAAAAGTGGAAAACTATTTCTTAAAACAAATCAATTCTCCATTTCTCAAGCATGAAAAAATTATTTACTCTTAGAACTCAGATTTAGGCGTTACTCAATTCTAGAACGCTTATACAAATTTCTTTAGTTTTTTTTCTGACCTCAGTCCCCTTCCTAGACTAGATTTGAATAAAATAAAAAAATTCTTTTTACTGTCGCGTTTTGAGTACTGCTATCTCCTAGAAGATATATATTTTAAAATCATCTTTTTTCATCCTTTTACCTTACAATTGAAAATTAGAAAATTTTAAATTAATTTACTTTTAGTTAATTTACTTTTTATGGTTAAATATTGAATTATTAATCACATTTTTATAACCGGGGTATAATTTTTCGCAGGTTTTTCACATAATATTTAATTTATTTTTGAAAGTATGGAAAAATAGAACAGATTTTGCATATGAAACATTTTTTTAATGTGACTATTAATTTAAATATATGACCGAAAATTTTCTGTCAACTACATTTTTTGCACAATAACAATTGAAACAATTTTTCTTTTATAATCTGACATATATTTTTGCTTAGTAATTTTTGACCACTTTGTATAATCATTTCTGTCCCAATTAATCTATCTGAAGAAAAAATGTAAACAATAAATGATCGAAATTTAAAAACAAATTTTCGGTGATTCATCAAAACAAATCAAGAGACGCTAGTTAATTAATTACAATATGTTAACTAATTTATAATATATACCTACATCTCTTTCCTATTCTCGGTCAACGCTACAAAACAAATTTTTAACATGTGCGTGATATCTTCTTGTAGATTGTTGTTTCCGGACAATGGGCGAATAGTTAGGGCGCTGATCTCCGGTACCGGAGTTCACGGTTCGAATCCCACTATGGATTAAATGTTTCTTAGCAGTTCGGAATCTACTTTAAACAGTAGGTCTCGGTTTCATTAGCGTTAGTATTTCAGAAATGTAGACCATAGTGCTGGAAAGCAAACCAAACCAATCCTTGCAGATTGTCTTGGATTCTGGTACACAAGTGGTCACAAAAAACAAGGGGTGATGCACAAAAACTACTTAAACATTAAAATTTAATAAAAAATAGTCTATTAATATAAAGTATTTTACTCACGTGTCAAAAAAGTTTTTTTTAGTTCTTTCACCATTGTAGTTAAATGTTAGTAATTAAAGTTAATTAATTATAGTCTATTTACTAATTTATAATACATATCTACTTCTTTAGCCTATTTTTTGTTTTATGGTCATCACTATAAAACAATCTTTAAACATGCATACAATGCCTCCTTGTACATGGTTTTTTGTTTGATTCTGATACACTAGGAGGCACAAAAAACAAAGGGTGATGTATAAAACCGATTTAAATATTAGAATTTAGAAAAAATAGTCTATTAGGATCACGTATTTTACTGTGCATACCAGAAAAGGTTTCAGCTCCTGTACCAGTGTAATTAAATGTTCTAATTATACCCTACCTACTCATTTATTTTAAGGTATTAGACTTTTTTTAACTATTTCTCACGGTACTCAACCACTTTAAAGGGGAGTATTAAACCGTTAAATACTCTTATTAGCAAAGGGTTATTTCATCACTGGTTTTAAAAGTTTTAATTTAACTAATGAACTCCTTTTCCAGAATTCTGGTTTAGAAAAGCAAATTTTCTGCGCCTGCTTAACAAAACTCGGTACCAAGGGAAAAGTAAAGATTTTACTTTCGTGGACCGTCCTCCTATTACACCATTTATGTACTGGAAAATCTTGACAGAATTATTCCCTTCCCTTCGAGCAAGGAAACTGTCGCTTCTCTAATTATTACGCTTCGTGAATTACTGGAATGGAATTTTCGAGATTCAATTTGTGTGTATTTCTATTGAAATATACGTCGAACTTTCTCAAATGCCCCGGAGAAACTTTCGACTTGTGTGTTCGTGTTTAATTTGTAAAGGCGCAAAAGGAAGGATTAACCACGTTTTTTAATGCGTAATTTACACAGAAAAGGTATAATTTTCTTTTAAAATCTTAACATTTCAGGCCAATGACACTTCAATCTACTGTATAACTTGATAATCAACTAAAAAGCAATATGTACTTAATAGTGGTTATGAGCTTCAAGATCTATTAAGTTAATATCTGTATTTATTGATTTATAATTTTAAACTTAAGTTAGATGCTATATATTTTTCGTTACTTAGTTACAATTTTCTCATCTCAAAATATTAAATTTTTCTTTTAGAGTTTCAGGAATGAAACTCAGACCTTTTATAACATCTTTTTCATAATGTTTCAGTAGTCATGTATTTTTAGCGAAAGTAAAAACAATGTAGTTTTCACAATATTTTCTTATACAGTCTGTATCGGTTATATGGTCAGCTTAGCTGTCCAGAAAAATCAGACCATATAAGCAGGGTGATTATATATGCGCCCTATTGAACCCTAATATACAAACTAATATATCCAATCCTGTTGAATTGTGGCAGGGTTATATTCACCTATCAGAATGTAGTACTCATAAACAAATAATTAACATTTAACATTTTAAAAATAATTCGAGAAGTAAAAACTACAGTAAAAATATGCAATATTTTGTTGGGGGAAATTTTTTAGCTTACCTTCCCAATCGAAGTACAGCACACGTACATACGTACATTCATGTTCAATGCATTTAAAAATAATCAGATATACAAGTTTGCTTCTTTTTATTGGTTGTTAACACAACTTTTTCTAAGTCCCTAATAGCTTTTAAATGATCATCTGCTGCTTCGGTAAAATAATCGTTGAAAACATGAAACTGACCATATAATCGGTAACAAGAAAAAGAAAAGGACTGTATAAGAGGTATGCTTTAACACATTTTCCTTATTCAGTTAGACGGAACTTCAGAAAAGTGACCATTATAACCGGGGTGACCTTATAAGCGGGTGACCATATAGACGGTACTGACTGTACCATGAAAACTTCTTAGAATAGCTAAATATCACTGTACAAAATTGAGAATCACTAATATTTTGTTATTCACAGATATAAATTAATATTCATATTTAATTAATTATAGTTTTAAAGATTATTAGGTTATATGCTATGTACTTTTAATTGCTAAGTCAATACATTTTCATCTGAAAATAACATAAATAACATATTTTTCTACTTAGAGTTCAAGGACAGAAAGTTCAGATCTTATTTTGTGTTGCGTTTCACGTTACTTTTTTATTGAAAGAAAAGCAATGATTTTTCTCAATATTTTCTTCTTTCACGAAAACCTAATAGAGAAACTAAAACTAATTTTAAAAAGTAAATATATGTATCGCTGGATTTAAGTGTTGTCTGTAGTATCCAAAATAATTATGAAATATACAATCGATTTAAAGAACCAGATATTGTCAATGTTATTAAGGCCAGCCGCATTAGATGGCTGGGACACCTTTTTAGATATCAAGATTCTAACCCAACTAAACTATTGGCATTTTCAAAAATTGAAGGCAAGCGAAAAAGAGGAAGACCCCCCCTTCCACCAGGTGGATAGATTCTGTAGAGAGGGATTTAACAGAGCTGGGTGTTTTGGCCTGTAACAGGCTTTAGTGCTGATGACGAAGAAGAAGAATGTATTAAGTGTGTTAATATTACTAAATTGTACTTTAAAATTTTACAAAGTTTACTATAAGTATTTTTCTGTAAATGATATATATTTCCAAGATATAGAAACTAGATCTTTTTTATGACGTTTCAGTAGTTATGTTTTGTAGTAAAAAAGAAAGAGAGATATAATTTTCTCAACATTTCCTTCTTCCATAAAACTTTAATATGTATGATAAAGTTGAGAATTGTTGTTAATTTTTTTAGCTCTTTCAAAACATTTTTGTCTTAATTACATTTAATATAAAAATATATCTCTTTGTTGATGAAGCACTTGAATGTATATATTTTGTAACACGTTTGGCCTTACCACGTTTCTCACCTAGTAAATATTTGTTTTTACTAAATTGTACTTTAAAATTTTACAAAGTTTACTTAAATTTTTATCTGTAAATGATATATATTTCCAGGATATAGAAACTAGATTTTTTTTATGATGTTTCAATAGTTATGTCTTCTAGTGAAAAAAAGAGAGATTTAATTTTCTCAACATTTTTATCTTCCATAAAACTTTAATGTGTAAGTTAATGTGTATGATAAAGTTGAGAATTGTTGTTAATTTTTTTAGCTCTTTCAAAACCTTTTTGCCTTAATTACATTTAATATAAAAATATTTTTCTTTGTTTATGAAGCTCTTGAATATATATATTTTGTAACACGTTTGGCCTCACCACGTTTCTCACATAGTTAATAACTGTATTTACTAAATTGTACTTTAAAATTTTACAAATTTTACTTTAAATTTTTATCTGAAAATGATATATTTTTCCAGGATATAGAAACCAGATGTATTTTATGACATCTCAGTAGTTATGTTTTCTAGTGAAAAAAAGAGAGATGTAATTTTCTCCACATTTTCTTCTTCCATTAAAACTTTAATATGTATGTTAAAGTTGAGAATAGTTGCTATTTTTTTAGCTCTTTCAAAATTATTTTGTCTTAATTATATTTAAAATATAAAAATATTTCTCTTTGTTGATGAAACTCTTGAATATATATATTTTGTCACACGCTTGGCTTCACCAAGTTTCGTACCTAGTTAATATTTGTATTTACTAAATTGTACTTTAAAATTTTACAAAGTTTACTTTAAATTTTTATCTGAAAATGATATATTTTTCCAGGATGTAGAAACATATCTTAATTTTTATGACGTTTCCGTAGTTATGTTTTCTAGTGAAGAAAAGAGAGATGTAACTTTTTCAACATTTTCTTCTTCCATAAAACTTTAATGTGTAAGTTAATGTTATGTTAAAGTTGAGAATAGTTGTTATTTTTTAGCTCTTTCAAAACTATTTTGCCTTAATTATATTTAAAATATAAAAATATTTCTCTTTGTTGATGAAACTCTTGAATATATATATTTTGTAACACGTTTGGCTTTATATGTATGTGAAGCAGTGAAAAACAAAGAAATGCAATGCTGAAAAACCTTTATTAAATGGCAAAAATACAGTCTATGTTTACATATATTAAAACTACAAACTACTTTTAAGTGTGTTACAGCTTACATAGTACATACTATGTTTAAAGCTATGTCTTCCAACACAGTAGTGAGAGGAGCAAATAATTTTTGCTGTTTCTAGTCGTTTCATAGCTTGAAAGCTAACTACCATATTTTTGAGTAGGGATTCATCCTGTAAAAGTATGGTAGAGTTTTATAATTTGGTGGAATTTCAATTGGGAATTCAATAATATTTCTCCAATACGAAATTCCCCGAACGTCAGAAGTAAACAACTACAAAAACATGCTTTGTTAAGTTGTAAGTCTCAATGACGTTTTACAAGTGGCAAACAAAGAATCAACAAAATTCACATATTAATACAGCATTTCATTGAAATTTCAAAATTCGAAATAACTTGTTAAATATTATATATTTTTACACAAAAATAAATTTTTAATTTCAAAGGTATAATTAATTATTTTTTTGATAGAAAGCAATTTTCTAAATGTACTAAAAATTTAAAGCAGAAAAAAATTAAATAGAAAATTAAAATTATTAGTTCAAATTAGTCAAATTCCTTCAATTGTTTATAGAAATTTTAAAAATGTAATGTGATTTAAAGGTTACTAAAGACAAATGTAATTTTTAATTTCCCAACTGTGTCACAAATTGTACAATAGTGCAGGTTATAACTACTTTTTTTAGATTATAATTATAGAAAATTTTTATCTAAAGTATTTATAATTAATTTATTATTAGAATTTTCCTTTACATTAATATATTATTATTATATTATTGCGCAATTTAATTTTGTTAGAAGATAGTTAAAAAATTCTTTATTATTAAAAATATGTATCTATTACGAAATAATAATAATTATTTTGTAAAAGAAATCAATTTTAGAAATGTACAAACAGACTATTTAAGGTAAAGAAAATTGGGAAAATAGAACTTGGAAATAGTTAAACAATTATCCTGTTTTTCGATATAATTAAACTTTAAACAATTTAGAAATAATCTTCCAACACGATATCCTTTTACTTACAATTGCAAGGCCGTAACTAAGGCGTGGCAAAGGTAGCATTTGCCACGGGCGCATCAGTCATAGGGGCACCGCACGGTGGGGAAAATGGAGTCCGAAAGAAGACGATTCGCCCCAAGTAGAAATAAGAAAAAGTTGAAAAATGTATTTTTTTATTATAGAATAAGATTTTGTTTTTAAAATCCAATGTGTTTAAAAATTACTGCTTTATGAATTTTCTTATTTTTTTAATGCTCCCAGAGACTAAACTTGTTATACATTCTTACAAAATGTTTACCAAAAACTCTTAATATGCCTTTATATGAATCCGGGTATTCGTTTTAAAATTTGAAAATATTAAAGTTATTAAAACTAAATTTAAATTTAGAAAATCATCAAATTTTTAGGAAAATTCAACGAGCAAATTAAAAAATATTCCCCTCACATAAGCTATTCAGTTTTTCAGCAAAATAATACCCCTAGAGTGTTAGAAATTTTTTTAAGTATTAATAAAATTAATATAGATGAAAAATTAAAAATTAATATACTAGAAACATTTTAAGAATTAACAAAATATTTTCAGTTCATTCTAAATATATGATATAGAAAAAAAAAACATATTTTATCACTATATTGTGGTAGAGGCGCAGATCAGTTTTTTGCCTTTTAAAGGACCTAGTTAGGGCTCTGCACAATTGCGACATAATTAATGAAATATTGTTGAACTTCTTTCTGTTGCCATTTCTTGTTTCAAAATTGGGTAATTTAAGGATAATTCTTGAGGAAGGACTCTGGTGTTGCACTCTCATAGTTTATGTCTCTGTCCATTTTCACTTGTTGTCTACCGTCGGTATCTTTGAGAATCCCAGAACGTTCAGCATTAGTAAGATCTCCCTTCAGTTTGGAAAGTTCCTTTTTTAGAGAAATAACAAGAAATAATAGCAATAAAACAATGAAAGAATCCGATACCAAGCAAATTATCAACACTGCATTTTTTCTGGCTATAAAATGGGCAAACTCTTCAATATCCACATTTTCGACTCGGTATATGACCATGTGTTTCTTGTCTTTTTCACATGCCTTTCTTTCCGTCTCAGTAAGTTTCAACTTCAGAATTGGAATAAGCATTATGATAGTGACTAAGGCAAATACGGCAATCAAAAAAATAATGAGCACCCAAAAGCGTATCTTATTCGGCCTCACAACCCTTGGCATGGTAACGTCATCCGACTGGCTCTCCATTTCAGTGGATCTAAAAAATATTTATTTTACACATTAATGCATCGAATCCATTACTCAGGACAGTTAAAATTAATTTGTCGAATTTTTATGTTTACTTGCAATGATTCATTTTTAAGGTAGGTATATTTAGTACCTTAATCAATGCAGATTTTTTTTAAAACAACATCTGCATATCAATCTGCATTATCATTTGGATTGGCATTTTGTGACTTTTATGTAGGACAGAGAAAGTTGCATTATATATATATCTATCTATGTCTATGTATATATATATATATATATATATATATATATATATATATATGTATATGTATATATATATATATATATATATATATATATATATATATATATATATATATATATATATATATATATATATATATATATATATATATATATATATATATATATATATATATATATATATATATATACATATAAGTAGTAATGTGTTTACAAATGACAGCAAATAAATGTTTCATAACAAAGTTTTCATGTTCAAAATCACAGCTGATCACTAATGAAAACAGCCTGCAATATTCAATTGTTCATATTTAATTTAATGTAATACCCATACTCTCCTAATAAAATTACATTTGTATACATACACACACACACACACACACACACACACACACACACACACACACATATATATATATATATATATATATGTGTGTAACGTGGTGGATTTATATCCGCTGGTTACACAAGTCCCTATTATTTTGAATTCTCCGTTCTTTCTGGGACATGAGGGACCTACACATACGTAAATTATAGTAGCTCCATTAAAACTACAGCGAAATGGAACTTTAACTTTATTTCAGGATAAAAACGAACACCTTTACAAACAGCAAAAGTATCGAATGATGAAGACAACATACTTCTATTACAAATGCTATCCAACAGCGAGTAATCAGGCGAATTTTTTCTCAAGAGATCAACAGCTTAGTAAATGTTATGCAGCAATTTAGACAATGGAACAGCTGGAAAATCTGGACAGTGGACAGATGATTAGCATTTATTCTAGCATTAGTTTTGAGATACTGGTAAAAAAAAAACAAACTTAAGTCTGCGAACACTCCTTCAAATCGGAGATTTTTTGGCTGGTAAATTCGTTATGAAAGAATGAGAAGGGATAAAGGAGAATTTTAGTTAAATTATTTTAAGTGGAGTAATTTTTGTATATTAATATATATATATATATATATATATATATATATATATATATATATATATATATATATATATATTGCATATATATTTTATGCATATATGTATACATATATTGCATATATATATATGTGTAATATATCAAAATTATTTAACTTTAATATTTCCTCAAAAACCTCCTCTCTACCATTCTAATTCATTTAAATCTCTTTCCCAGACTCTAAATGGTTTAGTCAACGAAGTATTTTCCACTTAACATTCCTTTCTGTCCTAAAACTGCAATCTTTCTGTTTCTGTAACTGTAATCTGCAGTTTCACAGCTGTTGACGAAACATGGTTTCGCGTTTTGCTGATATTGCATTTAATCCGCTTATTAAGTTGTTTTTTACTGTGGGAAAATTCTTGTTGTCATCGTCTTGGGTGCACTTCTGTCCAATCAGAGTGAACTCTGGGACTTTTGGTTGTATGCTGTCTAGAAGAAATGGTGTGCGTTGTAGCTGCTCCGGAATAAAGTTTGATTTAGACTTCTATCGTTCTTTTCAATATGAGGCTCGACTGTATTTTTATTATTGCTAGCTGTAAAGTTTTCTCCTTGTGAAGGAGGTTTATTAAAAATGGATTATATATATATATATATATATATATATATATATATATATATATATATATATATATATATATATATATATATATGTGTGTGTGTGTGTGTGTGTGTGTGTGTGTGTATAAACTGAAGAGATAAAATAAATACTATGGCAGAGTTTATAGATTCTTAGTTGCTAAAAAATACTTAGAAATATGTTCGGTCACTTTTGCTATAAAAAAAAACATTCTTAGCCCTTTACAGTTTCATAACTTGTGCGTTTAGATAACTTACCCCATATTGAAAAATGTTATCTTTGAGTACTCTGCTTTCTATTTAGCTGGAAGGAATTTAAGACGCTTTTTCTGGCACTTACATGAGTATTGTGAGTGCCTGAATCATTTGTTTTCCAAACACAGCTCATTTGTGAAAGGTCATATAAAGGTAACCCTTTTTACGCCTTTCATCCTCATAAGTCTCAAAGTTTATGTCAACACTTCACCGAACTTACAAAAAAGATGTAGTTTTGAAAGAGGAATATAATTGTTAAAATTTAATTTTAAAGAGATAAATTGACAGTGCGACCTACCTTGTAAATAAATATTCTCTTAGTGAGCATGCGCGTCGTATATATCCATACTAATATTATATAATTGTTTAGCAATACTGTAGCACAATTTATCAAGAACAGTTCAAGTGAATTTTATATCTGTTTAAATAGATGTGAGTCGAGTAGTATTATAGTTATTCTTTTAATGTAAAAAATAGGATTTTCCATGAATTAAAAAAAGAAAAATCAAAAGTTTAGTTAAGTTATTTGTCCTTTGTACGTTTAGGTTATTGAGAATCGGTTTTTTAAGATTAACAGTAAAAATAGAATATGGTAAGAAGTTAAATAAACAATAATCAGGAAATCAACTAAAAAAAAGGAAAATTATTCAGTAATACATAGTATTTTAAAACTTACAAATTAAAATACTCTACAATAGGTGATATAGTTAGAATAAAACCCTTAATTGAACATTATTATAATAAAACATTAATGAAGAATTTCTATAAAAATTTTCAAGAACTTAATTACCTTAAAGTAATAAGTTTACTGTATTTGAATCCATATATTATTAACAATTTATTAATACCTTTCTAAACATGTCTTTGAACAATAAAAAATTTATTTAAAACATCTTGACTTTTCAAATAATTTATTTATAACTAGATACTTAGTATATTCTACTACATGATAGATCTTTAATGAATATAAACCTAATATCAGAAAATACATAAAAATAAATCTAACTATAATTATGATTTGTTTGCTACCTTAACAAGCAATTAATGTATGTCCTTAAAAAGATTTTGCACTGTAGTACGGTTATAGTATATTTTCTAATTCTTTCACATATATAGCATACTATATGAAAATGTTTTCCTAAACTATCTATAAAGTATTAAGACGTGGCGTATTAAATTATAAATAATAATAAAATAGATATTACAGAAGCAAAAAATTCATAATTTAGGAAAGAAATAACAAGCATTTTCATATTTGAAACAGAAAACAAATTTAAAGCTCGATTTTTAATTTTTTACAACAACCTATTATCTTGCATTACGAATTAAAATATTGTGTAGAAATCGTATTTGTTCGAAACAATATACAAGTGCTGAAGATCATTGAAAATTCATTAAACAATTCTCAAAATAAATAATAAAATCATTCATTAAATGACAAGTTCTATAATTAATTTAATTTTATCTGTATAATATAAAGAATAAATAAACTTACTTGGGTTTTTTAGTTTCAAGAATAGTGTAAACCATTGCTGAAGAAAATGTTCAGTCAGGATGTCTGAACTTCAGGATGTTGGTCAACAGCTATGAATCTTACCCGTGGACGAGTCGCTTTTATATCCTACTCCTCCAGTTCTGGAAAGTTCTAGATGTCGAAAAATCACCTTCTCCTTTCTCGGAATCGCTCCCGGATCTTACGACCGTGTTCGGAAAATATGTGTGATGATCAGTGGAAACCAAAAGGTTCATTGCAAAGATGGCGTCGATAGAACAATTTTATAATTTCTTCAGTCGTTTTTTCCAGTGTCCCTACTGTTTTTTTGTATATTTCTAGAGTAAACCCAGACCAATTGTTTTTAAACTTTGCTTATGGATATATTCGAATTTTGAAAGCTTGAGAACAGTGAAAAGTAAAAAGGAATGAAATTTAAAATATTTATTCAGAGACAACGTAAAGTACACAGGATGGTTTGCTCGGTAAATTTTGTCTGATATTTCGGTATTTATATCTCAGTGAATTGTGAAAATTAATAAAAGAGGGGTTTTATATATCCATCGTCTCATAATTAATATACATTCTAGCACAGCAGACAAATTATGTATCACTAATGAATACTTTAAAAATTTTTAGAAGCAAAAGATTTCTGAATTTTACAAGTATTTGTAGCATTAGAGGGAGATTTCTATGCATCAAACACGTTCTTAAATTATCGAAAATTTACAACTCACACTATAAAAAGACATTCGTTAAAATCAATGTATTTAGAACATTAAAAGTCTATCCTTCTATCTCCCAACTAAAAAGAGTTTTTATACATATTTTATACGAATAAACTAGATATTTTAGTATTATTTTATCTAGCTATATTTTTAACAAATTCCTACGGTAATTGATACATTTTGTTCTAAGATCTAAAATGCATCTGATTAATGAAAATGGCAAATTATATGTAAAAAGAAATGCACACAAAACAGTTACTATATCTTAATTTTGAAGCAATTTACAATTATTAATTTATTAAGATCTTATCTTGAAATTCTCATCACTTTCTCATAAATATATTGCTGATAATACATTAAATTTTCCAGCAGATAGGTTTCTTTACACATATGCAGCATTTTTGCTTAGATTTAAATGTTGGTATTGGAGTTTTCCTTAGCCTTTTAGTTATCAATAGAGTTAGAAATTTCGTAAATTTACATGTATTTTGGTTTTATATTGTGTAATTCAATAGATTGTGAATTTTTATATTGTGTAAATCAATATTGGATGCTTGGTGATGTTTTTAGGACACTAATATTTAGCACCAATTTGACGATATATCACCAAATTTGCCGACTTGGCGACACATTTGGTGACCTTTTATCACTAGTACCTTCGAGAACATTCCAGGCTTTTGAGAGCCTATATAAAGGCTGCGATTGTCAGCTAAAGGATCAGCCAGCTTTAAAACGTGTTAATGTTCACACTTGCGTCACTCGGTGTGAGAGAATTTTGTATTGTCGTCGCCAACCTAGCCAGTTTTTCACCATTGGCTGTTGTAAACGTTTTTTATTTGCAATACAAATAAGTTTAGTTACTCTGCTGTCCTGTATTGAAAGGCTACTCAATCCACGAACACTAAACTTGGCCAATTCTTAACAAAATTAATAGTTTCTTATGCTTCCCAAATGAAAAGTTTTGTTTATTTTAAAATAAAAATTAATTATTGTTATATTATTATTGTGAATATTATTATGGTTAGTATTGTTATTGTTAATATTATTATAGTTATTTCCAATGCGGTGTCACTTGCTCTTTTAGCAAGATAGAAACAACATTGAAGTAATCATGCAATTTCCCGGAATATTATTTTCATCAAACTTGCTTTTCATTGTTGATACGCTTAGATGTAATTATATTGAGGATAACAGAAGTAGATCACTTAACTTTACTCTTTTCATGGCTAAAGGCAATCAAGGAGCTTAGGGTGCTACTATATTCCTATCGAGATATATTACGGGTGACTTCCGTGCAATAATGACGTCCCAAGTCCTCATAAGGATATTGCAGAGTGTTTAATTTAAGATACTCAATTCCCACCTCTGGCTACTTCTGACTTCACTATGACAATGAAGTCACCTATAACACATCTCAACAAGATCTTTGTTTGCCTTTAGCCAGGAGAAAAGTAAACTTATCTGTTGATGCTATCCCCAATATAATTAAATGCAAGCATTTCAACAATAACAAGCAAGTTTGTTGAAAATGATTATGTATGATATGGTTAAACCTCTTTTCCAGAAGTTATCGTTACACGATACCAAGAAAAACTACGATATCCTGATCGAACTTCGATGACGTGAAAACAGAAGTACTCCAACTCAGAAATCGTGTAATAAAGCTAAAAAATGTATGTTAAATGTTGATAACTCCGACGAGATCTTACTTTAAGAACGAGTTCATTAATGTCACCAAAGATAATCTTAAAGGAGCGGAATTTCTCAGATTTTTACCCTGATTTTATAATAGTTGAATATTCATAGTTAAATCACTTTATTGAATAAGCTCGCTTTTGAAGCGTTATTGTGTGATTGTGTGATTATCTTTGGAATGAGTGCAGCATTCTACTGTTCCGATTCTGCATGGGTGAATGAAAATGCTTAAATTTTCAATCAGCGAGATTAATGTATATGCAAATCACGAATGAATAACTTTGTTGGGGGACTTCTCCCATAAATATTAAACAACGCCCACTGGACAAAGTGATTTCATAAGATGAGGAAAATGCATTTCGCAACTCTCCATGTAATACCAAAATATTGATTCGAGGAATAACCTCATTCTGGAACCATGAAAGACTCGGATATGTCTCAAATACCATGAATTAATGTCGTTATGGAAATGAGCACCGATTTATTTTTTGAAAACTGACTTATCGCAGTGCAGTGAGGTAGAAAGAGTAAATATGATTGGAATTCAGATTAAAATATCTCACGCGGACACAGCATGACTTCCTTGTACATCTATTAAGTTATACATATTTTTTTTTAATTTTGTATGAAGAGTCATCAGAAATATCACTTAGGCATTCTCGTCGAAGTTAAAACATAGTTTTGTTTCTCAAGGTAATGGTGTCGCACCCAAATCTACTTACCTTTAAGATAAACATATTAACAGACAATATAAAAAAATGAGAAAAGTTGAGAAAGAAATAATGTACTTAGCATTTTAGAATCACTATACTGATTCTAAATTCACAACCCTAACATGGGTAAACTGGCGACTTGGCGACATTTGTTGCTGAATCCCTTTGTTTGGATTTCACTAGAAGCTTGTGGATTTGGTTTTGGCTTGATTTTGGTGGGCTACGGTCTAATTTTTGCAACACGTGGGCTAATGAGACCAGGAACTACTGCTTGAAGTTGATTCCGAACGGCTACGAAAATCCATGTCATAGTGGGATTCGAACCCACAGACTCAGGTTCTGAAGGCCAGCACCCTAACCATTCGCCCATCATTCGGCTAGAAGCTTGTGGAAATTTCCAGAAACCTGAAAGCTATATAAAGTGGCCGTGAGTTCTCATAAAAATGTCAGTTCTCCCTCAGATCTGGTGAAAGTTGGACGTGTGTTAAAGGTCTCCGTATTGCTCTGAAAAAGTTCGCCAAAAGTCTGCTAAGTTTTATTGCCATCCGTTGTAATTGTGATTCATTTGGCGTGTTAATAAATTGTTATTGTTTTTGTCTTATCCAAAGTCTATTCAATCAACGAACTTTACTTGAGAATTTCGCAACAATAATTATAATAGTTCGAATAATAATAATTCAATCCATAATAATAACTCATCCATAATAATAATTCGCAACCATAAGAGTCAATTATTTTTTTAAACTAAGTTTAAAAATAAGAGTGGAAGACAAATAAAACACATTTTAGTGAAATAAAATAATTAGCAAAATTCTATTGATCGTTAATTATTATACTTAATTTGACTTTTTTTATTTCTAAAAACATTTTTCTCGAATTCTGTCATTTTGTAGGGTTTTTTTTTATCTCTTTACTCTTCCCAAATGAAAAGCTGTTTTATTTTAAAATAAAAATTAATTTTTTAATACATTTCACTATCAGTTTTAAAAATTTCAGAAATAAAATAATTATAAAAAGTATTTTAAAATATAACTTTTATTAAAAATTCAGTACTGCGCTGTTAAAATCTATATGGAAAATCACAAATATACGAAAAAATGTTAAATTATTCTTAATATAACAAAATTTAAACATTTACAATAACATAAAAAATAATTATGTGTATTCTTTTCTGAACCAAAATACCCTCTTCAAAATCACATTTGAATTTTAGTTGTGCGCTTGCTAATAGATGGCGATACCAGTTTAAAATCAATGCAGTTAGAACTTAAAGAAGAGCTTTTTGTATTTATAATGTTAATTATTTTCTCCAATTTAATTTTTTTTGATTGAATGAGCAAAGTTTTAAATTTTTAACTAGTCGGGAATGTAGTTGAAATTAATTAATATATGAACTGACATCAGAAGTGCAATTAAATAAAGTGATAAATAAAACAAGTCTGTCTCGAAAAACGAATACCAGATTTTATTTTAATTTTCATCATAAACTTACTACAATACTATGTTATTTCCATTTCCATTTGGCTAAAGAAATAGCAATCATAGTTCTGTAGCAATTATTTAAAGGAAATCCAAGTACAGTGATCCCTCATTTTTCTCGGTTAATAGGGACCAGAACCTTTAGCGAAAGATAAAAAACTGCCAAATAGGATTTTCCCCTAGAAAATTTCGTGTATGCGGATACACGAATGTTTTAAATATGTAAACAGTATTTATGCTTTACACATTTAAGACAAAAATTCTAACAGTATACGTTTTTACTTAAACGCGTCAGTGCTAATTAATAAGGCTAATTACAAAACCTTATAGAGTAATAATTATTAATCAACATTTCTTTCTGAGAGAGACGAAGAGTCTTGTGTTGGTGGCGGAGGAGAGGCTCTCACTTGACTCGTAGAACTTTTAGGTTCACTCGGAGACTCTTCTGCTGGAGGCGCTGACGGTAAAGCAAGGGGGCTTTACCTTGGAGAGAAACATGGGGATAGGTAGTTGTTGTCTTTTTTTCCTTTTCTGAAATATTTCCCTGTAGAAGGATATTACCCCGTCAACTCGATTGCTGAACTCGACAGCTCGAACCATATTGTCTTCAATGTCTTGTGTAAATTCTTGCCATGTTACACAATTGTTGCAGATTCTTCAGGGTAAGGCCACTTTTTTCAGTTTGTCCTTCGTCTTCCTCTTCATTTTTTTCCTCACTTGCAGACTTTGACATCTCAAGAGCCCGTGGTATGTATTCTGAGTCAACTCATCTCTTTGTTTGACATGCAGGAATCCTTCTCTCTCGCGCATCAACATGAAACAACTCTCCTTTCCGCAATGTGGCTGCCGACATGGTTGTATTTTTTTCATTTTTATTTTTTGATGATGGAAAAACCCACGAAGCATGAAGCATGAAGTGGTGAGGGAACACTGTATATATACAAATAAAATTTATAAAGAATAAGATAATCAGAATTGAGACTTGTATTGCATATAATAGCTGATTAGCTTTAATTGACTTTCAGGAAATTAGTTCTAAGTATGTACAAGGGAATGTGTGAATGATAAGGGCAATTATGCATTATAAAATAAAAATAAAATGTGTTTAATGTAATAAGCATACAAGGAAATTATGTGATATCTATATTCTACTTTTCAAATTAGGATAGGTCTAAAAAATTTCAATTCATCGGAATATCTGGGTTATAGCTACGACGCTTTTCTGTTCATATTTCCTATTCTAGAAGAAAAAAAAAGTTCAATACTTTAATGAAATTCTTTTTGTTAATTTTTTTCCCTTTCTCCGCAAAAAAGATTTGTAAAATTATATGCACTTTCGCCTCTTTTTTTAACAACTTTAACAAAATGTTAATGAATAGCATCTCTTTTTCTTTGCAGGCGTTTTGTTAAATGCTAAAACACTTTCATGACTCAATTTCACATTTTCTTTATTACGAGCTTCTAGTTATGTAAAGCACTTAACGAAATTACACACTCATTTCGAAAAGCGGTAGCGCATTATATGATTACTGTAAAAGTACAATACACTTTACTGGAAATACAGGAATAAAAAGTGTAAACAACAATGACATCCTGTCGTCGAAATATAATGAAATACTTGCGAAAGCAAGAAAATGCGGCACTTTTCGCTGTCCCAGATAACGAGCTGAAAATTAGACTGAAATACTGTTTTATAAAGAGAGTATGGAGATAAATACACTTTATCACGAAAGATATTTATGGCATAATTTCTTTGTTTAAAGGATATGTGGACATTACAAAGTTTTTTCATAAATTATTAATTCAGAATTAAAAAAAAGTGTTCACATATAAATTTAAGTAAAGGTGCAATAATCACATTTAATTGATTTTTAGGAAAAAAATTACATATTTGTATATATCATTTTAAATACATTTTTTTATATCTTTTAAAATACTCCTTGCAACATGTTTGTAAAATTAGGTGCATATATCGTCATTGTTTTCTTGGAAAGACGTTAAAACAGTTTTACTCACATTTTAAACAAGGCAAAGTATTCATTCGTCATTAAATTTCTATTTTGGAGGTGTTTTGTCAATTTCTTCTGCTATTCATCATATTAGGTGACTGATATCTTTGAAGTAGAGTTGCACCCACTCCTTAAAATACCTCAGAAGTCAAAGGGTATAATGTTAAGTAATTTTGGTGGCCATGATATAAAAGCTTTGGAAATGGAAAATTTAACTATATTTAAGTTGAATTTAACCTCTTATTCATGAAGTTCCTTAACCCTTTGTCTGTTTTGGACATGTCATGTGTCAAACACATCTAATATTTTATACGCTTGTATATCACATGTGATTATTTTAAAAGGAAAATAATTACGTGTAGCTTCTTAAATTTAGTTATATTTTACAGTTAGATGTATGAAATAACTGACCAATTTTCTTAGTACGAGTTCCATATATGAAAGATTTCTGAACATGTGAAGGGGGACAGACATTTATAAAAATGTTATTGAGATGACTTTAACAGGTATTACATTCAAATATTTTTTATCCTGTTTTTAAACTGGGATTCTGCTACATATATATTTACAAAAATAAATAATGGATCACTTGTTGTCATTGGGCGAAAGAATGCTCGAGAAGATAATTGTTTTTTTTAATTTGTAGAATTTACATCAATTTATATGCACGATAGTGGGCATTAAAACAAATACTAAGTAAAATATTTATGTCATAAATTTGTACGTTAATGCCGAGGTATATATTAATCTACTTACCTGTCTATCTATCTATAATCTATTTATATATCTATCCAAATACCTATCTCTCTATTAGTATCTCTCTCTCTCTCTCTCTCTCTCTATATATATATATATATATATATATATATATATATATATATATATATATATATATATATACATACATATATACATATATACATAATAACATAGTTGAAATTAGGAGTTATAATTATTCTCTCATATGACGACAGAGGAAGAATTAAACTTCGAAGTTTATAAAGAAATTGGGAACCTACTGCATAAAATTTCGATATGATGTATTTTTTGTTTTTTCCAGTAATACGGGAGTATTTCCTTATTAAAGACTCGCTGATACATCTTCCTGAGCTTTGTTGATCATTTTATTGTGTCAGCACCATAGAGGCGATCCACTGTACACTTTCTGAGGAGACAACACAAATTGACACACATTGGCAGGTCATTGCTATAAATCTTATCTCCTGGGCAGAAATGGAGTATTTGTATGATACGATGATTGTTATTAATATTATATGATATTATTATCATTATGATGATATCATCATCACGATGATGTATTATTAACAATAGATTTTGTGCTTAGATGCTGTAAATTTTGTTTTATCTGAGGTTGTATGCTGATTGAATATACAGATGATATGTATCTGTATTCTGTGTAGCATGTGTAGCTAAAAAATTATGAACCGTAAATGGATTTTTCAGAACAGGATTTTCAAGAATCGGAGCTGTTCACAAATGAGAAACGTCTTACCTCAGAGGGATAATCCAACGTATGTAATGTCTATTGGTGGACATTGGAGTTTATCCAATGTATGCGATCAATGCAAGTTTAAAGCTCTCTAAATCTTAAATTCCAAATTTTGGAGTGAACGATGTTAGGTATACCAAGCCTACATTACCATACCTACATCTACAAAGCCTATATTACCATAAATTACAAGAATAAGGCTTTTCTCATTGGACAATACTATACTGCACAGCTTACCTTCTCCTAAAGTTTGTCGATGCACTACTGACTATGTACATATGTACATATATGAGCCACGGTAGCTCAATCGGCAAAGTCCTCAGCTCATAGCTGGAGAGTAGTAATTTCGAGGCACGAGCCGAAAACGACCATCGTGTTCACGAACAGTGTCTGGGGCACATAAAATAGGTTCTTGGTTGGCATGTTTAAGTTCAAATGGTACTTCTTGGAAATGACAGGCAGGGTCTTCTGTTTGGCCCTTTCTGCTAAAACTCAAGTACCCACTTTGAGATAAAAGTGTTTCTTTCACTCTAACTGTTCTTTAAAGCCAATAACGCAAATCTTCACTTTATATCATACCAACGACTCTCAACCCTCATCTTTACCCGCTTTGCGATTTCCAGCTTATCGATCAACATTTTTCAATTTCTTACATTCATTTTACTCTTCTGTCAAATTTATTTTAATTGTGCTAATTTAAACTATATTTTGAAGCCCACATCTTACATTATTTGACATTTTAAACGTATTAGTTTTTATTTTCTTTAATATTTGCTTTTGACTTCAACTTTTCTCATCTCATTTTGTTGTAGGGCTTTTGTTTCTTTCTAATCTTCTCTTTTTTTCTTTTGCTACAAAGTTTTAGTCTTTTTTCTTCTTTTTACTTGTACTCCATTAACATGCTTTTAGCCTCCTTGCCTTTTATTGTGACTTCTTTACTAATTTTTATTTTACTGTGATTATTTTACCAATTATCTTCTAGTTCCTTCTCTCGTCCAATGACAACGAAATGATCCATTATTTATTTTTGTAAATATAAATATAGCAGAATCCACGTTTCAAAACATGGCACAAGTTGTCCTCATTGGACGTTGCACCATTAAACCTCATTCAACCAACCGACCAACCAACCTACTTACAATCTTTGCTTGTCAATGAGGTATTAGGCGGCATAAACATAAGCATGTCATTTTTAAGCCCACTTGTATTGCGAGAAGTGTATGTTTATGTAATGTAAC
>CM063501.1:182705020-182820020 GCA_032207245.1 Pardosa pseudoannulata
AAAATTTGTATCTATAGGATAGAAAGCTTTGGGTATTGTTTAGAAAGAACTTTAAGTCAAAGACTCTGCTTTGATTAAGACATTTAGAGGATGGGAAAAATATTTTAAGGAATTATAATTGGTGAGAGGAGGTTTTTAAAGAAATATTAAAGTAAATAATTTTGATATATTACATATACATACATATACACGTATATATATATATGTATATATAATATATATATATATATATATTTATAGATAGATAGATAGATATGTATATATATATATATATATATATATATATATATATATATATATATGTATATATATATATATATATATATATATATATATATATATATATATATATAGATATATATATATATATACACATATATATATATATATATATATATATATATATATATATATATATATATATATATATATATATATACATACACACACAATAGAAATAAAATGTGGCTCTAATGAGGCCCGCCAAATTCCGGTTTGAAAAGCCTGATCTAGAATACCATTTTAAGAATACAAATTCATGAAATTATTTATAGTTTGATTTTCATGTAAAAAGTTTGCAAGTATATTAAGATTATTGAATATCGTTTAATACAAATTATCTAAGATTGGTGTTAAGCTATCTTAAGTTACCCTGTTAATTTATTCCTGTTATCTAAGATTTCTGTTATTCTGGGATTATTTTAAGAGAGAATATTGTAATTGTCCGAAAATCTGACCTCGAGTTTCGTTTGAATAACAATGTCTAGACGGAAAAAAAAGCATTTGTGGATTTTCCACGTGTTTGCCGGACAGCATGTGAATGAGGAAGAGTCGACAATGTCGTGGGCAAGACAGCTATAATTATTCACTTGGTGTTATATTTCCAAAGGTGTAGATTTCTATTTATTTTTAATTGAACAAGTTTGTCCAAAGAGATACTGTAGGAATATTTGGTTACAGAATATGTAGAATATGTATAATCCAGTATAAATAGGTTATGTATAATATAGTTGGAAAAGAATTTTAACACTTCGCTTGCGGGTAACGTATTTTTACGTTTTTTGCAGTCTGTCATTGGAGCGCGGGTCACGTAAAAATACGTATTTAGTAGATTTGTGATGGATATCCGCTAACCACCACAAATCTACTAAATACGTATAATTATATGTATGTATGACGTTATATGCGTATTGTTGCTATGCATCGCTTTGCATTTCTTCTTTCCACAAGTTATGATTGTCCAGTTACTCGGTCTTTTGTTGCGTCATTTCGTCTTCAATCGAATTCCTAGCTCCAGAACGTACAAGTCGTGTTTTGTGAATTTGAAGCTTGGTTTTTTTTATTAAAGTTTAGTAAAGTTTATCTTCTCCAAAGCGATCATTCCGATTCTAAATTGAATTGGTTTAAATATGCTTCATATCACAGCGAAAAATACTGTCGTTTTCAAGACATTCGAAATCCACCCCTTCCCACTTTTACGACTTTTAATCCCATTATTTCAAGCTTTATGTTCTCCGGTTAAGAGCAGGTGATTAAATTTATCCATTTATTGCAAAATAAGTAGGTAAAAATAGCATTTTTTTTCTAGCATTATGACGTCATTTCTTAACTATTGCGCATTTAATCATTTCTCATTTTTAATTATTTAAATAACGTCTGCATTATTTTCATACTTTTTATCCCTAAACTTAGATATTACGGAAATAATTTTCTTTTATATTTAGCTTAAATAATAGGTTAGGTACATATGTGATAATTTTAAATTGAATCACCGATTATTTTTTGCTGCAATAAAAATTTCATCACCGGTATTATCAACAAATTCTTTTTATAAAAGTCTAGGAGTCTATTTCAAGAACTAATAAATATTTAGCGTCTAAGCTATATGTCTTTGAAAATTAAGAAGTTTGTTCGTTTGTGTGTTTGGTTTTTATACATAACCACACGGTATGACTAAATGAATTCAATGTGATTCTAAACTGATTTTACAATATCGGCAGACTTTAGAGGAGCATGAAGATAAACAAATTATTGAGCGTGTACCAGATAATTTTCAGCCATAAAATGAACCATTTTTTACCTGCCTCATATGGTACTTCCCGAATGGTAGTACGCTGATCTTCGGAATAGGAGTTCTCGGGTTCGAATCCCGCTGCTGACATGGATGTTTGTAGCCGTTCGGAATCGGCTTTAAACTGTAGGTCGCAGTCTTATTAGCTCTCGAGTGCAAAACAGTAGACCGTAGCACTTCAAACCAAACCAAACCAAAAGCTTCATAGGGTACTTTACAATTCTGGAAGATCAAAATTTTACTGATCCCGTCGTAGGACGGACTAAATGCAGGTTTTTGATAATTGAGTACTATTCATGATGACCGAATCGGTACGGCACTGCTTTTCGGTACTAGAGTTCGCTGGTCCGTTTCCCGCTGATGGCTTGGATGATCGTAGCCGTTCGGCTTCTGCTTTACAATATATGTTCCGGTCTCATTAGACCTCGAATAGCAAACAGTAAGTATAATAAACCAACCGATCTATCACGTGGTATAATTTTTTTTATGAATTCTTAAATTGCGAGGCATCCAGAGGGAATTTTATTTTCCCTATAATCTAATAGAAAGATTGGAATCGAATATGGCAGAAACCTCCCTTTAATATCTAAATTAATTATTAAAAGAAAATAATAAATAAAATTAGACTGCTTTTAATTAAAAGTACTTTTTAATTACGAAAATAAAACATTATAAAAAATAGATATCTATATTATTTATTGTTTTATTGTAGAATACTTATAACTTTAAAATACTATTTGCTTTTAATATTCATAGTAAGAATTTTTAATATTGCTTCCAATTTACAGTTTTTGCTTAAGTTTGAAGCGTATTTTTTCCGTATTAATAATCTAAAAAATCAAATACTGAAATTGTTTTTCTAACTTAATTATAAATGTAAACTATCGAGTTTTTTTTATTTTTAATCATGAAACTATTGAAACATTTTAATGAAGTTTTATTAAATTTATTTCTGTGTTTACAGTAAATTTATTACTTATCATGAGGTATAATTGTATAAAAAGTGTAATCATCATTTTAAACATAGCTGCTAGTTATATTTTATAATCTAGATTTCCATCAATGCAGTAAATATATATATTTTTCATATTTTTAAATTATTATATTATATTTTACATTATTATATTATATTACATTATTATATTATATCTTGTAATGACTCTACTTCTAAATTAATACTAGATTTACGGACTGAGCCAATAGGACTCATTAAAAATTTGATCACTATATATATATATAAAACTTTAATATCAATTTTCAAAAACATACGTTGGTTTTTAGTTAAGTAATAAAATATATGTAAACTTTCATTCCTCTTCCCCGCAGACCCCTTCATTTAGCATTATCAAATGTGGTATACCTATTTTCACGGTTGTGAGCCAATTGGACTCATAGAATGTATATGAAAATAAATAAATATAATTATAAATATATAAAGTAAATATAAAGTATAAAAAGTATAGTATAAAGTAAATATAGAGAAGAAGTCGAGAACACTTCCATTCCAATGACAGAAATTCATTCTACTGACTCACGGAAGAATTGTCAAATTCAACAATCATGCAAAAGAAACAGACGTAGAAATCATTGTGCTTAATGTAATAGAAATGTTTGCGGAAAATGAATTTCAAAAACAGATTTTATATGTAAAAAATATTTTCCATGAATTTTTTGATAATAAACATTTTACTTCAATTAATTTGGAACTATTTCCTTTGCAAAAAACTTCAATTTTCTTGTATGAGTCAAATTGGCTCACTTCAGTAAAAATTGGAATAGGATCAACATCCGTAAATCTAGTGTTAAACAAAGAAAGGTATATATAATTAATAATACGTTGAAGGGGTTAGGAAATATATATTATCTTATATTAGTAAAGGATCATGTTGAGGATTGATATAATGAAGAAGTTTACATTCTGATTAAAGAGTCTACCTTATGTAAACTCTTATGCAGATGAAATAGACATACAAATTAATTGTTAAATCATATTAAGCGGACAACGATAAATGAAGAGGTTAAGAGGTAAATTCTATTGTGAAAACACACCAAAAGAAAAAGCGTATTTGAATTATTCCTAAAGGTAAAAATTTTATTTTATTTTCTAATTCAGGGACGCTTGCTTTTATAGCATTAGATCGCTACCAAGCCGCAAATATTTGTTGGCCTGTTTTATTATAGGAGTCCTGTATAGGCAGTCAACATTACTCCTTCAGACAAACCAAAGTGGGTCCTTGTAATTTAAAACTACCAAGCAGTAGCCCCCCCCCAGATTTGGCCTGCCGCCTTAAAAGGTATCATTTGTAAACTTGGGACCATGAACCTATTTTACTCGCCCGAGCCTCCAGTACTAAACGATACCATTAATAAACGTATTTTTTAGGTGGATCTTTGATCTTCTTGAACTCGAAGCCCTACATTTGTGAGAAGAATGGACCTGAGGTAAAAGTAATAGAAAAGAAGCAAACTTTTGCATTACACAAATTATAATAGAACATGGGGTGATACCTTCATATAAAGCTCTTTTCTATTGTAACGATCCTTTACATGACCCGAGCGAAAGAAGAACGTAAGGCGACCTTTCGCAGCGGACCATTATGGTAAGTAGACATGCGTGGTCCGAACAAAGCAGTTTGTGTTACAATGCCGAGGCTGTCGCTTAGGTGACGGTACATTAAAAACTGTGAGTACAGCGGATCCAGTGTGTCTAAGCCTTTATGATGGCTACTGCCGTCAAAAGACTTGAGTAATAATTATGAATCGAGCGAATCTGTAGTACACGTATGGGCCCAGTTACCGGTGCCGCAAATGAATTTTAGTTGGTTTGGTCGGTTGACTTAAAGACGACCTTTCGGCCACATCTGGAAACTGATCAGCTGATCCAGGCGGGTGGTTGACCGCAAGATTGCGTTACCCTGATTCTGGGAGGTTCCGAAAAAATGACTCTAGGGGTAACCGGAACCCCTATAAAAGAAGATTGGCTGAGCCAAGAAGAGACTTTTTCTTTGAGGTTGTTTCGAGGAGATGATTTGTGGAGCTTGAGAGGAGTTCACATATCTCTCCGATTTCCGAGATTGCTTTGCTTTAGAGACCGCCAGCGTCTCTGCTTTTGGTAAGAAGTCGACTTTCAACTTTGGGATCTCATTTCCGTTATCTTTAACATTTTTTCTACTTCGTGTTTAGAAGTAGGTCAATGAGAGTGACCCTTGCTCTCATTTTGGATCGTCCTGCATCCTTAGTTTTCTCAACGAACTCCAGCGTGATACGCACTCTGAGCATTTGAGCCTCAGTGTGAAAGCCGTCTGTACTGATCTTCAGCCCGGAGATTATAGTATCAAAGTTTTGCTACGGTCACTAATTATCGAACTGTTCCAGTGTTCGAGAAGGACTAGCTTCACTGTTCCCACGCATTGTAATTTTGTTAACGTTATCTCAGCACGAGATCTCAGAAGGTTTAAAACCTACTGAAAGATGTACGTAGCTGTACATAATTATTCACTCGAATAAAGTATTTAATCCAGATTAAACGGTTGTCCAGCCTGTATCATTGACAGCCTCACCTACCCATACTTTACGTCACGCTATAGACAGACATGGTGGTATGGGGAAACCGAAAGTTCTGCGGAACATCTTACACACATTTATAAACTTATAGAAGAAATTCAACAACAAGCAATTAAAGTTAATGTATTTCTTGAGATTCTTTTTATAGTCATGGTATTATTTGAATAGTGAAGAAAATGTGCATATTTATTTATGCTGTCAAATTTGTTTCTTTGTTTACTTATTGTAATTGTTATTCACATTGATGTATGACTTTTTTATATTACTGCATTGTAATAAAGAGCGGTTGACATTGTGATGTTTCACTGAACTGGAGAACCCTGGTACAGAGAAATTTACCTACTTGGCAATCCCCATGGCGTGGCCGGCTATACATATCGAACGTTTTTTGTTTCGGGTGAAACGTTCATGTATGATTTACTCCGGAATGAACAATCTAACTTCGAGAAAATCTGGCCTGGTCATGGGCAGGTAAATTCTTAATTGTTTGGTTTTTTGTTCTTCTGTATTGGACAAGATTACTGTGCAACGATAGATCAAGTTACTGTGCTGCATCAGCAAAAAATAAAAAAAAAAAAATAATAATAATAATGAAATATCTCACTGTTATAACGAATTACTTAGCAACCCTTCTATTTGTCTCTCAACTCAAAAATTGCAAGTTTCTACTATTGTTGCTGCAATAGCGCAGTCAACAAACGAGTTAACCTCATAATAGGAGAGTTGCGATTTTGAATCTAGAGCCGACAAAATAATTTGACGTTTTCATTAATGGTGGCTCAGACATGTAAAATAGGTTCATCGTTGCAATGCTCTATAAGTTCAAACTGGCCTAAGGGTTCTTAACTATGTGCTGGCTCTTGTTAGTTAGGTGTATATAATTTGACTTTAAGATTCCTAGTTCAACATGAAAATAAAAGGCTTTTCTCATCTGATCATGGATCGGAAAATGTTCAACTTTCCACGGTTTTATATCAAGATCATGGTAATTTTTTCAACACGAGAGCCTAATCAGAATTGTTTATCTCTTGAAGGTTCGTTTCAAGTTACTCAGAAGTAAAGTCCTATTTACCACTATTTAGCTTGGTTTGTATTAATGCCCCACCATTAATCTTTTGCAATAATGTGCTTCATTAGACCAAGGTCAACTGTTTCAAGTCAGTTCAAAAGGGTAACGAACATCAAAGCCTGTAGTAGCAATGGGACTGGTAGAGATATATCGAACTGCAGTGCCCTCTTTGTTAAATATAAAAAATGTTGTAAGAATTCTGTCAGAGTCAAGGATCATCAATGCTTGACCAAGTAACAAAATTCTTTATTCCGACACGAACGATTACAGTCAGGTTAACTGCTACCCTCATAAGTAGCAACGTCGTTTTTATTTTATGTTTGGGCATCATCGCTTCATTTCACTTGAAAAATCGTTTCATTCTCAACACCTCCCCCACCATGAACTCTGGGGGGTTCATCAAAACTAAAAAGGCAAGTAAACAGAAATTGGTGAGATACTACTGCTATTTAATTTGCTGTTGATCTTGAGTTTTGAATCTCTCATTGCTCATCATACTCAAATGATTTTTGAATTTCGGCTTTAAATAATGCCTCATCTGCGATTAAATATTCAATATTTTTGTTTAATACCTTTAATTCGTTTTGATTTTCTTCTAAATTTATTAAATATTAAAAAAGGTTTCCTCGATCAGCTGAACTTTCCATTCTCGTACTGGGTAAAAAGGTTTCAATGCAAGTAATTAACTTCGTACAAGTTGTACGAATATGTCTTCACTTACATTTTAATTTTTCTAGCTTTTCCATATTGTCCGTAAATACAAAAAGTTTTACAGTACCTTTCCTGCTGACTTATTGACTATCCATTCGAGGATGCCATGCCTATCCTTGAATTGCTTACTTCTGGATAGAAGTAAGCAATTCGAGCTCTTAATCCGCTTGGAAATCCCGATTACCAATGCAAGTAATTTCCAAAATCGCCACAATCTAAAGGTCAATGCTGTCCCGGGTTTCGGCACCGTGTAAAAAATGTTTTAATACATCTGCCAGAGTCAAGGAACATCAACGCTTGCGCCAAGTAACAAAATCCTTTATTCCGACACGAACTATTACAGTCAGGTTAACTGCTACTCTCTTGAGTAGCAACGTTGTTTTTATTTTACATTTGGGCATCATCACTTCATTTCACTTGAAAAATCAATTCATTCTCAACATTAAATCATCATAGAGATTGCGTACGAAGAGAATCTACACAATCTAAAAGGTTATCCGGAACTATACATATGCTTATGGATATCGAGTACTTTCAAGTGACTTAAATCACATATTCTAGGAAATAAAGCCGTTTGAAGGTGGAAAAAAGAGGGAGGATGACCCTAAACAAGATTTTAAGTCAAGTTAAAACGAAGGAAAATTTCGATAGATGGACGCAGTTATACTCACCAGCTAAATCAAGTACTCTCATCCAAGACAGGTGTTAAACTACGTTTAACACTTTAACATTAAGATTTTCAACAATATTATTTTATTGACCCAATTAAGTTCTTTGAATTTGTTCTTTAATTACTGCGAGTGAGATTTCTGGTTCAATTAAACCATTTCTGAAAACTATATTCAGTACATACATGCATACATATATTTAAGAAATTGTATAGAAATAAACATAAATTTAAACAAATTTATACATACTTATATACATAAGTATATACACATATGTATTAAATATATAAAATATATCAAAATTATTTCTCTTCAATATCTCTGTAAAAACCTCTTCTCTCCCATCCTAATTCCTTGAAATCTATTTTCCGAGCCACAAAATGTCTTAATCCAAGGAGTGTCGTCGTCGACTTAAAATACCTTCAACACATTACCTAGAGCTTTCTGTGGATTTGATGCAAATTTTCTGTTCATTCAACACCTTTTCAGCTGTCTCCGGCAAATGGCTCAGTTTTTCCCCTGATCTAACAGTTAAATTCGCTGACAAAGTTTCTTGTTCCTTGGGAAAATTTTATCTATCACTCTCTGGGATACACTTCTGTGAGAATAAATTGTGTTTCGTATCATTCTCTTGTCTGCCGTTGACTGGCAAGGATGTCTTTTTAGCAACTCCTCAATACAGACTTAAGTTGTTTTCAAAATTGTGCTTCTCTTTAATGAGGCCCAACTGCAACATTATTCATTGTTTAGCTGCATAGGCTTCTCCTTGTCCAGGAGCACGGGCAAATAAGAATAATAGAGGCAATAATTAAATGTAACCGGCCGTTTTAGAATTGCTGGATTATACATATATATATTGTATATATATACTATATATATTATATGTATTAAATATATATATATATATATATATATATATATATATATATATATATATATATATATATATATATATATATATGTACGTCTGTTTAAAGATACAATAAACTATGAGATATGTTAGATGCCTCGAAGCTCCTTTTTTGATAACTAGCATGATTGTTAAAATAATGGCATATTTTTAGATTGCGACAGTTTATACCACAGTTTAACTTTTTTTATTAGATACGATCTCTGTTAAGATTTCACATTGTAACATTTTTATGTCGAGAGCAGATTTCTTTTCTGAGCGCAAATATTCCTACACTCTTTTCGTTCTGTTCAGGTTTAAAATATTTGATCGATTTTATATTTGTTAGTAATGGGCCCTATAGATATTCTATAAAAGCCCTCGTTCGTTATTATTTCCAGATTGCTAGTAAAACCCTTTGTCGTAGTCAAATTTTGCTGACTCTAGATAAAGGGTTCAACTTTGTGTTCTTGAAGTATCTTAACAGTATTTGAAATGCTAACCTGCAGTATATTTTAAGGAATCTTTAAAAAGTTCAGTCTAGTTTTATTCATGTAACACTAAGCTTTTATGTACAGAGTGTCCATAAAAGGTGTCCCCTACTTTAAAATTAAATAACAGGAAAACAAAGATAGAAGAATTAAACAGTATGTTGATTGTGAAGGTTGTAAGAATTTTATACAGAAGTTTGAAAATATAGTTACAAAAGTTATTAATAGATGGCGCTGCACGCTGTAAAGAATAAAATAACGTGCATAAATAAGAAGGGTTAACTTAAATCATCTCTGACAAGTAGTCTATGCAATTACATTACAATGTATTCAAAATGTCCACTGCTCACACTAGAAAGATAGCGTAAAAGGGCAAGGAAATTTGCCATCAAGTCCTGGAGTGTGTGAACGGAAATGGAACCCGTGGCTTCACAGCTCACCTGAAGTGGTGGGATTGTTCTGTGGACAATGTCTTTCAACCTCACAAAAAGTAGTCACAAGGAGGGAGATTCAGCGAATATGGAGGCTAATCCATGATTGCGTAAGTACATTTGGGATAATGCAAAGCAATGACTCTTTCCCCAAATAATTCATGCAGAAAGGAAAACACCTGTTCGGTGCGATGTAGTCGGGTACCATCTTGCATAAACCACTCATTGTTTGGTGGATCCTCAAACGCTGGATCTGTGGTGAAAAATTGTTGTAAAATTGCAATTTACGTTCACTAGTGATCGTTTCGCCTATGAAAAAAGGGCTGATAATGCCTCTGCTGCATACCACTGCCTCAACAGTAAGTTTGAGACAAGTCCTATTATCTCACACAAATGGGGATTTTCGGAACCCCAAAATCTCCAATTTTGTATATGGACGAATTCATTAAGGTGGAAATGTAAGCACATTTCGGCGAAGCAAAAGAAGTCAACATCAAAGTATTCATTATCAATCATATTGAGCATCTGATTCTCAAAGTCAAGCTGTTGTCATAGTTTATGCAGGTATGGACTGGTAATTCTGAATTTTGTTGGGGAACATGTGTAGGCTACTTCGTAGCACTTTATGCGTGCTGGAATACTTCAAACCAGTCTCTGCTGCATTTCTTCGGACGGATTTCTTCTGTTGTTGCTAAACAATTGCAGAAACTGTGGCGACATTTTCCGGAGAAACAACTGTTGGCCTGGAACTAACATGTCCGACAAGATCATCTGCCACGCTACCTGTCCGTTCTAATTTGGCAAAGAACCTGTGAATGGTTTTCACAACGGGCCCTTTTGCAGTATTAACTCTTCTTTGAAACCTGTGCTCTATGGCCGTGGCACTGTATTCTAACCTGTGGAATTTAAGTACTAGAAAAACACGTTGTTCAATTGAATACATTTTTATACTCATTTTCTTCAGTTCGCGCAATCTTTTTCACATTTCAATGGTCAAATGAATCTAATGTGGCGTACGTTACAACAGCGACTGAAAGTTTCACACACCATTCAGCTGCTTTTATGTCTGAATCATGCCTCAATTTTGCATACGTGTTCTTCCTCACTTGATATTTCGTACTTTCCGTATCGTTCTACGCCCGTTGGTTCGAGTCAGGAATGGAGCTTTTAATGAAGCTGTGGGTTTTCCAGCACAATTTGTAAGTGTTTACATTACGGCACCATCTACTGAAAATTTTTGTAAGTATATTTTCAGACTTCTATATAAAATTCTTACAGCCTTCACAATCAACATACTGTTTGTGATTTGCGCCAGGAATGAAGGCTTTAATGGATTGTGGGTTTTCGAGCACTATTTGTATGTATGTATATTACAGCGCCATCTATTGACAACTATAGAAACTATATGAAATTTTTACAGCCTTCACAATTAACATACTGTTTCTATCTTTGTTTTCATGTTATTTAATTTTAAAGTAGGGAGGGGGTCACCTCTTTTGGACACTTTGTATGTACAAGATTTCTCGTAAACTGTGCCATCTACATTCATGAAAGTTGATACATGGTTTGTTAAATTATTTCATTCATATCTGGTATTATCGATAGCACTTAGAATATCGTAATTTTTTCTGAATCTGATCAAATACAGGACGCTTTTATCAGATGCTGTTTGAACTGGCTGTGAGTGTGTCCGTTTTCAAACAGCACAACAGTGAACAAATTAGTACTAATTGAAATTTATAAGCAATTTTATTAATTGTATATGTCAGCACTGAGTGAAGCCCACTGAGCGAAGAATAACTATAATGTGTTTCACAAGTTTGTGCTTTCATTTTTTGCTTAAGGAAGTGAATAATGAATTTGTTGTTTAAAGGTTTCTAGAATCTTTGCCCAACTCTACTTCACAAAATGTGTGCCAGGTGTATTCTAGAAGATTTTCTTTTGCACTCTTTGGCAGTCGAGAGAAATATATTCAAATAATAAAATGGATATAGCCACTTTATTACGGCTATACGGCTTTTTTTTTACCAGCAGGCTAATATTACGAAAATTATCATAGGCCTTATTGCAAAGAGGAGACGTCTCCGGTAATCAAATAATAGATAGTAGATAACAGATGTAGAAAACATGGTTTCTACCACTCTACAAGTTTTGTTCAAACACTGATTTTGTTTACCATTACAGACACTATTGCAATGTAGTCACTTTTTAATATATAAAAAATATTTAATTTAACAAGTAACTTTTATATATTAGGCATTGGTGGTTAATATGTATTGTTTTTGCCTAGATAGATTTAAATATAAAAGAATATTATGAAATAATATTAAATTTTACAGATTTATAGAAGTTTTTTTTATATATTTTTTGCACAAATTTTATTGATTTACTTATATATCTTCAATTTGTTACCACCTTTCTAGCCTATTATTTTACAAAGGTAACTATTTAAACGGCGGTAGCAGTTTCACAGATGGGAGTTAATTCTAAAGAAACTCAGATAGGCTTATTCGAGAACAATGTTAGTTATCACACCAGATTTTCGCGCGTCTAAAGTATGAAATTGAAATAACATGAATCTATTTACGTTAGCACAAATAAAATTTATTTTTGCAGGAAGTTTTGCTAACATTTCTTCTAGTTAAAACGCAGTTTTTATATGTTTGTATACAGCGCACCTACAGCCATTTCTAAAAAAAATTAAATGCGCCTCAACATATAAAAAATTGGGGGTCGACTGGTCCGAATGTGTAGGGCACTGCTATTCGGTGTCGAAGTTTATGAATTCGAGTCCTCCTGCTACCATGGCTGCTTGTAGCCGTTCAGAACCTGCTTTTAGAGGTAAATTCGGGTTTCATTATTTCTCATGTTGTGTAACCTTTTACCTGCAAATGGCTTTCTGAGTATTCTAAACAAATGGAATAGTGAAGCTCTCCCATTCATTGCATTTTTGTTTCATGATCAACGACCTAGACCATAATTCCGTAGTTCTCTTTAGCTTGTTCTTTTTTCATTTTCACCTGTGTAACACTAATGATTGATGAACAGTGAAGTTCCAAACTTGAAGTATATTAATTTATTTTATTTTAGTTGCACTATTTTTACGAATAGTTTGTAACTGTACATTATTAACTTTTTGGATTTGTTGCTTATTTTTACCTGTGCACAATGTATTTGTAGGGTGTTTTAATTTGCCAACTCTGCATCAGTATGTTTGACGCATTTCTATAACATTTATTATCCTTCACATTCTGTTTTCTTTTACTGTTCTAAAACTTCGTCAACCATCTTTCAAGAATTTATTTTCACCTGTTTTATTTATTGTCTATCACTCATTATCATGTGAAATTCATGCTGATAAATTAATTTAAAAAAAATGTCTATCATATTTGAAAAATTTCTAGCAATATGCATTTTGTCGGTGGTGGAACAGCATTTTACATTTTTGTCCGGAACGATAAAACGATTAGGACCGGACTTGCAAGGACTGTTTAAGGAGTGCAACACGAAACCACAATTACACGTGGGCGGATTTCGCTGAGGCATAAGATTTATAAGAGTCGTTAAAAGGCAACTCCCACAGTTTATGTTGATATAAGCAGATATCGACAATCGTTCCTGAAATGAGTTGAAACGTGATCCATTAATTATATGAACGAATTCGCTGATAAGAATTTCATTTCCTTGAAAAGAGAATCAATTTCAAGGAAGAGGGAGAAAGACACATGTTGCATGATTGTAAAGAATATTACCACAGGATATCGATTCTCTTAGAAAAAGACTTCTTTCCTACTGATATTTAGAATATTTATGACAGTCGAGCATTTTTTTCTGATATTGCCTTTTAGCTTTCAGTCGGCAGGTGGGAGACAGCAAAATTTGTTCATTTTTTTCCTATTGATATAACAGATTTTTTTCCTTCGATGAAATGATAAAATCAATAGCTATCAAAAAATTAGTTTATAATAAAAAGCTTATTGTAATTTGGGGTGGAATTTGTCTTTTTGAATGATCGAATGTATTGATTTATGACACCTGACCTTTTCTAATATAATTTTTTATGTCATAATGGAGGAGTAGATTTTTTGTGACACTTCCATTATGTCGAATATGTATTATATATATATATATATGTAAATACATGTATATGTATATATATGTATATATATTTATATATGTATGTATATATATATATATGTATATATATGTATATATGTATGTATATATATATGTATATATATGTATATATATATGTATATATGTATGTATATATATGTATATATATGTATATATGTATGTATATATATGTATATATATGTATATATGTATGTATATATATGTATATATGTATCTATATGTATATATATGTATATATATATGTATATGTATATATATATGTATATATGTATATGTATGTATATATGTATGTATATATATGTATATGTATGTATATATATGTATATATATGTATATATATGTATATATATGTATATATGTATATATATGTATGTATATATATATATATATATGTATATATATGTATATATGTATGTATATATATGTATATATATGTATATATGTATGTATATATATGTATATATATGTATATATGTATGTATATATATGTATATATATGTATATATGTATGTATATATATGTATATATATGTATATATGTATGTATATGTATATATATGTATATATGTATGTATATATATATGTATATGTATATATATATGTTATATATATATGGATGTGTATATATATATATATATATTTATGTATATGTGTATGTATACATATTATATGTATATATATATATGTATATATATGTATATATATGTATATATATATTAATTAATTTGACTTGGTTTTGTTTGGACAACAACCATCTACTTTTTTTTTTGCTACACGAGAGAATGAGATTGGAATATACTGCTTAGTGCCAGTTCTCAAGGGCTTCAAACATCCATGCTAGCAGTGGGATTCAAACACACGAACTCTGCTTCTAAAGAGAAGCACCCTATCGAATTCAGTCATCGTTAGGTATAATTTAAACTAATGGTTTTAATAATTTGTAACAAAACTTGGAAAAACTCGTGACTACGTACCTTTTTTATATATTCCATCAGCAATTAATAAACACGGTGGATATTTGTATGGTTCAAGCCTCAAGAGTTCGACACCTGTGCCGACTGAATTACCGTGGCTCATTTTTTTAGGAAATGAGTTTTTTTTAAATACATGAAACTGCTGTATTATATTCCAAAAAATTAATTTAAATTTTAAAATAAACACAATATTTTCTTTTGGATCCTTAATAACCTATATTGAAGGTTGGCCACTAAGCGGATTGTCCTTAAAATGCTATAGCAAAATATTCTGTGTACAGATAAGGTCAATATAACTCATATATAGCCCAGATAAAATATTCTGCGTACACAAAAATGATATACTAATAATTATATATACAAGAATTTCAGAAGAGTAACGAAAACATTTATTTCTTATTTCAGTAACAATATGTAGCAGATCCTTAAAATCCCTTACATTTGTTTTGTATTTATATATAAGATTTTTTATTAAAAAATTATTCTTTGTGTGCTGGAAATTTAAAAATGGCAAATACTACTAGTAAAAAAAAATTGTATATATACATGAATTTCAGGAGAGTCTAACGAAAACATTTATTTCTTATTTCAGTAACAATATGTAGCAGATCCTTAAAATCATCTACATTTGTTTTGTATTAATATATATAAGATTTTTTTTATTCAAAAAAAGTATTCCTTGTGTGTTCGAAATTTAAAAATGGCAAATACTACTAGTAAAAAAAATTGTACATATACAAGAATTTCTAAAGAGTCCAACGAAAACACTTATTTCTTATTTCAGTGACAACTTGTAGTATACCCTTAAAATCGTTTACATTTATTTTGTATTTATTTAAAAGATTTTTTATTAAAAAAAAGTATTCTTTGTGTGCTGGAAATTTAAAAGTGGCAAATACTGCTAGTGAAAAAAAATACTACATTGAAAGATAATGCAAAACTGTAATACTTAATATGTTTCACATATTAAGTAATAGCTGATGTACATTAAAACAATAAGACAAGTTTCTTTTATTTTATTAAAATAAGATAAAAAATGATTTTCAATTCTTCATTTCTTCTCGTCAAAACAGTTCGTAGGTAGAAAAATGATCTTGCTTCTCGAAATACATATGTATGAAATTTAAGGAAAAAACCTGTTTAAAGTAGTTTTTTTTCAGTTACACTCCCATACTTTCTGATAGATCACCTAAAGCCATAAAATAGTTTTTCACGAGTTTTTGTAGAACCATTAACACTGAAAATTGTATCATTGAATGAATATTAATGACTTCTATTTGATAACATCAGAAAATTTTAAAGGAAATTTTTATTTACTACAAAACACATAAATATTGTTTTTGATACTTATTCCTGATATCGTAAAAAATTTAAAAACATAGAATTTCTTATAAACTGTTTTATAATATTAATAATAAGTTTCATTGTTGTAATTTAATATAGTTATAATTTAACTATATGTATGCATATATATATATATATATATATATATATATATATATATATATACACACACACACACACACACACACACACACATATATATATATATATATATATATATATATATATATATATATATATATATATATATATATATATATATATATATATATATATATATATATATATATACACATTTATAGCTTTGCCAATATATTCGGTAATTTCTTTTGTAGATTGCACATATACATTCATAAATATATGTGCATACACACATAGATATATAGACATATAAACACATATGAATATACATTTATGTATATATATATATATATATATATATATATATATATATATATATATATATATATATATATATATATATATTGTGATTCAGTAGTAAGGCGAATGGACGAAACAGTATCTCTTGATAAATTATGTCTTTATTCAAAGTAAAGTTTCGTTTAAAAGCGTCGCTTACGCCATTTGCATTTATTCGTGGCAAAACCATGAGTGGAGTGTGTTAACATCTCTACGCTTATGCGCCAACTGACGACTGTCGCTTCGCTTAATCATCAAATTCTTCAAAAATCTTACTGCTCAACCGGATGATCCTAAAAGCTTACGCGATCGTAGGTTTTTTCATTTATTTTATTATTAAGAAAGAGTTCCCCTTTAAATTGTTCACAACTCGGTTATGTGTGTGTGTGTATACATATACACTCACACAAACTCGTATATAGATATACATATTTATATAAACATATATACATACGTAGTTATAGGGCAGGGGCTAGCAGGCATGCTCAGAGACCAAATATAAAGGGGCGTCTGATGTGATAAATGTGCTAAATATACTAATTGCAGGTTTATTATTATTTTTAAAGGTTATACAACGACAAAAATTTAATGAGGATATGTATTGTTTTATTTATTTTGGAGTTTTAGTTTATTTGTGGCACGTGGGCTTAAGCCGAATTCCCGATGGTGACGGTGAAAAATTACTCTTCAAGGTGTGCATCATTTAAGTACAATAACATATTGAAGATGAATTTTTGCTGAATGCTTGTATTAGTGCTTAATAAATAGCTCCTTCTGTTATTTTTCTGCCTCTTCTTTATGATAATAATCGCAGGTGATTTTTTTTTTTTTTGTGAAGAACAAAAGTTGATAGCCAACATTTAGTCATAACCCTGAATGTTGGCTTTTCCTGTAAAATTTGTATTTATTTTAAGCTTAAAATGAACCAAAAATTTAAAAATGAATGCATTATACAGGCACGTAGTTTTTATATTTTCTTGAATAAAAAGTACGCACTTTTATATTCGTTTACATCAAAATTAAGCAATCGCTAAGGCGGTAAACAATAGGCTCTGGTCTAGCCTCGTTGTCAGTTTTCTTCCCAATACAGCTGACAATAGACGTAAAGTGATCCAAAAAAATTGGAGAGTAAGGTTACAAGATCTCATCGTTTAATAATTTTGCATTACATTATGCTTTTGAACTAAAATAAAATTCCAAAAATAATACAACTTAAAGAAAAATTCAGTAGCACATAAACATAAATTATAAATTTAAAGACCGTTATGATATCACTTTCGATAGCCCCCAAAAAACTTGGACATTTATCCAAGGTAACAAAAAGTAACTTTTAAATTTTAAACAGAAGCATTTAATACTTTGTGTGATATCCTTTGGCTGCTATAATAGCTTCTAATCCTTTGTACATAAAAAGGACCAACTTTTCAGGGAAGTGTGGTATACTATCCCATATATTCTGAAGAGCATTTTTTAGTTCATTTTTATTTATTTTCTTCTCTCGCAATTTTTTTCCATAAACGCCTATAAATTTTCTATAGGTTTCAAATCCTGACTTTGTGGAGAATGGGATTTTTGTGCGATATATAATAACCATTCCTTTGCAGTCTGAGCGTAATGCTTGGAATCATTTTCTTGAAAAAAAGTTTGTATTTAAATTCAGTTTTACAGCTATGCCTATTAAATTTTGTTTTGGAACATTTAAATATACCATTTTGTCCATGGTACCGTCAATAAACGTTAAATTTCAAACACCGTTAGCTGCCATTGCACCACCATACCATAATGTTACCACCGCCATGTTTAACAGTTACTTTTATATTTGCTGATTTAAGTGCTTTACCTGCCTTTCTCCCCCAGTAAAAATAAATTAAAAGTAAAAATATCTTTTATCAGTAAAAGTAATTTATGTGAGAATATTTCCAAAAATCTTTGGACTTTGGTTTGGTTTGGAGCACTACGGTCTACTGTTTTGCACACGATGGCTAATGAGACCGGGACCTACTGTTTAAAGCCGATTCCGAAAGGCTACGAACATCCATGCCCTACTGGGATTCGAACCCACGAACTCCAGTACCGACGATTAGCGCCCTAACCAATCGGCCATCGTTCGGCCTTTGGACTTTGCAATATAGTATTTAGCATACTCAAGACGTTTTTTCTGCAAAATAAGCATAGTTTCTTTTGTGGTGCATAGGCTCTATATTCCGTAGAATGTAAAAAATTCTTATCTGTGAATGCACATTGACAGCAGTTGTCTCCTTTAACACTTTATATTTTTACTGCAGAAATTCTACGATTCTTATTAATAAATCTCAGTATCCGCCTCTCTACTGAGGCGAAGAAATCTTTTTGGGTCGACCACTTCCATTTGGTCTGTGGAAAAATCCATACTTTTTTTAGTTATTAATTATGTAATACACTGTTAAATGAGGCTTTTTCCCAATTTCTGCAATATCTCTTATGCTTTTCTTTTCTTTCCATAGTTCCAAAAATTAAGTTTTTCATATCTATATAAGTTTGATTTGTCTCCATTTCCCAAAATTTAAACCAAGAAATATAAATTTAAAGAGTTCAATCTCAAAGCCCTGACTTGATTTTGTGCCAAAAATGTAACAGTGTCTTAAAAATTTGCTTAAAGTAGTGTATAGTGCCAATAAAATGTCCAAGGTGGTTTTTTTTTGCTTTGGAAATATCAAAGTTTCAGCTTTAAATTATTTAAAATTAAATGCAGTGTTTTATTGAAATTCAAACCAGTCATCTCAATCGTGGAAGAAATTACCATTTTTTAAAAATGTTAGTTTTAAAAGTACAACTCTCTTAAAATATTACACTACAAAATGGGCTCTCCCTGCTGTCCAACTTTTTTGGTTCATTGTATGTAACGATAGAGGGCGGTTAAACACTACAGCAAGCAGGAATAGGAGGCGGCCAAATACTCTCTTGCACGAAGGTGGCTAACAATCCAGAATCAGATCTGTACATAAATATTTCGTTATAAGCCAAAAATTTCATGATTAAAGGGATTCCGGGGAAGAAAGCCATAAAATAATTAAAAATCAGTCTAAAACTCTGAAAATAATTTTATTTTGTTTGTTTAAAAATGCATTTAAAACGCATTCTGTCAGAACATGTTAATACGTCGATATCTGTCTCGTTTCATCGTTGTTCTACAGTAGCACCAATTTAAGTTATATTGATAATTTTTCGTTAAATAGTGTGAATACCTAGATCGTTATGACAACCTTGGATACAAAATTCCAACATTTTACGACTAATAGTTTTTTCTTTGTGTTCCACAGTGTTAACAGATTGCGTAGGGCACTCAGCAGGCTCAACACGCACATTTTATAATGCTCTAGAATCTTGGTTGTCAAGGAATAGGATGCATATTTTTAATTTCAATTTGGTATTATATTTACAAAGAGTACTCTTAAAGATTACTATATTTTTATAAATCTATTTATTATATAAGAATTTTTTACATATTATTTATTTGAGCCTTGAATATGTGCAATGATGTTCGGTACGATTTGAAGTAGTACTTTGTTTCGCTACTCTTTCCATTGAACGAACATATTTTGCATTGTTTGGTTGGCAGCTTCTTCCTCCGCGGTAACATAAAAAATATTTGCCTGTGGTTGGTTATGTATAAATTCAGGAAAAACACATGAAAACGAAATATCTCGTAACATGATCACAACTTTCGGCCTGCTGAAAACTAGAAATCTCGTGACTCGTAAGCAATGCGTTAATATACGTTAAATTGAAGTGTTTCGTTCAGACTCCTATAAAAAGGAAAGTTGCACTACTAGGCGTCATTATAGCCATAAATGCAAAATTACATCCTCCTAAATCTCATTCTTTCCTAGGTATGGGAGATATGTAACTACAGATGTCACGACATGACTAATTCAAATAAGCATAGGGCTGGTTAACTGTTTGCCTGTCCTGTACTTCACATATGACACGCTTTCAAATCAGATGTGATATACATTGAACTTTATTTTATGACAAAATTTTATGTATTTGTGCTGTAGCATTATCTCTTCGACAGCTCAATCTGTTAATTTCATTCTCCCCAGTTGTGGCATTAATCCTTCCATTTTTTAAGAAAACAGCAACTTAATATTTAACAACGCTTTATTTTCGGTGTGAGGAGTTAACGATAAGCTCTCTTAAGTATCAACGTTTACTTTCAACGTTACTAGCTACTTCCGTTTTCCACTACGTTGATATTTTCTTTTCTTATTTAAATTTTCAACATTCGTGGGACACACCTCTGCGAAACTTGGGTATAGAAAAGGATACAGTTAATCCATACATAACCACTGGTTAGTTAATCATCTGTTTACTCACACAATTAGATCAGGTAACTGATCGGAACTCTTACGCAATGTCGTAAGTGATACACTGTCATATAAAGCATTAGATTTGTATATCATATGTGATATATAGGACGGGATATGCCAAGTGTGGTAATGAATATAAAGTTTCTAAATATGTTTTTTGTATGTATACATAGACGTAATAGTGAAATTTGTCAAGATTTAATTCAGACATGGTCCAAATTCATTGAAATCTGAGCTCTTAAATTTTTTCGAGTACAATACTTTTTTACTTTGTAGCCGAATGAGAAGGGTTCTTCTCTTCGTGAGTTCGAATCTCACAGCTAACATTGATGTTTGTAGCAGTTCGGAATCTGGTTTAAGCAGTAGGTCCCGTCTCATTATCCCTCGGAAAGCAAAACCGTAGATTGCAGAGTTCGAAACCATCATTTATTTTCTACAAGAAAGTTAAAAAAAATACTGTGAAATGATTGTTTTACTTTATTTTTGACTTTGAGGGAGCGTCGGAATACTTCCCTTCCTTAACTCTAGAGTGAAATACAGGTAAATGTTTTGGAATTTAAATAATACGCAGTTTAAAGCTGAAAATAATCTGAATATTTTTACATCTGCGAAATATGGGATTTCGTTAAAAATGACATCTTTATTTCATGACTCTTTATATTTTAGTTTCTATTAGTTTTCCTTCCATCGTTAGCCTGTTGGTTAACTGGCGAGAGCCTGAATTGCCGTCAGTTCTTACCCAAAAAACAATTTTAATGAGTAGAGATAAACTGAGTTATGCCCATTAATTTTAACGATGTTTTCATAAGAATCAATATAAATGAATTTTATTCTAATGCCATGCGAATTATGTGAAAAATGTTCTAGATAATTGGATTTTCAATGAATAAACAAATGTAGGAATAAATGAAGCACGATTGTCTGTCTTCAGTTTGAAATTTGAAGATCGGGTAGATAAGGCGCTGGTCTTCGGTACCGGAGATCGGGGTTTTGAATCCCAATGCTGCCATGGATGTTCGTAGTCGTTTGTAATTAGCTTTAAGCAGAAGGTCCCAGTGTTATTAGTCTTTGTGTAACAGTAGACATTAGCGATTCAAACCATATCAAACCTTAACTGCTTCCTGAGATAAATTAAAACAAAAATGGGTGTTCATTTTAAATTTAGAATGTTTGTTAAAAACGCATGAGTATTATACGCGAAGATGAAGTAAACCAACAGTTATGAAATGGTGGTCCACCAGTGTGGTCCAAGAAAATGTTTTGATAGTAAAAAAAATAGTTATTTATTGCAAGCTGTAAAATAAAGTTTCATTAATATTCAGGCTTCAAAAGGAAAATCAACATCTTTTTTCAAGATCTCATTCTTAGCTTTCTATAGAAATTGAATACCTATGATTGAGTGAGAAGGCACTGAAAATTTAAAATTTTCAACTTATTTGAGAAACATTTTCATCTGTAAAAAGCAATTAAAACTCGATATCGCTAAATAAACGCAGTTTTAGTCTTACAGGGCGGTTGGAGTGAAAGCTCCCTTTACGGATGGTTTATAAGCAAGAACATGTACTAAAATGTGTATTTCGTAATTTTTTTAAATTATATATTTTTACTTTTATTTTATTAATACAAAATGCACAAATTAAAAGCTACTGATTATCATTCTATATGCTTTTATTTATTTTTGGTAAATTTTAACTTAGACCAGCGTCTTAAAAACATGTGTCCAAATGTCAGTTTGGATTACTTCTGATTTGGATTACAGATTAGATTGAAAACTATATTTTCCATTTCTAAAATGTTAATATTTAGTTGTTGTATATAATGCCCCTTGGTCAAACCAACCACGATTTAAGTTATACACTACTTTGTTTAATGAGCCCCACTAGGGTGAAAGATATTTCAAGTGGGTCCTTATAATTTAGATGCACAGATCAATAAGAATACCCATAGGTTTGGAATGCCACCCCCACAGATATTGGTTGAGTACTTGGAGGACCACGAACATATTTTAAGTGTCCCAGTCACCTTTAATGAACACGGCGGATCTTAGGGTGGCTCGATCTCCGCAATCCTACAGTTCTTTGCCTTTGCCGATTGAACTACCGCGACCCTGAATTTAAATAAACGGTATTAATATAAATACGTAAGTAACGTACTGGCTGGACATACCTCCGCTGCGGTTCATCTTATTTCGTGATATTGGAAATGGTATCTTTGAAATTACGTTAGATCCTATTTGATTTTCCTTTACTAAATTTAAATTCTAGGATACTTTTAAATACTGATGTAGGTTATTATTATGATAGGAGTTTAAGAATTTCTCATAAAAAGTTTATAAAAATAGTGTAAAAAACTGTATAACGATATTGCAGTAAAATTATCCAAACTTGTAATGTTTATACAAAAGTGCTGAAAACCAATTATATAGAAGACCTTGAAATATACAAGTTACATTGTTACAACTGTGAAATAAATCTATACTGTTGTATCAATATACTTTGAAAAATATCTTACGCTCACTTTCATATGAGAAATTTTAAACCAAGTTATATATTTGTCTAATCATGACGTAAGAGTTAGAGGGCTGCCTTTGAATGATGATTAGGTGTTGCTGAATTTGAAGCTTACTGCTGCCATACATATTTGCAGTCTTTAAAATCGTTTCGTCCGTTCGAAGCCATTTAAGCTGTAGGTTCAATTATTATTAACCCTCATGCTTTAAGTAATGAGTGATAATGCGTTTCACCAAAGTTGCACAAATACTCATAATATATTTAGAAAAATGCTCAGTTAAGAACTTTAGTCTGAGAAAATAGATTTACCAGTAAAATCCTTGAGGCTGTGAGGTTTGAAAGATTCATGTTGAGTATAGAATATTTATAATTACTATGCCCTTGACAGCAGACAAATTGCACATTAGAGAAAAGTTAAAGAATGAAAATAAATTTGTAACTAGCCCAGTGTTAAAACTAGGATTAAGTTTTATTTATACTTCGCTTTTCAAAATTATATGAAGATATATTTGTTTTTTACACTATGAGTTTATATTCAGCACTAGACACGGTAAAGGGAAAATTTCGTTTAAATTTCCTCAAAATGAATAAGCACAAATATTTTCTTGCATCTTATTTATTAATGCAACATTATAGATGTATGTAATAACATTATCCCGTTTTTTACAGAATTTGCTAGAAATCAATATTAAGGTGGAAGTATACAAGTTTGGATAATTTTGCTACAGAATCTTTACACATTTAGTTTTTTATTCTTACTGTAACCTTTCAACGAGAGATTCCGCGATTCATATTGTCATAATAATCACCTTCATTAGTATTAAAAAATTATTCTTGTTCATAATTTTTAGGTAAAGAGAAATAAAATATTTACTGAAGTAATTTTTAATAAACTTCTAAACTTCAAGTAATAAGATGCGCCACAGAGACGGTGTCTCTCTAGTGTATTGTTCATTCATTTTGTTGATTAATCCCGTTTACTTAAAAACTACCATTTTATAAATAGAAAATATATAATTTTCAGTATGTTCTGTAATTAAAAACAAGAATATTATACACTTTTGGTCAATTGGATACTTGAGGATGCTACTGTTTTAAATGAAACTTGATCTCAAACAAAAGTTTATCCTTTGTAAGCATACATTTATGAAAATACCATTACCTCTTCTTTCAATTCCGCAAAGTAAATCAATTTCTTTTTTCTATCCTTCTGCATAACAATTTTTTTTACTATTTTTTATTCATTGATTTACCTTAAACTCATGATTTTGAGTCGCTGAAGTAGTTGTACCATAATGTATTTTGGTGTGTGAAGCCTTTATTCAGTAATGTGTCCGTTGAAGGTAATTTATTTTGGGAAGAGATTACGTGAATTTCTTTATTAATCTGAAGCTGATCAGTTTGTCTGCAGCAGACCATTTTTGTTTCTAACAGTCCTTTCTATCTCAAAGCAAAACTTTGCCTAAACCGGTCCCAAGCCCGGTTGTGAAAAGAGGAGGGTGTCTAAAGTCCGTGGCATAGCCTTCCCACGTCAGAATGTTTAAGGTAATGGATAGGATGGCTTACGCCAGACTGTGTGGTCCTGGACAGGACGACTGGGATTGGTAAAAGGCACCCAATTCCAAGGTGTACAAACTGTGCTGATGAGAAATGTGCCTGGCACATGGCAACCAGGGTTAAAGGTTGTCGCTAACGGTTCACCTCGTGGAGTGGCAAACCACGTTGTAATATGGCCTTTCACCTGCACGAGGGTCCATACAGGTGGTGAAAGTTTCATTCCCTCAATAATTATATGTGCTGTGGGTAAGCATAAGAAACATGGTGGTAAACACCTTAAAACAAAGGCGGATACGAATGTTGTACCCGAACAGGGTCTCTCATCTGGAGCCGCTACTGCTAACATCTCTGATCCCACAGGTGCCGCTTTGGCGGCCTGCGGGACAGGAGCAATCCCAAAGTCAACTAACACCTCTGTAGGTACCCTTTTGGAGGTCCACACGGTCCTCTTCGGAGGTCAATGGGTGTTGGCACATTTGCTTTTTTGTTTTTGGACCATAATGATTGGATTTTTCAAAATTTTGCAAATCAACCTGCACCATATCCAGTCAGCATCTGCCTTTTTAACACGGAACTGACTGAAGGCAGAATAGATATTGCCTTAGTGCAAGAGCCCTGGATCAACAGGGGTAAGATCCTTGGTCTGTTCAATTGCGGCAATTTATTCTTTGATCGCTGCTGTAGCAAGCCAAGGGCCTGTATTATTGTCGAAAAGACGATAAAGGTGGATTATCTTGATAGAGATAATGTTGCTATTAAGATATGCAACAAGGATGGTGATATATGTACGTCTCCTTATCTTCCTCATGAGGAAAATTCCTCCCTCGCCTCTTGCTAGGAAGTGTAGAAATGCACTACAACTAACTTGAGGCTTATTGTGGGTTGTGATGCCAACGCATACCACATAGTTTGCGACAGCAGTGACTGCAACAATAGAAGAGTTCTTAGACTTTATTTTAAGTAATAATCTAAATATCATCAATTCAGGAAATAAGTCTACCTTTGTTACTAAAACAGGAGGGAAGTCATTTGCATTACCTTTTGTAATGGTAAGGTTTCGAACCTGATAAGTAACTTGAGGGTTTCTGACCCGGTTATGCTATCTGATCATAAACTAATGAAGTTGAATCTTCCAGGTCCTGCAAAATGTCCAAGCCGGATATAAGGAATCCCTGGAATACTAACTGGGATTCTTACTGAGAAGACCTTCGGTTTCTCCTATCAGGTAATCCAGTTAACTTAAATTATTTTGCTGTTATTGAGCTGGATGATGACAATGTTCAAAGTTCCATACTTCAAACGTATGAAGATAATTGTAGAGAAGTCATTACAGGATTACCAAGGTATGTGCCTTGTGGGTGTAAAGATCTCTGTCGCCTTAGGAAGAATTGCAGAAAGCTCTTTAATAGAGCTAAGTGAGTGGGAAGCCTATATAGCTTCCCTGATTGGGCCCTTGCTAAAGAAATTGTTACTCATAGGAGAATTGCATGGACAATCAATTCTTTTTTGCCCTTCAAGTCTTCAGGTGTTGATGGAATCGTTCCGGTTCTATTAGAAAAAAGAAGTGAAATTATTGTATCTTTTTTTAGCACGATATTTAGGTCCTGCCTGGTATATAGTTATATTCTTACTGTTTGACGCACGTGTAAGGGTGTATACTGTAAGGGTGACCAATTGCAAAGGTTGTCTGAAAGGGAGTGTTCTATCACTTCTCCTGTGGAGCCTTGTGGTTGATGAGTTACTTCATATTGATTTTCTTTATCTCACCTACAGTGGTTATGCGGATGATATCTCCTTGGTAGTAAGGGATAAATTTCAGAATACTATTAACCTAATGAACACTACCTTAAAAAAAGTTGAGAAATGGTGTAGGGAGGTGAATCTGACAGTTAATCCTGGAAAGACTAATCTCATCCTTTTTATCAGAAAAAGGATCAAGGATATGCCAGTTATAAGGTTATTCAACTCGAAATATATCAAAATGATGTGAAATAACTACATTATCTTTGATAGCACTTTGACGGAATAGTCATATCAACCATTGCACCTATAAGTCCAAACTTATTTTCTAGGCTTGTAAGCGTGCCATTGGTTCCAACCGGGGTCTGTCACCAAAGATAGCCCTCTGGATTTATACCAGGGTAATTATTCCAGTTGTGACCTTTGGGTCTATTGCCTGGTGGGGTAAGTCCTGTCAGACCACAACTATTAAGGGAACTTTGCTAGTCTTCAAAGGATGGCTACAGTCAGTATAACTAGTGTCATGAGGACTATTCCCTCGCAAACTTTAGATCTACTTTTGGGCCTTCCACCACCACACAAGCAGGTCGAGATAGAGGCAATACTTTGCTCCCGAAGGTTGAAATTTCTTAGGCTGTGGAAAAGTTCTGAGAAGTCCCGGTATAAATTCAATACTAGGATTACTGAATATCCTTTTCTTGGGATGAATTCTGATTGGATGTTCAAGAGGTTTCATATTACTGATAACCTTAATGTTGTCGTTCCCACCAGGCGTGAGTAGTAAGAACCTAAAAAGCTTCTTACTCTTGCTGATGAGGTTTGGATTAAGGATGGTTCTAAAAGGTCATCTGTTACTGGGTCTGGTGCTTTCTGTATTAACAGAGACATCACTCTCTCCCTGGGTAGATTAGCTTCTGTTTTCCAAGCTGAGGTTGCAGCCATTCTAGCTAATGCAAATAATTGACTAGCAAGAGGGGTTGCTAATACGAGGTTAAAGATCTCTGATAGTCAGGCAGCATTTATGGCCTTTCAATTTTTTGCTTCTCATCTAAATTAGTGTGGGAATGCTATAGGACCATCAACCGATTGGTGATGGTTAATAAGGTAATTCTAGTTTGGGTTCCTAGTCACTGCGGTATTTTTGCCAATGAAATTGCTGATAATTTCGTGAAGTATGATTTTGAGCAGAGGGTAGCTCTTTACACAACTTGTGCGACTGTGAATACTACTCTGCTAAACGATTTCAATATCTGGGATATAACTTCATTGAATTGTGGGACTCGACCAACTTCGCGGTTAAATTGCTGCTCAGATTTATTTCAGCTATTGGTCTCTTTGAGACTTAATTGTTAAACTTTTAACTTACTACTGGGACTCTTTTGTTCCAGGTAACGGGGGACTTTCAGGACAATAGACCATGGGTCTTAGTGCTGGTGCTTTTACGAGTCTCCCTATTCTAAATCTAAAATTCTCAAAGCAAATGATATTTCAGTGGGTAATCTTTCGAGTAATATATTTAAATCTACATGCATTATTTTGAAGTTATTTTAGTTATCACAAACCATTTCAATTTCTAAATTAGTTTTTGGGGTATCTTGCCTTTCTAGAACACAATGGCTTGTGGCAATTTCCTTTCTATTTAAGAAATATATCAAGTCTTGCATATAGTTTGCAGTTAAAACCCAGTGTTACAATCTTATTACTATCTTGGATGTTATTACAAACATTTCTGCGATTTCTTCAGACACTTTACTGTTTTGTGTAAATCATTTGCCGAGTCTGTTTCTTCTCATATGATTTTATCCCGTCCCCCTACTCAAGCATTTGCTGCTTTTAATTTTATGTATGGGATTTAAAATGTGATCATTCCTTGAGTTACTTATTTCTAAGCTAAATCATGTCACTGTGTGTAAAGTTAAAAGCATAAAACCGATCTTTGATTAACGAGTCACTAGAAAGGCTAACGACAGTTTCTATTCGAGAGAAGTCTAGAGTTAAGAGTATTCAAATGATAACGAAGAGCAGATAGTGGACTTCTGCTTGAGAAAATCTTAAAGGACTTTCTTAACAGTACTTTCATTTTCTTTTTTGGCTGCTTTTAGCAACCAAGAAATTGAATCTAGAATTGAAGCAAATATAGAAACCGACTGATAGAAATTAAAGTGAAGCTGATCATGTTCGATTGCAAACATTTTAAGTTGAACATCCTGACTGAAAGCTCTCAAAGAAGTTTTCGTTTCGTCTTCCTAATCAAACATTTGCTGTATTCAATACTTTGTTCATCGAACTTTAGATAACGCTCTTCCAACATGATTTACTTAGCTATTAGCACAATCATCTGAAGGTTGTTCCGTGAATCATGGTTTCTCTACCAAGTGAATTGATAGAAATTTTAGGAAAATATTTATCCACAAAGAGGAAATTTCAAATGATGACCCATTAGTATTTTTCCTTTTTCTACAATAAGTCAGCAGATTGTTAAGATTTTCCAAAGATTTAAATTCAAGGTCATTTTCTCTCTTGTTAACATAATTTATTTTTAATCTTATTTGTAAAATATCGTGCGTCCGTGGCTGTCTTTTTTGACGACTGCACGCCTCGTTTCAGTACCTGCTCGCCTATTGTTACTCGAGCTGGTATCGTGAGTTCGCTGAAAGCCTGTCTTGCCGGCAATTAAATACTGCAGCTATTAAATCCTAGACTAAATATTTATTATTTTACAATTATTGAACATATGTACATTGAACATTAACCACAAACATGGCTGAAAACCCCCGAGTATAACCAAATAGTACCGAGCGGCCTGCACCTCTCTCCTACGACTTCTCGTTCTATCTCGTTCCGAGCTGTCATCTCCTCTGCTGTTGGCGAAGGCCGGGGTGGAATCTCCTCTCCTCTTGGTCAGGCTTTCGCCTCCCTGGGGAAAAGTCCCTATTCTCAGCAGCTCGCGTGGGCGGGGGTAATATCCTTCCCCCTCCTGGTGAACTTTCACCTGCCTGGGGTAGTGGCTTTTCTAGGCTCTTTCTCTGAGTCCGTCTTCGGCCGCCATAAAAAAATGCAGGTGTCCATGTAATACAACACGAGTCTTGAGTCTAGTATTGCATTATCCATGATAATAAACTATTAAATAACGTGGCATTTGTTAAATTTTTTACCAGTGTAGTCATTGTTACATTGGTCAGAAGAAACGTGCTTTTCAATTTCTCTTGAAGGAATACTAGGCGTACGTCCAAAAAAAGTGGGATTCGGAAAGTTTACGGTTGATAATTATGCATGAATCATGGTAATGTAATTATTTTGATATTTCCTCTGCTTCCAGTCTTCAAAAATATCCTTCCCCTATCCATATGGTCGAAAATACAGCTTCATCAGTTAATTCTGCCATTTTCTCTTCTCAATTTGCAATGGTTTTACATAATTTTTCTTTTCTCGTGTTTTTATAACTATGCTGGTCGTTTTTAAATGTTTCTACCCTTAAAGACCGTCAACTATCCAGCCAGAATTTTTGTGATTCTTCCTCTATGAAATTGCATCTAGCGGATGTTGATAATCTTTATATAGCTTAGTCTGTTCTTTCATGTATCGTTCTCCTCTCATTGATAATACAACTTAAACATACAAGCAAACTAATTGTCTGAATTCAGTTTTATTTCTATTTGTTATTTACTTGCATTTCCTATGATTTGATTGCTATATACGACTTTATTGCAGGTTTTGAACAACCTGTATAAGGTACTGAAGGACAAAAGATGGCTGTAATAAAGCTGAGCCTTTATTCGCAAGATGATTTAATCTAACCTTGCTATGAATGTTAAAATTATTACGGGCAATACTACTTCATCTACAGTGTGTAATGCAGCGTTAGACTTAATAGCTGCATCTACGGTGTAACTATGCAACGCTTTTCAGAAGTAGAAACTTGTTATTTAACTTAATTTCTCGAAAAGGACTTTTGGTGCAAGGAGAAGTCAAGTAAAATAATATAGGCTTTCTAGACTGTTTTTATTAGAAGGAAATTCCAATTTACCAGACAGCTTACAAGTTAACATCAGAAGATTCCCTTGATTGTTATAAGTTGAATGTTATAAATTGTTATATATGTCGAGGATATAAAAGTAAGTAAGACATTAAAGCATCAACTAAAGTGCGTGTTATAGTTATTCTGATACTTTTCTTTGTTTGTAGTAAAAAAAATTCCTTTTTGTCTGTCTACATTTACACGCATGTTGCCAATCGCTTGTAAACATTGCAACACACAAATAGATTTTCTACAGGTAATTCAATGAATAAGACTTGATCTAAGACTTATACTCTTAACATTTTCAGATTTTCTAACACACTCGTTCTTCATTCACCTTTTCCGAGCTCCATGTACTTAAAAAACTCACTGGAAATGGCTTTTCATCCACAGTTAGATAATCATCATTCAGGGCTATTCAAAATTGGTCAGACTGGTTTACAGTATAAAACGTATAACATGTCTTAAGGTATCCGTCTACGTTCGGAGAACTTTTTTCTTTAAACGTAGAAACTAGTTCATGTTTTTACACTTTTAGATTTATTTTTTATATTATAGAGCTTTGAACTTAATTATTCCTGGAGAAGTTTTTATAAAATTTCTAATAAATGAAGAAAATTTAGTAAAAAAATCGGGTTTTTTCAAAAGGTCTAATTTTTTAATAAATTATTTCAATATTTTTTGATGCAACACATTTCTTATACACTGGACTAGTGAATCGCCTAAAATCTTTGCTTAATTTTCATTTTGAAAAAATTTTGGTCCTTCAAAATCATACACATTGAATTTTTAACGAATTTTCATTACCTTTATATCCAACTATGAGTAACATCATTAAAAATTATCCAAATTTAAAGCTTTCAGGTCATTCACTGCTAAATACCATCAAAAGCATTCATAATAATTTTCAACAAAATATTTTAAGAGCCGAACGCTGGCCGATGGGTTAGGGCGCTGATCGTCGGTACCGGAGTTCGTGGGTTCGAATCCCACTATGGCATGAATGTTCGTAGCCGTTCGGAATCGGCTTTAAGCAGTAGGTCCCGGTCTCATTAGCCCTCGTGTGCAAAACAGTAGACCGCAGCGCTCCAAACCGAAAAAAAAATATTTTAAGAACTTTTTGAGAAATCACATTTCAAGTTTCAACATTTTATTAAAAATACCGTTCTGAAAAAAACGCACATGAAGTTTATGAAATAAACTTTAACTATTAAGAAATTAAAATACATGTTTAAAATTCCCCACACTTTCTTGCTTCAAAACTTTCTAATTGCCAAGTTGTTAATTATTAAAATTACTAGAAAAATGTTTAAACTAATTTTCACGAAAATTTAACAAGTTTTGTAAAAAAAAAATGCTCTTTAAAAGGCTTTAAATTCACAACTTCCGGTTCCGAAGTAGCTACTTCCGTTTTGTTTTGACAGATGTCACTGATGTTTAAATAGGTATAACTTTTCTTTAAAATGCCTTAGCGACAAAACATAGATTTAGAAGCCTAAAAGTTGAAATTTTACATTACAGAAATAAAAAAAATTATGATTTTTGGCAAAAAAATGACGTTCTTAACGTTGACGGATACTTTAACACTTGATGACCATGTACTTTGCCAATGGTTCTTTTATATAGGCATATTATGCGTGAACATTTATACTTAATCTTTAGCATATAAACACAATTGAATAATTTTAAATACAGATGCAACTGATTCATTCGTAACATACTGGAATATGTACTTGATAATATTATTGAGGAATAGAACATACTTTTTAAATGTTAAAATAAGCTAGACAGAAATTTATTTAAGGTTGCTTAATTCTTAGGGTCCGAAAATAAGATACTCAAGGCTATTGGATAAATTTATCGAACTAAATTTCCTTGAGGACAGTAGTGGTTATTGTGGCCATAGGTGGTAAATTATAATGTAACTATAGCTAATATCCTTCATGAACATTATGCTAAAAATATATTACATGATAGCTTTATTAACTCATAAATTTTTACTAAATTTATGTTCTGAATTCAATTTTTTATGCATATCCAAAAAAAAAAAAAAAAAAAAAATGAAACCCACTGCTGGCTAGGATGGTCACAGTTGTGCTCAAATCCAATTCTGAACTAGATATCGATCTCATTAAACCTCGTATAGCAAACAGTAATTTCGTGTTGCAAAAAGTAGACGGTAGCGCTCCAAAACCAAACCAAAACCAAAAAGCAAACAGTAATGCTATAAACAAAATAAAGAAAGGAATGTAGTGGATATTTTATTGGGAATGATCATGGTAGAAAATTTAAACCTAAATATATTATTGGTTAATAGGTTAATAAAATAAATTCTAAAACTTTCTGATCTGACCCCATTACGGAATAAATCTGCGATTTTTCAGCAATTTTCGAGAAATTTCCCTTTTTGAAAAAAACAAGCATTGTTTAGAATAGTTTGAACTATTTAATCTTTGTGTTAGGAGTAAATTATGACTTTTTAAATATTTTGTCCCACATTATAATGTACGTTATAGTTTGATTCCTTTTACCGATGAATAAGGTGCAGTTTTCGTGTTTAAGGTGAACAAATTTTAACCTATTAACTTGAGTTCCGATTCACTTGTGATAAGGCTTTAATAAGTAGACCTCGGTCTCGTTAAACCTTGTGTATCAGAATAGAATATCACCGAAACTATGTCCAATACAACCAGAAAGGTACGAACTTATAAAAATGTATCATCGGATATTCTAACGTAAGCTCAGCCAACACAATCATATGGCATCATATTCCCAGAATACAGTTTCTTATGTTTCCACATATATTGTATTGTACTTAATCTTTAGGTATTTTGAAGCCCATGTGTACAACAGGATGCTTTGCTTAATTTTCGTTCTATCTAGTTTACTTAGCAGAATGTAATAACCACCAATCACATTGTGTCATTTATATCAAATATTTCACTGATTTATGGTATGGAACATTGTAGCCTCTCAGAATCGGTATTGTGCAGGAGGCCTCAATCTCATTACCTCTTGATTAGCAGAATAGTAGACCACAGCTCTTCAAAACAAACCATCCACTTTTTGCCCAAAGAGTGGAAAATACTTCCACAGACAGCTAGTGGGGACGGGGTCATATATATAATATAAATATAGCACCAAAGCTTCTACCTAAAATGCAACTGGCAGCATCATACGTCATAAAACTTCAAGAATGTTCTTTTTTGTATTCTGGTAAATATGGTACATTTACTGTAATGAAGATTTTTCATGTCCCTTCATTACATATTCCCCTCGTGGGGTAGATATACTTTAAACTACATTTTGCGCCTTTTTTTCGTATATGGCCCCTAGCAGGTGCAGCTTTAGTTTTTCTCACGAGTACAGCCTGTCTTTTTCAAACAGAGCCGCCCCCGATCTGGGATTGTGTTTCGGACAGAGCGTCCAATTCTGGCCACCTGCATCCGCCGACCTCAAGCCTTTCGTCCATAATTTTGCGCCCATCAGATCATATTCTGACAGTTGTGCAGACGTTACTTTCGGATTGCGATAAGAAGCCGCGCCTTTGAAGGGTACCGCGTTGTGGTGTGTTGCCAAGCTCCGCTCCGCATCGTTTTTGGCGAATTTTCATCACCGGAGTTGCGCCTCACTGCGATTGGGTTTTTGATCTCCGCGCGCCTTCTCTCGACGTTTCATTGGTCAGAGCCGCGATAGCCTGTCGCTCTCCCTCCGAGTGTGGGGTTTTCTTGGCGCCTGGCAACCCTCTTGCTGGCTGTGTTTCGGCGCTTTTGGCGTGAGCGCAGCCTAGAAGTTCTGATAGTTTTTTTTTTGAGAGACGGGGTAACACAGAGAGATGAAATTTCAACACCCTTGCTGACGCGTTTTTTTTCTGATCGGAAAAATGTTTCCGTGGGAGCCACCTCGATCTTTGGCTAACCTAAGCATTCTGCCTTAGTTGTATTTGCTGCGACTTGCCTGAGGTTATTTTTACATCTGCACATTAATTGCCGTAATGTTTTAAAGTTTAAACAACGCATCTACTAACCCACTACTGGATCATGGCAGAAGTGGACGATGTTTTTTGTAGAGTATAAAGTGAAAAAATTATTTGATCGAATTCCAAAAATAAAGAATGTCTCTCCATCAACTCAGCATCTGATTTTTTTACCTGAGGTGACTTAAATTAAAACCTACGACTCTTCATCAATCATCCTACATACAGCATCCTTCCTCTATATAGAGCTCCCACTTCACTATATTTACTTAAAAACTTTAAGGTACATTAGAGCCTCCATGTATATAATAGGATGCATTACATAGTTTTCTTACTAATAGATTTCCTCCTCTCAGTCCTTTTCAACAATCTAAAAAGCATCAATTGAGTATGGATATTTATGTAGAAATAACTCAAAGATTTTAATGATCAGAAGTTAAATTGGACATAATCAAACACTAGACGACGGTCATGGTGTCATTAATTACTGTATCATGTACTGTATAATGTAGCATTGAGTAATGAAATCCTACACACAATGGATTATGAGTATATAAAGACATAAACCGGAACACACATATTATATACATGCGTGTGCGAGAGAGAGAATGAATAAATTCTAAAATTCATAGTCGAATCAATGTATAAATTATTTTCGAATGCATAATGATATATCGTGTATCGCAGTAGTGCGATTCTTGTCAAACTTGACACGTATACACATTGCATCGTAAACAAATGAGGGGAATATGAGGTGTGTAACAAAATGGCAACCTTAGCGACTTTATACTGTTAATAATTTTTCACAATTTCCAATTTATTGGGTCTTTACTCTCTTTTCCCCTTAATGCCTCGTATCTAATAACGCACTTCGAAATGGCTCATCATACACAGTTATAGGTTATTATTTACTAGTAATCAAAATTGGTTAGATTGGTTTGCTGTATAAATCATATGATATGTTTCGACACTTTATGTACATCTACGTTGCCAATAGTTCTTTTAAATATGCATGTTATGTATAAACTTTTATACAAGGACATTATTATGTAAAAACAATTGAAATAATTTTAAATTCAGATGCAGCTAATTCATTCAAAACGTCTAGAATTATCTACTTGATAGTAATATTCAGAAATAGAACATACTTTTCAGATGTTAAGAGAAGCCAGATAGAACATTTCTTTAGAGTTATTTGATTCGCATGGGCCGTGAATGAGATATTCAGGATTACTTCATATATTTTGAGAGCTAAGTTTTCTTCAGGACAGGAGTCTCAATGTATATAACAGCATGGTTTTAATAGTTTTCTCCCTAAGGAATTTCCTCCGCTCAGCCCGTTTCTACAAAGTAAGAAGCATCAATTACGCTATGAAATTTATGTAGATATAAATCATAAACATTTTAATGATCAGAAATTAAATCGGGCATAATCGAGTATTTCTCCTCTGCAAGTTTGCATCCTCCATTCCCTTCTCCCTGTATACTGTAAATGAACACATCGGATGATAATGATGGGTGAATCATGGCTTTATTTCTTTTTCATGATTTTGTTCCCTAACTCCCTCCCTCCGACATAGTCCTGAATAATGTATGAGGGGTGACGAACAGAGGAGCTGTGTAGATGCTCAACAACCTAATAAATGTCTCCTTTCCCGACCCCCAGATACACACTGTTATTCGAATAAAGGACGGACACATAAACATGCTAAAATGGATCTCTTTTAATACACACACGCACATGTATATACATATATGTATTCATTTATGTATATATGTAAACACAAAACAGTTGGCTGAATAATTCGTAGGCTAACATAGAAAAAAATGTTTTTGAGAAAATTTGATTTTATTATTCAATGTAGTTGTCTTCGAGGGCGATACAACAATTATAGTGGTCTTCAACTTTTCGATACCATTTTTATAGTACGAATTGTTTTGAGCCTCAAAGTAGGACTCAGTTTCGATTATTTCTTCATCGGTGCTATTTTTTTCCCAGTGAGCATTCTCTTGATGTCTGAGAACAGCAAAAAGTCACTGAAGTCCAGATCGGGAGGATACGGTGAACATGTGCTCATGCTTTCATTTTCGTACATGCTTTCATGTACAAATAATATTCGTTAGCTTTATTTGAAAGTTTCCTTCTATTTTACTCAATCTCATTCCGCTTTAGATTTAAAACGTTACACACACACACACACACACACACACACACATGTATATATGCTTCATCATTCATGTAAGTTGAGATTTTTGCAATGTTTAGTTGCTTACTGGAAGTTTGAGACTATGTTTATTTGTATATATACGCTTAATACATGCTAAAAATGTTGATCTGTAATGTATGCCGAAACTACTTTCCACATATAAATATATGCATATATATATATGTAATAATATCAATATCTAGGCACCTAAAGTCCATTCAAAAATATTCCTTTTTCCCATTTATTATTCTAAATCTTAATTTTTCCTCTTTATATGAATCATATATTCCCAGCCATCCAATTTGAACAAGGAAGTTTTTATTCCTTCATCCGAACTTCGAAATTCTTTCTTTGATTCTCAAATGCAAAAAATGATATTGCTGGCATTTTAATAAGGAAGTAATAAGTCTCCCAGGAAAAATCTGTAACAATCAGCAATAATAGTCATCTGGATTACGACTCTTTGGCAGATGTCCCTAATCCAAAGTTACTCTCTTTAAACAATTAACTGTTGGCTCAGCATTTTCCCACGACACTTAAACCTCACGTGGTATTTGGTCCTCTCTCGCTAAAAGTTTCCGTTGGCAGACTCTTGCATAGAACATTCTGACAGTGGGCGATTCAGATACCTCTGGATTTTCTCCTGTTTTGATAATATGAAGTAAAGATTAGTTCTGCCACTTCGATTGGTGTGTTTCTTCTGGACAGAAATTTAGCGGGACTCTTGGCAGCTCAGTATTCCCGGGCTGAGAAAAATTAATATAGGCAATTTAAAAGGGGTTGTCAAGTATAAATTTGGGTCCGGTTTGTTCCCCGTCATTACACACTTACACGCACACACACACACATACACACACACACACACACACACACACACACACATATATATAATATATATATATATATATATTATATATGTGTGTGTATGTGTGTAATGGGTAATTTGTCCCATTCAAAAGGAAGAGAGTCTATCTTTGAATGCGATGCATTTTTGAGATAGGGAAAGCACAATAACAACAGACTTTTTGGATGACAAAGAACAGAATTTCCTCTAGCAACACCTCTCATGGACTTCTGTTTGAAAAACGCTTACATTTTGAATTTATAGTTGTATGGAGTCATCCAATTAGAAGTCTCAATTACCAGTCACGAAATGACGCCATGTGACATACTTTAAGCATCACAAATGATTTAAAGCCCTTATGCAACAGGAAGTTTGGCGGTTCGAAGTTGCCAAATTAATAGATATTCACCAAGGCTGCCAGAAAAGGAAAGAATAGTCAGAAAATATTTTAAGTTAAGAATAATTATGTTGGTTAAATTTTAGTGTAAGAATATATTACATATATATGTGTGTGTATGCGTGTGGGAGTGCGTGTGTGAGTGCGTGTGCATGGAAATAACTTGTTACTTTCCGGTCCTTTGGGGGCAAATGTAAGCCACTTACATTCGCAGATTTTTTCTATTAAAGAAAAAGCTTTAAATCAACGAAGTAATTTTAAATGAAATAAATAATAAAATGACATACGAGTACAAATACGTATTTTATATCCTTTTCGCATTACATCACTACATTTACTTAATTTGGAAATGTTGCCAAATTTGATCACTTGGTTTCAATTTTTGGCGCCTATTTCAGGTCACGTGATACTCGCTTTCGCTACATAACACATTTGTTACACATTTTTTTTCTAATACGGTGAGCCTAGACATGACATATTCATTAATATAATAATAAATATATATAGATATTATAAGTTTAAGTAGAAGGATTCATAATGTCGAAAAGATGTGAGAAATATTAATATGTATATTGTACGAAGGTTTGATAATTTTAATTTTACCAAACATTTAAAGCTATTATTGCTAATAATTAAGTAACACCCTATTAATAACAACTGTATACAAAATAAAATGATTAACATAGTAAAAATGCTTTACTCATCAATTCTATACTTATAATATTTTAAAACTTAAATTATATTAAAATTTCAGCTCAAATTTCCTGTTCTAGAAAGTAAACTGTCATCTTTTATGGTTTAATATGCAGTTTCCCCTTTTATATTATTCCTATTATTGCATATTAAATATTAAATGACATTCCACAGTCTTCAGACAGACTCCTGTCATATGCGATTCTGGTAAATATCATTCTCTAATTTTTGACATAATGAGAAGCATTTAAGTATATTAAATTTAAAATCTTTCTGAACTATATACTTTTAGAATCATGAATTCAATTATTCCTTAACAAATTTCGTAGTTAAAGCTGTCTACTAAATGCCAAAAGCGTAGCAACGTTATTTTATAGAGATTATTATAATACAATCGGGTATAAGTAAGCAAATGAGTATAAGCATTGACATTACATGCATACATACATATACACAATCACACACGCACATGTCTATGTAAGTTTATATGTACATCAAGGCTAACTATGATGTTAATGTTATAATATTACATAATATATTTAATTAATGGTGACTGGGTCGCATAAAATATGACAGTGCTCGTAATCTCCTCGAATTTCTTAAATGATACCTTCGGGGATGTCCCACTAAGCCTAAGGGTCTTCTGCAATATCCCTTCTTCTGCATTACGAGGCCCCACTTGTGTAAAGTCATTTTTCATCCTAGAAGTGCTCGTCAAAACTAGTCACCCGCCTTTCCTGAATTCATGTGGCCTTCGGCCCACATGCTTGGCTCGCACAAGTGATATAAGCAACAACAACAATAATATATATTTAATATGTTATACATTTCTGAAACAGGTTTTTCCTCAATGTGATGGCAATACGATTTTGCAAACATCACGTGGTACTAACAGTTACGTACAATTGGGAACGGAAGTGTTGAAATAAGCTATGAATAAAGTGTAATACCAAATATGTAATACACACCTTATTAATATGTTTTACACTTCTAATAGATATTTTTTCATCGTGATATCAACAGGATTCTGAAACCATCACGTCATACTGAGAATGAAGTACGAATGTGAACGGAAGCTTTGGGTAATAAGTTATAAATAAAGTGTAATATGTTATAATCGTTACATATAATATATAACACATTTAATATGTTATATATTATATATTACATAGATTATACTCATAATATCCCGATATTTATTCCCGATGAAAAAATATCACAGATATTTTTTCATCGGGATGACAACACCATTCTAAAAACATCACATGGTGCTGAGAATGACATAGGAGTGGGAACGGATGCATTGTGGTACTGAGCTTTGAATAAAGGGTGATATGTTGTAATATATATTTAATATTTTATACACTTCTCAGAGCTTTTCTTCTCAGCGTGATGGCAACACGATTCTGAAATATTTACGGGATACTGAGAATGACTGAGAATGCAGTGGCTATGAATAAAGTGCAATATTTTGTAATATACATTATATTTAATATCTTATACACTTCTCATAGCCTTTTGCTTAACACGATAACAACATAATTCTGGAAATATCACGTGATACAGAAAATGACATACGAATGGAAACTTAAGTATTGTGATAATAATATATGAATAAAGTGTTATACGTTGTAGAAGTAAAGTACACTTATGTCCATAAATTAAGGATAATTCAGAATCACACAGAAATTGAGCTCTAAAATAAAAATTTCACCTGTAGAATTATCACACACATCTTGAAGAAGAATATACAAATTGCAGGAAACCACCAGATGGCGCGGATAGTACGTCACAATGACGAGAGTGTATGAAAGGGGTATATAAGGAATGGTAGCAAAGAAGTAAAATTGTTCACAAGCGCTTTAAAAGCCTTTCAGTGCAATAACCGCATAGTTATGGCACAAAGGAAGCATTTGGATGATTTTTTACGTGGCAGAATTATCGGACGACTGGAATGTGGACGTACCCAGCTGGAAGTATCCGAGGAACTTGGAATCGCCCAGAGTGTCATCTCCAGATTTTGGCAACGATTCAAACATGATGGTAATGTGAGTAGATGTTACAGCACAGGTCGCCCCCGAGTTACTACGCCGAATGATGACCGGTATTTGGCAGTTACTACCAAAAGAAACAGACGGAGCACAGCATCAGACCTGTCTCGTCAGCTCTCTTCAGCTACCGGTACGACAGTTTCAAGGCATACCGTATACAGATGCTTAGGGAACATTGGTCTATATGCTCGTAGGCTTGATAATCTGATACTCAGCATGCGTAGGCGTTGTAACGCTTGTATTGCATCGTCCGGGAGACATACTCCGTATTAACCATCATACTAACCATGTTATACTGTTTCTGTAAATAGATTCTTTTTTGAAATTTGCTCCAGGGAGTAAAAATCACAATTTTTATTAATTATGTCAAACATATAGCATCTTTTTTGCTCTTTACCTTTCGTTTAATAAATAGACTTTACAAATAAGTCAAATTTGTTTTGCTTTTGTCTCTTTCATTGCCTGAACTTCATTATCCTTAATTTATGGACATGAGTTTATAAATAAAGGGCATTGTAATAAAGTGTATTTTTGTGTAATGAAAACGAGTGCGTATTTGCTATCCACCATTTCTGTGAAATAACCGTTTAATATGTTCTTTTCGCTTAATCGTCAGCTTACTAATATGTAACAAGCCTAAGATTTCTCGATATCGCATTAGTATTTTTCAGGGTATAATTTACGAAGAACATTTATACCATATGTAAAAAAAATATTTTGTTTGAAGTTTCTCCCAACTCTCCCCGTTTATAATTATATTTATTAATTTTATTATCTCAGTCATCAAAAGTAAGAAAGTAATTTACTGAGCTTTAAATTCCTTCTACGATTTTTAAAATCATAAAATAAAGAAGTAAGTAAATGCCAAATGTGAGAATCTGCAGACATTTTTCTAACACAGATGTCAGTTATCCCCAGGAAAACCCAACATTCGGTCAAATTCTAAATGTGGGTGTGTGCTGCATTTTGGGCTACAGCTTTGTTGTTCAGATGCTGTACAGCAGACGGAGAAATAATGTCTCAGTAATCCCTTAAGAATTAATAATCAAATCATCGGTCTCTGATGTTGGGGGAAATATTTACATACTCCCATATTTTATGCGATACTTGTATCTGTAGGACATATCCCACGTCTTTCCGATACCTCCGATGACGGAATAAAGCACACTCTCACGAAATTTTAGCCTAGTCTAAAATTTGAGTGGTTGTAACTCTATAATTGCAAAAATGGACTATCAAATTTGCTCAGAAAGAGCCCGGTTGTTCAGTCGGTAAAGGCAGCGATTTTGTAACATGTGGGTAACGGGATTAAGACTCGATTCGGCTTAAGATCAGCCGTGTTCACTAATGGCAATTGGAGCACATAAAATATTGTCGTGGTCACAATGCCCTTGATATACCTCTGGAGGTGGCAGGCTAAGCCTGGGAGTATTCAGCATGGTCCCTGCTTCAATATACTAGGTTCCAGAGGCAGGAATGCTACTCACGTCTGTAGCATTACCTTAAGCTACACGGGCTCCCCGGGGGTGCTAAATGAGTATAAGCTCCTCAGTATTTGGGCAAATGCTTAGCAGTAAAGTGCCTCAGAGTAAAAAGAACATTTGCTTATAATTGTCTGAGAATGAGAATATTTAAGAAGCTACCACACGCGTGTATTTAAACGTCTTGGTACTTACACATGCAAGCACACACATATATATGTTATATGTGTGCGTGTGTGTAAGCACCAAATATCTAGATATGCATAACTATCTATATATTTATTATGTGCTTATAATCGTTACAGTTTCATTGTGTGTTTTTGAAATAACCTTAATTTTGCATAAATTTTAATTTATTTCTGGTAAGAAACTGTTTCATTTCTAAATTTTACATTTAAAAAAAGCAACCATTTTGTTTGGTTCAGAAGATAAATGTGTTTAAATCTTAATAATGAGTACCATGATTTTGAAAATGTATTTAAATTTATTCCTGATAAGAAACTTTTTAATTTCAAAATTTAACATTGAAAAAAAAATAACTTGGTTTAGAAGTTAACCTTTTTTGAAATTTTACCATAATTTTGCATGCATTTCAATTTCTGGTAACAACCTGTTATAAATTTTACTTTTTAAAAATAAATCATCCTGTTTAATACATAAAATAAATGTGTTTGAAGTATAATAGCGATCCTTCATATCCTTTTTCAATGTGCGGAAGGTTATTTAATTATTTTTTATCATTCTGCTAAAGTTGGAACAAAGACTTTTCTAGAAGCTGAATACTACGTAAAATTATATATACGTATGGGTAAATTTTTAAAAAATTAAACTTTAAGGAAAATAAAAACATTTTTTAAAGAGCTCTAATTAATCTTTTTAAAAAAACCTCTTTGTCTTTAAATCCGTATTCATTTCTCTGCAAAACTGAACCGTACCCTGAAGGAAACAACAATTAATCTTTGCCCTTTTAAAAAAGAAAGCTCATCTCTTCAACCGATTTTTTTAACTAGTTCTGAGACATAATGAAACTTAAATTTCCCTTTAATCACCATTTCACTCAAAAGATGGAATGGAGCAAGGGACTTGTCTGATTAAGGATTAAAATTTCAGCGGGGAAAGATTTTTGAAGTATTTAGTTGAAATGCTTGAAAATACTTGAGACACTGAAAAATGTTGTTTGCCATGAATATTCATATTTCTAAAAGAAGGGTGATCTATGATAAAAGTGTTAAACGTCGACTAAGGTCATTTTAGGTTTGGAGAAAGTTTCTACTTTGGCGCATTAAAACCCTTCATTGATATTTAATATATTTAAATCTATAGATTGTTTATCTTGTCAAACAATTCCTACACTGGGATAAATTTGGAAATATGAAATGCGTTCTTATAATGATGCTACAAATGGAGGGATTTACCTCTATGTCATTACGGTTTCTGTTCACTCATCCGGGTAGTGAAATTAAAAAAAAACTCAAAGGTAGATCACACTTGGTGAACGAGAGATGCAACCTAATTATTCGATGGAAAAGAGATCTATTGGATGATTGAGCTTTATTATTATTTTTTGTTTACAATATGACATAATATCCATAGAGGTAGTTTATAATATATATATATATATATATATATATATATATATATATATATATATATATATATATATATATATATGTGTGTGTATGTGTGTGTGTGTGTGTGTTAGTTAAAACAACATCGTGCACATTTTACAAAACAGGAACATTTAATTTTAAAGTACAAAAACAAACGATTAGATACAATAATCATGAATTTTAACATCATAAACACTTAACATCGTCGTTTTCGATTTTAGATTAAAGCCAACGCGTTGTTGTACATCATTCCGTCTGTCTCTAACGGATGTCGGGCGAGCTTTTTCACCGTTGCCACTCACAGTTTGTAAAAGTTATGGAGTTGTGTTCTGCTAATGCTGCACCTTGACACACACACACACACACACACATATATATATATATATATATATATATATATATATATATATATATATATAATGTATGTGTGTATAGCAAGATTTTTGTCTCATCACAAGGGGGTACGTACTCATAAAAGGGAAGTATATACATCTTAACTCAGCATGCAGTCATAGCGAATCGTAGTCGAATGGGAAAACATCGTTGAATAAAGAAATTTAGGATAAAAAAGAACATAGTTTATTGAGGTAACTATTTTGAGAACGTCTGTCCTCAAAGCCTGTACATCTCGGTTAAATAGTTCATGGGAAAACCAATCAGGAGCTATTTTAATATACTTATGCAACCGGAAACTTGGTGGAACGAAGTTAACAAAACAACAGGGAAACAAAGACATTCACCAAGATTGCTAGAAAAGGGTGCAAGAAAAGGATAGAATCGCCAGAAAATAATTTCAAGATAGACATAATTAAGTTGGTTAATTTTTAGAATAAAAATATCATTATATATTTATATATATATAGTGTCAATAATTAAGCTTCCTAACTTTAAAGTTGTCTACAATGGAAACTCTTCAGAAAGGTAGGCAATGTTGTGTAAAGGATGGAAATTTCTTTGCACGAATTAAAAAAAAAGTAGTTCCATTTTTTTAGAACGTTCTCAACAGAAAGGGTAAAGAGTGAAAGAGCTCCATCTTGCATGAAAGTCGTAACAGTATTATTCAAGAATATTCATAACAAGGATGTCAGTCTCGAAAATTACTTTACAGACGAACGTTACATCAGTCGCCACTTTCCTAATGTGTGGCCACCCCGATTCCCAGACTGCAACCCGTGAGATTTTTGACTTTGGGCGCATTTGAATCTAGTTAGTCTTTATAAATCAAGAACTATACCTGATCTGAAAGGAAGCGTCTTACGACATGTTCTCAGCATTTCCTCGAACACACTACGGGTAATGCAGCTATAGAAAGGCTGTCTTACAATTTCAAATGGTAGCTGAAAATGATCGTCGTCATGTTGAACATGTCTTGTTCCAGTAAATTTTTTCTTAATCTAGTGTGAATGTCGGCAGATGTGTAATTCATCAAAAATTCTCCTGGTGTGATTCTTTCCGGAAACTTTCTGAAATAGGGTGACTCAATTCTGCGGTCGAAAGACCCGCCTGGATTCAGCTGATGCGTTTTCAGATGTGGCCGAAGTTCATTTTATGTTTACCGACCGGAAATCTCAAATACATTAGCGGCACTATTAACTTGGTTCATATATGGGAAACAGAGGACCCATCCTTCACTAGGGTCATCAAAGATTCTCATCAAAAAGCGGCAGATAGACCGTCTCCTTCGTGCTGGCACTTTTTTAATTTAACTGCACTTAAACGACTACTTCTGTTTGTGTACGAAAACCCGCACTGATTAGTCGGAGAGAGCGTTTCAACCTAAAGGTATACGCTCCGAAGGAGCTTTAGGCTGTTATGTTTCTTCTTTTTTTCTGGATATGTTACGGGTCATTACATATTTATTGTACATTACATATGTATATGTATATGTATATATATATATATATATATATATATATATATATATATATATATATATATACTATATATATATATATATATATTCATATATATATATATATATTATATATATATATAATATATATATATATATATATATATATATATATATATATATATATATATATATATATATATATATATATATATGTGTGTGTGTGTGTGTGTGTGTTTATATGTATATCTGTGTATATGTATGACACGGACGGGTGGTTAGGGCGTGGAAGGCACATTTGATTTCATATATAGAAACTTCTTTACTGTAACCCTTCTGTTCATGGCTATGCCATTTAGTTGTCTTAGAGGATGTTATTCGCTCTAGTTTCACTTAGAACTGTCTTTTTTGGCGTTGCTACCTAATCGAATACCTATGTCTACTTCCGTGTCAGCTTTTTTACTCTGTATAGTTCCGCTCGAGGGTGTATATTTTTCCTATTCCGTTACCGTTAATGAGTTCTGACTATTTTTAATTATAAATTGCTTAATTCTTGACCCCTAATTTTAAACTGACATGTATATGTTACTGTGAAAGCCCGAAATTGGAGAATGTCGACATACGCCAAGTACCTCGGTGAAAGACCGAATATTTGATTATATTCTTTTATATTCGGGCTATCACCGGTGTATGTAGCTAATCCCCATGCACAGATGGTGAATGTTGAAAAAAATATTTTGTTACGTTTTTAAATCATATTTTATTATTAAAACATATAATGATATATGTCAAAAAAGCCCATACCATGAAGGAATACTCCATATTCCCTGTGTCCATTCCAAAGGAAATATCGCAGAGTGGTTTTAACCTCTTACGTCTTCTACCAAGCCCTGACTAAACAGCAGAATTTTATTTCTATTAAAAGAGCGGCCCGCAAAAGATAATTTTTAATGCATGCAAAGAGAATGTTACAAACCTAAAAAAAATTTCCTCTTTCTCAAATTGATGACACTGTGTGAATACAAGTCCCTGATGTCGACCGTGGTCGTACAAATGTCCGAAATGTATTGGCGGTTGTTGTTGGAATAGACGGCTCACACTTTTATAAATTAGAATTTCTCTGGACAGGACTAGTCGGTCTGTATCTCCCAGTTTCGTTGGTCTGGCGACTCGGGGCACATTCCGACAATCACCGCTCATCTTCCACTTCCTTATCACACAGACCACTGTCGATTGTGGGTACTTCAGATCGATAAATATGTTCATTAAGAATCGGCATAATTGTGACCCGATAATTAAACCTTTCTCGAAATCAGAGAAAGCTGAATCTCGAAATCAGAGATCCGAACTGCGCAGCATCTTGCATGCGACGAATGCCTATGCTGTTTCCTACACGATGTATACCGGCGGAGGACTTGACGTACCTCAGGACCGCAGATATCGTCATAAAAATATTTTTTTAGTATGTTTGGGTATATAGCATAAAATCGGAACTTTATTCGCTCTAAGTATAATTTTTTACGTTTTTGCAACTTACTTTTATTTCATTTTAAATACTCTGTTGTACATCGATTTTATAATCGATTTTCTTTGACACTGTAATTCGCTCACGGTGAATAGATATGTTTTTCGCCATATAACTTGTCTGCATCTCCTTCACTAAGTGTGTTTTACCCGTGAGTGTTTAGAATTTTGCATACGGTTAGACGGCTCATTAGCGAGGTATAAAACCAAATTATAGTAAGTTTTTTTACAGAAAACTTGTAACAGTCACTTTTAACCCATTTATGCCGAGCGTCTTTAGAGGCAGCTATAAAATCATTTGTCGTATTTCTATTTTTTTTAATTTATTGTTTACGATTTTGCCATTTGGATTGAAGCTTTAGAACTTGTCAAGGCTTGCTCATAATTTTGCTCTTACGACAGGCACATCGATTGAAAACAGGACAATTAACTCTACCTATGCGATTCATTTTCAATACGGGGACGCATCGATTGGAATCAAGACAATTAGCTATGCTCATGAATTTGATTTCCAATGCAAAGACACATCGATCGAAATCAGGGCAATTAGCTATACCTATGTATTTTATTTCAAAGGTCATCGATTGAAAACAGGACAATTAGCTATATGTGTATCTATCTATCTATCTATGTATATATATATATATATATATATATATATATATATATATATATATATATATATATATATATGTGATATATCAAAATTATTTAATTTTAATATTTCCTTAAAAACCTTCTCTCTCCCATTCTAATTCCTTAAAAATCTTTTTTTCAGCCTCTAAATGTCTTAATCAAAGGAGCGTTCTCGACATAAAATCCTTTCGATCCATTTCCCAAAGCTTTCTATCCTATAGATGTAAGCCGAACGATGGCCGAATGGTTAGGGTGCTGGCCTTCGGGACCAGAGTTCGTGGGTTCGAATCCCACTATGGCATGGGTGTTTGTAGCCGTTCGGAATCGGCTTTAAGCAGTAGGTCCCGGTCTCATTAGCCCTCGTGTTGCAAAAAGTAGACCGTAGCACTTAAAAAACCAAAACCTATAGATGTAAATTTTCTATTTATTCAGCACGTTCCCAGCTGTCGCTGGTAAATGGCTCCAAGTTTTTCTGATCTTAACACTTAATTCGCTGAGTAAGTTTCTTTTAGCTTGGGAAAATTCTTTATGTCTTCGCTCTTGGGTCACCTCTGTTAGAGCAGAGTGATTTTTGTGTTTTTTCTCTTCTCTGTCGTTGACTAGTAAAGCTTTTCGTTTTAGCAGCTCTGAAATAAAGTTCTAATTAGACTTGTGCCATTCTCTTCAATGCGGCCCGACTGCATCGTTATTACTGTTAGCTGATTAGGCTTCTCCTTCCCCAGTAGCCCGGGTAAGCAAAAATAATATGGGCCAAATAATTATTGTGACTAGAGGAAATAATTTTTCACACACACACACACACACACACACACACACACACATATATATATATATATATATATATATATATATATATATATATATATATATATATATATATATATATATATATATATATATATATTGTAGCGTACTGGGGCTCTAAGTGAGCCCGAAAAAAGATAGCGGAGGCCTACGTGCAGACTATGATATTTATTTAGAAACACAATATTGAAGTTATGCTAAATACAGATGAAAATGATGAATATCTACAATGAAATAAATGATCGATGCAGGAATCAGCTTCCTAAGAGAAAAAAAAAGGTGGGGAGGACACTCAGTCGCTCCCTCGTCGTTCTGGCTCGATGAGTTCACTCCAGACTCGATTGGTCAAAAATCCTCCCTGGACCTCAAACTCTGCTCTTCTTATATAGTCGTCTGACCACCAGAATGTCCATCCCAGCTGATCGTACAGATGGTTGATGACGTGTTGGGGAAAGCGCGTGTCGGCTCTCTCGCCAGCAGGTGCCAGGGAAGCTTGCAGTAATCGAGAGCAATCTCGCGTTGTCCTTGGAAACCTTTGGAGAACAAGATAGGAAAGTATTGTTCCTTCCCATACAATGTAGAGGATTGCTGTCGTGTGAAACTCTTTCTTCGGGATGCCATTGAAACTAACACTGCGAACACTTCGCAACAATCCTCCATTCAGCATCCCATTCTGCGCGAAACAACGTCCTTTCACTAGTTAAAGAAGAGCTCAGTTCAAATGCTCCCAAAAGGCACGGCTGCCATTCTTCTACGTTATGCCGTATTTTCGTATGGTTTTAGTTAAGTATGTATCAGGAATTTAATGTAACGAGAATTCGTTACAATATATATATATATATATATATATATATATATATATATGCATGTATATATATATATATATATATGTATATATATATATATATATATATATATATATATATATATATATATATATATATATATATATGTATATATATATATATATATATATATATATATATATATATATATATATATATATATATATATATATATATATATATATATGCATACATACTGCTTTCAATGCGAAAACACTTGGCTTTATTGACATTGATTGCTACAAAGACGCAGATATTTGTTGGCTATTTTTATAATGGGATTATCATTTAGGCAGTCAACATTTTCCTTATTAGGAAAAATCACAAATATATTCAAACCTTACCATTTTTACATCCAAATCAATGCTGATTGGGGTAGGGGGGGGAGAGTGCACAATATGCTAACCGCTATTCTATCTGTACGGTTTATACCTATATATAAAACTGATCTTCACAATACGCTATTTACATATAACACCAAATAAATCTGTTAACTTATCAAAAAGTTTATTTTTATCTATGATATTATATTATGCTTTTAAAATGGTATCTTATCACTGATGAGGACAGGCTGCAATATTCAAAGTTGTATGAATTTTGAATATTTCAGACAATGTAAAAGGGTTTTAGTATGAGGAATCCACAGAAATTTATGTCTTAGATATCATAACAATATTATGATATTGTTAAGTATGCCTATATATTAGGCAGAAATGATTCGGGTATATTGGGTTAACATCCAAAACAGAGTTGTTCCAGTTTCCTCATTAGACACATGTGCAGGTGATACAGTTCACCACTGACGGACAGTAGGAACAAATGAAGTTCTAAAATTAACACTATATGTTTTTGTAATTTTTAGACTATTAGAAATACATTTTTACTCTTTCTCCTTAAATAAACTTAATTTTGATTAATTCAGCACCTTTAATAAGGTTGCGCCTATAACCATTCTGGCGCTAGCACACTCTAGACACTAAGTAATGGTACGATGGCGGCTATAACAGCAAAAATTTAAAAACGCAAATGAAAGTTTTAACGACTCAAATAAGCAATTTTTTGTGTGCAACAAAGTACTGTTTAGGAGTTTTACGTAAAATGTTAGTTCATAATCAAAGAAAAATAAATAAATGACAAAAACTAAATTCAAGACAAAACACGATCACACTACTCCCTTCACAACCACGTGCATACTGAAGCTGCAAGTCGTGTAACAGACGGAAAACAAAACTCAACCTAAAAAATTGTTTCCAAAACATGACACTAGGCTTCTACTTGTAGGACGGTAAATTCACATTTGTGCCGCTATAGCCGTAGTGTCTAAAAACGACCATTTCATTTTTGGACGGCTATTTCGGTCATGCCACATAGTGAACTTTGTTTTGACGGCTATAGATGCAAGTGTCCGTCAACGTGTTAACAGCAAAATCAACATTTAATAAGGGAAGTAGTGCTGTACATTACTGTGGGTCTAAACTCTTCCTTTTTCTTTTCTATGTAATATCACAGGGTCTCCATGCAATCGGATTTTATTCTGACCATAGCAGATGTTTAGGACACATTCTAATGATCTTCCAATCAACTACTCATACTTCAGATTTGCTCATTCGCTTGCATTCATTCCTTCTTGAGTTTCCCCATTAAATTTGTGACGTGTTATGTTCACATACACAAAATTATCTCGAGGTAAATCCCAAAGTAGTTCTTAGGAGCTGATTAAAATTAAATATTATACATGTTTAAATAAAAAGTTAATAATGAATGAGATAAAAAACACCTGTAGATAAATAATGAAATTTTTAAGACAGGAAGATTATAACGAAAAATCTAATATGTTAAATTATGGAAATTACACCTATAACTTGCTTGCTGCTCTTGTAGTGTCAGTTGTTCGAAGGGTTGTGACCCTATTATAAACTCTTTTCCTACAAGATTCACGATATTTTGTTTGAAGTGCTACGGTCATTTCTTGTGAATTCTCAGGCATAATTAAATTAGGATAATTCCAGTACGATTTCAAACGGATGGGATTCGAAGGTGGGATTCGAAGCTTCAGTTTGCAATATCCTTCTATGTGTTAAACAGTCAGACTAAACCTAAATGTTTCATAATAATGACTCTTCCCAAAAACCTCCAATATAAACTTAGCAAACAACACGTTTAATGGAAGTTTTTATGTGTCTCTTACTTGCATATAAGTCCTAAATTGATTAGTGTCTCAATGCATTTTTATGTGTCGTGAGAAGTTTATTTAACGCTTTCGATCACATTTACACGAGCCATTCAGTCCATGAATAGTGATATAACACTGCAGGCCACTTAATTACCTTTTCACCCTTTAACAACGCATCGCTTTGTAAGTTTGCAGCTCCATTATAAAGCGGGCAAATTCTGGATTTAATTTACTTCGTCGTCCACCTCAATAAATTGGAAATGTTTCTGTACTTATTTAAGTGGTATCATTAACGGTTACATTCCGGGTAATTCTATCAACTATTCGGTGGAGCATGCACTTCGTATTAAGCAACGTCAGCGTTGAAATGGTAAGCAATTGGTATTTTGTATTGGAGCTAATCCATTCGGAATTAATTTGCAATTGAGTGAATTTCATTGGTAACTGTGGTGTGTGTTTTCGGGACGGTTCGTTAACGTATTATTGTCAGCAATATTATTATAGAAATAAACTATTTTTGTCAGGTGTGTGGAGTTTGTTCTGAAATTAGATTTAGTTAGTAAATAATACTAAATATAAGTTTGTTTTTTTGTGAATGGTAGATCAAAAAAGCATTGATCTCATGGCCGGATGATTCAAGGCTTGAGTCGGCCGAAGATTCACCGTGTTTATTAACTGTGGTTAAGGCACGTAAAAGAGGTTCGTAGTAGATATGTCCTCCAACTTCAATGTTTTTCAAGGTGACAAGCTAAGCTTGAGCTTTTCTGCTTCGTCCCTGCTTAATTTTGGAGGTTCCAGCTGGGGCAACGTTACTTGCGTCGATAGCATTTTTTAAGCTTCACGTTCTTCGTGATTGGTGCTAAATGAGTAACAGCTTAGCAACCGTATTTGTCACAAAGATATCTGTCTGTATTTGCAACTGCATTCTTAAAGATATTTATGTCAATACGGCGAGGGTTGAAAAGGGTAAAATAATTTTCCTGACAGAACGATGAAAGCATGGATATAGTTCTACCAAATAGAGATACTATGGGTTCGATCCCGCGAATATCATAAATATGTTTAGCCATAGAAATAGACTTAAAACAGCAAGTCCTGACAGAAGATATCCTTTGTATCGGAAATTTGACCAAGGAGTTCCATTTCATTTATAAAGATTTGAATTTTGTATGTGTATGGTAAATGTCGTATTGTCTTATTCCTTATCACTCCATTTCAGTTTGTTACAAGCCACCATTTTGCAGACGGTCACTTTTCATGGTGAGCCGATATGATGTGTTGTTCAATTTCTTGTGTTCTTTTGATATTTTTTATGTAATTAAGGAGGAAATTTGTGTTTATTCTATTGATTTGTAATAAATGTTGTGTAGTTAACGATGGTTGTTGCTTTTTACCACATTAAAGCATGTGGGAGCTATACCAGTAGCTATAATGCTTAGTCAGATCAGTGAAATGGTAGAATACACATAGTTCTATACAAATCTATGGGTTCTATAAGCATGTATATGTGCAGCCTTTAGAAATCGACCTGAAGCAGCAAATCCAGACTGTCACAAAGAGTTACAGTTCAACAACGCCAACGGGAAACTGACCTAGAGGCGAAAGCGAAGAGAGTGAACCTCCATCGACCCCATTGGTCAAGAGGAATTGCTACACGCGGAGTAGCCCTCTTCGGCCAAAGCAACGCTGTACAGCGAACTTTTTCTAGAGATCTTCAGGCCTCCTCAGAGAGAGAGGAAGGAAGAAGGAGTGTGGAGCTTAATTTCTTCTGCACCAGTTTTTACACCATTTCTTTTTTACACCAAGACGCCATGTTTGGTATTCTTCGACCGAGTGTGGTCCTATTGGTATAATGGCTTAATTAGCATGTTTATTTTCTATTTATACCTTCATTTATATTCAAAATAAACAAAATTCAGCAGGAGGAATTAGTTTTTTTTTTTCAATTTTGTATTTGCTTACAAGTACTCCACTTATACGTGCTGCTGGCCTAAACGCTCTGTTGGTCTCATGTTAATACAGACATTTTTCCTCTCGTGTTTAAAAATTTTGAATAGAGCGTTCCAGTTAAGTTTTGCATTTTGAATAGAAGAAGCATGGGAGAACTAGACCAGTATTGGTTAATTAGATCAGCGAAGTAGTAAAATAGTTATAGTTCTACCAGAATATATACGTTCCATCCCTATAATAATATATGCTTATCCATTAAAATTTAAAATGAAGGAGCAAGTACAGATAATATATCTCCTTTTAAAAAATTTGACTGAAGTGCTTCAATTAATATTTAAACTTTTGCATTTTGCATAGAAGCTTGGGGAAGCTAAAACACGATTGGTTAATTAGACCATCGAACTAGTAGAGTAGTTATAGTTTTGCCAGAATCTATATGTTCTGTCCCACTAATGTTACAAATACGTGTTATCATTAGAAACTGAAAACCACGGTAAAGTATCCCTCTTGTTTCGTAGAACAGTATTGGTTAATTAGACCAGAAGGTGGTAAATGAGGTGTGTACATAGAAGAACCATTACACCCTCCACTTATACAATGGACTCACCCAGGAACAAACCCATTGCGCGTGCGCGGCTGATATTGGAGCATATATAGCGGCTATGCATTGTCTTCCCAAACAAAACACGATAAAAGACATAATGGGAAAGTATCTGATGAATGCGACTTGGATAAAGGTAAAATCGTTACGGCTTGTGACTGGGGACACGAATATTAGAAACGGCGTATTTAAGAGGCTGCTCACTTGCAGTTGTTGGGAGTACAACAACTGCACGTGATAATTTACGGGAATAATTTACATCTTTTGTGTAAAATCTATCTGATGATTGGAAATATTTTCTTAAATATCTGGGAACAGAGTTCATACATAAAGAAGACTAATAAAGAATTTTTATAAGATTTCTCATCCTACTTCCAAATGTTTATCAGTGTGTTTTATCCGTTTACGAAACACAGATAAGCTATAATTTTCTTGGAAAAAATATTGAAATTATACTTCAAAAAATTTAATTGATGACGAGATACTAGCATATAAAGGAGCTCTCCCTTACTCTCCATTTGCGAAACATACCCATAATTTTATTATATACTTTTTCAACCCGGCTGCGAATTTACTGAAAACTGTTCAAGAGTATGTTATGAAAACTTAAAAAGTTATTGGAATTATGTTGAAACTTACTACAGATAATCCTTTCAGGTAGCTTTGAGTAGACGGAAGTCTTCCAAAAATTGCTTAAATAAAATGTTTGAAAAGTAATTTTAAATTTTGAAATCTCCTTTAAGTCTTAAATACTGAAAAGCCAAAACCTTGTGATTACCAGTTGTGGATCTTCAGTGTTAAATATAATTATCAAATAGTAGGTAAAGTATATTTCGTTTTCTCAAGTTTGTTTCAAATTCTTTATGTAAAAATAATTTTTTTGCGCAAAATAACTTACAATATTTATGGCTGTTATTATTTCAAATGCGGCGCTTGCTTTTGCAGCATTCCCAATACCAAGCAGCAGATATTTGGTGGTCCATTTATTACGAGAGTAACATATAGGGCAATATTACTCGCTATGGACAACACAGAGAAAGTGAGTCCTCGGAATTTAGAAGCAGGGACCAACCGAAGACCCCCCAGGCTTAGCATGCTATTTCTAAAGGTATCGTTTTGGAACATGGAAGACATTGCGACCACTGTACTACTTTAAGTGTCCCATCCTCCATCTTTACTATGCTTCAGCTTCGAACTCACAACCCTCTGCTTTTAGATAATAGATGACTTTTTCGATTGAGATACTGACACTCATTCGCAGTATTTATAAGAAATATCGAATATTTAGTTTGCAGAAAACATACATTAATTTTTCCAATGAGTTTTTTTTTATGATATGAAACCTTTAATATAGTAATTAAAATATTGAATTCTAAAACTTAAAGGAATTTCTCTTTGGAGACGTAAAGAAACACATTCTTATACATTCTTGCATAAACATGTTTTAAAATTCTCAAAAACTCCGTTCATCATTTTTTGCATCTAAATCTTATTTACGTGAGTAAAGTACATTCGTTCATACATTATTGCCGTCCTATCAGCTCAAATCGCATTTTGCTCCGGATCATAAATCGACGAACATAATATCGGAGAGGAAGTGGCGGCGGGGAAGAACGCTCTCAACAGGTGTTCTCCACCCAAAAGAAAACTAGAGTGTTCATTAATCTTCCCCGTCATGTTCAGAGAAAGCCGATATAGTGGATTATTTTTAGCCTTTTCTTTCATTACGTTACTCGCTGTAATACTTCTCCCTCCTCCTTAAAAAGGGAGAATATTTGTTTTCATTAGATCTAATCTCCGTCAGCCAATTCATCGGTCTCTTACTTCGAAAGGATACTCGGAAGGCGAGTAATCGATTCCGAACGGATCACGGCTTTTCTCCCTCATGCACTTGCAAAATGCTCATTGTGTAGCAAAAGAAAACAAAATATATTTTTAACACCTTGCCTGTGAAATATATTTGAGAAAAAGTGCCAAAAATGAGAAATAATTCTCTTTAATTTTGTTATAATCAAATTATTATAATATTATTATAATCAAAATGATAGATATAGATTATTTTTTAAATAAAACGTTAAACAAAATAACTACTTTTTTAATATTTTCACACATAGAGGAAATGTTAACAGATGACAGTCATTTTTGCTCAAATGACAGCAAAACAAATGACATAATTGTCTGGATGAATAAAGTAAACTAATTGTAAAAATAATGTTACTTTGGCCTAGTATTTGAGAAAGAAGAAATTAATACTCATTAATAAACACATAGACAAATAAGTATTGATTAAATTAATTAATACAATTAAATAGATGCCTAAGGAATACAACTGTAATCAACTTATCATTTGTAGATATCGAAGACTGCTCTCGAGTCGGCGCCGGCTCTAAAAAACAATATGGCGATGGTTTTTCTCAAAAGATCTAACCCGCAAGCCGCAGATGCTAGCAGCGTTCACCTTGTACTCTCCTCTGGTCACAACTTTGTCCTCCAAAAAAATCAGACTACCTCATGGAGAAAAAAAGAGGTCCACTCCCGAACGGAGGGGTTAGATAAAGTCAAACTAACGGGCTCTTCTATTGGTTGGGAGAAGTCGGAAGTTTCTTTCTAGTTCAAACCGGTCTTGTTCTGTTATGTCTTTGAAATGACTCACGGGAAGAGGTAAAAAAAAAAAGGCTGAACCGAATGCAACTTATTGTTACACTAATACAGCAATATTATTATCTATATAGACTGCTATGAATTCTATGTCCCTTAAATTCCTTTGAATTTCCCAAATTCTATACAGTAACCAAGAAATAGAGACAAATGGCGTGAAACTGCCGAACTGTTCACAAGAAGGTTATCTATTGGGAAAATGGCAAATTAAATATTATGAATTGGACTAACCATTTTCGGGCTTCACGGTATTGAAATGCCGCTTTTTTTCCTTGCCCGAATTCAGGCCAGTTATTCAAAATTTGATGCATTTGTGTTCCACGAACTCAGTTCGGACGTCACAGACAAGGAGTTAAAGTCTTTGAAAGTTTACTGTGCAAGTGTTTATTTATACTTTATACATATTATTAATAAAAAAGATATTTTTTCGTATAGTAGAGCACCGTTTTTGCATCATTTAGGGAGACGATTTGAAACGATGTACATATGATAACAAAACTGATTATAGATAGAGACACATAAATTATGCTAAAATGTAGGTTCCGGATAATTTACTATAGTCCGAACAATTTCTTATTTTCCACAAAATTTAATTATTATACACATTGTTGAATCTTTTCTAATTCTAGGAGTTCCTTTAATAGAATGTAATCTCTCACATTTTATCCATTTTTTAAACTTTTCCCTATTTTTCTTTTGTTGTGCGGACAGACCAAAAACTGCTAAGAAAATTTTGACCCATACCAAAGGGCTAAGTAAATTTTTGCATTGTTTATAAGGCTAAAGTCACATAAATTATGGAAAAAGGTGAAAATGTAGGATTTAGGATAACATAATATTGTTCACATAATTTCTGATATTCCCTTCTCTTTTATTCTTACCATAGATTTTTTTTTCCTTTTTAAAACTAGGAAAGTTTTTAACAGCATTCAATTCCTCACATCCTTCATTTTCCTTATTTTTTCACATTTTTTTCTCTGCTGTGAGTACAAACCAATAACTGCTAACCAGACTAAATGACCAGATAAATTATGAAAAATATGAAAAGTGTAGCATTTCGGATAACCTACTATTGCCTGTATAACTTTTATTGTTAGCTCAATTTTTGTACCCACAATTTTTCATTTTAAATTCCAGGAGTACCTTTAACATACTGTAATTCTTCACACCGCACTTTCTCTTAATTTCTTTCCCTTTTTCTTTATTGTGAGCACAGGTCAATAAATGCTAATCCATGTATTTTGTCAGAACGAAATGATTAGATAAATTATTAAAAAATACGGAAAGCGTAGAATTCCGAATAATCCAGTGTTCGCATAATGTCTAATTTTTAGGACAATTTTTTTCATAACCCCACATTTCCTTCATATTTAAATCCAGAAATTATTTTAATAGCATCAATACTTAACATCTCTCTTTTTCAATTGTTGGGAAGAATGAACCAATATTCTAACCTGAGGGTTTAGCCTGGGCCAATGGCCAACAAAAACATTGATGAAATGTTGAATAATATTCGAAGAATCGATGATTATTAAAATAAGATTTGAAGACTGAATGTTGTAAAATGAAGAAATATTTTAACTCGAGTGTTTAGCCCCGACCAAATGGGAACAAAAGTATGATGAAGATGAAGTGTTCAAAAGTATTTCAGGAATTAATGATTCATCAAGAAAATTTATGGATGCTGTATGTTCATGACAGATTTTTCTGTTTCTGATGTACTAATAGGCAGAAATTCAGAGACAGTTTCACACAGATGTCCATGAGTAATAAGTAAAGCCAAGAAAGTACTATAGATGTAATTTAATTCTGTTAACGGTGAATGAGCAGTATTATGTTATGGTCAAATACTCATAAAATAATGTTCGATTTTAAAAGAATTATTAGTTGCGAACTAATATCGCTTTACTTTTACAATTATCTGTAATCACAGTTTAATGGTGACTATAAAATATTTTATTGCTAAAAATTACTTATAGTTTGTAAGTTATTATAACAAGCGCAAGCTATAAAGCTTATCTAATAAATACCTCATTTTTTAAGTTCAACTAATTGCTTCATTATTACCACATAGTTCCAAAATTATTGCCCCATTTTTATTTAAACCTAAGTATAGCAAATTTACTGAAAAACTACTTATGTAAAACAGTAATTTCAAAGGTTTACAAGATAGCAGTAATGCAACAGAGTTTATTGAAAGCAGAGTAGTAATTACTTTATAGATTGAGAATTCATCATAAAAATGAGAAAATCATATCTTTAGCACAAATTACAATATTTGTGTGTGCATTTAATTGGCGTTTAATTAAAAAAAATCTTTAATCATTTTGTAACAAATAGAATATTTCCAGATGTTCTGCCTTTTTTACATCTTTTATCCTACCTACTCTTTATAAAAAAACTCTTCATTAATAAAAAAAAGGAAATAATGACTTAGTTCAAACATTGTGGCAGTAATATCGGAAAGACCTATAACCAAATTTTTTTTATCATGTAAACGCATTGGGATCGTCATTAAACATGGTATCTTAGTTTATACAGAATACATTGTACGATAAACAGAGATGTCGTTAAAACTGTCGATTATATTGGAGTCAATTTTCAAAACACTTTACTTAATATGATGTTAATCAAAGAAAAAACATTTAAGCTTTAGTTATTTTTATAAGCTTATGCCATATAGATGTGTTAGATAATAAATTATGTATGTTAATATAACATACATATTTTATTATCTAAATTTTATCTATCTTTTTCTACTTTTTGTTCTTTACTACTTTTTGTCCCCTAATAATTTTTGGGTAAATAATATTAATATCTCAAAACACAAAAGCAAACCAAGAGCCATTTTCTTCTTGTTAATTGTAAAAAATTCAGTAAAAATTACGTATAATTTTAGAGATGATTTTAACTTATGTTGGAAAACAGTTTTTGTTTAAAGAGCATCTGATAGACCACGCTACTATTTAAAAGTTATGTACTTTCATAAATTATGAATATATAATTAATCTCTAATAATCCATTTTTTATAATTGGTTCATATGTTGTCCTCGAAAATACATTGTTTTTTTTCAAAATTTCAAGTTTTTATCATTTATAGAGAAGTTTATGAAAATTTAAAGAATGCATTTGAACCAGACTAATATATATTGCAAATTTATAGAAATTTGGCAAAAAAAGTTATTTTTGAACAAAGACCTTTATATTTTTCAAGCTATTTTAAAAATTTATCAACTAGCAGAGTCACCTTTATTTGCTGCAGATTCTTATGTGGTCTATACATATTCATGTGTTGGAAACAAAAATGTGACACCTGTGACATGACAAAATTCAAGTCGTATGAAACATGTTGTGTACTTCCATTTTAAGTCCCGTTACAGTCGCCTGGCGTTTAAAATATATTCACATGCTTAAAGTGCAGTAATTCCATTATTATTGAATCTTAATCAGTTAAACTGTCTTTTGCAGTGAAACAAATATTGACAAATAGAATAACATGTTAAGAACATTCTCAACGGGTTTTATTTTCAATCAGAAGCAAACTAGAGTGTTCATTAATCAAGCACCTCACGTTTAATAGACGCATGTGGCCCGTTTGGGTTTCGAAATCAGGAGTATGATACTGAAGTAGTTCAGATGTTTGTTCTCAATGGCGCAGTTAACTGCTCAGAACAACGCACTATTAAAATAAAAACACCTTTTATTATACTTCCATATACTAGCTCTAAAAAACAGAAATGTCACACAGAAGAATTTTTGGGGTAAATAATATTAATATCTTAAAACACAAAAGCAAACCAACAGCCATTTTATTCTCGCATAAGAAAGAATAACCATGTTTTTTTTCTAAAAAATATCGTTTGTTTCCATTCGCAACTTACAAAGAAAAAATAAAATAAAAAAGATAATATGCTGGTAGAACATCAATTTTAACAGACGATGTGACAGAATGTATACTGGAGCGTTTTAGCTTTTCGTTTCATTAATCCCGTTACCTTCTGACGAGAAAGGGAAATATTTGTCATCATTCGATTTAATTTACGCATCTGTGACCTAGAACTTCCCCTTTGGAAACATCTCTGAACTACCTGTTGAACTACATCGTTTAAAAATAACTTATTGAGTGAATAAAGTTCAATATTTAACACTCGTATCACACACACGCACACATACACAAACATATTCTGCATATACATGCCTTTAGTTATTTTCAAATTTTAAAGGAGAAACTTTGTAGTTGAGTAATAGAATAAAATCCTGAACTTCTATTAAAAATGATAATTGTATTCCCCTCTCTTACGACAACAATCGGTTTCAGCTGATATTGATAAAAAGCTTGCTTCTATTACTTTTTTTCATCTTTAAAAATTTTCAAAGATTAAAACATAAAATTCTGTGGATATTTTACTTTCTAAAATAGTATAAAAATTGATTAAAAAACTGAAACGCAAACCACTGTTTATAAGAACTTTTCTTCCGTAGAGTAATATAGACAGGTTGAACGAATAGAACGGTCTATCAATATTCAATTATTAATGTCATAATGATTACCATTTTATTGCATGTAAAAGTTTTAGCAAGATGAAATAAAATATATCATATGACTTTAATTGTATCAGAAGAGAATTAGTAAAATAATTAATTTTGTACATATATATACGTATATGTATACGTATATATATATATATATATATATATATATATATATATATATATATATATATATATATATATATATATATATATATATATGTGTGTGTGTATATATATATATATATATATATATATATATATATATATATGTGTGTGTGTGTGTGTGTGTGTGTGTGTGTAATAATAAAATTCATTTTTTCCGCGCATTGTGACGTACTATAACTTCTAGAATAAACTAGAAGTATTTAAAGTAAAGTGATTAGTTACCGGAATGACATCATTTCTGGAGGCATGCCCCTTCCAGTAGTTAATAAAAAGGCCTAGCACACAGATTTCGATGATTTTCCTTTAAGAACGCGGTGTAATATATCATCAAATTTTTCTGTGTTTGTGTTTTTTCCCCCACGGGGATTTGTGTGTTAAATGGTGTTCTAAATAAAAGATGTTTTTGTAAGTCTGCCTCATCAACTCGGCTACATTATTCTAAAGTATTTTTATTTATGTGCTCGTTATATGAAGTTATTCCACCTGTCGGCAGATGACGTTAATTTTAGCGTATTACGAAATTTAAATTCATCAAATCACCAGGTTGAAAATTTACGTCTAACTACACACACACACGCACACACACACACACACACACACACACACACACACATATGTATATAATAACGCCAGCCATTTTCGGTGTATTCGTTTGATCTTACTAACACCCCCAGAGTGTGGTAAAAAAATTTCGTCTCAATTAAGTACAAGTAATGGTAAAAAAATCCATTACACGTTTTAACAAAGCATAAATGTTTGTCACTGGAGTTTCTCAGAATTTTTCTAAAGTAGGCGAGTCTAAACAAGATAGTCATTAATATACATACTATGCAAACATAGTTGGAAAATCAAACTCAATCAATAAAACTTTTTTTAAACTGTCGCATTTTCATGCATAAATTAACAGTAAAATCTTTAGTCCATTAGTGGGGTTTTTCTTCTTTGATAGTGTTTCTATATTCAAAAAGAATTAAGGTTGTTCTTATATTTAATATAAAATTATTTTTTAATCCCATACACCTTTTTACGACCATCAAACATTATGATTTTCTTTTCCTAGCCAATAAAAATCTCTTTCTCTTGAATACATGTATTCCCAAAAATATTTTGTATAAAAAGAAATTTAGTTTTACAGAATATGATAAAATTTTTTTATCTTGATTATCTTCGTAAACAGCCCTTTAAAGGGTTGCATAATTCCCATTGATAATAACCTCTTGATAATTGTGTTATGTTCGCGGAATTAAAGGAAAAGCAAAATAAAACAATTTCCTGGACGTAAAGTAAATATTTTCCGTTCAGTTATATTAGCTGTTCAGCGAAGGTTAAAGGCCATGTCTGTTGACACAACTCGACCACGATTAAGGCGGAAAAAATTAATGGAACTGTCACTTTATTGTTGGCCGTAACACCTGTTGCCACAAAAGAGAGAAATACAATGATCGTTTTCTAAGGTAGTCTATCATTTTATTCTATCTCCCATTAACAGAGTTTTTCCATTTAAATTCGACATTAACTTATGTGACATCTTATTTGACTTTATATGTATATATAAATATATATACATATATGACATATATATATACATAATTTATATATATGTATATATATTTTATATATATAAATATATATATATATATATATATATATATATATATATATATATATATATATATATATATATATATATATATATATATATACACTCTTTTCATGAAATAAAAATGTGTAGCTTAATGGTTTGAAATATTTCTAAGTTGACTTTTATAAAATATAACTTTTATAAAAAATAACTTTTATAAAATATTTCTAAACTAACAATTTCGCCATTAATACAGGTTAATGTGATTCGAAATCCAGCTGTATTTCAAACTAAACCCCATGTAATGTTTACCGATTAAAATTGTTGAAGAACTAATTTATTTTCAGCTGTAAATTGCATAAATATATACATATCGATTGTAAATCAAATATTTATGCATGAACAAACTCGACAGTACTAAATAAAACTTCAGAATGTATATTAGTGTAATGTACAGTATGAATTATATCATTAAAACAGAAATGAATAGAATTCAATAATTTAAGCTCGAAAGTTTGGTAGTCTTTTAGAAATTATGACGTTTAAAAATTGTCAAGGTATTTTAGTATTAATTTCAATTCTGAAGTATTAGAAGGATATGTTATTATATTATATAATATAACATGTACATTTTTTTCAAAATATGGGAGTATATTGCCCATTCAAATGAGCAATGTTTATAATGCAATATAGAGTTGAATCCCACTCTCATAAAAAAGAGTCAAGTTAGAATTCCAAGCTAAAGTAAAGTGTTCGGAAAAAGAATAAACGGAACACAAAGTTGTAAAATCTGATATATTGTACAATAATAATGACAAGCACAAATGAGTAGAACAAAGTCAAGTACGTACGAAATTTTTGCAGCGTTTTTGAGATTGTGATGTGTAAAAATTATATTTATTTTAGTGTTTGATTCTATTCATTTGATTTTATGGTATTATGTTCTATTAAAAAGCACATAATGGATCTAAATGGTTTTTTCAATATAGGATAGGTGATATCACCCATCTAGACATAGGGTCACCTTTGAATCTGAGAGGGCCTAACGATGGCCAAATGGTAGAGTTGCTTCTCGGTACTGAGTTCGTGGGTCCGAAGCCCCCTGACGTACGAAAATCACCCCTCTCTGGGGGCCACGTATGTGACGCACCCACTTTCTGGTGCGCTATGCTAACGTGTGTCCTTCCCGCCTATTTTACTGGGGCAGGTATGTTCGTAGATCGTCGCTGGGATGCATAACCAAAATAATTCCTCCAAAACCTTAGACAGACAACACATATTTATTTACAAGATATTATGAAAAATTAAAGTAAAACAAAATAAACATAGCTCTGAGTCTCAGAGCCTGACTTAACCAGATCTGATGGCTGAGCGTGTCTTATCCAGATTACAATTCTCTCGCTACCAAATAGAGAGATGTCTCCAGGTCTCCGGCTCTATCTCGACTCCTCGTACCCAGCTGCTCTCTTGAAGTTCCTCTCTCCCTTCCTTGGGGGGAAGGGTCAGCTTTCTCGAAACTTGATCCCTTCCGAAAAGAGAAATCATCCCTTTCAGATGCCCTGCAAAAACAGACCAGCGGCACATCCGAAAACCTTATCAGCCCCCCTTAGCCGACCGGCTCCTTTTTCCCCAAGAAACGCCGGGTGGAAGGTGTCAATGGGAGCGATTTTGTAGATATCAAGAAGGGCACACGCATACGAAACACAGGTCGTGGGGTCCAAATTCCTTACACCCCTACTGACATGATTGTTCGTAGTCGTTCGCAATCGGTTTTAAGCAGAAAGTCTTGGTCTCATTAGCCCTCATGAGCAAAACAGTCGACCATAATGCTTAAAACCAAACCAATCTGAGAGGCAGAAAAGAGTCAAGTTAGAAACCAAACCTGAATTTACAGTAGTTTTCAGAAAGCGAATCAGCAATATTTAAAATTGTGCTATAAGATTTATTATTCAAAGAGAAACCCACGTGAGATGCTCAAAGCGATGGTTACTCTAGTTATTGCACATGATACCACCTCAACACCAATCTAAGTTTATGTCAGCACAAATGTCAAGTTCATTTCACACATTGGAGATGAATGAATGGCGCACCTTCTCAATGATTCCTTGCATTATGTTAATTTGTTCACGATAACAACTTTTCCCGTTACGAAGATATCCGTTCTAGACCACAGACGTCTCATGTCCTAAAGGTATGCAATCTCCGCCACATCCTTAATGATATTTTTCGCTCGATGATATCAAGGTAATAAATGCTGTGTCGATTTTAAAACATAACGTTTGATCTGATGGGATTTCTAAGGTACTTACTAAGAACAACTAGGCTGTCTCTTTAAACTGGAAATTTACTTACTGTAAATACTTTATAATCTTTCATCGGAGATAGTCTTGAATCGGTCTTGTTTATGCTCGACGCGTTTCGAATTTCCTTTTTTCTGATTTTTATAATGGAATGCAATCCTAAGTTCCAGAGTAATCATTGATTATCTAGATTAGTACTATCACCCATCATATTTTACAAAAAACAATTTAGACTACCCTATGTATCCTCAAGGTTGTTCAATTACCTTGAATTATTGATTTATTCTATAGTTTGTTAAAGTAACTATAATAAAGTAATTTCAAACTTAATTAACTTCATTATTAATCAGACCTTTTGCAACCTTAATTTTCCCATTATAGTTCACCGTTTGATTTCAAACCCTATGTTTCATTGCGGAATTTTATTGTTTTGGTTCTAATCTATTACCCTTTAAATGTATGATGTTATAACCATTGGTTTTGTTACAGCATGCATATGCAAGTAATGAAAAACTTTCTGCTATATAGAGAAATAATAAAACAATATATATGCATACATATACATATTTGTAATAATAAAATTCTATTAAAGTAAAATCCTAATTGAAAATCTAGATTCCCTATTTACAAATTCTAAATTCACATTTTCATAATAATGGCAGCAAACACTCATTTCCTGGCACCTTGAATTTAGAATCTCATCCCAGTGTATATATATATATATATATATATATATATATATATATATATATATATATATATATATATATATATATATATATATATATATATATATATTATATATATATATATATATATATATATATATATATATATATATATATATATATATATATATGTATGTATATATATAGACATATATATAAAGATATATATATATATATATATATATTGTCTACCAATCAGTATTTGGACACCTGTGATAGAAAAAAAACTAACTTTATTCCAAATCAATAGTTGGTAGAACCTCCACGAGAGGCAATTACAGCGTAAAAACTCCGAGGCATACTTTCCACAAGTCTTTGTATTACACTTGTGGTATTGTCTTCCACTCGGCTTGGAGTAGACATACAAGTTCCTTCGCCGATTTTGGACCGGTAGTGCTCTCCTTACTTCGGCGATCTAACTCTTCCCATAGGTTCTCAATAGGGTTCAGGTCTGGTGTCTGGGCAAGCCAATCCATTCTATGAACTCCATTGGCACCATATCAAGTTTTGGTTAACCTCGAAACATGACAACTGGCATTGTCGTTCTGACAGTAACAGAGGTACAATAGGGGTAAAACTGCCACAAAGTAGGAAGCACATTGTCATCCAAAATAGTGCAGTAGGCATCGGCATTGAGCTTACCCTGAATGGGGACCAAGGGTCCCAGTCCATACCAGGAGAAACACTCCAAGACCATAATTCCACCTCCGCCGAATTTGACTGCTGGCACAATGCATTCTGGCAGGAGACGTTCTCCAGGCAGACGCAAGACCTAGACCTGCCATCCGAACGGTAAAGGGTGAACCTTGATTCGTCGCTCCAAAGAACTCGTTTCCACTGATCTACGGTCCAATTTCGATGTGCTTTGCACCCCATTAACCAAGCAGCATGGTTGGACTTTTTGATCAAAGGCTTATGGGCAGCAGCACTACCATGAAAACCAAGCAGATGTGTCTCCCTTACGGATGGTATTCATTGAAACAATACTCCCGGATGCCTGTTGAAACTCCTCGCGGATGAGGGCCTTCGGTTGGGTGCGGTTCTTCCGAATTTCTATGGACAGCACTCGTCGGTCTCTATGTCCCAGTTTCATTAATCTGCCGACTCGGGGCACATTTCGACAATCACCACTCACCTTCCACTTCTTAATCACATAGGTCGCTGTTGATTTTTGGTACTTCAGATCGATAGATATGTCCCTTAAGGATCGGCCACATTTGTGATACCCGATAATTATACCTTTCTCGAAATCAGAGAGCTCCGAACTGCTCGGCATCTTGCATGCGACTAATGCCGATGCTGTTTCCTACATGATGTATACCGGCGGAGGCCGTGAAGTACTTCAGGACAGCAGATATCGTCATTTGCATAAGTGTCCAAATACTTATTGGTAGACAGTGGATATTTACATATATATTTATACCAACATTGTAAAGAGTATAGTAATTATAATATATAAGGCATTCTTCTTTTAATATGAATATTTCAGAGAATATATTCATATGTTTAAATTAAAGAAAACATGCCTGGCTTGTAGTCACAAAAAATAAAGAAATTTCAGTTCTTTTAATGTTTTTCTACTAATTGATAAATTCTGTAGCAGTTACTAAGTAGTTTTTACTGTAATTATTTATTGAACTTGTTTCCATTACACTTTAAATAAAATCATTTTCGTATTTTTTCGCTGTGTAAATAAACTAATTACTAAAGAACTTTAATTATTACCCTTGTTTTTCCACCTAAATGTTTGTAGAAGACCATTAGCTTAGTTTTGTTTTGCATGGAGTGCTATGGTATACTACTTTGCTAAATGATGAGTAATTTAGAATTATTATTTAAACAGTGCTACCTTACGCCATTTGGCTTCTTGGAAAACGTACTTATTTGTGTGTTCTTAATTTGTTATCCCACGTGATTTTGTACACGTGAAAAACGCAGTATATTCAGATAACGATTCCTTTTAATACCATGTGACCAAGACCAGGTTAGTGTGACAAGTCTTTGTTAAGTCCCCTCCACACTATGGTTCACTGCAAGCCATTACCACGGTCTGGAGGGAGTAAGGGTTATCGTGGTAGATAGTTTCAGACGATAAAATAGTCTTCACAGACGATGGCTTCGGAGGCGGGTTTTTTCCCCCCAAGGATCAAAGACAACCAGATGAGCAAATAAAGTGCGCAGTAGACACTGTGGACGAATCCACGTGCTCGATTCATTTAGTGGTCCTGTGTGTGGATGCAACTCGTAAACCATCGTCCAAGGTCACCATAAGAGATTGGGGAACAATCAGCCATAGTGTGGAGGTTGCATTACGATTTTTATTCCTGGTGAAGAATAAGCATTTTCCTTCTGTGATAATGGAAATTTTCATCCGATTTGTTTTAGGGTTCAGGCTGATTTATGATGAGGTTTTGATTGGTTGTAAATATTTTTTGCAATCACAGAAGAAATTCTCATTTTTTACTTGGAATCGTAACTGAATCAGTTGTTTTTTTAACTCGTGCAGGTTGACTTATAATAAGACTTTTATTTGTTCACTATATGATTTTTACGTTTTCATTTCAGGCAACTTGTTTAATTACTGTTTAATTACGTTATTGCTTGCTTGATTTTCCTTACGTTGGATAGTATTCATTGCATGAATGAATTACATTTTATCTCCGTTAATTCTTTCACCCCGTCATTATTGACTGGACATTTTATGTCTCCCGTCTTCTTGTAGAAAATTTATTTATTTTTCTTTGAAGGTTAGCAACACCTATTAGAAAATCAACATGAATGAGTAGCATGCTAGCTAGGTAGGAGGCAGTCAGAAAATAGTCACAACAGTAATATCTATGAAGCAATTAGCCTTGATGTTCTGAACTATCTCTCCAGGATGTGAATTGAACTCCATATAATACTTGTTGTTTTGAATGAAATAATTCTGTAAATTTTGAAGAAGAAGTTAAGCAACTATCATTTATTTTGCAGCATGGATTAGTAGCATGCTAGCTAGGTGGGAGGCAGTCAGAAAATAATCACAACAGTAACATCTCTGAGGCAATTAGTCTTGATGTTCTGCACCATCTTTCCGGGATGTGGATTCAACTTCACATCCTATTTGTTGTTTTGAATGAAATAATTCTGTAAATTTTGAAGAAGAAGATAAGCAACTATCATTTATTTTGCAGCATGGATTAGTAGCATGCTAGCTAGGTGGGAGGCAGTCAGAAAATAATCACAACAGTGAACAAGAAGTTAACAACTACATTTATTTTGTGAGTTTTAATACAAACAGACATAAGAATTATGTTCAGTGATGTATTATTAAAACTTGAAATATTTTACCCACTATTTTAGGACATTTTGAATCTTGTGTTTTATAAACTCAAAACTTTCTTATTGGTGTTTCAGTAATTTTTGTTAAATTAGGCCTAATTTTTAATTAGAACTTTTGCTTTTTATAGTTACAGTAATATGTATTTCATGAAAAGTTATCTAAGTTTTTTATTTGAAATAGTAACTTCATAATAAGTTTTTATACCCTTTCTTTAAGAAATTAAAGAATATCTCTAATGTAAGGTATCTGAAAATATTCAATATTCACAAGAAATAATTTCTGAAATATGTTGAATAATACGATATCTGTACAGCATACATAAATTTATATCCAAAATTTTAAAAATCGTGTTAGAAATTGAACAATATAAAATTAGCCTAATATTTTAATATTACAATTTTAACACTAGATTTACGGATATTAATCATATACCTATTTTTACTGAAGTGAGCCAATTTGACTCATACAAGAAAATTGAAGTTTATTGCAAAGAAAATAGCTCCAAATTAATTTAAATGATATGTTTATTATCAAAAAATTCACGGAAAACATCTTTTATATGTAAAATCTGTTTTTGAAACACATTTTTCTGAAACATTTCTATTACATTTAGCGTAATGGTTTCTACATCTGTTTCTCTTGCATGATTGTTGAACTTGACAATTCTTCCGTGCTTCAGTAGCATGAATTTCTGTCATTGGAATGGAAATGTTCTCGACTTCTTCTATATATTTACTTTATACTATACTTTATATACTTTACATTTACTTTATATTATATTTATTACTATATTTATTTATTTTCATATACATTCTATGAGTCCAATTGGCTCACAACCATGAAAATAGGTATACCACATTTGATAATGTGAAATGAAGGGGTCTGCGGGGAAGAGTAATGAAAGTTTACATATATTTTATTACTTAACTAAAAACCAACGTATGCTTTTGAAAAGTGATATTAAAGTTGTATATATATGTAGTGATCAAATTTTTAATGAGTCAAATTGGCTCGGTCCGTAAATCTAGTGTTACAAATTAATGACAGTAGTTAAATTAATAAATGTAGAAAAACATAGTAAATATTTAATATAATATTATTTAATATAATATTAGAAGAAATTTAGAGAAGCTAATAGAAACGGTTTATAAGATATGCGCTAAACATATGAAATCTAATTTAAAAAAATTTGTTTTAATTATGTATGAACGTGACAAATGACACAAATGAGTTAAGTCCTTATAACTGTCGGTTCGTTTGGGACATAGCAAAAGTAACAACATCAAAAAGTGTGAAAAATTTTGCATTTTAATTAATATAGAGTTAAAAATCAAAAATTTTGAAAATTTAACAGTCCTGAGTCAACTAAAAAGAATAATGGAAAAGAAAGCTTTTTTCTCCTTTCTATTTCTGTAAAACGTTTTTCTCAGTTTAGGTACAAAAATGAAAAGAAAGCCAACTTTAAGTGAAATAGCTATTTTTTACGCCGTAAATGAAAATTAACATAAATTAATAAAATTAATTCTTGGGACAATTTTGAAGGATGATTTTCATGCATTAAACGTTTTAACATGAATATGTTTTTATCTAAGTACGATTTTTTAATACAATATATGAGATACAAGGCGCATCCAGAAAGCAAGTTTCCCTATTTAAAAGAAAAAAAAGAATTCACACTTTCAGGAACATATTTATTGGCAACAAGTACAGAAATATTTCAGCTATTTTTCAACATTGGCACCACCAGAATTGAGACATTTGTCGTACTGTGGGATCAACTTTTGTATCCTTCTGTCGTAGAACTCTGCCACCTGTGAATGGAATCAGCTTGTGACAGACATCTTCAGCTCTTCATCGTTGCCAAAAAGCTCACGAGAAAACAAGAATTTCTTAAGGTGAAAGGAAACGGGCAAATCGCTGGGAGCAAGAACAGGGCTATAGGGTGGATGATAAAACAACTCATAGCCAAATATCGTCAAAACAGCTGTTTTCATGGAGAAGCAGACCTGCAGTAAGCATTCCACGCCTCTTGTTTTGAATGGCACGTCGCAATTTTCGCAGTGTTTCATAGTAACGGTCAGCGTTTAATGTTTCACCAAGCGGAAAGAAGTCAATGAGCAGACTGCCCTTCCCTTGCAGGCGGTGGGAGATGGAATTAGAGCTTCCATTTTGGAGCACTGCTACCACGTTACTGTCACGAAGCGGGACCTGTCCAGCTGGCATATGACTGTCCAGCTGGTCATAGTTCTCTGACGCATGCTCAATTGACAAGTCTAATTACGTTTACTTTAAAGGGGAAAACACCGGGGAACTTACTTTCCGGATGCAACTCGTATAAGAAATACCTAAAGAGAAACATCTTTAAACAACTTTAAATGGAAGGTCTTCGTGCTTTCCGAATGCTACCTTGGCCAGCAAGCTCACCAGATTTCTCTTTTATTAAACACGCTTGTAGCATTATGGGTAGGGCCCATCAACCAGCTTGGGATTTTGACGCCAGTTGGACAGAATTTGGCAGGATATCCTCAGGAGGAAATCCGCCACCTCTATCAATCAATGCCAAGTCGAAAAACTGCTTGCATAAGGGCTAGAGGTCAACAAATGCGTTATTGAGTTTATCATTTTGTGAAGCTCTATCACTTGAATAAATCATCCAATTTTTTTTTCAAATAGTAACCATTTATTTTTCTGTTCATCACATCTACCGATTTTCGTCCCATTGGGGGTAACTCCTTTTTGGCGCTTCTTTTTTTTTTGTCTAGGAGTTTATAAAGTAAAAAGTGAGAGCTTGTTTCCAAAATATTTTATTTTTTTGACTACTATACGCAAATGTATAACATAAAGGGAATTTCATTAATAATTTTTGCTTTTTTGTAAGTTGTAGTTATTAACACATTGTGAGCGGGTACATTTTGCAGCGGAATTGTACCGAGAGCTGGCGTTTTGCGCTTAAATTTAATTATTCAGTTAAATCTCAATAGATCGAAAATTATTTAATTTTTAACCAACTTTTCGTATTTTATATTGAAAAATATATAAAGAAGTATATAAATAAAAATATATAAATAAGAACCATAAGATTTTTGTAAACGAAAAATATATTTTTTAATGGATAAATTTATAATAGTACATAAATATGAAAAATCAAATAGAAATAGTAGTATACAGTTTTAATTTTTTCCCGTTCTGTGGTTTCTCATCGACTGATGTAAAAACTAGTTTTTATTTGTCTAAATTTTTTCTGAATCTATGTAGTATACAAGAACATTCGGCTTCGTTTTTCTGCATATACCATTATTTTGTACTCACAAATAAAAAGGTTGTTACACTAACCCGTACTAGTACGTGTCCCGTGCTCAAGTATCCATTGTCAGAAAACATATTAGTACGTGTTCTGCATACAATGTGTTAAGTATCATTCTCCACTTATTTAAATATTTAAGAAGTATCAGAAAATTACACCAAGGGATTAAATTTTAATAGCAAGTAAAGAATGTTTAAAAATTCATTTAAAATTCTATAAATATTAAAAGAAGTAAGCGACAACAAAAAACGGTGAAAGAGTTTCTCCGTAGGTCTATAACGTATTTACTGTGAAAATTTGAAATCCATATGTGATATAGTTTTTTATTTACAGTGTTCGCAAGGTGAAAAAACGCCATTTTCAGTAAAATACTTTTTATGTTTGTATAATTTCCTTAAAAGCTATGATATTAAATGCAAAGATTGTATTCTTTTACAAGTTCTAATTCCGATATCACAACGGATTTTATTTTAAACTATTCAGAAATGTCCAGAGATTTTAATAATGTTAAAATATATATATAATTTCTGCATGGTTAAAGGTGATGTGCCAACTTCTTTTAAATATGAAGTGGTTATATAAGGTTCATTACATCTCTCATCTTTCTAAATATAATATTTCTTTGGTAAAATTCTTTAGTAATTTGAAATGATCATTCAGTCTGGCTAGAATATTTTCCCAAATGACAACTTCAAATTGGTAAATATTAAATTCTATTCAAGCTACATATATGAAATTATCAGAAAGGCAATTTTTCAAGCATTCTTTTTATTTGTGTACCAAACTTAAAATATGGAAGAAAAAATTTTTAAAACACTTTCTCTGAACGAATAAACAGATTTTTAAAATAGGAAATTTTTTCATTTATATAACTATTAAATAATTTTCTTGTGATTTCTTGAGAACTGTGAAAGTTGAATTAATATAAAAATTTTCCTTTATTTAAAATGGAAAAAAATTCGGAAAGATTTATTTATTTGAGATTTAAGCTATAAAATAAATATGTTTAAATTTTAACTTTAAATATTTAACTTTTCAAATTTTTAATAATTAATAATTTTTTAAACGCACATTTGTGTAATGAAATAACTCAAATGTGCAAGTAATGCACACAATCAATTCTGCATTAAAGCTATAAATTTTGTCACAAACCATCTTAAACTGTCTGATTTATAATTCATTTTTCTTATTTATTTATTTCTCTCTCTGATTGATTGGGAATTCTAACACCAACCATCTTATACTTTAGGATTTAGATGTTGTTTAAAACACTCTTTAAAATATTTAAAGTCTAGATTACATACTATGTTATTGTGAAAATGTGTTATGACAGTGAGTGGAAAAGATGCACATAATGTCACTCATAAAGTCACTATTTTAATTTGGCGACAAAAATTATTTGCTAAATTCAGCTGCTTTTCTATGAACTAAACATAATCTAAACTAAAAGAATAAGAAAGGACAAAGGTTTATGTGGATGTTTGTTTTTATAATTGTTTTTTATTAAAATTTTATATTCCTTTTTATATTTTTATTATTATTATTATTATTATTATTATATATATATATATATATATATATATATATATATATATATATATTATTTTTTTAATTTGTTTATGTTTTTTTATTCTTTTTTATATTTTTATATTTTTATATTCTTTTTTAATTTTGTATATATTTTTCTTTTATCTTTTCTTCTATTTTTCGCTTTCTTTCTTAATTATTTGATACAGTCGAATAAATAAGCCTCCTTTAAGTACAGAGTACCGAAATTTTAAAGAAGTGGTGTGTATAGCGCTTCACTATCACGAAGACAGTATATATACACAGTCGGGTCACATTAATGTAGTCACTTTAGGCTTTTGACATTTTGTCCTTTTTACTAAACAGCTACTTGATAAAATGTTTACAAAATTTAATCATGAGTAGTCAATGCATTTCTTCACACAATCTTATCAAAAAAGGGCTACCATTGTATTTATACGACCAACTAAAAACTAAAGAATAAAATGTAGATATGGGTTCACCCTATTCAATGTAGAAATGGGTAAATTTCATCAAAAATAAACATTAGTATACGAAATTCTTTTGAGCACTTTTTTGTGACAAAAAGATTATTTGATCATGGTGAAATACACGTCTATCGAAAGACAAAAATGTTTTCCAACGATGTGTGTTCTTTACATGCACAATTTTTAACCAAAGTTTAAAAAGTATTACATATATTTCTACAAAAAAAAGCTATAAATCACTAAAATTTAATTAAATCTATTGAACATTCAGCAAAAAATGGATTGTGAAATGAAATGTTTTCCTGCTCGGGTGCTAAAGATACTTTTTTGTGCAAGGGTACATTTTCATTTTCAACTCTATACGGCAACTTATATTGAAATGTAACTTCAAAATCTTTAAAATTAATAAAAGTAAGTGGTATATTGATCTGTTTCCAAGTATATTGAATGAAATAAAAACGCTGATAAGAGAATTTTCAGGAATTGAATTAGTGTGTTTTAAGACATTCATTTGATGCGTGCCAGTCATTAATGAATTGTGCAAAACAACAGTACCAAATGGTGGATGAGATGTATTATCAAATGTGTTACTACAAAAAATGGTGAATGGTGAAAACAAGTGGTTACATTACAGGAAATGCATGCTTTAACCTCTTCCCTTACAAATGTTTTTGGAAAAAATTGCAAAAAATCATCACATCTTTTTATTTTATTATTAAATTCAAGGAAATGAAACAAAACAAAATATTAAGTTATAAATTAAATTTTTAATTTGTTACAGGTGTAAAAGCATTTAGTTTTAACAGTTTACTATCCCGATTTATCTCGGGCAAATGGAAAACAAGGTAAATATCAGTCTTTGTATGATAGTTTTTCTAACAAGGGACAACACAAAGTGATACCTGACATTCTGTACTCTAATATCTGGTCTCTTTTCTTACTGGCTTACCTCTGAAATCTGTTTAACGGGAGTACAGAATACACTGTCTCGTTGTACTTGATTTTTTTAAATTGCAGGAATAATATCTGGAAAATACCTTGAGCTTAACCTGAGTGGTAAAAGACTAATGCTACAACTTCCTGATGTAGCAGAAAGCTCGTCACGATGATGTTCTGAAATTAGTTTTTCAATCAGTGTAAAACACCTGACTATTCCCTTCAAAAGAACCGCGAAACCAACAAAACTTTGCAAACTGCCAATCAAAGCTGAATATTTCCTTGCATTTCCTCCAGGCTGAGTAAAACTGTGATAAAAGAAATCTTACTGACAAAATTTTGCTTCGCCCGAGTTTTCTCGGGATAATAATTAACTGCAATATATACGAACCCAAGATAACTCGGGATAATGAGGCTAGCGGTTAAATAACATAAACTCAATGAGCAATTAACCACACCATCCATCCAAGCGAACTTTAAAATTTGTTATACAGTGCAAAACAAAAGCAAAATAATAAATGAAATTATAAATGTTTATAAATAAAATAAAATGTTTTTTCATCAAATTCACTTGGGCCTGCTGAATAGGATAAGAAGTCGTACACATTTTTAACGAAATGGGACGGTTTGAATGAGATTACAGGAAATGTTTAAAATTTGACATTCGCTTGAAGTTTGAATCAAACTAGTTCGATTGTAATTTTATCAGGAATTGATTTATGTCAGAGACAGTTCCTCTTTCTGGCCGAAGAGAGTTATCAAAGTATAGTACCGAAAAAATGAGCCTATTGTGTATTTTCTATTTTTTATTATTCCAGATTATCTCTGTGGCATAAAGGAGGGATATTAACCGTATTAGGGAATATTCTTTGAGTCAATTGCAGAGGACAAATCGGCATAAGGTGATATATCCCCTTCTCACAACTGAATAAAACGATTATAAATAAAAAAGAGAGGTCGATAATGTGTTAACCGTAATTTCGTTTTATTATCGACCAAAACATCGATCAAATTCTTCGAGAGAAGTTCTATCATAGGAGTTATTGTGTTTATTCATTTAATGCTCTTTCAGCGGGGGAAGAAAAGAAAATAAATTCTAAGTAAACCAAAAGTTATTAATTCCTTTTCTGTTTTTCTTTATGTGGTACAGTGAAGTATTGATTATAAGCATTGCGTTTTTCTTTTTCAATATTCTTTACCGAAAAATTACTTAAACAAACTTTGAGAAAAAATAATAATATTCAATTCTTTTACTTCTCTATTTGTTGTTTTTAGATTTATGATATAAATGTTACTGTTATTTCTCTCTCTTGTTTTGGGTTACACAAACACATGCACACATAAGGTGTGACCCGCGGGAACTCAGTAGCAAACGCAACGCTCTCGTAACTGCAACCATATATCAATATGAGAAATTACATTTATTTTACGATCCGCAAAGGCAACACTATCGTAGGGTTATGGGTTCGGAGCCGAAGTTCCCCTAAGATCCGCCGTATTCTTTAAAGATGACTGGGGCACATAGAATAGGTTTGCCGTCACAATGTTCTCCAAGTTGTCAATTAATAACACTAAGGGTGGCTAGCAAAGCCTATGGGTTTTCTACTTCAAAATTACAAGGATCCACTTAACACATTGTATGCAGGACACGTACTAGTACGTTTTCTGACGATTGATACTTGACCGCGGGTCACGGACTAGTACGGGTTAGTGTAACAACAAGGTTTGTTTGTGGGTACAAAAATAACGGTATATACAGGAAAGCGAAGCCGAATGTTTTTATGTACTACATAGATTCTGGAAAAATTTAAACAAATAAAAACTAGTTTTTACATCAGTCGATGATGAACCACAGAACTGGAAGGTTGATTAAAAAAATCAACTTAGATTTAAGATTAACTTTTTATTTATTCTTGCGAAAATTATATTATATATATGTATATATATATATATATATATATATATATGTTTATTTGTTTATTTATATATTTGTTTATACATTCCAATATAAAATATGAAAAACTGGCTAAAAACTTTTACTAACTAATTTTCGATCTATTGAAATTTAACTCAATAACAAAATTTACGTGCAAAATGGCCGCTCCCGGTACAATTCCGCTGTGAATTGTATCCGCACACAATATGTTAAGCATAAGTCCTATTTTTACCCTTGTGGTGCTCGTTATAAACGAAAATCCTACATCTTTGCCTTAATACGAGTACCTAAATATATTTAAATTGTCCTCAAATATGCAGAAATGTAAATATTTTAAAAGGACATAGTGCTTTTTACTTACATATATATAAAATGTAGATTTGTTTACACGACCGTTGAGCGAAATTAAACATATATATGTCAAATAGCTTAATCAATCATAGTTAAATAAAATTTTAAGAATTGTTTTACCACTTAATTATGAGAGTATCACCTATTTTATTCCTTTGAAATGAAAAAAATTCTTAGTATTTTTGATTGATTTCTGCCACTCTAAGGTCTGATATTTGCTAAAAAATAATAAAAAAAAAACATTACAACGCAAAATTCATACAAAAATGATGCGAAATACGTGCTACTTTTACAAAAACATATATTTTACCTTATATTATATTACTGGGGAATTATTTCTTTTTTGAATAATCTAAGTATAAAATTGTTCTGTAGGGAACATTTCCTTTTTTAGGCAAGAATTGTATATTTAATATATGGACGATACCCTTGCGTGTAGAGATTTCAAAACAAATTAATAACGAAAATTTTCTTTTCACGTGTTGCTTAAAACATGATTAGTTTCTTCCTCTTATTTCTTGAAATCCATTCAAGTGTTGTATAGAATATCAATATGCGTTTATCGGAGTTATATAATATATGTTCGGCATTTATTTGCTAAAGAACAGTTTCCAAAGAATAAATTATCATATATATATATATATATATATATATACATCTATATATACCTTTATATATATAAATATATGTATATATATATTATATATGTATGTATGTATATGTATGTACACACACACACACACACACACACACATACATATATATATATATATATATATATATATATATATATATATATATATATATATATATATCGGCCATAGTTACGGATGTGACACATCGTACGACTGTTATCACTTTTTCTACAAAGTATTTAATGTTTCAAACATATATTTTTCATGAAGCAAATACACAACCCAAGGAAGCATTTTGCAAAATTTAATGATTTTCCGTTTCTTCTATACATATTTAAATAATTATAAATATGCTGTTACGGGTTTGACAGTTATTTGCGTATTTAGAAAGTGAAGAGCATGCTTTTTTCTAAGATCTATTTTCATAATTAGGCCCAATTCATTTATATTAGTTTCCAAGTGAGAAAGACAACTTTATGTAAAACGTTCTTTTTTTTAATGTTCTCACTAAATTAGCAAAATGTATGAATAAAAAATTGATTTGAGCATACAATTATTTATTAAAATTATTAAGGTCTTGTTTTGAAATTAAAAACCTGTTTTCTACTTTTTCAATCATTTAATCCTGAATTTTCCATCCTAAAGAATAATAAATTATTATTAATGAAATATAATTTTTTTCCTTAATTTTACAAATTGATGCCTAAGGTCAAATGTCTGAAAATCAATTTTATTTTAGCTTAGAATAAGCTTTCAGCTATTATTTAATGAAAATTTTCATATGTGAAACCACATCTTTTTGCTTCCATATACAAAAATTAATAAATATTATATTTTAATAGTCATATTTCGTGATTGTTTTTATCACTTCCGTTTATAGAAGAGGAAAACAATAAATATAACACTATTATCTTATATCTGTATCTGAAAAGCGTTTATTCGGTTAAAATTAATCTTTCGGGAAAAATGTTTTATAATAAATACAATTTTACTTAAGCTATCAGTAAAATTAGCATAAAATTATGTACAACATTAAAAGCTGATTTGAATTTATGACTGAATTGGAGTGTAGAATTATTTATTTAATTTCGTATAATTATTTATTTTCGTATTATTAATTATTTCGGATTTTCTTGTTAAATTTGGAACTTTAATTTTATATCCTATTTTTGATAACAATTTAGTCCTGATTTTCCCTTCCTTTGAGAAATAAGTAGAGAAATTTCATATTTTGTACTTTACTCTCCCTTATTTACGAATTACTGTCAAAAGTCTGAAATAATAATTTATTATATTCTTTTACACAGTAGGTTATTTTAATGACAATTTTTAATAATAGAAACAGTTCCTATTTGTTTCTATTTGAAAAAGAATGAAAAAGTAATATACAACTACTATAATAGTACTACTATTTTTTCCATTTTCTTCATGTCGAAAGATGATCGAATGTGTAGAACACTGCTCCCGGGTACTGAAATCCTGCGGATGGCATGGATGATATCAATCGTTCACAATCGACCTTCAGCAGTAGGTCCCGCTCTCATTAACCTTCTTATAAAAAAACAGAAGACTATAGAGTTCTAAACCAAACCAAATCAATCGATACTGAAGTTCCTTGGTACAAATGTGGCCGTGGCTTGGATGTTCGCAGCCGTTCGGAATCGGCTTTAAGAATTAGGTATTACATTCATTAGACTTTGTGTAGCAAATCAGCAAACCGCAATAATCGAAAGGAAATCATTTTAATTAGTTTTGTTTGGGAAAAATTACATTAAATTAAAAGAAATCATCTTTAGGCTGTCAGTAAGCTTTGCATAAACTAATAAATTTATAATTCGTGATAATTTAGGCAATTTGTCTGAAATGATATAATTCATTCGAAAATAAAATTTTTTATTAAAATTGTTAGAAATACCGTTGAGATATCAGAATGCTTGTTCCTTTATCCTGTTTTACCCTTTACCTTACAATTAGTACTAAGTAAAAAATATGACATTTTTTTTTACCTTTATTACCCTAATTTTACAAATTGTTGTCAAAAATCTGAAGGAATAATTTCTTTCGGCCTTCCACACACTCGCCAATCTAATTTAACTGAAGTTTTAAAAATGCAGACAATTTCTGTTTGAAATAAAATTTTAAATGTACTATTTATTAATAAATTGTTAATTTTGCGCTTATCTATACCTTTGCGTATTTAGAAAATTTAAATATTAGCTTTCTGTTTTCTAACATATATTCTTGAAAATATTTCTTTCCATTTCAATTGCTTTTTGGGAAAAAATATTTTAGTTAAACAATTTCTCTAGGTTGTCAGTAACATAAGTAAATTCAAAACTCATGGCAGGTTTGGCAACTGATTTGAACGTAGAATTATTTATCAACTTTGTGGTAACGACTTTTTATGCAGAATTTGGAATCTTTATTCTTTATTATATTTTTTTTTTAATTATTGGTCATGAATTTTCCATTCTATCGGATAATAAGTAATAAATAGAGACATTTCACTTTTTTTCGTTTATTGTTCTTAGTTCCTAAATTGATGCCAAAAGTCTAAAAGAATAATTTATTTCGACCTAAGATACAATTTTAGCTTTTATTTAATGAAATTTAATAATCGAGATTAGGACTGGGTGATGTTGAAATTCTTGCATAGCGATATATTTAACCAGTTTTATATCGAGATTTAACCATATATCCATATGAGAAATTACATTTATTTTAAGAGTCGCCAGAGCTCAGTCGGCAAAGGCAATGCTATCGTAGGGTTGTGGGTTCGGAGCTCGAGTCGACCTATGATCCACCGTGTTCGTTAAAGGTGATAGGGTAAGTAAAATATGTTCTAGGTCACCATGTCCTCAAAGTTCTCAATCAGTACCACTGGGGGTGGCTGAACTAAATTACTTCTAAATGAGGATCCACTTGAGCATAAGTCGTACTTTCACCCTTGTGGTGCTCTTTTAAATAAAAGGCGCACCTCTTTGCCTTAATACGAGTGGCATATGGCTCAGTTGTCTTCAGTTGACAAGTGGCATCAGAAAGAACAACAACATTTATTGTTGAAATTCACTTTGATTTTTTCTACGATTCCATATTTTATTTAACGAAAATTTTAATAATTGAAATTAGATCTGGGTGATGTTGAAAATCCTACTACCCGCTATATAACTATCTCTATATCGTGATTTAATTTTATACAAATATGAGAAATTACATTTATTTTAGAAATTTGTTTTGACCTTCTATACAATTCGATCTTTTATTTAATGAAAATTTTAATAATTTAGACTAGGACTAGGTAATGTTTAAAATTTTACATCGCCATACATAACCGACTTTATATCGCAATTTAATCATATATCAATATAAGAAATTATATTTATTTTAGAAATTCATTCTGGCATTCTATATAATTCCAAATTTTATTCAACGAAAATTTTAATAATTGAAACTACGACTTGGTGATGTCGAAAATCTTACATCCAACTATAAAACCAGCTTTATATCGCGATTTAATCATACTTCGATATAAAAAAAATTACATTTATTTTAGAAATTTATTTTGCACCTCTATGAAATTCCTGCTTTTTTCCTTGAAATGTTCCTTATATAAGGAAAATTTTAAGAATTGATAATAGGACTGGGTGTTGTTGAAAATTTCACATTCCATTACCAGTTTTATTTTGGGATTTAATTATGTAGCTATATGAGAAATTACATTTATTTTAGAAACTTATTTTTACCCTCTATGCAATTCCTGCTTTTTTCCTTAAAATTTTCCTAATATAAGGAAAATTTTAAGAATTGAGAATAGGACTGGGTAATGTTGAAAATTTTACATCCCATTACCAGCTTTATTTTGTGATTTAATTATATTTTGATATGAGAAATTACATTTATTTTAGAAATTTATTTTGACCCTCTATGCAATTCCTGATTTTTTCCTTAAAATTTTCTTTATATAAGGACAATTTTGAGAATTCAGAATAGGACTGGGGGATGTTGAAAATTTTACATCCCATTACTAGCTTTATTTTGTGATTTAACTATGTATCGATATAAGAAATTACATTTATTTTAGAAATTTATTTTGATCTTCTATACAATTCCTATTTTTTCCTTAAAATTTTCCTTATATAAAGAAAATTGAGAATAGGACTGGATGATATTAAAAATTTTATATTCCATTACCAGCTTTATTTTGTGATTTAATTATATTTTGATATGAGAAATTACATTTATTTTAGAAATTTATTTTGGCCCTCTATGCAATTCCTGTTTTTTCCTTAAAATTTTCTTTATATAAGGACAATTAAAAAAATTCAGAATAGGACTGGGTGATGTTGAGAATTTTACATCCCATTACTAGCTTTATTTTGTGATTTAATTATATTTTGATATGAGAAATTACATTTATTTTAGAAATTTATTTTGATCCTCTATACAATTCCTGTTTTTTCCTTAAAATTTTCCTTATATAAGGAAAATTGAGAATAGGACTGGATGATATTAAAAATTTTACATCCCATTACCAGCTTTATTTTGGGATTTAATTATGTAGTTATATGAGAAATTACATTTATTTTAGAAACTTATTTTGACTCTCTATGCAATTCCTGTTTTTTTCCCTTAAAATTTTCTTAATATAATGAAAATTTTAAGAATTCAGAATAGGACTGGGTGATGTTGAAAATTTTACATTCCATTACCAGCTTTATTTTGTGATTTAATTATATTTTGATATGAGAAATTACATTTATTTTAGAAATTTATTTTGATACTCTATACAATTCCTGATTTTTTCCTTATAATTTTCCTTATATAAGGAAAATTTTAAGAATTCAGAATAGGACTGGGTAATGTTGAAAATCTTACATACCATTACAAGCTTTATATTGTGATTTAATTATGTATCGATATGAGAAATTACATTTATTTTAGAAATTTATTTTGATCCTCTACACAATTCTAGCTTTTATTTAATGAAAATTTTAATTGAAACTAAGACTGGATAATGCTAAAAATCTTAGATTGCACTATATAACCACCTTTATATTATGATTTAACCATTTATCTATATAAGAAAATGCAATTTAATAATTTTCAAGCTTTTCTTTAACCCCTTAATGCACAGATTTTTTTTTTTTTGAAAAGGTAAGCCAAAAAATATTTTTTTAATGAAGAAAACACTACTTAGAAAGTTGTCTTGAGCAAAAAATTACAAAAATGCAAAAATAATCAAAATTTGAGTATATTGATAATTCACACGATTGGTGTAATTTCTAATTTTTAGAATATTATTATTATTCTCGAAAGAGTATATTGTTCAATTGGTAGGCAATCTACCAATTAGACAGTATGATATATCATCCCTTGATTCGTAGGTATCAAATATGAAACCCTTATGTTTCATATCTCAAGAATAAAGTATATAGACTCCTCGAGTCAAGGCTGTCTTTACAGCCAGAGCTTTGTAATGAAATAGTTAACAATTATATTTTATTTTACATTATATTTTAGTAAAATATATATTGAAAAATGAGCGAATCAGAATATGAATATGAATACACTGTCGGAAAGCATCTCACAAGGAAGAGATAAGTCGTAAGTGATAAGTAGAAAATATATATATATATTATACTTGAATAAGTTAGTGTTATAGTTTACAATCTCATGTAAATGATAAATATCAGTAAAACGATTATCTTTTTTTTTTTTTGCTTTCACACTGTTATTTTCAATTCTCGATTACTTTCGAGTGTGAAAAATTATAGCAACATGAAGTACAACGCCACTCGAATTATCTCGAGTGTGCACAGTTTGGCCAGTTTAGCGCGCTTGAGATAACTCGAGCTTGCACATTAAGGGGTTAGGCACGTTAAGGGGTTACTTACATAGTTATAGAGTATGCTTAAAGTGAAAACATTTTAGAAAATTATTTTTATAATGGAAACCATTTGTATTAAAATAAGTAGTAATAAGTAGTAAATAGCCAGATGGATAAAATGCATTATCTTCTTTTGAAACTTTTCCTGTACAACCATCTTTCCAGTAAAGAAAGTATATTTGGGGATAAAACATTTTAAATAACAAAGCCATTTTCTTTAGGCTATCTGTTAAGACGGACATAAAATAATGAATTCAAAACTATTAATCATAACGGGTGTTTCGAATTTATTTAATCGATTTGATCGTAAAATTGTGGTTACACTGTTTATTATGAAATTTCAATTCTTTCTTCTTTATCCTACTTTCTTTTTTACCGAAAACTGAGTAATAAATACAGAATTTTCACATTTTACTTTTCCCATTGTTTCCATAACTTCACACATTAAAAGTGTAAAACAAATTATCCAACAGTACATGATAGATTGTTTAAGGAAAATTTTAATAATTGAGACCATTTCTGTTGGTGCGTATTTGATAATTGTGGAAAACAAATAGAATGCCATTTTTTTTAATATACTATAAGAAAAATGTCTTTTTATGCTTTTACTAACTGACATGAATTAATAAATTTAAAATTTGTGTAAGTTTTTGACAGCTGATTTGAACATGAAGTTTATTTTATCAAAAGTTTTAAGATATTTATCTTGAAATCTGAAATTTTTGTTCTTTATCGTATATTTTTGACAATTTAAACAAGTTTTTTTTTCGCTTCAACCGCATAATATGCAATACATAAAGATATTTTACACTTTAAATTTCATTTATTTTCTACCTACTTTTGCAAATGGATGTCAGAATCTGAGACAATAATTTATATTGCCCGTCGATACAACTTTAGAAATATGTAATCGCACTCATTCTTGGCGACTTGGTGTTTTGGCTGCTTATTATTATTTAAGTAATAACTTTCTCGGACGTACGAGGTTTCCTTGAGTTAATCCTTTTGTAGTTTCATTGGTTATGTTTGATTAGTTTTGTCTTGTGCCTGTAATTTGATTGGCTGGGATCAGGATCTTTATAAAACCATAAAAGCGCAATGTACCTCGTATTTTTGTATTATCAATATTATTATTATTTTCTGTCTTTAATAAAAAATGTTTTGTGATCTGCGGATCTTCAGTATGATTCAACAAGTTTTTTTAATGAAAATTTTAATAATGGCCACCGTTTCTATATGCTTCTAAATGGAAATAATTTATACTATTTAATAGTCAAACTTCTTACCTTTTTAACCCTTTTTACATTTAAAAAATGAAAAAATGCATGCTCTTTAAAAATCTCTCTCTTTTGGTCAATTTTTTAAAAATGACAATTTTAATTATAATTCATTTAATCTATTTATAATTTTGAAACTATCATTTTCTGAGTGCATCTACTAAACTAAAACATGAATCAATAAGTTTAATAATTATGGATCCTTTGATAGCTGATTTGAAGATAAAAATGATTATCCCAGTTGTTATCAATTTTGTCATGAAATTTGAGATCTATATTCTTTATGACATATTTTTAATAATTTCAACATGAGTTTGTCACCTTAACCAAATGTTAACGAAATAGTAAAGATATTTTGCTTTTTTCTTTTCTCTAATTTTGGAAATTCATATAAAGAAGAAATAAAGAAGTTTTTATATATGACATGAAATGTGTTCCATGTCTTAGCGACTCGTCCATATCATGTATATATATATATATATATATATATATATATATATATATATATATATATATATATATATATATATATATATATATAATATATATATATATATATATATATATATGAAGTGATCCAGTGTTCAGGCGAATTCAATAATTAGTCCTTCTTAGTAAAAACACTTCTTTATTTAATATGGGGTTTCAGTTTCAGGCGTCGTTTGCGCTATTTTCATTTATCTGTGGCGAATCTAAGAGAGGAATGTGTTAGCATCTCCATGTCCATGCGCTAACTGATACTTATAGCATGATTAGTTATCAACTTCCTGTAAAATATCTCTGCGCCTGACCGCATTTCTCCAAAAAGTTATGCAAGCGTGGGTCTTTTTCATTTATTTTATTATTATAAAAGAGTTCTCTTTTTAAATTCGTCTATAACTCACGTAATTTCCAACTACGCCTTTGTAGACCTAGCATATATATATATATATATATATATATATATATATATATATATATATATATATATATATATATATATATATATATATATATATATACATATATATATATATATATATATATATATATATATATATATATATATATATATATATATATATATATATATATATATATATATATATATAATTTAATAGTGAGATTTGTTTAGTTCCTTTGCATATTTATAAAATCAAAACGAGACACGCTGTTTTGAAATATCTATTTTTGAGAAACTATTTTCCCATTTCTAGTTTTTGACTGAATAACACTAATAATAAAAGCGTTATATTGACAGTTAATTGAACATAAAATTGGTTGTCAAAAGTTGTCAAGATTTTTGTATAGAAATTTGAAATCTTTATTCTTCATCATATATTATTGATAATTTTAATATAAGTTTTGAACCTCAAAGGTATTACATGTAATAACTAAAAATAATTCACATATTTCTTTCCATTTTTTTCTCCCTAATATTTCCCGTTGATGTCAAAAGTCTGAAACAATAATTATTTTAGCTTTGGATACACTTGCACCTTTACTTTAATGAAAATTTTAAGAACTGAGGTAATTTCTATGCCCTTATATTATAAATAATCAACTATCTTGATTTTTTTACCTTTATACATTTAAAAAATTTTTAAAAAAGGTTATTTTCTTAAAAAGATTTTTTTTCATTTCTATTAGATTTTATAGAAAAAAAAAGATATTACGTAAAAGTCATGGGGACATGAAAACCCCCATTTTCTTTAGGTTGTCAATAAAATTAGCATAAATTATAAATTCAAATCTGGTGACAGTTTTGACATCGGATTTGAATTTACATAATCAATGTGAACCTAAAATTGTTTATCAAAACTAAATTACGTTTTTAGTTCAGAAATTTGAATTATTTTTTCTTTATCCTATTTTCTCCCTATGCCGAATATAAACTAAGTAAAAAAATAACATTTTCTTTTTGTCTCCTGAATTCTACAAATTGTTGTCAATATTAATAGACATGCAATTTTCCCCCATGTTTATTTAGAAAATACAAAAAATGAATATTCTTTTTAAATGTCTAGTATTTGTAATATAGTGACTGTTCGGACAGCTGATTTGAACAATTATTACTTCTGATATTTATATTTCGTATGGGGTAGGCCCTTGCTTTTATAGCATCCGGCACTAAGCCTCAGATATTTGTTGGGCACTTTATTATGGGAGCAACCTATAGGCAGGCAACAGTAGTCCCTAGGTCAGCACAAATAAAGTGGTTCCACGTCATTTAGAAGGAGTGATCAAAAAATGACCCCACGTCTTATCCTGCTTCTTCCACACATATCGTTTAGGAACTCGTAAGGTATTGGGACCACGAACCTATTTTATTTAGACCAATCACCATTAATGAGCATGGTTTATCTTTGACCTGCTTGAGGCTTGAGCTCGCAACGCTCTGGTTACAAAATCGATTCCTTTGCTGACAGATCTACCTTGGCTCTCTGAATATTGTTTATTTAAGTTTTTGTCAAGATATTCTCCCTGATTTTAGAAATCATTATTATTTAGCACACATTTTTAACAAATTTGTCATGAGTTTTTCACCTCTATCGAATTTAATGCAATGAGTGAAGAAATTTCCCGCTTTTTTTTGTCTATATCTTTGGAAATTGACGTCAAAAGTCTTAAATAATAATTTATTTTGGCCCTCTATGCACTTTCAGTTTTTCTTTAATGAAAATTTTAATAACGAACACTGTTTCCATTAGCTCCTTTTCGAAAAAATAATAAATAAAAAAAATAGTCACCTCTATAATCAAAACAAATATTTTTCCGCCTAAATGAAAGAGATGCTACGAAGAGGTGTAATATAATGGAGCAGTGGCTATAAATAAAGTCGAAGAACAAGCTCTTACACAGTCCCAGTGATTAATGTGGCCGTCATTTTTTCCCCTTTTGAGCCCGAACACCTGATGCAAAAAGTGGAATAATACGCAGTCCATTGATTTTTCAGGCCAGGGTGTATATACATTATTGTCGTATTTCTGCGAGAAAGAACATTTTTATGGGTAGACATTTTTACTTCGTTTTTCAGATATAATGGAAGCACTAAAATTTTAGGTGAAGATGAAGAGGTGGCGCTAGTGTATTTACTTAGTGGGTATGTGCGTCACGCGCATTAATATTCGGTGACGTTAATAAACCGGGTAATAGGTTTTTTTTTCCCGATATTTATGTTGTTTTTTTTTGTTAATGTAATGGTGTGCAATGAAAAGACGTAAATAAGATGTAAGGGAGAGATATATTAATAAATTTTTGAGTAACGATTTTTTCTGAAATAAGCAGATTTTTGTGGTTAAAAATCACACTTATTTTTTTTTGTTAAAATTTTAGAGAAAAATCTTTATGTTTTATAATCATACCATTTACGTATGACAGGTCAATCTAGAAAATTCCGATATTTATATATATATTTTGTTATCGGAATGGAACATAATAAAAAGACTTAGATATGTGCATGAGATGTTTTAATAAAGATTTTCGTCTGAAATACCAGATTCACGCGAGTAAAATTCACACTTCTTTTCAAAAAATTTAAGCAAACACTCTAAACGTGTGTTAAAATTATACGGTATATGTATAACAGGGCGTAAAATTAATAAATAAGTATAAAGATTTAGTTGATTAAGTAAATATTTACGTCTTGTTTGAGCATTTACTAAATAAAACTCACATCATTTTTTTACAAAATTTTAGATCAAAATCTCTAAATATGCTTTATTATCATATGATGTACGTATGGCAGAATTGTTATTAAAGAATATTTTTCTTATACTTACATTTATATGTTAATAAAATGGTACATAAAAATATGTAAATTAGGTATGAGGAAAAATATTTTAATATTAGTAATGATTTTCTTTTGTAGTACCAAATTTCCAAGAGCAAGATCTGGTTTTTTCAAAATTTTAGATTAAAAATAAATTAGAAAACCCAATATTCTAATCTGAAGGTACTATCTTCATTACAGACATAGGTGTTTTGCGTACACGTAAGACGCAAATCTCTCAGAGGCATGAGTCAAAATCCCACTGCTGCCTGCCACCAATGTCAATGAAGGTAGCACGTAGCATAGATATGATCTAATTTATTTCCAGGCACTCACATCTATGCAGAAATAACACAACAATATTATTTATGAAACATAGTTATAACAAATCTATATCGGGTCTCATTAGGTTACTATAACATTATCCGAATATTTCGACTCAAAAATGTATACAGCACCACCACTAAAGACGAAAAAATTCTGATGTGGAAATGACTTTTCTTGTACACCTATAAAATTATACATAGTTTTGCTGGACTTACCGTATATTTCTACGTATAAGGTGACCTTCAGATAAGACGAGGTGTAAATTTTCAGCCAATTTTTACAATTTTAGCATATATCCGTTATATAAGGCTACCCCAAAATTCTCAATAATATTGTAATGCGTAGTTTTACGGAACTAAAAAATTTTATTTATTAGACCTTGCAACACCAAAAATCGCTTAGGAGGGAATAATACCAACATTGCTGTCATACCGTGTGGTTTTACTTCAGTGCTTCAACCTTTAGATGTCTCACTTAATAAACCATTCAAAGACAACATGCTTGAACAATGGAATAAATGGATGAGTAATGGCGAAAGTCGTATAAGACTATGCTTATGGAACTATGCGGGCCGCGTCGCTTGATATGCTGTGTACTTTTGTCATCAAATCATGGGAAAAAGTAAAAGTGGAAACTGTGATAAAATCGTTTAAAAAGTGTGGGATTTCTAATGGTATGGATAGAACTGAGGACGATATGTTATGGGATTCTGATGACGAAGCAGAATTCGACAAATTAGGTACAGAATGGAACCCATATGATGAACTCAACAATGAAAGTGGGAATGTACTTGAGCCCTCAGATGATAAATGTGAGGATTTTGCAGGATTTTAAAAACATTGGTCATTTTATTTATTTTATAATCGTGTTTTGCAATCAATAATTTTTTTGTACTTGTCGTATAAGACGACCTTGGATTTTGAGGGGTCATTTTTAGGTTTTAAGTATCTTCTTATACACGGAAATATACAGTAATTTAAACTTATTTTATTTGAGGATGAGATACGATCCTACATTTCTTTTATAAAGTGGTCAGTTACACAGATGCTAAAATATTAACTTTTATTAATAACATTTATACAATATTAATTCACAATGAGTAGAATGGTATTCAATAATGAGTAGTGTAAAGCAATTTTACAAGGAATAGTCATGAAATGCCGCCAGATGGCAGCATTTCATGTTAACTATTTGTTATAGTGATATTTTTCATTATTTTTATGCTGATATCATCCCAATATTAATTTAAAACGCACTCTAAATCATAGTCTATAAGGTGACTAACAATTGCACGATTACTCATGACTTTATCTAAGTGAGTCGCAAATGTCAACAAACCCAATCTAGGTCCAAAACTTGACTTCAAGGGTAAGCCTAAATTTTGGCAGCATAATTCACACCTTTAATGTGTTACCCTATCTATCAGCTGATTGAAATATTTGAGAAATTACAGAAGCAAGAAGAATACAACTCGTTATTAATTTATAGGTGTAATATAACGACATTTTTGGTACTAGTCATTAGCCATGAGTGAAAATGTCATTGCAATGATTGACCCAAAAGACCATATATACACCCCTGCCCCAAGCGGAAAAAAACTTGGAGATTTTGAAAATCAATTCAATCCACATTGCCTAAATCCATTCTCCGCACATCATAAGGGTGTCCCACGTAACTGTCGAAGGTACTCCATCTGAATTTCTTTTCCGTTTCATCATTTCTTTTTTTATTTTTTAAATCACATTCGAACCATGTAATTTGAATGTTTTTATAATATATTTAATAAATGTACTTGCTTTATTTTAACACTAGATTTACGGACCAAGCCAATTTGACTCATTAAAAATTTGATCACTATCCATATATAAAACTTTAATATGACTTTTCAGAAACATACGTTGGTTTCTAGTTAAGTAATAAAATATATGTAAACTTTCATTCCTCTTCCCTTCAGACTCCTTCATTTCGCATTATCAAATGGGGTATACATATTTTCCGGTTGTGAGCCAATTTTACTCATAGAATGTATATGAAAATAAATAAATATAGTAATAAATATAGTATAAAGTAAATATAAAGTTTAAAGTATATAAAGTATAGTATAAAGTAAAAATAGAGAAGTCAAGAACACTTCCATTCCAATGACAGAAATTCATGCTACTGACGCACGGATGAATTGTCAAGTTCAACAATCATGCAAAAGAAACAGATGTAGAAACCATTTTGTTAACTGTAATAGAAATATTTGAGGGAAATGTGTTTAAAAAATTTTTACATGTCAAAAATATTTTCCATGAATTTTTGGATAATAAACATTTTATTTAAATTAATTTGGAGCTATTTTCTTTGCAAAAAACTTCAATTTTCTTGTATGAGTCAAACTGGCTCACTTCAGTAAAAATAGGTATATGATCAGCATCCGTAAATCTAGTGTTAAATCTGGATATCTGTAATTAAGATGTATTGTTAAACACGTTGTGTTTATGTACGCATGATAAATGTACTTACCGCATAACTTTAAAACTCTTAGCATTTGAATCCTGATACACAACGAGCAGTGGAAAAGTCAGAATTTGTTTCCTGGGTGGGTTCAGGGTTTTAATCCTAAGCACAGTGAATTTCAACCTTATAAAAGCATTCATTACACACACACATACATACAAAATACATACAAACATACATAAGTCTTATGCATCCATCCATAATTTTGCATATAGGCCTAAATACATCATACAACGAATCAGTTACACTGTACAGTATTTCATTATATTATAAAAAATTATTTGCGTCCACATTGCTCCATTTTCTAAATGCTTTTATGTTCTAAGAATTTGCGACGTTTATATTTCCATGGTAAATTTTCAAGCATATTTAATTTATGCTCAGAAGAATTTAAGTTAAAGTAATTTGATGTATAACTAAGAAAATGAAAAAAAAAATATTTACTAAAGAAACTCTGATATATACTTTTATTTTCCTTTGACAAAGCTACATTTCTTGTGGAAAAAAAAAGTTCGAAAAGAGTACATAAATTCAGTAACTACCATGTTATACTAGGAAAATTAGTTCTTCTAGCTTTTAAGGCCAGCTTGCTGAAACCTTCACCCACATTTATATTCATGCTGTAACGTATCCTGTCCCTGTTTCAGGTGACTCTATGAAGAAGCAGGTGTTTCTTGATTAAATGACTTATTTACACCTAGCAGCTATATACAAATTTCTATGTACACACAATACAATACAGTTCACAGGTATGAGATACAATAAACGTAGGTTTGAGTACAGATGTACACGTAAGGTCACTGAAGAAAGGTTTGATAACCGATGGAAGAAAACAATTCGGTAGATTCGAGTAATTGTTCTCAGAAGTAATTATGTAGACAGTACACTCAATTTGACGAGAGTGTTTGAAGTAGCAATTGGTATCTCGAGGAAGATGAAAACAATGTCAGAATTCCTAGGAGGAATATACGATCAATCCTGAAGAGGATCGAACTAAAAGAAAACCCAAGGCTCAGGGTATAGCTATAGTCTCAACAGAAGTGATCATAACGTAGGAGTATCGCTAAGAAAAGTCTCCGACGGAGAGACTGGTCCAGACGACCTCCGAATTAGCTGGTTGCTAGCTAATTCTACTTCTTAAAAAATCTCATTTCGTTTCTTGTATAAGGGAGATACCTTTAAGAGAGGGGGCCCCACCCACGATTTCACAATTGGATCATTTGGCGATGATCTCACCTTCAGCCAACTGTACTGGTCTGGGCTACACAATCACCGGAGGCAAACCCGGGAGTCTCCGGAATTTCGTGTCGGCGACAGATCCAACGTTGCGGCATTCCCTTTGAGGACTTGTGGTTTCAACGATCCTTTTTCTGGCTGTCAGTCTGGGCGCCCGGCTGTCTGCCCTGCTGTTTCGCTACTGTAGGACAGAAAAGTCTAGACATCTTGGTGCCGTGGAAAACAACATCTTGGTCTCCACATAAGCGAAGTCCATTTTTCAACCTCTTTTGAGAAGCAAAGTCTTTGAGGTAGGCACGCAGTTATAATGCCTATATGTACCGAAAGTAATGCTAAAATTTGACATCCTCCTATGACTAATTCTAATACAAAGAAATGTTTTTACTCTTTTCTAGGTTGAAAGCCATCTTTCAACACCTCAGTAAAAACTAGTAATGCACAATAATTTTAATAACTTTTTTTTTTAAATCTTGTAATGTACACATTGAAATTAGATTCCCTTACTTTAAATACGTCCTTAACAACGAGTGGGAAATTATACAGGGTGCAGAAGGCAAAACAATTATAGGCGCACACAACTAAATGCTACAGTAGTCCTTAATACAAAATTTACCCATTCTACAATAAATTTATTTTAGTTATGGGAGATACATATGTACATACAGACAAAGACTATCCAGTCAGAATGCATCGAGAGTCATTCAAAATACGTAACCTATACTAATTTCCTATACTATGTAAAAATGTAGTACTGAAACTTGTGAAAATAGTGGCATAGTGGCATAATGTAGGCATAGTGGCAATGGAAATTTCCTTCGAAATCTGAATTCAACAAATATTTCGCGATTAGATTACACCTTTACTTTGCACGTGGCAGTACAAAATGTCAAGTTGTTGCATCAGAATCCTGAAAACTTTTCTTTAAACCATTCAGAGAGACGAAATAATGAAATGAATCCTATTTACTATTCAGGCCAACTCAATTGTGGCAACAGAAGCTCCGAAATCCAGTACAGGAGGGCAGGCACGGTAGTAATTGGACACGCTGATCTCAGAAAATTCCTCCTCCCGGGAATTCATAATATGAATAATTGGAACTTATCGGGAAAATACCGGATCCGAATGAAATGATGAGTGCAGTTCTCTCTTCACCCCCCTCCAACCAAATCCGCTGAGGGGAGGAAGTCGCACCACACACACAGGAAGCCACAACAATGGCGATATACTCACTGGGGAGCCCTCTCTCCCCTTCACTCAATCCCTGTCCCTCTGTGTTGATTGAGGTTCCGGTGGTCTGACATTGGTAATTACCGGGGGGAACCCCGGGGAAAACAGGTGATTTATACCCTCTAAATTTCACTGATTATCGAAGGCAGTTGAATAGACACTATTTAGAAGTTCAAATGCCGGATAGTTAGATATATAGAGGAGGTTTGGGAAATATAGAATACTTATTTTCCCTTCATATTTGAGGTATTAGTATTATAATTTGATTAATAGCATTTTTAGCGATTGAGCCTTTTTAGTACCTTCTTATATCTTGCTCTAAAAAATAAATTGGTAGTTAATTTTTCATAAAAAAATATATCCAATTGTTTATTACGGGGAATGTGGAATTGGAGAGTTATTACTCATTTCTCCTTCATTTCTCATCTCATTCATTTATTACATAAATTTCTCAATAAATTTTTCAAGTAACAAATTTATATATAAATTTATTCGTTCCTAAAACTTTTTCTCAATAATTAAATAATTGGATTATAATAGTATGCATACGGGATACAAAATATAGGTCTGTTTATTATGGGAAATGTGGAATTGGAGAGTTATTGTAAAGCACTACATAAATTTCTCAATAAATTTTTTCAAATAACAAATTCATATATAAATTTATTCGTTCCTAAAACTTTTTCTCATAATAATTAAATAATTTGATTATAATATCATGCATACAGGCTACAAAATATGTCTGGTTTTACTTTGCCACAGTTCTTTTCGTTTTTTACTGCTATACTGTAATGTTTGTTCGACATTTCTACAGAAAAAAAATTAAATGCATTACGTAAAACTAAAATTATAAGATTCAATAGAAACAATGTGGTTACCATAAAAGGCTTGAGATAAAGAGGACAATATGGAATAACAGTATTCAATTTTACCCACCCCGCCATAGTAAAACAAAGAGTGCCACTAAACGAAAATAAAATTAAATAAAATAAAAGTTCTATGAAGCACAAATATTTCAACCTTTGTTATAATCATAATATCAGTCTATATCAATGATATGTACACAACTACTTTTCATAAAAATTTAACCGTTTCCCTTACAAATTTTTTTGAAAAAAATTGCAAAAATCAACACATTCTTTTATTTTATTATTAAATACAAAGAAGTGAAACAAAACGAAATATGTAGGTTTTAAGTTGAACTTTTATTTTTTTACAGGTGTAAAAGCATTTAATTTTAATTTTAATTTACTATCCCGAGTTATCTTGGTCAAATGGAAAAAAGTTAAATATTAGTCTTTTATGATAATTTTTAAAACAAGGGACAACACAAAGTGATAACTGACGTTCTGTACACTGGTGTCTGGTGTCTTTTCTTACTGGCTCACCTCTGAAATCTGTTATACAGGAACACAGAGTACACTGTCTTGTTGGATTTGATTTTTTTTCGTAGCAGAAATAACGTTTGGAAAATGTCTTGAGGTTAACCTGAGTGGTAAAGGACTAATGCTGGGTCTTTCTGATGTGGCAGAAAACTAGTCAAGATTATTTTCTGAAATTAGTTTTTTTAATCAGTGAAAAGCACGTGACCAGTCCGGTCAAAAGATCCGCGAAACCAACAAAATTTGACAAACTACCAATTAAAGCTGAATATTTCCTACCATTTTCTCCAGGGAGAATAAAACCGTGATAAAACAAATCGTACTGACAAACTCTGCTTCGCCCGAGTTTTCTCGGGATAATAATTAATTGCAATATACACGAACCCATAATAATTCAGGATAATCAGGCAGGCGATTAAATACTAGTCTGATAAATGTTTTAGATGGTAGAAATAAGACAATGATCCACACTCAAACACAATGTGTCACAAACCAGGCGAGACTGCTAGCAGGGCTATGAGTACACCTCTGATGGGTTTTGAGTAGACTAAGATATATATAGGGAGAATTTAACAAATTTTCTGTCTTTATTCCTTATTTACTATATTTTACTTTATTAACTTTCAAATTACTGCAGCCTGAAATTTGTATACTATCTGTATACTTGAGAGTATTCAAATTAATTTGGCTTGAATCTGAAACTGTATAATACAGTGATCCCTCGTTTTTCGTGGTTATTGGGGACCAAAACCTTCCGCGAAAGCTGAAAAACTGCGAAGTACGATTTGCCCCTAGGAATTTTCGTGTATCCAGGTACACGAAAGTTTAAATATGTAAACAGTATTCATACTTTACACATTTAAGACAAAAATTACAACAGTATACGTATTTACTTAAACGTGTCAGTGCTAATTAATAAGGTTAATTACAAAAACTTATACAGTAATAAACATTAATCAACATTGGTTTCTGAGAGAGGCGAAGAGTCTTGTGTTGTTGGCGGAGCAGAGGCTCTCACTTGACTTGTAGAAGTTTTAGGCTCACTCGGAGACTCTTCTGCTGGAGGAGCTGACGGTAGAGCAAGGGGGCTTTACCTTGGAGAGAAACATGGGGATAGGTAGTTGTTGTCTTTGTTTTTCCTTTTCTGAAATATTTCCCTGTACAAGGACATTACCCTGTCAACTCGATTGAACTCGACAGCTCAAACCATATTGTCTTCAATGTCTTATGTAAATTCTTGCCATGTTACACAACTGTTGCAGATTCTTCACGGTAAGGCCACTTTTTTCAGTTTGTTCTTCGTCTTCCTCTTCATTTTCTTCCTCATTTGCAGATTTTGACATCTCAAGAGCCCATGGTATGTACTCTGAATCAAATCATCTCTTTGTTTGACATGCAGAGATCCATCTCTTTCGCGCATCAACATGAAACAACGCTCCTTCCCGCAATGTGGCTGCCGACATGGTTGTACTTTTTCATTTTTATTTTTTGATGAATATTTTGGAAAAATCCGCGAAGCCCTGAGGCCGCAAAACATGAAGCGCTAAGTGGAGAGGGAACACTATATGCCTTTTAATTCGAAGAGTTAGGCATTAAACTGTTAAAATTCTAATAGACAATTGTTGCAATTAATAGCAATTAATTTGTAGCATCTTTCATCGCAAGCTGTCTTTATTAATGGAAACAGAACACAAAAGTAAAGATAATCTAACATAGCATTTTAAGACATAACACATTAATCAAAGAGAACGAAATAAGTTTCTATTGATAAATGTTGAAAAATTTTAGGTACTACAAATTAAAAGTTATCAGATTCTTAATTACAAACGATGATATTGAATTAAAATTTTACTACTATTTTACTCTTCTTATTAAAAAATATTTAAATTTTGAAAAAATTTCGTTAAAATTCTTACCCTTGCGTGTACACACAAGTATATCTATTTTCTCATAAACTAGAGAATGTCTGAAATCCACAGAATTAATAAATGATTAAATTTTACATCATCTACAAACATAAGGTCTCCATATGTCGCCAAACTAGTTAAAACTCCAAGTTGTATCTCAACGAATGGTGACGTTATATTGGAGTATGACTATGTATATATATATATATATATATATATATATATGTATATATATGTATATATATGTATATATATATATGTATATATACATATATATATATATATATATATATATATATATATATGTATATATATATATGTATATATATATATATATATATATATATGTATATATATATATATATATATGTATATATATATAGTATATATATATATGTATATATATATATATATATATATATGTATATATATATATATATATATATATATATATATATATATATATATGTATATATATGTATATATGTGTGTATAAATATATATATATATATATATGTATATATATATATATTTATGTATATATATATATATATATGTATATATATATGTGTGTGTGTGTGTGTGTGTGTGTGTGTATCATATCGACAGGCGTATGTGAATACGCTCGTTTCCAAAGGAAACCCTGGCTCCCGGTTGCACAGTTGGAAGGAGATAACATGGTGATGGGCGTAATAAGATGTGGGCAATATTTTCATAGAGCCTATTAGAACTCATAAACCCCATAAGAGAGCAACAGAGCTAATTTAACCGGGACCTCCAACTTAAAGCCATTTCTAAACTTCTACCTATATACATACCATTAGCGGGACTCAGATTTTATGTACACTATCTATGTTTGTAGTCCTTTTCTTCCGTTACTTATTAAGCGCTTGACAGATTCTAGACATTTAATTGCCTTTTCTTTTAAGAAATGAATATTCAACTTATAATAACTATTTGAAAAACATTGTAATAATAATCTATATAATATCTAGGGAGTACAATCTTAAATATCTTTGTTCATAAATAAAAATCTATAGGCATATCATTATAACCTCCTTTGGCGTATATCGTATATCGTATATCATACGAGTAAGAATTTTTCCAAATATTAATGTTAATATAACAACTGGTTAATTTTAATATATTAACTCTACAAACCTTTAAATGTAATTTAATTATTTTCTCTATTTCAGGATCTAATTTTTCCCAACCTATTTTTTCCCATGAGAAATTATCTTCATTTCCTAAACCCAAAACACATTGGCAATGAACTAGTCTTATTCCACAAGTTACATTTAACAAATGTCCCATTCCATTTAGGGCCGGTCTCACCAAAATCGTTTAATGGCTAACCACGATTAATCTCTGTTTAAACGGAGAATTGCGTCCCACCATTGGTTGGCGCCACAGGCTAATCGCGGTTAGCCGTTAAACAACTTTTGTGAGACCGGCCCTTAGTGAGATTTATTTCAATTTTCCATTTCGAGAATTCTGAGACTCTTTAAATATAATGACCTGATTTATATGCGAAATTTTCGATTATGTCTATGTCCTTTGCATAGAACGCTGCAGTCTAATACAGACCTTCATATTGTTCTTCTAACACAACGTCTACATTAACCGAAGTATAATTTTACGCGAGTGTAGCAAAACTCCGGTAACTTAATCCTTGAGTGGAGTAATAAAATGAAATTTCAAGGGAGCTAGAAAAACGGGGGGACATGTTTGGGGATTGTCACAGAGGAAAATTGAAACCCCTGTGTTGAAATCATCTATTGCAAAAATCCGAAACCTCTCCCCCCTTTTCCAATTCATTGAACTCGTTCCATCCCGTTCCTAATTCCCCTCGAATAATAAATTAGTATGAGGTTGTATTAACAAACGATAGTCGTGTTCCTAAAAGCTATAAGATTTTCATCAGGGGTTGTGCACGGACTACATGAGCAAAAGAATAGACACAACCATGCAATTCTTATGTTCACTATAGTGATGTATAAAAAATGCTATTAATAGATAGTTGTATAACTGCATATGTAATATGTTCTTTGAGAATTCTGAACATTACACATAAGGGAAATATTTTATTGGAAAATAGTTGTTTTTATTTAGGACTAGTTTTACCAACAGCTAAATTATACCTAAGCTATTATAGACCAGGCTCTACTTTCACATTTATTTATTAACTCATCATTAACAGAATTCGTCATTAAGATTATCAAAAAGAAGTGTTTTTTGTGTAGTTTTGGAAGTAGAATAAAGACAATCCTCTTACAAGGTACAGAAGATGTAATAGTTTTGTTTAATTAGCTATTTAATTTAGCTAACTCAACTAAACTAGTGACTTCTTCTTCAAAAACTGAAGGCAAGCGAAAAAGAGGAACACCCCCCCCCCAACAGGTGGATAGATTCTGTAGAGAGGGATTTAAGAGAACTGGGAGTCCATCATTGGCGATCTATTGTCTTTGATAGAGTCAGGTGGAGGAAGCTCGTGGAGATGGCCTTGGCCTATAACAGGCTGTAGTGCTGATAAAGAAGAAGAAGAAGAAGCTATTTAATTTATTTGGAACTTGACTTACCTATAGTTAAATTGTAAATAAGCAATTAAGCGTAGATCAAACTCCACTTTCAAATATATTTATTCACTCCTCAGTAAGTGAACACGTTTGTTAGCATTAAGATTATCAAACGAAGAGCCTTCGGTGTGCTTTTCTCCGAAGAACCCGGGCAAGTCAGCTTACAGTGAGTAAACTACAGAAGCTGTAAAATTATGTTAATTTAGCTATTTAGAATTAATAGAGAAAAGATAGGTACATTCAGTGCTCACAAAACAAGAGACTTGCCGTCATACTGCTATTAAGCAACCATTTCTGGTAGAATTTATGAATAAAAAATTAGAGCAAGATAAATATAAGTATGAAGATAAATAAAGATAAATGCAAAATAAATGCAAGAAATGGAGGTTTCAAATTTAAGTAAACCTCTATGTGAAAGTTATGTTGCTGCGACCTTTGTAGATTGAAGTGGACGTTGTTAAATAATAGAATTGTATATATATATATATATATATATATATATATATATATTATGTCATATATATATATATATATATATATATATATATATATATATATATATTATGTCATATATATATATATTATGTCATATATATATATATATATATATATATATATATATATATATGACATGGTCAGTGTTAAGGCGAATGGAATAATTAGTCCTTCTTAGTAAAAACACTTCTTTATTTAACATGGACTTTCTGTTTCAGGCATCGCTCGCGCCATTTTCATTTATTCGTGGTGAAGCTAAACGTGGAAAGGTGTTGACAGCTCCATGTCCACGCGCTAACTGATTCATCTTGCTTGATTAGTCATCAACTTCCTGTGAAATATCTCTGCGCCTGACCGCATTACTCCAAAAGGTTATGCAAGCGTGGGTCTTTTTCATTTATTTTATTATTATAAAAGAGTTCCCTTTTTAAAATCGTTTATAACTCACGTAATTTCCAACTACCCCCTTTTTAGACCTGATATATATATATATATATATATATATATATATATATATCGCGCTATCCCTGTGAAAGCAGAACACGGATTATCATCTTACAGGGCCAACTACAGAAGATGAAAAAAATTATGTTTCTTTAGCTATTTAGAACTAACAGTGAAAAGACAGATAAATTCAATACTCACAAAGCAAGAAAAAGGTCTTCATACTAGTTTTTAAAGCTATATGGCTACAAATTATGGCAGATTTTATAGATTTATTAGAACAGTACTAGTATGAGTGCTAGAAAATTAAGTTAACCTCTATGTAAAATTTATGTTGATGTGAACTTTGAAGATTGAAGTGGACTTTTGAAATATAAATATTAGTTATATCTATATACAAATAACTATTCACATTTTAAAAGAATATTACAATTTAATGATTTATCACAGAATAACTGAAATAATTTTTGAGTAAACGGAACATATTTAAACTATGGTTATATTAATATCAGTAATTCAATCTAAAAAAAAAACTGTTATGTAAATAATATATATTCACAAGCAAGACAGTTAAAAAGAACAATAAAGAAAATGTGGGTTTATTTTTATGTGCAAAATACTTCATTATACATAATTTGACCACAAGAAAAAAAGATTATTTGTCTTTTGCTATAAATTGAAAACATTGAATTATTATGCATTTTTATTTTGGAAGAGGCGAAAAGGCAGCATATATGTTTTAAAAAACTAACTATGATAATGTAACGGCTCTTTTCTGGCGGAAATCAAAATCAATTTCTTTTTATCCTTCATAAGTATTCCAAAGAGCGGAACCCCTTGCTACCTTTATGAAATTCAAAGACTAAATTAAGTTACGCAACAAAAGCAGATTGATGAGAAAAGTTAAAAAAAAATACATATAAAATAAAGCAACTAAACCCCGTTTCGCCGGTTCCCCTTCTATTAATACCATTCGACAGTTATTATTTAAATTAAGTGGCGGCAGTAATTGGCAGAAAATATCAGAGGAAAATCTCCTTCTCAGCGCCAAGTCTCAATTAAAAAAAATTGATGAACCCATCTCATGAAAGAAATTAATGACCTTTACACGAGATTCGTGCTGTCAACATTGATCCAACAAAATTAATTTCCGCTTTCATTTTTACGACAAATTCCATTTTCGCGTAACTTATGGTGCCTCGTCATTTATAGCGAGGTAAACAAAGCTTATTTCCCAGAAAACGGTTCAAAGGAGATTATGCTACAGGAGAGCAGCAACTCTGCACCATTATAATTTGAAAGCACTTTTCTTTTTCAAGCAATTTAAAATATTCCTGTAATAAAAAATATTTTAACATGTCAAAAATAATAAATTAACTATTATAACGAACAGCACTCTTTCCCTTCACCTCTCTCGAAGTTTTCTTTTTGATTTAAGCTTTTTCTTGCTGTCTTTTAGTGTAACTTTAATTTACTCTAAAAATTATTATACTCTCCTTTTTTAGTTTTATTCTGTCTAATTTTATGATATATTTATTTTAGGGAAAAATTAAAAGCTATTTTCCTATAAATCTTATTTTATTATTAAGAATTATATTCAATTTATTTTATGAAAATTTATAAATCCTATGTATATGTAATGTGCTTTTGCCTGTAGTTAAGCCTATACACTGGTATTTGAAATAGTGCAACTATTTGAAAGAATTGAATTTAGAATTTTTCTTTTTTTATAATTTTCTCGTAATATTCTTACACGTCTATTTAAAATTTAACAAATAGTGGTTGAGTCCATATCATTCTTATTATAAATATTTCAACAAATACATGACGACCTTTTTAAATTATTGTTTATAATCTTGATTTTATATAAATAAAAGTACCTGTATACACTTATATACATAAACATGGATACATGCGTTATTTCTTCTACGTCATTATATCAATTAAGATACTGTACAAAACACATTTGGCTTACTTCACCAAACATGGTGAAAAGGGTGGAAATACTTATTACTTTAGGTAATTCGAATAACACCCTTTCCACGTTTTCGAACGTCACATATATTCAATCTCCAAATATAGCATTGTACTACATTTTATTTTTATACTCATTTACTTGCAGTAAATGTGTTAATCACAACTACGTCATAATTTATTTCAAAATGAATTTGCTCAAGAAAGGTGTTTTAAACATAACGCATAATGTCACTAGTGTTAGCTTGTTGCGAAGCCTTTCATTTTGAGTGCCATAATTGTTCATACGAAAATAAATTGACACTCTAAATATTCTTTATGGTAAATAAATAAATTTATTGTAGATCATTTATTTCTTTAGAATTCACTATGGGAGTTAACGATAGATACATTCATATCTAAATCCTTTTTAACTCTATGTATCACCGTGTTGAAGATCTACTTAATACTATTAAACTTGCCTATCTCGAAACCTAAATAACTCCAAATCCTTTATAGCTCGAATATGTGTCATTTTCCAGCATCACCGTTAGATTATTTTTCTTAATTCCATGCCTGTTTTGAATATTTTTCTGCAAGACCTTTATATCTCATTCATCATTGTTTGATCCTCATTGTTGTCATTGTTTGCCATCATTGTTGAGATCATTGTTTACAGTTAAGAATGTTATTTTTAGAGTTGAAATTAGTAAAGAGATAAAAAGAAATCGAAAGTGTGTGTGTGTCGCTATATATATATATATATATATATATATATATATATATATATATATATATATATATATATATATATATATATATATACTGTATCTGCTTGTGGAATCTAAAACAGCGGTCTTTAAACTTCAGAACTTCAAGGAGAACTACGTATTTAATTTTTATTTAGTGAACCACTAATTATATGAGTTTAAAATAAAAAGGCAGTGAATGTATTTATAAAATAATAATCAGAAAATTTTATTTTGTTAATACAAAATGCATATATATATACAGTAAAAAAGTTATATCGTAATTTTGAAAAGCACTGTCATTAATCAGTTCACCAAGTAAAGTATTACTATTTTCATTAGTGTTTATATCTTTATTTTTACTAAAGAAATGTATAATATTTACTTTTTTCCCTCTTTTATCTATTTTTTTAATCTCGTTTTTTAACTATTTTATTTGAATCTCGAAAAGAAGGAAAATAATTAGCAGTTTGAATCAATCTTAGATACTATTTATTTCTCTAATAAATAGTATAAGATAGAAAAATACTAAAAAACAGTATTAATCATAAATTCCATTAATTTTAGTTTTTTAATCCGAATGTTAATGACACTTTTTGTTAGTTGTGCTGCAGCTTACAGTAAATCGTCCATTTTTTTTCTGCGGATCATCAAATATTTTTTACATACCACATTTAGTGATTGCTGATCTAAAACGTACATAGATCTTTCTACAAGTTACTTTAAGATCACCATCAGTTATAGCCGAATGTCCTCGATTTATATTGTCTTTTCATCTCGAACGTGCTTTAAAATTTATGCCTTAGTTTAGGACTCAGGAATGCTTTTTTTCAATTCTCTGTAGATTCTGTTGGAGGAAATTGGAGTAGAAATGAATGAACAGGAAATCTTTCCTTTACTTACTAATATGCAGTCTCCCAGGGGTTTTAAACTTTCCGGCATCAGTGCCCACAGGAAATGAAACAACAAGATTTGTTCTTAGTAGTGTTTGATTTTTTTCTTTTACCTTACATTTTAAGACACTTTAGCGTTTTTACTGCAGTTATAAAACTTAGTTTAGCTCGCTATAAAAGGTTTTGACTGAAGAATATCTCGAAATATTTAACCCAGGTTCTGTTATGTTTGTTATTTGGTAGAATGTTGGAATAATCCTTATGTTTTAGACGATACATTAAAGAGAAAAAATTAATAAATTCTTAATTATTTTAAACTTCTAAGAATATTTAAAGTTTTACTAAATTGCAACAGATTTGCTTTTAACCATCACCATGCTAATTATTTTATAATGAATAAACTTTTGCTTCTGGTTTATCTTCTCCTTTCATAGAAAGTTTGTCGAAGAGTTTTTAGATTGAACTTAATGGATCTTATTATCTAATCTAGTTCAATTTTGTCTAATGTTTGTTATGCATAAACTTATCAACATGAAAAATAATATGTGTTTGGGTCTAAACTCGTCTACTTATTGACTAATATTCAACTATAAACATAATATTAATTAGTTAGTATATGATTTGTTTGAATTAACGGTTGGGCTAAAAAGTTCGTAGACTAACATAGAAAAAAAATCTTTTGATAAAATTTGATTTTATTATTCAATGTTAATCATTTTTATAGTACGATTTGTCTTCAGCCTCAAAATAGGCCTAGGTTTCGGCGATACTTCTTCATCGGCCCTTAATTTTTTTTTCAGAAACCATTCTCTTGATGTCTGAGAATAGGAAAAAGTCTCTGAAGGCCAGATCTGGAGAATACGGTGCAGGCGAAAGCAATTCAAAATCAATTCATATAACTTTGCAATCGTTTTCACTGACTTGTGACGCGGTGCATTGCCTTGATGAAACAACACTTTCTTCTTCTTCAAATGGGACCGTTTTCCCACGATTTCGTCCTTCAAACTCTCCAATAACTCTATGTAATAGTCACTGTTGATAGTTTTTCAATTTTCAAGATAGTCTATGAATAATATACTATGAGCATCACAAAATACTGATTCCCTAACCTTGCCAGCCGACTGTTGAGTCTTTCCATGTTTTTGAGTTGATTCATCAAGTGCAGTCCACTCGGCCTTGGTCCATTGGTCGGCCTGTCCATTGGACTCCAGTGTGAAATAATAGAACCATGTTTCATCCATTTTCCCATATCGACTCAAATTCGGGTTTATTACGGTTAAGAAGCTTCAAACACATCTCAGAATCGTTAATTCGTTTTTATTTTTGGTCGATTATAAAATGGAGCTGCACCCACTTTGCACAGGCCTTTCGCATACCCAAATATTTATTCACGTTAAGTCCAACACGTTTCTTTTATACCTTTAGAGTCTCATATGCCGCAATCAACTTCCCTTTATGGTCATCCAAAATTACTTCGTGGACTTTTTTTATTCTTTCGTTGGTAACAGCCTCATTGAGGCGTCCACAGTGTCCATCGTTCCCGGAGCTCATTTAACCTCGTTTAAACTTACCAAACCACTTCTCAATGGTTGATTTTCCTGGTGTATGGTGTCCGAATAATGTTTATCAAATTAAGTCTTGGCTTCAACAATATTGTTTTCGTTAAAAATCAATGCTTGATTAACACACGAAATTCCTTATTATCTATTGTTTTCAAACTAACAAAAGTTGCTTCACTCAAAATAATATATTTCACAAACTAATAGTCCAAGAGGTGTCAAAGTTATACATGTGTTTCGAAGGTTAGGAGGAACTGAAAATCACATGGATTTAATACTAGTAGCTCCATCTATGTGTCAGACTACGAACTTTTCAGCCCACCTGTTACATATATGACTTGCTTAAAATTTACACATATAATTTAAGGAAAAAATCAGCCATTAGGGGAAAAAAAGCCATAAGGAAAAAAATCAGCCATTAGAATAGTAAGGTAATGATTTTGTCCTTGGTAATGTGAAATAGTTACTCTTTTTAAATCGGGATTCTTTTTCACTCATTGTATACATTTAAAATTGGAAAACATATTTAATTTCTCATTAATTTAATGTATTACACACACATACACATATATGCTTGTGTGCGCACATACACATATATGCGTGTTGTGATTGTAATGCACTGAAAATCGCATATATTTAATTAATGCGATATATTCATTAAACTCTTAAGTTCACGTTTATTAACCCTTTATATCCTGAATTAATTTACCATCCACTTTCTTACTGCATTTTTGAATCATTAGATAAGTTTTAATGGAGAATAATCAGAGAAAAAAGAAAATTAATTTTTACTGTATTTTAGTAGTTAATTTTGCAGCTTGTACTTCCTAGTACCAACATATATTTTTGACTCTGTGATAGAAAATAAAACATTAAATTATGAATAAAACAGATGAAATGCTTACCTGCGAAGTATAGAAGTATCTAAAAAATAATAGTACCAAATAACTGGTAATAAACCACTATATTTACTCATTTGAACAACACGTGTATCAAATCTACCACAAAATGACACTCGAATTCAGCCAGCCAATTGTAAAATACCTACTATGCGAATAAAAATTATTCCTGATTGGTGCTGTCATTTCCTTTCTGCTGTAGGAACAGCATGGTTCATGTTCTTGCGAGTCGTCAGGAAAAACGGCTTTATTAGGAATATATAGTTGTTTGATTGAAGCCGTACCGTCAGGATAAAAAGGGTTAATTTGTACATATATTCAGAGACAAGAGCATATTATTCAGTGAAGTAAACTTTGTCTACGGGGTTAAGCACTTGCATGTTATAGATGGAATGCAATCTGTATGATTTATGTCTTTAATTTCATTTGGGTGGCCCGGAAAGTTAACACTAAAAATTCCAATAAATGTCCTGACCGCCTAACTCACCGGATCTCAATCCGATAGAACACATTTGGAATGACATGGGACGACAGCTCAGAGTTCAAACACCACCAATTCGCAATATCTCAGATTTGCGTAACCGTTGCTTAAACATCTGGTACAATCTGTCTCCGGCCATCTACCAAGCAGTTGTGGCACCCATGCCAAGGCGGGTTGAAGCCGTGTTGCGCGCCAAAGGTAGGTCAACTCGTTATTGACAGGTGGTCATAATGTTTTGGCTCTTGAGTGTATAAGTTGAAATGGGGAACTTTGTTAGACTTTAGGGATAACACTGTTTCATGTATTACATACGCTCACATGTATATATGTGTGCGTGTGTATGTTTATATATTACAAATATATATATGCGTGTGTATGATTGGTTTGCGTTCTCTAATATCAATCTAATTATATTTCTATGTAAAAGAAAAGGAAAAAATTATTCCCTATATCAAGAAACAAGAAATTTTAACTCATTAATTTTTTTAACTGACAAGGTATCATTACAGGTATTTATATACCTATCGATATAAATTAAATAAGTCAATTTAAACTGGCAGGGACAGCATTATTTGGGTTTGTTTATGTTTGGAGAAATAGAAATAAACAAGTCCCACAAGCTTAAATCTCTTTTCGTACGTATCTACAAGACAGAATTTGTACCTTTCAGAGTGCAATTACTTTTAAATCTACGAAAGAGCACCGACATATTTTTAGAAATCTTTTCCTCACAAAAACTAATTAATTTTCGGCACGCGAAAAGGAATATGTATCCAAAATAAACGAACACCTCAAAGAAGGCTATTATTCAACGCAACAGGGATCTGGAAATTTTTCTCCTATTGCCCGCTAGCTAGAGCCGAAATACGTGTGATAAAGTTTATCCTTTATTTGATAAACGAATCATTTCTCTTTTGAAGTCAGAATTTTTATTCGGAAGTATTTGCAATTTTAATTCGTATTTACTTTTATTACGAATAATGTAATCGGATTTTCAAGGAAGTGGCACAAAATTTATGAATTAATGGATGATTAATAATTCGAAAGAAAATAAAATGGTTTAAAATTCTTGGAAATTCAACATCTAATGAATAATAATTATATTTGAATGTAGCACAACAAAATTAAATTCTAGGAATAACACTTTGTCAAATTATTTATAAATATTTTTGATATATATATATATATATATATATATATATATATATATATATATATATATATATATATATATATATATACATAATGGACGTAAATGTTCAATTATATCTAGTAGATATACGACAGAAATTAATAAAATTTTACAGTTGTATACATTTCAATGGCAATACTTTATAGAGAAAACCCTTTACATGATAGTTTAATAACTCTGTAAACAAGTTCGTGATTGAGACCAACTATCCTGATTTACATTAGTTAAAATGAGATTTTGCTAGCATCCCAAGCAGCTTTTGTTTAACGAGAAACATACATTTATAATTTACTAATATTGTATTTTAAGAAAATGAAATAAAGCAGATCGCAAGAAATTAGCAATTTTGAATGAAATTTGACGATTAAACCTCTTCCCTGCAATTTTACTTTCATACACAAATACAGTGGTTCGTAGATTTTTGAGTACACTTAAATACGAGCAGGGCATTTTAGAAAAATCAAAAATTCATCACAAATATATGTAATCTTTTATAATTTGGATTTTAGTAGATTGACTTCTCATATGTTACTGCACTCTAAGATGAAGTACTACTGTCAAAAATTATTTCACCTCTTCATAACATAAACATATGGGTAATGTAGAATTTCGCGTAAAAGCTCTTATTTGCTTCGGGGTATTGATTCTTCTATAAAGTCCTATCCGTATTTTAGTGCATTCTTAAGTCTAGGTACCATTATGTTTGTAGTATTTGTACAAGAAAATAAAATGCAGTAACAGCAATGCAGGTAATAGGATTCAATCCACAGGCTTTTCTCTTTCCCACGCTTCTGGTAGGAAATGAATATGGAGTCCGAACATATAGAGTGCACTGTGTGGAATAATAAGACTACAGTAAATTTAGAAAAGTTGTAAACGTAGTTAAACTTTCGCAGTTGGATAAAGTCATAGCAGTTACCTCTAATGGTTTCCAACTGACAGCATGGGAGTAGCATGGGGCCTTCAAAAGCTTTATGAGAAAAAATAGCTATTTAGCTTTTTCTTTGACGAAATTCTTTAAAAGTGTATACAAAATTCAACTACTAATGTCGTGCTTGCTTTATCTTCTGAGACTAGCATTAACGGAACTGGTGATAGACATCCGTCATTGCAGGTGTCCAAACACAATACTAGATTAAATTATAGTTTTTTAAACTTTATTTTGTTTACATGATTAATTTTAGTTCATCTTTAGATAATTCTATTTCTTCTTGCTATTTGCCAATATTATTTCAAATTAACGTATTTTCACAATTATCTGGTCATGGGTATATAGTAGCTTTTTTATTGTCATACTTTTACGCAACTGTGAAGTAATTATTGTTATAAAAGTTTTTATTATTTTTCTTAAACTTTAAAAAATTATTTTTCTATTTTGATTTCTTAATATTTCACGATTATTCTCAGATTTAAAATCTAGTAATGAGCCCCAGAAATGTGCTTTTTAACACAGGGTTTTCAACCATCTTTTTAAAGACGGCTCAAAATCCAAAATAGGTTCATGGTCGCAATGACCCTCCAGTTTAAAAACAATACCTCTGGTGGTGGTAGGCCAAGCCTGAGGGTCTCTTCCCTCGTCCCTTCTTCTAACTTTAGAGAGCTAACTTTTTGTGTGTGGTTTTATAGAGTAACGTTAGTTGCCTATATGGTAAGCCCATAATAAAATGGTTAACGAATATATTCGGCTTGGTAGTGGTGGAAGCAAATTTCCTCGCATCGGAAATAATAGCATAACATTTCCAACCATTTTAATCAAATAAAATGACTAATCCTTAGTTTTTAATTGAGCTATGTATATAATTTGATGCTGGTACTTCTATCCTATTTGCAGAATTTTACCAAAATTGGCCAATGACAATGGTATGTATCACAAAATTATATCAGTTTCCAAAATAGGCCTCTGGATTTTACAAGTTGGAAAAATCGAACTAATAATTGTTACCTGAAAAAAAAGGGACATTTCTCGACGGGTTGTCTTCCGGGATAATGAGTTCTATAGTTTTGTTTTGACAATTGTTTTGTTTATTAAAATGCATCGGAATATTTAATAGCCATTTGAAAATTCTTATTAAACTCTTTGAGGTTAGATTTATTTCTGTCATTAAGTTGCTACCCACAAACATGCAAATAATCACAGACACATACGCACACATACATATATATATGTGTGTATATATACAATATATATATATATATATATATATATATATATATATATATATATATATATATAAATATGTATATATATGTATATATATACACATGCTGCTTAAATACATGCATACATACATAATATATATATATATATATATATATATATATATATATATATATATTATATATATATATATATATATATATATATATATATATATATATACATATATATATATGTATATTTATATACATATATATATATATATATATATATATATATATATATATATATATATATATATATATATATATATATATATATATATATATGTGTATACAAATATACGCACGCACACACACACATTATATATTTAGTGAAACCTTCTGGAGAAGTGTTTGATTAAGTTTTCTTTCTGAAGATGTTCCTTTTTTGCTTCCATTTTTTCCATTTATCTACAGAGTAGCAGTTTCAGACTTCTGAGCACTCTAGAGTGGGTTAAATTGGTCCAAATGGGATACAATTAAAACTACATATAAATCAAATGATGTGCTTGATTTTATTACATAAAAAAATAGTACAAAAATCCGCTGATAGGTGACACTGGTTGTAATGCACATAAATGCACTTAATACGTTTTAAAAAATGTTAAATAATATTAAAAGTAACATTCAATTTTTTTTCACATTTCATATTTTTCTCTCTTTATGAAATTTACAAAATCCTGGATAATTTCTTCTAAAACAAATAATCAAAAGCGATAATGAGATATAATTTTTTTCTTAAAGAAACAAAGAAAAAACTATCTGAGTCTCAAAAGGATATTTTTTTCCATCGCACTGAATCAAAGAAATATTTTGTCTTAATTTAAAACAAGAAAGGGGAAAAAAGAAGAAAGTATCTTTGGAGGGTTCGATTTATTTCCCTCCTCGTGTGTATATTTTCTCCCTCCGGGCAATTCATTGTAGGGAATTGTTAGAGAGGTGGCTCTCTTGTATTGTATACTTCCTCCCTCAGATCTCATTCCCTTTATTTCCCTGGGGTAGTCGATGTTTGATTTACATGGCTATTTGTGGAATAACCGTGCAAAGAATACTGCTCCTAATGTTCTCAGGATCTCACTGCTCCTACCTACCCATAGCAGGGCATTAACTCCCCCAGGGTTAATGGGGGTCGTCCTTTATGCTATTGTCACAAATGTATTCCTTCCCCCTCTCTCAGCAAATGCCAGCTGCACCTGAGACTTCCATTTTTATCTCAGGACATAATTATTTCAGGCTATCTTGCTGTACACGGTATATTTGTATGTATAAACACGAAAACTCATATATATATATATATATATATGTATATATATATATATATATATATATATATATATATATATATATATATATATATATATATATAATATATATATATATATATATATATATATATATATATATATATATATATATATATATATATATATATATATATATATATATATATATATATATATATATATATATATATATATATATATATATATGTATATATATATATATATATATATATATATATATATATATATATATATATATATATATATATATATATATATATATATATATATATATATTATATATATATATATATATATATATATATATATATATATATATATATATATATATATATATATATATATATATATATATATATATATATATATATATATATATATATATATATATATATATAGAGAGAGAGAGAGAGAGAGAGAGAGAGAGAGAGAGATTAGGGACTGTCGAGGTCCATGGACCCATCCTTATAATTACATACTTTTAGGCATCATACACATGCGCACGAATAACACATGTAATGTTAGAAAATAAAGCTATTTGAGTTATTCAATTCTATATTCATTTCTTAATATTGGGATTAATTATGTCTATAACCGAAAGATAGCAAGCGTACAAATTTTTGAGCCACCAAATCATTTGTGGACTTGATATTAATAATACTTGAGAGGTAAAAGCCACATCATAACTTTTGTAATATATATAAGGACTCATCGAGGGAAATCTCTTTTCTTCTTTTTTAAGTTGCTGTTTGTGTACTATTATCTGGAGGTTCTTGAGGTCATACTGCACAGTTAAAATCTAAAAGCGATTTTAATTTACTCTAGTACAAATGATAGATTTTGATGGCACAATTGTATTAAATTGTGTATAGTTTATTAAAAACACCAGGAAGTCACGGGGTGTAAATACCTAATTTTACATATGCGTTTTAGTGAATTGGGTTTCTTCTAATATCCACTATTACCTGAAATGAGTCTGTTATCCCGTTTCTAGTATTAGAAAACGAAATTTTTATCTCAAGCAATTTCAGACTCCTTAAAAATTTGTTAAAGGTTATTATTAAAAGCTAATACTTTAATTCTAATGCAGATACTGTAAATAAATTTAAAAACGCTTAACAAGTCATAACATTTACTTTTCTAATGATAGTACGAACATAATAATAAGCTGAAGTGTTAAAAGCTATAAATATCTTGACTGTATAACGATATTAATTATGCTAATTAGAGATTACTGTCTTATAAATTTCTCTTTCTAAAATAATAGTTTGAGTAGCAATTACCTAAAGTAGTTGTTCGTGTTTTAATTAGTATAAGAAAAAAATTCTCAGACGCGATGTTTTAAACACTCAGAGAGCAGAATATGTTGTGCATAATTAAACTTACTGAAAAATGAAATGAAGATATTTAAAGAATGCAATTACTGTAAAAAAAGAACGTAAGTTTAAAAGTCTTACTTTCTGGTTCACTGAGCGTGTTTAATCGATGTTTATAATAGGAGGAGGTCTAGTTAATGAAATATTCGGCAAGTTAGAGTTTATATCATATGTATAAAGATTGTAGAATTTTTTTTAATGCGTGTGAAACAGGGTGTGAATGAACCTTATTCTTTTTACTCATAGAACAATTAGGATTATGATATCTTCATCAATATTGATGCATTTTGCATAATCCTTTGTATGTAAAAGTCAATTAGAAGCAAAAGCATT
>CM063501.1:182825020-182830020 GCA_032207245.1 Pardosa pseudoannulata
TTTGAAGACATCATCGGTTTGGCGGAATTGTACGTGCAAACCGCTTAGAGGGTTAAGTAATTTTATTTTTAAACGTTTTATCACTAAAAAAATTTTGTTTCCCCCTAAACCTTCCTTTCTATTTCATTTTGAGGCTTAACTTTTTACGAAACTGAAGCACAAAAGAGATATTTTCAAATACTTTCATTATAAAAAAGAAGAGTGATAAACAAATTTTATGGTAACAGTGGTTGAATATAAAGAACTCTTAAAACTCGCCATGTAAAGCAAACAACAGCAAGTACAACATGATATAAACGAAGTCAATTCGATCTTCCTCATGAACTATTCCTAACGCGGATTAAATTATAAGTTACAGCAGTTAAAACAGTCAATCTGTTCTACAGAAATCATGAATGAATTTTTAAGAATAAAAAGTATTAAGTTCTTAGTCTATATTTATACCTAATCTTAAAACCATTATTTGAATTTTTCTTCGTTACGGTAAATATTTTTTATTTTTTCAAAATTACCTTTGAGATTGAATAAATATGTTAAAACTATTTTAATTATAAAATAATAATTATATACTTATCGAAGAACATTTATAGTTGATAAAAATGAACTACTACTAAAATTTACATAAAAATATTATTTACAACACATTTTTCCACTTATAAGTTTTAATCTTTAGCTTATTTTCAGTATTTAACACTTTGCGCAGATTATTGTGACAACTCTTTTGTTGATTGCATTAGTCGCATTTGACTGTTATAAAATAAGCGTTCTTGTCTTGTTAATCGCCAGTTGTTTCATGAACTTTGACATAGACAGTGTTGTTTTGTAAGTATTGTAGTAGTTAAAAATCTGTCACTTACAATTGCTCAAAGGACAGCAATAGTAGATCTGCAGAAAGTTGTCATATGTGATAGGTAGGATGGTATATGTGAGCAAGGCAACATATATCAAATTGTCCGTAAAGTTACCCTTTATGGAAAATATACGCTCCTAAAGAGAATTGTGGTTCAAGTAAAAGAGTGCATATGATGATCATGTTTTACGAAGAAGGGTTATCTGATCTCCACCAACCTTCAGCACTAAGATTATATGTATGATGGTAAAATAGAGAACTGATATTAGTAGGACTGTTTATGACTAATTTATAGACGTTTGAAGAACATTTTGCTTTATAATGCTATAAACATGCTAACAAATCTAGATATACCTAGAGTATGAGAAAGAAACTACTAAATTTTACCCAGAAGCACAAAAATTGCACCTTAGAACATTGGATTACAGTATTATTTAGTGACTGGGGCAAGTAAAATATGTTCGTGGTCACAATGTCTTCCAAGTTCTAAATAAATACTTCTGTAGGTGGCAAGACAAGCCTATGGGTCATAAAAAGTCTTACTTTCACCCTCAAGGGGCTCGTTAAAATAAAAGGCTCTTCCCTTTGCCTTAATATGAGTAGCGTAGGGTTCAAACGTGCTTAGTTTGCGAAGTGGTTCCAGAAATAATAACAGCAACATTATTTTCCAGCGAGTCAAATATCTAGACATTTCTTGTACTGGATAAAAGCATTTTCTACTCAGTATGAAAGATATGAAAAGAGATATATGACTCCAACTGTTAAGTATCCTCCAATCCATATGATATGGGGATAAGGTAAACATTTTGAAACACCACGAAGAAGCTTAAAATGATCTTAGGAAACTTTCTTCGATAAAATGCTGTAAATTTGCTGGATCCAACATTTTTACCTTATTAAGCGGTAAAGAATTTTAAATTAAAAAAATCTTATTTGCACCATGCTTGTGGAGTAAGACAAATTACAATACGAAACTTCATATTACTAAACCTTGTAAACAATGTTTGAAAGCATTTCTAAAGCCGAGATTCTTTAATCATTCAATTCCTCATGACAATTGAATCATTAATGTGTGGTATAGAGCATTAAAGGGAGTATTTAATTTAACCATTCATATTTTCGAAGGCATCCCAGAAACCAACAACATAAACCTTAATATGCAGCAAACATTTCTAGCATCACAGGTGATGAAGCTAGAGATCAGGAGGCCCATCAGCCCCAAGACGATGTTCAATTTCACTTCATGCCTCATAGGCAAGATTTCCTTAATGATACATTTCAACGATAGCTGAATGTATAGAAAGTTGTTCATCGGTACTGCATTAATAGCATGGATGTTTGTAGACCGCTCTGAATCTGCTTCACGCAGAAAGTTCCTGTCTTATTAGCTCTCGTGAATATAAAAGTAGACTCTAGTGCTGGCAACCAGCTGTAATGATCTTTCTATATTATAAATTTATTCGTTTATTTTTATATTTCCATATATATCATAAACAATGATAAAGACATATATTTTTAAACGAGTTTTTCAATAAACAAGAGATAACTAGGAGAACTTTTTGCCTAAATTTCTCCGAGAAAAGTTTAAAGGACTATAAATTTTCATTATCATGTGAAAGGGCTTCTAAGACTTTAGACAACATATGAAAAGGTCACGTGAAGGGGGTTTCCAGTTTTTCACATAGACATAAAGGATTTTGATTTATTGTTTGGAATATTGAGAAGAAGTCGTGAATGGACCATGGCCAATTAAAAAGGAATTTATATGAAGAAAATTGAAAAGAATTTTTGGGGAGACTTTAGGTAAGTATGTATAAAGTTCTCTGCTTGCTGATTCTGTATTCCTGAAAGTGGACTTAAACCTTTGTTATACTGGCTAGATTATGTTTAAACGTAATGACTTGAGTTTAGAGGTATTTAAGACGCAAAATCTAATATCAGTCATAGAATAAAAAGCTTTTCTGAGGAATACCGCCGTAACGCTATTCTGAGCTTTCCAAAATGATCGAAAGAATGCTTGTACGATCACTAGAAGCATGAAGATAAGAAAAAATTAATGTACAGTAAAATTAAAAGTTTTTTATTTCATAAACCAGTAATTTTATTAAGATATTTCTGATTTTAAACTGTTATTAGCATTTACTAGATTTTAGTTTTTGCTAGATTTTACTAGATTTTATTTTTATTTTTGCTAGATTTCTGATTTCTGATACTAGTTGAGCAACTGAAAAAACTTCTAGTTATAATAATATTCATCAATAATTTTGTTGAATTATTGCACTAAATAACAGGTTTTTAAAAATATATATGCTTGTAATATATTGCTGTTAATAAACTAAAAACATTCAACGAAGCTGTGAAAAAAATGTCTCAACCAAGAGATAAAAAAGACACATGTAGAAATGCTTTTAGAAAAACAAAACATCTGTATTCCCATGATAGTTATATTACTTTGAACTAGATTTTAGCTATTTTCTTTATATTTTGAACTAATAAAAAAATCATTTCGTTGTTGATTTCTCTGTCTTCAAAGTACTGTAAAAGAGAAGATACATTTACAGTCAAAGGAAAGAAAATTCATCATGGTGGCCTCAATCCCACTTCATCCGAAAAGCATTTATCCTTTAGAAAGAAAAAAGAATAAATCATTTTTGTTACCTAACAGTGTGTATTTGAATATACCTTTTTTTAAAAAATAATTATAAATCATAAGAAAGAGTATAAATATAAACACATGTATATAAATATATATTTATACGTGCGTGTGTGAAATGCACTGATGAGATTCAAATATTTTATGAACCAGTATACATATTTTTTTCAGAATTAATTCTAAGAAAAAAAAACAAAACAAAGAAATTAAACATAAAGTACTTACTAGTTTGTTTCTGTATCAAATTTATTATTGTTAATTTTTAACTGTTGATTGTTAATGATTGATAATTTTTCAGCTTTAAATTGATTATTATTATTTTCAATTCTTAATAATTTCTATTTTTTCAGTATTAAATTGGTCATTATATCTTAAATGTTAATTGTTAATAATTCATATTTTCCCGCATTAAGTTAATAATATTTTATGAATGCTTTTAAGTAAATCTATATTTTTCTTGTAAAATTTAAATTACTTAAAAATTTAATTATTTCTTTCATTTCTTTGCTATTATTCCACCAAACCGTTTTAATATTATAAACTGCTCACAATAGATTTTTTGCTATTATATTGTTAATTAGAAGATACAAATTGTAGATGTAATTCACTAGTTGCCATTTTTATTATACACTATAACTGTTATATTTTCCATAATGTCGATTATGTAAATAAACGTTATTTGATTTTAATTCTTGTCAAACTTTACAAATCGAATTAATATGCCTCAATCTGTACTTTATCTCTATTAAAAGAATTAATCTATAAACTCTTTATAGATATTAAATTGTTCAAAAGTCTTAAATTTCGACGTATGGTTTTTAAATAAAATATTCTGTTTTAAAATACTTATTTTTCTCCCTCTTATATTGCGGTTTTAAATTTCTCCAAGCAAAATTCTTCCACCATCTGGAAAATAAATATCCTTCGTTTTACGCCAAAATATTCTTCGATAACACAAACACATTGTTGTTACAACGGACAGGAGAGCGATGGAATGAAATTTAAACTCCTTGTTGCATAGTTACAGCCAATAAATACGCTTTTCTGTGAACACGCATTCAGCTTACAAAATAGGGAAAATTTTGTCCTTCGCTTGAATATAATGTTGCTCTCTTGAAAGTGATATTGCAGTATGTAGAGTACAGCTATTGACTGACATTTATTATCTTTTCATGGGGGAAGAAACCTTTTACTTATTTAAATGGATAACTTTCCGTTTCCAAAATTAGTGTGTAAAGCCTAGAGTTGGATCCCATTTTTGTACAGTGGATAGATATACTTGGGAATTGATATCGATAAGAGACTGTAAATTTATCGAGTTATTTTAAACATTCAACCAGTAAATGTAAATTTAAGTACAGTTTTTTAAGCAATTTACTAGTCATTTTATTTTAATATGGTGAGAGTCAAATCACATTTTTATAGAATAGATATATTTGGAAATTGATATTAATCAGGGTTTGTAATATATATATATATATATATATATATATATAT
>CM063501.1:182835020-182882520 GCA_032207245.1 Pardosa pseudoannulata
TAAAAACTGTCCTTTTTCTGGTCATCATTTTTGCAATAAATCTTTTCATAAATAATAAGAAATATACCTAGAAATGTGATAGGGTTTTACAAAAACGAATTTATCATATATCTTGGAGACATGAAAAACATTGTTAGAAATTCATTGCAGTTGCAGAGCGTTTATTTAAATAATTTAAACCATACTTACCCATGTGTGATTGTATCATGTTTTTTTTATTTAAAAAAATTTTTTTTAAAGAAATGATAAGAAATGATAAAGAAAATTTATAACTCGTATGTATCATGCACCTAAAATTTAATATGAAAGTTTCTTTCCAAATGCTAGACTACTTGCTACGTGGACACGATAAATCATCTCGTGACCTTTGAATGCCACTTTAAAAATGACTCCAATCCTAACGAGACTTTAATCCTTGTTATCGGTCATCTTAAGTCACGAGGGTAGTAGAACAAATATGACATTATGTGGGGTTTGAAACTAAAGAACTTATCACAAAAGGGCATCACAAATAGAATTTGCTCAGAACTTGCAAGCAGTTCGGAATATGAGCAAGAGAAATGTAATCAACGATGGACAAATGTAATCAGAGATGGTTTTCCCTATGCACAAATGACATACTATGCATGTGTCTACTACGTTGTAAAGACAGCCTAAAGATCCTAGTTATTAGAGAGTAACTAGAGAGTCTAGGGCTCCTTTCAATACCAATGGCTTTCCAAGTTAAATTTATCCAATTTGTGTGTTATAATGTCTTTTCCTGCTTTCTAGTGTGTTGTTGTTTTTGATGCCACTTATTCATGGCTTTAATATGCCATTTATAATGGCTTTCCAAATTTATCCAATTCGTGTGTTATAATGTCTTTCTCTGCTTTCTAGTGTGTTGTTGTTTCTGATGCCATTTATTCATGGCTTTAATATGCCACTTATAATGGCTTTCCAAGTTAAATTTATCCAATTCGTATGTTATAATGTCTTTCTCTGCTTTCGAGTGTGTTGTTGTTTCTGATGCCACTTATTCATGGCTTTAATATGCCATTTATAATGGCTTTCCAAGTTAAATTTATCCAATTCGTGTGTTATAATGTCTTTCTCTGCTTTCGAGTGTGTTGTTGTTTCTGATGTCACTTATTCATGGCTTTAATATGCCACTTATAATGGCTTTCCAAGTTAAATTTATCCAATTCGTATGTTATAATGCCTTTCTCTGCTTTCGAGTGTGTTGTTGTTTCTGATGTCACTTATTCATGGCTTTAATATGCCACTTATAATGGATTTCCAAGTTAAATTTATCCAATTCGTATGTTATAATGTCTTTCCCTGCTTTCGAGTGTGTTGTTGTTGTTGTTTCTGATGCCATTTATTCAAACCAAGCCCGATTGAGCCATTTCTACTCGTATTAAGTCAAAGAGGTATGCCTTTCGTTTTAATGTGCTCCATTAAAGTGAAAGAACTGTCATATAGCCCCCTACTGTACACTTCCCAGAAGCTTGCGTAAACGATGATTTTGGCTGCACTATTTGCTTTGAGTTAGCTATTTCTCTTACTTGGATGTCCGTGAAAGCTCTACGAACTTTTCTCTCAGTAATTGATGTAGGGGGGGGGAGGTGTCTGTCCTTAGATCCTATTTGGTATAGCATTGCTTATGAGCTTTTCGGAGATTCATAGAGTATTAAATATACTTATTTGTGGACGAAAGAAATTTCAGAAGATTCTGAGTCAGAGAGGTTATAATCCCTTCAGCCAGTTCATCGGGGGTTTAGTTTCCATTGACACATTTGAAGGTATCCATCGGAGACACACGGTTTCTGCTGACCAAGCCTAGGGAATAATATTTTTACCAATACTATCTAGGATCTTTGGCCAGCTTTTTAAATATCGGATGGATCTCCGGCTAACCATAAGAATTCAGATAATATACCTAAAAGAGCTAACATTGTTGAGACCGCCTCTGATACGATAAGTTTCGATATAAAGACAGAAGAGTGGTCAGCATTTTTGATTCTGGTTTTAATATTGCTCTTGGATGTGCTATTTAATATCATTCCCTGCTCTACCTGTATTCGAATGGCTCACATCAGTGTAGATTACCAATGACTAGTCAGGAATATCATTAATGACTTAAAGTGTCAACTTCCTGATTTACGGATTGTAGCTTGGTACACTGAGACAACAAGCATATAAATTTTGTGTGGAGAGAGAGTGTTTTCTCCCATGCGAGTAAGAGATATAAACATATTGCAGCATTTAAATTGCAATGAATTCAATAATCAAAAGAAATTAGAAACGTTTTTGAAGTAGAAATTTCAGCGCTGAAATTTAATGATTAGTGTCACTATCAGTATTATATAAAATAAGTGCAACAAATTTAAACGAAACAATACTTTGAACGACTAAAATGTTTTCTTTCTATATTCTTCTTCGAATATTAGTCTTTATTGATACGCTTATTGGGTGATTAACTGAAGCAGTAAAATTATTCCGTGTATAACACGCACCTTGAATTTTTGCCATAAAGTTTTGGAAAAAAAGTACTCGTTATTCACAAGTAAATATGGTAATAAATATTGATTAATAAATCGATACATTTTATTTCATGATAACATTATCGATACTATTGGATGACATTAGTAAACATAAAAAATATTTCCGTATAGTGCGAATGACCTTCGGTATACTGATGAATATCTATCATTCTCTCATTGATCGTTTGAATTGCTTTATCTCGAATTTGTTCCGAAAGATCCAATGCCATTTTCCCGTATTAGTCGTTTCTGGGTAGATAGGTTTACCACATATAACGTCGAAAGATTTAGGTTTTGTTAGAAATATCGTTTTTTTGGTATTTTGAAATATGAATTTAATTTAATGTTCATAAAAATAATTGAGTCAAGAAGGTTTTTGACTCATCAGAAGAATTTCTACATCACTAGAGAAGGGGCCAAGACTCCACAAGTATCCTAAAACCCAAGGGTGTCACAGCGGTGAAAAACCAAAAGCAAGATCATGAAAATAGGAAGATAAAAGTTGAAAATGAACCTAAAATCAGTACCGAAATTTTTAGATGAATTCGAAGATTTGTCATAATGAAAATCCTTTATATACGCCTACATTGTAAGGAAGTAACACACATCCCCATGACAGTTTTTTAATTGTATCTGTAACCTTAAAAAAACTTTCCTCTGTCCTGTAACAACAATACTGACGACATAGCGGTAATGGGCAGATATTAATGTTGAGTGAAAATAGCCAATTCGACTCGGTACACTTTTCCAGACTTCTTGTCGCTAATATTTTTATGTTCATAAGAATATTTCAAGTCGTTTGGAAGGCAAAAAAATTTGATTCATCAGGGCAATTCCTAGACTACCGGAAGAGCAAGGCCTGAGTAGTAGAATTTAGATCTTAGATGATTAGGATCCTGACATAAGAATGCACCATAATGTAATAGAGCACAGATAATATGACGCCAGCTGTTTGACAGTTTAGATGGAATGAGTCTGATTCACGATTCCCGACTCCAATTGAAGCGGCATCGGAGAATAACCTATGGAAGGGAACCATCTCTATAATTCAATTTTAAAAACAACAGACAAAGGAGAGAAGGCGATCTTTTGGAGAGACTGGAGATGTGAAGTTTAACTAATCACAATTAAAGGGGACATTGGCTAGCTGTTACGAAACTTAATATTGTGTTTCGAAAATCCTGGCATTTTTTGCTTTCATAGATATCGCGTTTCTCTTAATTGTAAGTGGAAGCTTTCACTAGTTATCAGTGTCTATTCAATTGTAGGGCTATATTTGTAAATAGCTTTGCAAATTTCACTCATAGATTTTTCAAAGGATTTTTGTTAGAAACTTTATTTTCGTTTCATTGCGGTAATACTGCTTCATAAGTAATGACAACATTGTGAATGATAGTGTACTTTCCGAAGTAGCGGTTAGAGGACGCTTTTTCTTTGTAATAAATTCTTTGCATTTATCTAAATCTTTTCCTAACGCTTGATTTTATACGAGTGCATGGATTCATTGATTTGATGAAGCTGGATCTGGATCTGGATCGTGATGAAGCTGGATCTGGATCGTGAGGGAGAGGGATCAGCAACATCACTTGTACAAAACTGGTATAAATTACAAATAATATTTTAAATTTTATACCTATTTCGTTACATTTTATAAAACATAAAAAACTTCTAATTCATTTTTTAATTATTAATATATTCACAGTCACACCTTTTACCGAATTCTTACACCCATAGGATTTCAGCATTCATCGTTTTCTATTTCCGTATTATTCAAAAACGATGAATTAGGGTTTCTCTATATTTAGTTTTATAAGTAACTTTTTTCAATACGGGGCACTAGATTTTAATTCTAGAATTTTACCATATAACCAGTAATTTTTTGTTGCCCTTTATAATTAGGGAACACAATATAAGTAGGGTAACATCGCTGTGTATGAGCAGACAAAATAAATACATCCCACCTTACTCGAGAATTGAACCCAAGTCCATCGAGTTGGAGTATAATAAACTAACCACTATATAATCTAAGTGGCTTAGAAGTAAATATAAAACAAGGATTGTATAAAATTTTATAGAATCCTTGCTGTATCTTTACTATATATAAGTTTAAAGCAAGTATTGTATAAAACTTTATACAAATAAATATGTTTGCTGTCAGAGTAAAATATTTTATACCCTCTGCTTCTCTATCTAACAACAGTTCCCAAATCTTTAGATTCTTTTAATTAATGCATTTTAAGGGTAAAATTTAAATAATATATTTTGTACAAAATCTGAAAGCTAAAAAAAATTCATTTGACTACCCAATCAAACCTACATTCCAAGGCCCTGATCAATTGATCCATCTGATGAAAAAAAAATTCAAAGGCTGGAAGCGTAATTTATTTATTTTATTTATTTTTATTAATGATTTAATGGCAATATTCTTCTGATTCAATTAATAAATAGGGAGCAAAAAAAATGCCTACTGACTAGATGCAAAAGACAAAGAAATAGTTAAATATATTTTAATAAACAACAACCATACTCTTCACACTAAAAATTCAAATCAAAATATTTTAAATGTCATATCGGTCTTCCTAAGTAAATGATGCATAATAAACAAAAAACTGCAGACATGAGTACATTTTGGAAGGAAAATTAAGTAGATTTAAAGAATTTTTGTGAGAAACTATATTTTTGTTTCGTTGCTGTCATTCCGATTCACAAATCATTACAACACCGCCAGTAACAGTGTATTTCCGGAGGTAGAGGCGACAGAATGATTTTTATTTGTAACTAGCATATAGCCCGTCATATGACGGGATCAATAAAATTTTTAATTTTCCAGAATTGTAAAGTACCCTATGAGGATTGTAAAAAAAATGGTTTGTTTTTTGGCTGAGAATTATCTGGTACACGGTTAATAACTTGTTTATTTTCCTTTTCCTCTAAAAACTTCCGATACTGTGAATATAGTTTAGAATCACGTTTAATTCATTTAGAAAGATAATTCAAAGTGTTTTTAGCTAGGTCGAAATTATCGTTAAGTTCTTCCCGTTTTTTTAACACAGTAATTAATGGAAGTAAAGGAATGAAATTATCATTTCCACTACACCCTGAAGGTAGATGGAGTAAAAAAAAGCGTTGTTAATACCGGTGATAAAATTTTCATTGTAACAAAAATTAATGGATGATTAAATTTAAAATTATCACATATGTACCTAATCTATTATTTACACCAAATATAAAAGAAAATTATTTACGTTATATCTAAATTCAGTGATAAAACGTATGAAAATAATGCAGACGATATTTAAGTAATTTAAAATAAGATTGATTAAATGGTATGATTAAAAGATTAACGCTATAATGCCAGAACTTTTTTTTATTTTTACCCATTTATTATCTTAAAAATTGATAAATTTAATCACCTGCTCTTAACTGGGGGAAAATGGGGCTTGAAATAATGGAATTAAATGCTCGAAAAGTGTGGAAGGTGTGGATTTCGAACGTTGCTAACCCTAACTCATCAAGAATCCAATATGAATGCTTCTAACCATTCCAGGTACAATAGCTTCCTAAATTCGAGGACATACAGACAGATAACTTAGGCTATTATTATATAGGGATAGAAAGATCAGTTTGAATTAATTGATTAAATTCTAGGGTCATTATTTAACGCTTAAAATGACTTGTTCCTTGTTCCAAGATTTCCCTGAATTGCAACGTAAGACCAGTTTACCCCGAGTATGGTCTAAATTGCCTGGACTTTATACTGAAATTTAATTATCTAAATCATAGGTTTCCAACGCAGGCAATATAGCTCCCCATTTGCCGTTGAAATCTTCCATAAGGACGGTATAAAAGAAAATGTGGGACGTTAAGCCAGTTGGGGGTGTAGTAGATATATCTATAAAAATATCTTTAAAAACAATGAGTAAGTCAATCGAATAATAATTTACTTACCATAATAAAAGCGATAGGTTTTTAATTTTAAATTTCGTGAATATTACTACGGGCTACCGTTTAGTCGCTCCTGGGAGAGAGTACATAAATTTTATTTGCATTGCATTCATCGTACATGGTTTAATGAGGGTCAGTGTCATAGCTAGTTAGACTTTCATAGACTTATCTAAGAAAGAAAGACATTACTGACTTTGCTTTTTTTGGAGATTTACGAATGATTTTATTTGAAGTGGCCATTAAAAAATTGTTAAAATTCCATCAGCCTTAACATGCTATTTGATAATTTTTTAATGAGTGTATGATAACTTTTAAGTTGAGTCGACTTGAACATGTTTTACTGTATTGGACTATTCAATTAATGTCCACTGTGTGATTCATAATCAGTAGGTAAGCAGATAAAATAGATATAGAGGATACCTAACAACATTTTAATAGTTTGTATAATTAACTATTATGGAAGAGATGACGTACTAAATATTTTTCGTCTAAGTTGGTAAGAATGTTCCTTTAATAATTATACCGCTCTGTTAAGTAAATGATGTATTCCAAACAAAAAATTGCGGATACCATTAACTTTTTTGATAGGAATGTGTAAGGACTCATTGTTGACGTTATCGTCAATGGATACATGAAATAAGGACTATGGATCTCGGAATATACTCTAACACAGTCGCACGTGCACAAAAGCGTTTTTCTTCTCCTCTTGGTAATAGGTAGGTTTCATTTACTCTCCCTCTCGCCTGCACGGCACTTGAATGAAGGCCGTTTACACAAGCTTAGTGATGAAAGAGGAAAAAAAATGGATCTGGAAGAAACTAGTGTTTTGTTTTGATTGGAGCGTGGGAACAGAAGCGCATGTGCAGTGGGGGAGGGACATCACCGAATGTTCGATTGATCGCTCTCCCACCTGCTCAGATCAGGGCGTTGCGTATCTCATTTGTTCCTACAAGTGGAGGAAAAGGAGCCGTCATGTTCCGAAATGAGATGAAAATACACGATACTCTCCAGCTTCTGATAAGAATTTAAAGCATAAATAAATATGTGTGTGTTTGTAGACAATGTATGTCTATAAACACACTTTATTTATTTATTGAAAAAAAAATGCCGATAGTTTATATTACAATTTATCTTATTATAATTATTTTACAATAAATAAACCTCTGTGACTCAAGTAAATATTTCTGTGAAATGGGATTCAATACAGCTACCAAAACAAAATACCATACAGGTACCGAAAAAAATTACAGACAAAAACAGTTTAATTTTAGTTTAATTTTAGTATAATCAATTAATTTTAATGTAAAAAAAGATGCGCCATAATATACAATCACAAATCCCATTTAGACAAATAACCCTTTAGCTGTACCCGTATGATATAATAATTATATGGTATACTTTTGATATAACTCCGGCTGTACATAGGGGAAGGCTGGGGCATGTTCTTAAAAATTAGAATACGTGTATAATTTTCCAAAATAGCAGGAAAAATGACAAAGACAGTGTGTCACTTATAAGCTTTATTGAAAATTGATAGCATCAATTTAATCTAACATTATACTTTAAGTTAAACGAAAAATATTCCACCAACCGTTAAACATAACCATAGACTTAATCCACCAACCATTTTCGATGAATAAAACTGTACAATAATGTCTGTTTTATCAAGGATGGAATAGCCAGTTGTTAACATTGATAACAACTATTTAATCTAGCATTATACTTTAAGTTAAACGAAAAATATTCCACCAACCATTAGACTTAACCATAGACTTAATCTACCAACCATTTTCGATACAAAAACTGTGCAATAATGTCTGTTTTATCAGAGATGGAACAGCCAGTTGCTTGTGGAAAGATAAATTCTCATTTTTTCATTTTTTTTCCTAAAGAGTTTGGAAGGTTTCTTCATCATTATCGTTGATTCCGACTCATCCAACATAATGGATAATGGTTTTCTTTGTTAAAAATGTAACTAGCACAATATCATTTAAACCAATATTTAGCTCAACATTTCCCCAATATAGCTCTTCTACAGTGTTGTCCTCATTCACAACAGTAAACATGTTATTATTGGACGAGCCATAAAAAGAAAAAAATTGTTTCCTCATCAATTGATTCATCAAAAACTAAACTATCTTACTTTTTTTTTTTACATTTTTTCGGTTTATGTTTTACACAATTTCTTCTAAATTTTTTCGTTATATTTTTTTATATCTTTTCTTTTTTCTGGAGTATCAGTAATAATATTTCTTTCCCCTTTTTTGTTCCTTTATGACTGAGAATTAATTTTTAGGGTTCTGCTTTTGGGTAAGCTCGAATGTCTGCAGGATTTATAAGTAAAGCCAGAAAAGTAGAGAGTGAGATTTGTAGGGAACACATATTAGTTTTAACATCAGCTTCACTCAAACAGCTAACTGTAATATATCTAAATATAATATAAAAATAAGGGGGGTCTATTCATTTCTAAAAGTATATTCATTATTTTTATTTGGTTATATTTAAAAATGTATAATTTGCAAAAAAAAGAAAAACAAAATTCTCCCCAAAATTTAACAGGAGGTCATAAAAAATTTATTTATCAATAAAGCTTGGTTAATATTTGAACAATTGGATATACCTTTTCACTAAAAACCTTTATTGTTTGCAAAAATATAATTTCTTTATGTTCTTCGTGGTTTGGTTTGGAGTGATATAGTGTATTGTTTTGCTCACGAGGACTAATGAGACCGGGTTCTACTAGTTAAAGCCAATTCCGAGCGGCTAGGAACATCCTTGCCGGCAACCGTGAGTTCCGGTTCCTAAGAGCAGTACTATTCAGTCATCGTTTGGCCTAGGTTCTCCGTGAGAAAACAAAACTCATAACAACCAAATGTTATATTTGTTACAAAGAAGAGGTGTTTCGGCAACTAACCAACTGATAGATAGTTATACAGTATATATAAGTAATAATTTGATAAATAATTCATAAGGAAGAAAAATATAGTCATACTGATGTAAACTTTGAATGTAAAGACATTAAAATTTAAAATGAAAGTTTAATAACTTTACTTGTTACACAAGTCAATTCTAAAGTAATAAAAAAAAATAGTATGACAGAAATAAAATACCAAAAAAAATTTTTACATAGTCAACATAATTATTTACTACATATACTTAATGTGCAGTAATTATAATTATAACTGCACATTTTAAAGGATGTTTGTATGGATGTACAGTATGGCTCAGCGAAAAGTGGGGAAAATGAGGGTTGTACTTCTCAGTCTTACAATTCTCAAGAATGTTTGATACATATTTCTTACACATTTTATACATTACGTAATTTAAAAGCAACGAAACCTAATTTTACTGTAATTAATTACAAATTAAAATTCATGAATGTATGCAAATATACAAAAGAATAATTTAACATCCTTCACTGAATAGATAACACCATCAAACTGTGATTTTTTAATGAAACTTTACTGCAATATCTTTTGAGGATAAAGCAAAATATGGCCTTTCTTTTCTACATCCAAAAACTGATAAAAATCATCTCTAAAGAGTGAAAAATAACTATATAAAACTACGATTGTTCCTTCAGAAATACAACAAAATAGAAACATTCATAGGGTATTTCTCCTAGAACTCTGTTCTAGAAGAAGGCACAAAAGACATGGAACTATAAATTAAGGTTAATTCTGAACAGTAAAGAATAATGGCTAACGATAAGAATCAGTTTCATAGAACCACAATTTGTATTCTACTTGACAATCTTACAAATCATAGGAATGTACGACCATAAAACTTATACATTAAGTAAATGAGAAACAATATATCACGGTAATTAACCCGGAAATACTTCCTTAGGGTATGGCTTACCTATCACCTTGCTTAATTTAATATTCCTCCCTCCTCTTTTTTTTTTAGAAAGAGCATGATTCTACTTCTAGCTGATCTTGCTGAACCTTAGTTGGAAAGGGTCAATTGGAAAAATTCTTTTAATGAATATATCGGAGAGCTGCAGATTATTTATGTTACTGTTCTGGCTTGGAAAACGCTTTTTAAATTATTTTGTCTTTATGGCATGTTACCATAGTTATGGTGAGGAAATGGAACATTTAAGAAGTTTACTGAACACCGTTTATGGAGTTTTAAATAAAGAGGAAGAAAAACCATATGATGTGGAATATAACAGCAATCATTATTATTAATCAATTGAAATGGAATCAGATGAAGAAATTAAATATCATAATTATTTACAAGAAAATGATTATTTCTTTGGAGAAAAGACAATTTTAAAAAATGGAAAAAATAGTATTTTATACCTAATGTGAAATATTCCTTGAGAAATTTTATTATAAAATTCACAGAAAATTCAAGATTTTTGAAAGTGTCATTTATCTATTGAAAGTTTGGAATTTATTAATAATTATTGAAATGATAGAGAATTTAGGAAAATACACTAATATGACTTACTAAGAATACTAAAGGAATACTTATAAAAGATGTGACGAATGCTCAGAAAAAATAAACTTGTGAGAAAAACTGATAAAAACCTATATATGAAATGCATGGAAGTATTTGTAGAAATTGGACAATTAATGTAAATATTAGTTTTATATAAATGTTTATAAATTTATTTTGTTTTCGTTTTCCCTTTTTTCTCCTTAGTATAGGGATCTTGTGTTAGAAATAAGTGGCAACTAACCCTGGATACGCGATACCCCTCTCAAATAATCCCGTTCGTTTTTTGCGCGCATGTCTTTCTGGGTTAATAAGAAAAAGAAAACACGTGAATGTATGTACAGAAAAAAGCACTCACATTTCTAATGCAATATATCGTATCGCTTATTATAATGGCAATGTAGGGATAACTCCGCTATACTGTGATTTTAAAATGGAATTATATTTTAGTATCACCTGAGGATAAAATAAAATATGGATTTTCCTTTCCTACGTTCGCTTGTGCTAGATTCTGAAATAATTTTCTTTCTCTTTCCGTTTTTTCCCCCTCGGGTAGGATTTCTGTTGCTGATATTTTACTGGCAGATATTATATTCCATGTAAGCTTATGTTTTATTGCTATAAATTCGTGACAGGCAAAGAAAGGAATGATACATATATACGAACAGCAGTGTGTTGGGGGTACTGATACTCATTAGAACCCGATATTATAAAACAAAATAACATCTTGTGTAATTGAGTCAAATAATTTCTTAAATTTAACCTGTTATATAATAATTTAAAGATTGAAGAACATTCATATTCAATCTTCTTTTCATGTTCAATCATGTTTTTGGTAAACAAGCCATCTTATAGACATGTTAAAGTGTTTGTCTGAATAACTACAATGGAAATATTAAACATGGAGCTTTCAGTTTTTTTAATCTATGACACACACACACACACACACACACACACACACACACACACACACACATATATATATATATATATATATATATATATATATATATTATATTAAAATAATTTAACTTTAATATTTCCTTAAAAACCTCCTCTATCCCATTCTAATTCCTTAAAATCTTTTCCCCCGCCTATAAATGTCTTAATAAAAGGAGTGTCTTCGACTTTCGATACTATTCCCAAAGCTTTCTATCCTATAGATGTAAACTCTTTGTCTATTCAGCTTGTTTCTCAGCTTTCGCCGGCAAATGTCTCCGCGATTTTCCTAATCTTACACTTAATTCGCTGAGTAAGTTTCTTCTACGATGGGAAAATTCTTTCTGTCTTCGCTCTTGGGGGAACCTCTGTTCCAGCAGAGTGATTTTTGTGTCTTTTTTCTTGTCTGTAGTTGACTCGTAAAGCATTCGTTTTAGCAGCTCTGAAATAAAGTTTAATTCGACTTGTGTCGGTCTCTTCAATGTCGGCCAACTGCACTTTTATTACTGCCAGCTGTTTATCTTTCTCCTTGTCTAGCAGTTTTGTAAATAACTATTATATATACACACACACATAACACACACACACACACAGACACACACACACACATATATATATATATATATATATATATATATATATATATATATATATATATATATATATATTGTAATTTGACTAGGTATGTTTTTACTGAAAAATCTGATAAATTTGAATTAAATTTGAATTAACTTCTGATAAATTTGAATTTGTAGTTAAATTTCCACAAAAAGTGTCCAACTGTTTGTTTCAAGGTATATGAAAATGATTGAAGTAATGTGGAATAATCTATAAATTTCGCTATAAATATTTTTACAATTAACAAATTTGTATAAGAACTTATTTATTTATTTTTAAAATTTTTTATTTTTCTCACATAATAATGCAAAATATAGGCATAACTTTGCTTTACTATAGTTTTCTCTTTTCTCTATTGCTCTGTGACGTTTGTTTTTCATTTCTGCAGAAAAATATAATCTTAAATGTATTATAAAAAACTAAATCTATAAATTTTGTTCAATGGAAAAGATGGGGAAAAAGGATACTTGATATAAAGGGAGTGCAATATGGTATACCAGTATTTCATATTACCCACCACTACATAATGGAATAGTGCCTCTGAACGTAAATAAAATAAAATAAAAACGAAAATTCTGGGCAGCACGAATGTTTCAGCCTTTGGGATAAATATGATATCAATTTACATAAATAATACGATCTCAAATATTTTTCAAAAATATTTCAACACTTACCTGCAAAATAGTTTAGATGGTATAAACAAGACAATGATCCACACTCACTATGTGGGACAAACCACGTGAGACCACTTGCAGGACTCTAAGTATCAAGTCTAATAGGTTTCTACTAAACACCGTTAGATAACAGCATGAAAATGGCAAATAACTTGCATTCCATAGTACCTTGTGTAATGTCTAAAATTAGCACCAAGAACGATATCAAAATTCATTTTTTATTTAATTAAAAGAGCAAAATTTATTTATATGTTGTTAACCTCCTGAGTCAGCAATTTTATCGTTTGACATGCGAGTGTCAATAATGTGTAGGAGTAATATTCAGCCATTCTAATCCCCGATGTAATATCCCCCATTCCTCTGAATATAAGTTTATACGTAAAAAAAAATATTCGTAAAATGGTCATAAGTATTAATTGCGTTTTTAAAACAAATTTTAGTAAGAAGTAAATTTTACCACCCACATATGCAAATACGTAGTAAATGGGGGAATTCAGTCAGAAATAGTAGAAAAAAATCAGTAAATAGATTTTAAATTTAATTTATAGTGTACATTCGATTAAATTCAGTAAATCCACTAAGCGACATTAATAATTAAATTCGGAATGACATGGCCAAGAATCAAGCACAAAAATTAAGCATTTTGTTTTCAGACGAAAAGCACCCGAAATTGCGCCTAAACCGTAATCATGCTCAGGTAAAAAGGAAAGAGTCAGTTTTCTGACAGCCTTACGGAGCCTAATATAAATTTCAAGAAAGTACTGATATTGAATCATATCCCTCTTTCATATACAAGTACGTGAGCTCTCAGGCGAAGTTAAGGGATCGCTTTATCTGTTTTTGAGTCTGAATTAACTTATACACCGAATTAAGATGAAAATTAGTGTTGAATTTTATATCTTATGGTGCTAATTTTTTATCTTCATACACACAAATATATATATATATATATACATATATATATATATATATATATATATATATATATATATATATATATATGCCAAAATATTAACACAAACAATTCTCAAATTCTAGTTTCATTTTTCCTTTTAATCGAGAATAAATGATATTTATAGGCATTAAGATAACATGAGAGTAGTACAGAATACTTTAAATACATTTTTTGTTTGCGGTTTTGTATAAGAATTACAGCTTAGTGTATTATGCAGAGTGAGCGGCGCTAAAGTATAAAAGCTTTACTGTGTGAGTGGGATTTCCTCTGTGCATTTGGTTGTCTACTTGCGATGCAGTACCTTATTTCTCTGAGGTGTAATTTAAAGTGGTAAAGTTACTGTGCTATTGAATAAAGAAATTTAATCTCTCTATTGGTGTATAACTTCAATAGTAATATCTATTGGATTAATTATTTGTGTCACACACAAGAAGCACACTGGGAAAATCTGTCGTATATTTATATAGAGAGAGGTGTCGGAAAAAATATGGAACACCTAAAACATATATCTCCAAGAAATACTGAATAAAATATAGGAAAACCGTCAACTTTCAAAATAGCTGGCATTATTCTCGAAATGGATAAGTAAAGGTCCTGTAAAGTTTCCAATGGAATATTCCAGACAAATAGTGGCAAGTTATAAAAAATAGTTGAATTTGATATCAATAGCACACTTTTTCCTCTAATTTAAACTACAAATGCTCAATAAAATTGAAAGGTGGAGGATGTGGTGCTCGCGGGAGATTGGGCATATCACCCTCGTGCTTATAAAATTCATCCTGGTTGATGAAAGCAGAGTAAACAGGGCTTCGCTGTCTTAAAACAGAGATTAAAAGCTGGAGAATAAACATTGTATCATGGGATGGGCATAATCAGCCAAAATGGTCACATAATCCTTGCCAGGAATGCAGACTAGTACAGTAACCAAGAAGACCATGGAATACCATGATATTGCTGTAAGCCATGACTAGACCATCCTTATACTATCTATTAGCAGCAAGCAATCTACATCTTAGGCTTTATCTTAGGGCTGAATTTTACAGAAGCTAACTTGGGAGAAAGATCTCTTGGAAACATTGTGAAGTCAGACTATTTCAATCAAATGATTGCTTTCAATATCTTCATAGATCAGTTTTAAGGCTTCGACAACACGTTTACCTGTTACATGAATTCGCCTGACTGATTAGTGGTTTTGGCATTGCAACTTGCTCTGAAATGTAATACTTGTGAACCCTCCTTATTATTTTGGTTCTATCAGGGTTTGGAAATTCTTTATGCAGTTGAGAACTAACTCTTGTAGCTGTTGTCTGTGTAACGTTAGTCTCAATCTTCTTTAATGACGTTTGACTCGATCTATCACCATACATTTTTATATGCGTTGGGGCCTAGCGAAGGATGTTTTTCCTCTTTTCCCGAATGTAATATAAACCTTCGATACGGAGAATTCTTGTAGCACCAATCATTTGATTTACCTAAGTTAAGGAAACACCCATAATAGGATCACCAAACAATTACCCACTTCCAAATTCACTTAGCTTAGTCATAAGGCAATTACAACCCTTACATAACACTGTTCTACGCACTGACAATTTCAAAGTAATAAAGACATTGTAGAAATGATAGTTCGCAAAAAGAACTAGACACTTGGCTAAAATCAACATTTAAGTTCATGCATGCATCAATCCTATTACAAGATTTTTTTAAAATATTTTTTTGTTCAACAGCTCTCTATCTCTTTCGACATGATTAGTAGATATGTAATTCACTTTTTTAAATTTTATTTTTATAAAAGGAGAAAATTTTTTTATTTATTGTTGTTGTTGTTGTCTTGCCCAGTAAAGAAGGGCAATTGAATCAAATTGATCCAAAAGTGTCTAAGACAGCTCTGGTCACATCAAAAACTTCCGAGGAGTTGATGCGTTGGATCCAGATGAATGCTTATGAGCTTCGCCAATATGGCAGGGCAATCAAATATATAGTTGGGAGAGAGTTCAGTGTCTATGCAGTAAGGACAACTCATGTAGCTCCGATGGTCATAGGGAGATATTTTCCTTCCGCTGAAGTGTTTACTCCTCAATCTGACTATGGTTGTAGAGATAGCAAGGTCAAGGGAGCCTGTAACCCCTAGATTGGCACGACCCCAGGTGGCGTATAGGCGTATATCCATTAGATTATTCTTTGGTAGAAGGGAAATAAAATACCTTCCGGTGACAGGATGGATTTCAACCTCCTCTGATGATCTGTCAACTTTTCTCTGCCATAAATAGTGCAATATTGTCTATGAAGTAGTTCTTTATATTTGTTATTTCCACTAATTGTTTCTAGAAAATTTCCTTTATATCCCGAAGAATGTAAATTTGCAGATTAGCAATAAGTTGTCCTACAAGTGGAGACAACTTTAATCTCCCGTAAAATACTAAATGAACCAGACTATGAAGTAGAATTATGAAAACTCAATTTCGTTATGCAATGTATATGAAGTAGTTCAACCGAAGATAATAACTGAAGTGGTGGAATTGAGTTGCGCCTGCTTTAATAATGTAGACTACTGATAATGCGATTTATTTCCGTTGATGAATTCTAAAATATTCAGTGAAATCAGTCACAATAATGTTATGAAACATTGCAGAAATTGTTATGAATGGGTAAATCTATGAGCATGAATAAGATGTTTAATGATTTGTTCGTAAATATGAAGCCCGAATATGTTAAATTATGGAATATATTAAGAAAAAATATTAATTTAAAACTATAATTAACATTTTAAAGTTCAAATGAATTTTATATTTATGCTTAATGTCTAAGAAACATCATGTAATATTTTTACGCAATAAGAGAATTACCAAAAAGTTCAATGACTAGATATACTTTTTTCTCTCCCTAATGTATGCAAACCTGAGGAATGAAAAGTGCGAAATGAAATAATTTTAAAACTGTGAAAACAAGCTTGAAAAATTCTTTTTACACAATAAAAGATGAATGACCAAATACACCCCTTAATCCTTGTAACACATGCAAAACTTGTGAAACAAAAGTGGGAAATGAAATAACCCGTAAAACTTAAAGTATGCAAAATTTATTTTTGCTTTATAAAAGACTTACCCAAAAAATCAATGATGAAATATACCCCTTGCACACTTTGATGTATGCAATCCTTATGATTTAAAGGTGCGAAATGCAATAACTCCAAAACTTTAAGAATAAAAAATAAATCTTGTATTTATGATAAATTATACGTATATGGTGCTGCACTTAATCTAAATTCATTTTAAAGGAATGTGAGTCTATCCACCAAATCCGGACAAATTAGTGGACAAATACATTTAATTTAATCATTTTATTTAAAGGACAGTTACTAAAATACTTTTAACAAGTACTTTTTAAAAGATGAAAAATACATAAAATTTAACTATAAGTAGAATTGTTTTCGATAATTAGTTCAGAGCTGAAGTATTGTCAATTGGCGGCAACTGGTAGAGATTAATTATTCGTTATATTGAGAATTTATATCATATAGAGTGAAAGTTTCAATAAAAATTGGAGGTTTTCCACTGCATGTTACAAAAGTCGAGATAAAATTTCAGCATTCTACAGATCACTACGAAGTGATCTTTGATTTTTATTATTTAGCCTAAAATTGGCATTCCCTCGTTATTTTTAGCCCGAATAAAAATAATGAGTAAAACAGGAAGGCTTTTATTTTAATGGGCGATTCAAGAAAAAAAATCTTTATTTTTCTGCTGCACATCTTTGCTAAATTCTTGTATAAATAAAATGTTCCTCAAGAAGAGCATTTTCTAAAGAAACCAACTTTTCGGGGAGAAAACAAAAGAATTTTGATTGCTGTTTGCCATAGACGTTATTACAGTGGTTCGGTAAACAAACAGCTTTCGAATTTTATTTCTTGTCCAATAGTTGAAGAAAGTTTTCCTTTGCAAAACCTATCTTATTTGTTTTTCAAGCCAGAAACAACCAATTTGATGGCATGAAATTAACTCTTGAACATTTTGTGAAATTTCAGTGAAAAATAATAATTTTATTTTTCATAATGGGAAAGTCTGACAAATATTTGAGGTATCTAGGGATTCAATTTGTTGAAAGGGAAAAGTTTGTTAGAAATTAAAGCTTAATTAAGTACATGATTTGTGTACTGTTGAGGAGCTTGAAATGTTTATAAAACATGAAAAATACTGTTGTAATGTACTTACAATGCAAACACCAGTGTTCGTTTTCAAAAGGGAAAACACAGTAAAAATATACCTTATATTTGAACTAAAAACATTTATTATGTACATTAATTATCTGTAGACATTATTTCTGGATTAACTTATATATCATTCATTACTCGAAGTTTATCATTATACCACAATTCATTACAATTTTCTTTTTGTTTTTATACGTTATTCCTTAATCAAAAGATTCTGAGACCCACGGTAATTAGTTTGAATAATTATCAAGTTTACCTCCAGTAATTACAGGAGAGAAGGCTGGTACAGTCATCATGTTGTATGTCGGTGCGGGCGCTCGGGTGTACAGGAAGTTCGGACTTGCAGGCACGGGATTTCGATGTTCGGCAACTCCTGAATCCCGACTTCGACTCCTATTTTTTCACTCTCTTTCACAACTCATGACCTCGGTTTTAACACCACCTTTTTTTTTCTTTGCCAATCGCTTGTTGGTGAAATTTTCCCACATCTGCACCCTCTTCGGAAGTGCAAGTGGGCTCATTAAAATAGTCCCTTTTGTGAAAGCTGAAATTATTTCTTAGCCCCTGCCATAATAACTCACGGCTACATCTCTGGATGGGCTTGACGGTTACGCTTGTCCCATTCCGTGATCTATAACTCCTCCCCAGAGGTCCATACTAAAACTCGAAGTCAACAGCTGCACATGAATTCTTCTTGGAAATTTCTTTCACAGCTGTGTATGCACGTTCTGACCATTGTAGGAAAATACATCGGTACAAATATATTTATGAAATACTTATAAAACAGATAAAAAAAAATTAGGAAACACTTAGGAAAGGATGGAAAATATATTTATGAAACAATTCCAAAACAGATGATGAAAGTATTCGGTCATGGTCTTGTAATATAACTTACGGATCACATAGTGGAAATATAGCCAATATTTTTCAGTTCCCAGGGTTTTTTGATAATTTAATTGTACTGCAATCATTTAGTATTATGTAATTCGCTGAAGCAAGAAAACCAGGCCAAATGCTCTACAAAATTCTTCTATTTTCTTCTTAATCTCGAATAATTGATGGACACGTTCGAAATAAGCAACAGACAACCGTATATCTGTTGATTTGGAAAACTTCTTTCATAAGGAGTGGATAATAACGAGTTTAATTTGATACCAGAGAGAGTTTTAAAATAATGAAGTAATTTCTTTTGGTATCATTCTATGAAAGGGTTTTCTTCTTTAAGTAAATTCACTGAACCATTCTATGGGGATTGTCCTATGGAGGAGTACGCGTTGTGCTAAACATACTTGGTTAGTACCTGAAAAAGAAACCCATAGAAAAGATAATAAAAAAATATATTGTTTGATGTGGTCACGTGTAGTGAAGTACGCGTTATGACCATAACCTCATTTTTTATAATATTTAAATTAAATTTGGCTTTTCACCAACTTAAGTTTAAGTCTTAAAAAAACACAATAGGCATTAAAAAAGAAAGGAGAATTTATTATAGAATTAATTTAATTCATTGAGACAATATGTTAAATTGAAATTAAAAATTAATTAATTAATTGACAACTAGTTGAGCAAGTAAACTTATAAAAATTAAATAAAAAAAAGAGAAAACAAAAAAAAAATGTCACTTATAGTGACTGCGAAACGAAAATTAGGGAGGACCTAGTTCCCGGTTTCTATTCTTTTCAGTCGAAAGTTCTCTTTCTCCATTCTGGTTGCTGGGATGTCAACCGCAAATCTGAAAGTGAAGTATCTAGACTGTGGCTGCTGAGCTGATAACTGCAAGTGTGTCTTTCTCATTAACATTCCATTTGCCTATCGGCACGGTGGTACACCGCCAAGTGCAGCCTAAAAACACCCCAATGTGTGGAGTGGGGCTATATATCTATCTATCTATCTATATCTATCTATCTATCTATCTATATATATATATATACATCTATACATACATACATACATACACACACACATATATATATATATATATATATATATATATATATATATATATATATATATATATATATATATATATATATATATATATATATATATATATATATATATATATATATATATATATATATATATATATATATATATATATATATATATATATATATATATATATATATATATATATATATATATATATATATATATATATATATATATATATATATATATATATATATATATAATATATATACATGTCAGGTCTAAGAAAGGGGGGGAGTTAGAAATTACGTGAGTTAAAAACGATTACGATTTTTAAAAGGGAACTCTTTTATAATAATAAAATAAATGAAAAAGACCCACGCTCGCATAAGCTTTGGGGATCATCCGGTCAGGCGGAAGCATTTTTGAGCTATTTGATGAGCTTGCAAACAGATAAGTTTCATTCAGCGCGTGTACATGGAACTGTGAACACCTATTCCACGCATACCTCCGTCATGAACAATGAAAATGGCTCAAGTTGCTTTCCTTAAGAACGATGAGTTAATAAAACTTATTATTATCAAGAAGACTGTTTTTCATTCGCCTTAACTCTGGATCACGACTTGTCATATATATATAATCAGCTTAATCAAAGGAGTATTTTCCACTTAACATTCTTCCCAACGCTTTCTATCCTAAAAATGTAAACTTTCTGTCTATTCAGCACGTTTCCCAGCTGTCGGCAGCAGATGGTTTCTTGTTTTTGCTGATATTGCATTTAATTCGCTTATTATTTTTTTTACTGTGGGAAAATTCTTTTTGTCTTCGCTCTTGGGTGTACTTCTGTTCCATCAGAGTGATCTCTGTGGCTTTTATTTGTCTGTCGTTCAGTACAATAGATGTACGTTGTAGCTGCTCTGAAATAAAGTTTCAATTAGACTGGTGCCGTTCTCTTCAATGTCTTCTCTACTGCATTTTTATTACTGCTAGCTGTTGAGCTTTCTTCTTGTCCAGCATTTTATAAAAAATGGATTGCATATGTATATATTTTGTATTAATTCAATTATATCTTAGCACCGATTAACTTTATTTTATTATTAATTTTATTATATTCTTCGTCTAAATGTTACAAATCATATCATACGCATGTGAGTCTTGACTTCAAAGAAATTTCAATGGCATCTAAAGAAATAAACTTTATAATCGTTTACAGCATTTAAGAAAAATACCTTGAATTATTAATATTATACAGCTTTATTGGTATTTGGTTTAAAACCTACGAATAAAGAAATTTTTTAATCACTAAAAGTTTCCGTGCACATTTTTAGAGACGACTTTAAGTAATTAGTGGTATAGATGCTACCTACGCAGCCAAAAGTCAACCTACGCTGTTCAAAGGCCAGATGTTACACACGGACTAACTCGTAATTGTGATATATTGTCGTAGATTTGTCTAATTGAAAAAATAGTTTTAGAGACTATTTACTTTATTTGATGACGTCTTTTAATTTGTTTTACTTTTTGACCTGCCTTATTGTTTTTTTGGGATATAACACCGTTTAGAAATACGTAAAAAATTGAGGTTTTTGGGACTTTTAATGACTTTTAATTCCATGAGATTATATTTATAATTATATGCCTTTCATATATATGTATATATTTATATAAATGTATATATCTATGTATATATTTATATAAATGTATATATATATATATATATATATATATATGTGTGTGTGTGTGTGTGTGTGTGTGTGTGTGTGTGTAAGGGAAATTTTTTGGGGTTTTCAAATCTGAAGTCAAGGGTTAAAAATTCCCGCGGTCCTTTTGCATTTCCTATCTTAACCCCTAAACTAAATTGAAAACTAGGGCTACAATTTACGCCTTCGGAGAAGGGGTCTGATCAATTATAACTCTACATTGCCCTAACGGATAATTTAGGTTAGGGGTTAAAAAGGGGAATGGAAAAGGATGCGGGAATTTTTAGACCTTGACTTCAGATTTGTAAAACCCTGAGAATTTTCCTTACATATATACATATATACATATTATATCAAAATCATTACACTTAAAATATTTCTAAAAAATTCTCATCTTCCAGTTGTCCTTCTATATTTCAAGTTACAAAATGTCCTAATTAAAAAAAAGTTCGCTGCTTAAATTCTTTCAAACCAGTCTGTTAAAGCTACCTCTGAAATAAATGCTAATTTTCTGTCCACTTACCAAATTCTCCATCAGTTAAAGTAAAAGGGTTCACTTTTCCAATGATCTAAGTTTCTTTCTGACGGTTAATATCGCAGACTAAGCAAGTCTCTCTTCAGAATATCTCTGCGTCATGTCGCTGAGGGACCAACTTTTGTAGTTGAAAAGTGTTTTCGTGTATTATTAATTTCTCTGCTCTTCTTGGAGAAAGATGTCTTTATGTAGTCTTAAATATAGTAAAGTTCCACCATGTACTCCACTGTTAGTTTAATGGAGCTAAGACTGCAATATTTTTAAGCCCGAGCAATTGAAAATAAAAGGGGCTAGATTCAATTGTTCCCGGCTGATTAATTTCGCCATGTTCCATGTATATATATATATATATATATATATATATATATATATATATATATATATATATATACACACACATATATATATATATATATATATATATATATATATATATATATATAAGGAAATGCAAAATGGACCGGGAAACTAATGTAGGCATTTTGTATAAAACCCCTAAGACAGACCGAGATCCTCAGGGTATTTCAAAATAGTCAAGGGCTAAAAATTGCTGCGTTCTTTTAACCCCTACCCTAAAGTGACCACTGGGGCTAGAGTTTACGCCCTCAGAGAAGAGGTCTCACCAATTATAATCCTACATTGCCCTAGCGGACAATATAGGAAATTTCCAAACAAAAAGGAGATGCACACTGTCTGAGGCAGATTTTCCTAGATATTTTCCTAGAGATTTTGACTGAGATGTTGACCCAGGTGTTAAGGGTCTTTTACTTATAACTTCATGCTAGCTGACCCCTCAGTTTGTCCTGTATGATGAAGTGGGAACCAGTCCTCCAACGTTATCTTAATAAAGGTCTTTAGCTAAAACGGTGTATATATATATATATATATATATATATATATATATATATATATATATATATATATATATATATATATATATATATATATATATATATATATATATACACACATATGTTTATATATACAGGGTGTCAGCACAAGACCGCATAAACTGTGCACAACCAGATGTGTTGTTTGGAATACATAAAAAGGCCAAAGAATTTTATTTGTACGACATATTCTTTTCGAGAAAAATGTAAGTGAAATTGTATGACATCATATGCGATGTCCTAAAAAAACTTTACTCGACACATGAGCGTCGGTATTTGCATAATTTTAAATAAAAATAAAATAAAATATTTTCCCGTGCTTTTGGTGGCATGTATAAAAGTGTCGTGCAATGGTTGACTTCACACGTTCCTGCCTCATAGTGTCCACTTAATTACTTGCACCGTGGAGAAGCTATTGTGGAGCTCTCTTGCTTGTGATCTATGAACCAGAATCTGTTTTTGAAGTAACAGGGTCTCAATAAGTAAATTCATTCAGATGGCCTCACATAAAAATATTTAAAAGTTTATTCAAATTTGTCAGATCTGGCGATCGTGGTGGAAGATAAAACAGGACTCAACGCGAGTAAGGATGTTCATGTTTTAAAAGAGAATTTTTTTACAAACCGGATATGACGTCATACATATTCTTTGGAATTTTCTCGAACACTAAGAGCCGTACAGGTACAGTTCTTTGGGAATTATTTTTTCATTCCAAACAATGAATCTGGCAGTGCAAAGATTATTCGGTCTTGTTGGGGCACAGTTTATACATATAGGCATTCTTTCACGAAACCCATCCTCGATCCAAGTGTGACATCATTTGTGGATGACCCCAAAAGCAATTTTTAATTAAAAGCAGTAAAACATGTTCAAAAAGAGTTTTTAAATACACTACTAAAAGCAGTTTTAGGATACTAAGGTTGAAGGTAGATCATGATGGATGGAATTGTTTAGATGATGAATACATGATCGACAGGCATTCTTAGGATATATGTGAAAACAATTGCACATATGTAACAGAAAAAGAAATGAATTTGAGAAATTAGATACAAACGGAAAAAACACAATCTTGTTGTATATGTTGTAAAATGAATATAAAAGGTGTCTCCTTGAACAAAAATCGTTTTTAGTAGAGGTATGGTTTCTACGGACGCCCTGAAACGTTTAACATGAAGACATGGTGACATGGTGTCAGTAAGACTATTAATTAGGAGCTGGGATGGTAGTCTGTCTCACTCCTACAGAACAGCCCATTCTAGTTCTTGAAAGTTTGTAGGGGTGGTCGGTGGCCTTAGCATGTCTCAAACATGCTTTTTCGAATTCATTGCCAGAGAATTCTGACTATCCCATACGTGCGATTCCTTCTTTAAAAAGAAAGTTATTCATTAAGTTAGTACGATGCGACCTGAATTTGTCGTCCATCAACTTGAAGTCATCTTTAAGTTCTAAAGCGCAAGAGACTCTCACCTCCACCGAATCTGATATTTTTGTGCCCTAATGTCAAATGTTTCTAATGTCCTGTTCCCTCAAGATGGAGGCAAACGATGGTCGATTGGTTAGGGTGCTGACCTTCGGTACGGGAGTTCGTGGGTTCGAATCCCACTGTGGCATGTATGTTCGTAGACATTCGAATCGGCTTTAAGCAGTAAGTCACGGTCTCATTAACCCTCTTGTTGCAAAAAGTATATCGTAGTACTCCAAACAAATCCCTCAAGATGGAAATTTGACTATTATTAATATAAAGAGAAAAGCGAAACATGCCAGAGAAAAGAAAATTGCACCATTCTTTTCTCCTCCAGTTCATCTGCTCTGTTGCTCATCACAGTGAATTGCTGTTATCGCAACGCATACAGACCTACCACTTGAGTAGAGGATAATTCAAAATTGTGGTGCCAATAGCCATGAAACAGTGTATTTGAAGAGTGGCATTCATATTTCGGTGTCTCCAAGTCATGAGTCATATCAAGCTTCACTAGCCGTCGTTGCACATCCACGAACTTTTCCTGGTTTTAGGCCTGCAAATTACTCTTTGTGAAGCTCCAAAACTACTGTACCCACCCTCCCAACCGACCAACAATTCTTCAAGCTTCTGAATAAGTCATATGACTTAAAAACAGTCGCACTCTTCAAAACAACGCAATTACTGAATGTCGATTAGTTTTTCCCATATGTCTTTTATTAAGTTGAAAGCCAAATTTCATTCATTGCCTGCCATTAAAGCTTCATTTTTGACATCAAACTGAAAAGTACATATTCCGAAGTTGGAAAATGAAAATAATTTACATTTGATACTTCCTTCTTCTATTTTCTGCAAATATCTCGCTTATACCGTTATTTTATAATATACTTATCATATATTTTAATAGTTTTGACCAGTGTGCTTTTTGAAATATTGAGCCCAAATATGCTTTTGGAAAAGACAAATTCTGGAAGTGTAGGGCTGATAATATACGAGGCGCATCCAGAAAGTAAGTTTCCCTATTTAAAAGAAAAATAGAACTCACACTTTCACGGACATATTTATTGGCCACAAGTACAGCAATGTTTCAGCTATTTTTCAACATAGCCACCACCAGAATTGAGACACTTGTCATATTGTGGGATCAACTTTTGTATACCTTTGTCGTAGAACTCTGCCGCCTGTAAATGGAACCAGTCTTCCTGTTCCAGAACACCGTGCACATCCATCTACGTACAGATAGTGTCTGTTTAAATTTGGTCCTGACCTAAGATCCACTGTGATGCCAATGCATTGACTGCTGATTGGTTTCCGGGGTAAAGTGCGAAATCCAAGTCTCAATGCCCATGACGATCCTGTCGAGGAACTCGTCGCCGTCGTCGAGATACCATAGCAGAAATGTCAGTGCTTCTCCTAAGCGTTGAATTTTGAGTTCCGGTGTCAGTTCCGGCTCATAGACCTGACAGAGCTGACGATGAATTTCAATTAGCGCAATGCTTTGTGCATTCAAGATCTCTGACCAAACCTTGCAGGCGACGGGAGAAGGAATTAGAGTTTTCATTTCGGACCACTGCTACCCTGCTACTGGCACAAATCGGGACTTGTCCAGCTGGCATATGATTAATACGTCATAGATCTGTAAACACAATTGACACGACTAATTACGTTTACTTTTAAGGGGAAAACATCGGGAAACTTTCTTTTTGGATGCGCCTCGTAATTAAAACATAGCATTCTTCTTTATACACAGTTAAGAAAATAGCACGTAGAATCTTTTTAATTTTTTTTCATTTTCTTTATTGATAAATAGTTTGAAATCACATAGACAGTAGAGTATGGTGCAGTAATATGGAATATCTTTTTTTTAATTACCGTTATATTTAAGGTATTATTATAGTTTGGCTTATTATGTTCAAAATGGGTTGAGCTGTTTTAGTAACTTCTTATAACTTACTTTGAAGAAAAAAAACTTTTTAACTTCCCAAAAAATACTCACGTAATTTACAGTGGGAGGGGGCGTTATATGAAACAGAACATAAATTTCGCAATTAAATTTATACTTAAACACTTACTTAGTACTTATTAGTCTGTTCCAAAAACCTTTTTCTCACACTAGCATTCTCAATATATCATTCTCTCTGTATATAGCATATTTAGTATATCATTTATAGATCATTATCATTAATATATCAATCTCATTCTCTAATATACTCTAACAAGGTACTTAAATAACTGAAATACGTTATTATGCACATAGACTCCTAAATATCGCTGGTTTTATTTTGCCACAGCTTTCTACTGTTTTCCCTTTTTTTCCCCATTACTGTGGCGTTTGTATTACATTTCTATAAAAATAATTATTTTACATGTATTATAGAAAATTGAAGTCATTAATTTTATTAGATAGAAACAATCCTGGAGGTATAGGATTCTTAATATAAATAGCGGGAAATATAAAATGCTAGTACTGCATATTACCCGCCTAGCCATAGTAAATCAAACGGTGTCCTTGAAAGAAAACAAAAATGAAAGACCTGAAGTGTACAAAGGTTTAATATCAGTTTACACCAATAATATGTATTAAAAAGTTTTCATAAATATATAAACACTTACCTGAAAGGTGTTCTAGACGATAGAAATAAGAGAATGAATTACACTCAAATATCGTACGCTACAAATCAAACTTTCAATCTGCTTTCAATGCTTTGGAGGTAACCTCTGATCGATTTCTAGTCGACAACGTCAGATAACAGCACTAAATAGGCAAATAACTTGAGTAGTCCATATTAACTGATCCTACTCTACAGAAAAATATAGGTAACTGATGTAATATATAACAACATATTCCATAAGAGAAGAATACTCTATAGAATCCTTCAATCTTCTTAAAAAAATGCTTCCTCAGAAAACAGTTCTCATATAACTTTGGGTGTCATAAAATAGTTTACCTATATAATAATTTAACACAAGTAATTCCTAAAGCCTGTCAAGCTTAATACAACAAGAGTTTTCTTTTAAAGTATATTACACCACTGTCTTTCATTAATTTTTCATAAAACTTTTACATGAAATCTTCAAAATGCATGAACATACATTTATTACAACTTTTACATTAAAACTTTAATATTTCATACTCAAATCAGTTTTAATATGGTGCACTAAAAATAGAATTTTAAGGAATAGAATGGCGAATGAATTCCACCACATGTAATTAATGCTTGGTAAACATATTTCCTTTATTTTATATCTCAAACAGAATGTTCAGTAGTTTTCGTGCATATTTTATTCCTCAAAAAAGTCTTTCATATCCCTCAAAATACTTTCTTGAGGTACGGTAAATTTATCACAGTAATGTTTCTTTGAATGCGTAAGGAAAAAAAATTGTTTTTCAGAAAGTTCTACTTTTTTCTACTTTATAAGACTAAAAAGTAATAAAATGTAAGAATTTAAAATATTTTTTTGAATATTTTTGAATAACATTCGTCGTTTCCCATTGAAAAATCGATGTGCTTCAAAAAACGTTCTTTACAATCTAACTTCAAAGAATAATTGCATCTTAAAGCCTTATGTCAACATCTACGCGTTCAAAAAACAGCAAATTAAATTTACAATTTTTTTGCCGTTGAAATAGCAGATTTTTCGTGTGGTATCGAAAAGGTTTCAATCGATTTATTTTGGTTTACGCTCATATGTAGTAAAGAATACTTGAGCAAGGGCTCTGGGATGCGAAGCATATGGTCTGGTTAGGTGGTGAACCTTAAGCGGAACTACCAGTGTTTAGTTCTCAAGCACGCTTGGATCTCAGCTCACCTACCCACTGAAGGGCTGAGTCAACCTTGTCCAGCCTGGGGATCGAACCTCGAACCCAGGGTTGCGAACCCAGGGTTGGGGTAGCGCGAAGCGCTACCCCAACGCCACTTGGGCTTCTGAAAGTGTTACACTATCACAAAATACGTCTGAGCTTTCCCCACTGTGTAAAAGATTAAATTGAAACCGTTTCTTTTTCATGTTGAAGTTTATAGGGTCGTAGTCAAAAATGTGTTTTGGAGAGATATCAAAATCTTAAATCAAAGGGCGAGGAACTTTCAGTCTATTAAAACACACACACACACACAAACAAACATACATAAGTCTTATCCATACGTACATAGTTTTGCATGTATATATAAATACGTCATGAAACGGCTAGGCAACGGTATAGGTAATTTCATTCTTTCATAAATAGTGTTGCCACAATTCGGATTAAAACCTCCGAACGCTGTTTTATAATGGTTAGAGTCGTGGGCTGCGAACGAGGTCTTTGTTTCGATCCTGAGTGAGGAAGAAGTTGTTTTTCGTCATTTATGTTCACTTTTTTTAACATTCAGGGAGAATCTTAAACATGAAAATTTTTTATAATATTTGAATATTTCTAGAATGTTTTGTACCCTTTAAAAGCTTGTGTTAAAACTGCGAGTGGCAGTTCATCGACTATGAATCTTTTTTGCTTAATAAACATTATTTCTTGTTCATCGAGGGCTTTTTATTCTGATCGAACACTTAAAATTTAGGTGACAATATAATTACAATGACACTGCGTCTTTTAATTTACACTTTAACTTTTCATCCGGTTTAAATTTGCCTGATAAATACTAGGACATTAATAACGTTGCAGTATTTACCAGACGAATTTAAACTTCATATATGATTATATATAATTTTATGTATAACTAGAGTAGTAAAATAATTTTTAGAAAGATTAGAAATATTTTTTAACATTTCCTTTTATTTAACGTTATTTTATTTTTGCAAATTTACCTACAGTGTATGAAAACAAGAGTATGGTATATGAAGGAATTTATGATATTTTTTTAGTAGAAATTAATCCTTCTAGGTTTTATGAACAGCTTCTTCAAATATTCATTTACATTTATAATTATGCCTATATGCACCAAAATAAATTCTAAATTTCTCAACGGTTGAAAATGATCTTCCAACACTTGCAGTAGAAACCAGTGATCTTAACAGAAATTTTAACATGTTTAAAAATCTTGTAGTAGATAAAATGAAAATGTTTTTAGTAGGGTGAAGATGACATGGACGTACATAAATACGTTCTTCGACGTGTGATAGGCCTTTACAGAAGAGCAGTGTATCATGATGTGAACGTGCCTTATAAATGCTAAAATGCGATCAAACATTTCGATTAAAAAAAAAACAACAACAAGGTGCTATCGTGTTTTTGAATAGTAATCGAAAATGACCTTCCCTGTGAAATTCTTCTTTTTTATTTTATTTCTATTGAGTAAATTAAATATCACATATGTTTTAAGAGTTGACTCAACCGTCCCTGTATATTTGAATAGGAATATTCTGTGAAATAGGGCTTTCGATTCTGTAAAATATTTTAATATATTATTTTGCCTGTTCTTTGAAATTAAATCTTGAAAAAGAAAAACCCTCATAAATTGATTTTATATTTCTTCTATCCTTCCTTAAAAAATTAATTTCTCTCATAAAACAAGAAGGGACATTTCTGAAACTTCCACTCTGTATAACAATTGATTTTAAGTAAGAATATGGTGCATTTAATATGCCATTTTTACACAAGGGAGAACGAATTCACCGTATATGTTATATTATTCGAAAAATGTTTCCCTCCTTTTGATATCTCGTACGAAAAGAAATGTTTAACGATTGTCAGGTATATTTTATTTCTAAAGACAGAACTTCTACATATATTAAAACATTTTCATGAAGTAGGGTAAATTCATCCAGAAAATTATCTTTTCATATTAAAGGTGAAAATAATAGTTTTCCAGGCAAAAGTATTACGTTTCTGCTTCAGACATCTAAAAGAAATTATTAAAATTTTGGAAATTAATTTTTTAATGTTAAATTTGAATATTAAAAGTATTGACTTGAATATAAAAACATTAAAATGCACGCAAACACACACACACACATATATATAATTATATATATATATATATATATATATATATATATATATATATATATATATATATATATATATATATATATATATATATGTATATATGTAATAAGGCTTTTTGTGTCATTACGAAGTGGGGTTCCGGGCGCTTTTCACCGCTCTGCTGTCATGGAACCTCAATGAGCTTTATCACCGCTCTGCTGTCATGGAACCTCAACGCAATCAAGCCACTCAAGCCACTTAAAAATTCAATCGAACTTCGTTTAATCATCGACATATCAAAGCATCATACGAAACCTTACATGAAACTCTATGTGAAAAGTCCCCGAAAAAACTCTATCGAAACTGTATACAAAAAACCATGATGGAATTCAGGACAATTGCTTAAATAGTCAGTTGTGCCACCAATCAGCTATTACTTGAAGTCATGAATGATGTAACCCACGTGTTAAAACTCTATTTTTAGATATGGAACCGGTAGGATTTCTACTAGCAAACATTCGAGAATATTCGCTATTGCTCGTTGAGAAGAATTACAGGTAAAATAGAATCTTGAACTGAAAGTAATAAAAATATCATTACACATATCTGTCTGTCTATATATATGTGAATATATATATGTACTGGTCCGAGGTTAGATACCTGGGCTGGGAAAAGTTGGGTGAGATTTTTATTCCTTCAGTGGGTAGACAAATGCTTTTCACCCCAAGGCCTTTGGTCAAAAAAACGGAGAATGATACCGTAGACCTTGACACTCAAGTTGGGCTGTTGTACCGAGGAGTTTAGTTTTAATATATATATATCAGGTCTAAAAAGGGGGATTTGAAAAAAATTAAGCGAGTGTTGAACAATTTAAAAGGGAACATTTTCGTAATAACAAAATAAATGACAAAAAAAAAAAAAACATGCTCTCGTAATCTTGTAGGATAATCTGGTCAAGAGGAAGCATATAGAGGAATTTGATGAGTATGCAAAGAGATAAGGACAGTTGGCACGAAGACATCGAGCTGTCAGCAGCCTCCACGAGTAAATGAAAATGGTACATACAAGTGACGCCTAAAAAAGGAAACTATACTTTGAAATAAGGAGATGATTTACCAAGAAAGACTGCTTCTTTCATTCGCCTTACAACTGGATACGACATATATATATATATATATATATATATATATATATATATATATATATATATATATATATATATATATATATATATATATATGTATATATATGTATATATATATATATGTATACATATATATATATATATATATATATATATATATAATATTTATATATATATATATATATATATATATATATATATATATATATATATATATATATATATATATATAGGGAGATAGAGATTGATAGATATAAATTATTTTTACAAATATCTTTTCTTTCACTTGTTATATTATAGTTTCTTTCGACTTGTACGTCATACTATTTCCATAGGATAAAGTTATATTTAAATTTATAAATAATTTCTATTAAAATATCTTATTTCTCTTATTTTGTTGGAGTAAAATTGATATTATAATCAAAGCATAGCCAATATTTCAAAACAGATATATTTTAAAGTAGTTTGAACAATATATACATGCAAGTACAATATCTTCTCATTTTTAATTTAACCCGTTGTTTATTTTTATTTTTATTTTTATTTCGGGTTTAAAATAGTATGTTTAATTTTTTTTAATTTATTAAGCTGATACACTTTATACCCCCCCTTTAACAAAAATTTCATTTTCTTAGATATTTTCTGATTTTTTTAAATTGAAGAAATAAGAAGAAAATTTATCGTTTTATAAATTACCTTGGAACGTGATTTACATGTAACGATGAATTTTTATAAATCAGCCTTTTTCTATAATAAGTGAATTCGAACATTCAGTCATTAAAATCTTTTATGCTAAAATTTAAAATTTGAAACTTACATATAGTGAGGCATTCTTCATATCAGAAATATACTAACTTTCATAAACATATTTATTTCAGTCTAATTAAGTAGAAGTCCAATTTCAATACAAAGTTAACCATAAAGGGCAACACTATGTAATTTTAAAATTGACACAAAAATTGCTTGAATTTGATGTATTTTTTATTTTGAGGAATTATTAATAACATTTTGATATTATTTAACATATATCCATCATAAATATTTTGTGGGGTGGAGATTTAAATTAAAAGAATAATTTTAGCTTAATAGAAGTATAGAATTTAGAAGAATAATTTTAGCTAAAATAGCATTTAGCTACATTGTATTGGTGTGCTTCTATATGGCTAAGTTTAGTTCTATTTTTGTTTCTATTTTATATTGCATACTAGAAGAAATATTCAGTAGTTCTTAAACATATTTTATTTCTGAAAAATAAACCTTTCGTATTCCCCAAGATACTTCCACAAAGTATGATAAATTCACCAAAGAAATATTTCCTATATTTAAGAAAAAAATCATCATAGTTTGGAGAGTAATTTTACCTTTTTTCTTCTCAGACAACTGACAAAATACTAGTATAATGTAAAAATTCACAGAATGTTTTGAATATCTTTGATTAACATCCTTTGCATTTCATTGAAAACTTGTTCTACTTTAAAAAATAAAATGCATCTTGCAATCTAATTTGAAATGGAATGTTGAGTTATGTTTGCGATTCATCTAAAAAGCGAAAATACAATCTAGTGTTATCATCAGAGACCACGAGGTGCTATCGTGTTTCTGGATCAAAATCGGAAAGGCTCAGAGTTGATAGAATATTTTTTATGGATCCAATTTTCTCCTAGAAAATTAAATATCGAAGAAGTTTTAATGAATTCGCTTTACCTTCTTACGTTCTCCTGTGCCGGCATTTTCAGACAAATAGGATTGATATCCTGTAAAATTTATAATTTTTTTGTTCCACTTTATTACCCTGCCAGAAAAAAAAGTCTAATCAATTTTCTTTTAATATCTTGTATCCTACATAGAAACTTATTTTTTCATTATAACAGTTTCATATCACGAAGAACTTATATAACACTGTTTTTCTATATTACATTTGGGAGCGGGGTAGATCAGACGGTAAAGACGTCAATATTGCTGCTTATAACATTAGTTTTCGAAGCCTTTTTTGCCGAGTGGTCATGGCATCAGACTGAGGCATGGGAGATTCCCGGATCAAAACCGGGTAGGGATGCTGAAGCTCTCTTAATTTAATTTAATTTCCGTTATATCTGAAGCCGAACGATGCCCAATTGGTTAGGGTGCTGGCCTTCGGTACCGGAGTTCGTTGGTTCGAATACCGCTGTGGCATGGATGTCCGTAGACTTTCGGAATCGGCTTTAAGCTATAGGCCCCAGTCTTATTAGCCCTCGTGTTTCAAAAAGTAGACCGTAGCACTCCAAAACACAGGTATATCTGAAAAGGACTAGAGTATTCTTTAAATTACTGGAATGGTTTTCCAGAATATTCTACGTTGGTATAAAAGAGAGAGCAGCTCAGTTTGAATTAATTCTCAGTTTGTTATCCTTCTGTTGTGTGATAAATAAACAGCTTCGCGTTCCCGCTATTTGTGTGCCTCGTTTGTTTCTTTAACATCAACGTGACAATATCATAATTAGATGGTTCTGAATTTGATACTGAATTCGGCTAAAGATCCACCGTTATCCTTAGTGGCTGTTACAGCACGTAAAGTAGTTTCATGGTCACAATGCCTTCCAAGTTCAAAAGGTACCTCTGGAGAGGGCGGGAAAATCTAAGAAATATTCTGATCGGCTTCTGCTTCAAAATTCCGAGAATCCAGCGGGGCCATATTACTCGCGTCCGTAGCATTCTTTAAACGATGCGTGCTCTCGGGGTTGTGCGAAATGAGTAACTGCCTCTCCACTGTGTTTGAAATAAAGATATTTGTCTGTATTCCCAGTTGCATTGAGAAACATGCATACATAATGTGGAAAATGTGACGAATAGCCAGAAAATTTGCATTCATTTCAGAGTTAGCTTTGGAAAACGACTTTAAAGAATTCAAGTCGCGGACACTCCTTTTAATAAACTATCTTGTGACTGGGAAAATAGATATGAAGAAATAAGAATAGGAAAGAGGAGAAGTTTTAAGAGATATTTTAAGTGTAATAATTTTGATATGTTACATGTATATAAGTGTATATGGATATACATTCATATGTATATGTATATAATGTATATATATGTGTGTGTATATACATGTATATATATATGTATATATGTATATATAAATATATATATCTATATACATATATATATATATACATATATATGTATATATATATGAATATATATATACATGTATATATATATATGTATATGTATATATATATGTATATATATATATATATAAATACACACTCAGAGGCACACACACATATATACACTTCACTACTCTTTCCTATATGTTTCATGTTGGTATAATCTATATTTGTAATATTTTTATTTGGATTTATTGAAATAAAAACTAAGTTTTTTTCATGGAAGTTACAAATCTAATACTAGATAAAAAAAAAACCACTATAATTTTTAAAGGTTTTTCTGTTCTTCTTATAAAAAAAAATTGTATTGCTGTTGCATAACACAGTTTCATTATCGTAAGGAAGTTGTATTACACTGTCTACATAATATTTCATTCAGAAGAAGCAATATCTAAAAATCTTTTATATTATTTAGATATGCCTGAAGTTTACTATTCAATTTCAATTAATTTCATTTTTTTTTAAAACTCAATAAAAAAACTCAAAATATATTTAATGCGTCCTGCATAAGTTAAAATACTCTATATTTATATTAACATCTTGCCTGTGAAGCCCAAACTCAGGACGGGCAAGAGAAAAAAGGGTATTTCAATTCCGTGAAGCCCGAAATAGGTTCGTCTAATGAATAATATTTAGTTTGACATTTTCCCAATAGATAGAGATACTTTCCTGCGGTAGATTCGCGCCCTTTGTAGTTATTTTTCGAATTCTGTAAAGGTCTGGGAAATTTCAAAGGAATTTGAGGGACATGACATTCAAGACAGTTGATAGAGATAATAATATTGTTGTACTTATTTATTATATTTATCCAGAAAATTATGTCATTTAATTTATTTTGCTAAAATAGGAGAAAAAAAATAATTTAATTCATTTGTATTTCCCATATATGTAAAAATAATCAAAATAGTAGTTATTTCCTTTAGTTTTTGGCACTCTGTTTTCAATATATTCCCCAAACAAGGTTATAATCATAGTTTCGTTTTCATAAAATAAAATTTTTATTATAATTTTGTGTACAAATTTGGACGATCTCTAATTTTAAAGTTGAGATTTACTTGATTTTCTAAAGAGTAGTTAGAAATTTGTAAAGAATTCTACTATCAGAAGTCTATTATAGATTTGATTTGAAATATTCATCAGTATATATTTAGCTGAAATAATTGCGGAGTTATAGGGTTTAAGTTAAGCGAAAAATTCTCCAGAATTTTTTAAAATTTTATCCTCCATTTATAATACAGCTGTATTGCATTCCTTTGCTTCCGTATTCTATTAAATGCTTCGCAGACGTTTTCGTTCCTTTTATACTGCGTACTTAAACGTATATTCAGTAATTTCGTTGCATAATTTATTTCTAAAGAACTTTTATATGCCTTAAAACATTTTCGTGAGGTAGGGTGAATTTCACAACGCAATTTTTCTTTCGAAATGTAAAAATAAAAAGCATCGCTGTTCTGTGGGGCCATCTACTTTCTTTCTACTTTAAAAGTCTAAAGATAAAATAGTAAATAAAAGTTTTATGATAGTTAATGTAAATGTTTTAGAATAGTAAATATTTGTGTATTAAGTGAGATAACACTAAGAATAAGACACCAGATACAAATGAGAAGGCTTACATTTTTGCAGACTCTTTATTTTACAATTCTATTTTTGATTAAGAACAATCTGGTGACACAAATAAAACAAATTAAGTATCGATATGGAGTATCCATATACTGCTGGAATTGTTGGAGGAAATTCCTGCCGCTGATGACGCTATTCTGAGGCAGATAAAAAATTGGTGGAGCTCTCCCTGCCTCTGATGAAGTTATCCATTCGCTCCATCTTGGCCTGCTTTTTCTCTGAAGGGGCCTTCAAATCTACCGAGCAAAATCCAATGACTTCTGCTGCCAGGTCCAAAGGCGACTGACTCGCGTTAGCAACCCCTCTTGTCCAATGGGGTCGAAGGGGGGTCACTGATATCGCTTTCGTTCTTTCGTCAGTCGCCTTCGCTGGCGTTGTCCAGTAGTGTAACTCATTGTTACATACGGACATCTGCAAGAAAGTGTTTAGTAGCAGTAAATGTACTTTCCTTTAGTTAGAAACACGATACGCTCTATGTGTTCTTTTAAGAAGTTTCAGTACAGTTAAAGATAAGGATCTCATGGTTTTCTTACTACTTTTCGACTTTCCATAACTTTTATTATTTCACACTCAAATGTTTGAAAATTTATTTGTAGAAATACGCCATTTATCTATTTCATAAACTGACTTTAAACACTTAAAATGTAACAAAAAAAAAATTAAAAAAAAACCCAGATATTTATGAGAGAAATTGTTTTTTTATGCTAGCTTTTTAAGAACATTTCAATCTGTAGCATAAATATTTAAAAAAAAATCAAAAATTGAAGGTGTAAGAGCTTTGAGTCTACTTAAAAATAATGACTCATGTTTTATTCTTCTGTGTCATGATGGCAAAGACAAGAATAGTATGGAAAGAATCCAGAATACCAATGGATTGATTACAATGTTGATTTATGTGGGGTACAGTGTTTTTATGCAAATATAGTGTGTTGATTAAATTTAAATCAATCCATTAGATTTTATTATTATTATTATTGTTGCAATTAAAGGTTTTTTGATTACATAGTAAAGGGAAAATATTTTAAAAACCCAGAAATCCATAACAATTTTATAATTACATTTGTATGTTTCGTTAAAAATAAGCAATAGATTAATATAACGTAAAACTAAATTGCGAATTTATAAATTTTTAATTAGACGTGTTTTCTCATATCAAAAGAAATATGGACATTAAACAGTAAAAACACTAAACAGTAAAAATGTTTTCCATAAAATCTTAACCCAACAAGAAAATTAATATTTAACGTCTTTTGAATAGTTAAGTATAAGAAATTCGTAATAATATTCATTATAATATGTTTTCCTGAAAATGTATTTGTAACATAACGCAAAACGAATATCTCTAATTTAATTGAAAATTCACATAGTTGTATTTTATTGCCAAAAAGATAATCAGTTATCCCCATTATTAAATTCAACTTGATTGAAAAGTTACGTAGTTGTATCCTATTGCCAACAAGATAATAAGTTATTTTTTTTTATAAATACCAACTGAAAAGTTACGTAGTTGTAGCCTATTGCCTACAAGATATTCCCTTATTCGAATTGTTAAATTCAATTTGCATGAAAAATCACGTAGTTGTACCCTATTACCAACAAGATAATCAATTATTGTTTTTATTAATATCAATTGAAAATTTACGTAGTTATATCATATTGCCAATAAAACAATCAGTTACACCATTATTAAATTCCCCTTGCTTTAAAAGTCACATTACTGTTTCCTATTATCAAGAAGATAACCAGTTATTTTTTTATTAATTCAACTGAAAAGTTACGTAGTTGTATCCTATTGAAAACAAAATATTCAGTTAGACCATTAATAAATTTAACTTGCCTGAAAAGGTACGTTGTTGTATCTTATTTCTAATAAAGTAATAAGTTGTTGCCACTAAAATTAATAATTTTAAAAATGGGTAATTCCATATCAAATCAACACAAGGTTTCTACCTGACCCCCTCCAATTTTGATTACATTTGGTATAGTAAGTGACTTCATGGTAATAAAGAAAATCCCCAAATCTCATGTTCAAATAATAATTGGTTTGGGAATTATAAGGCTTTAAAGTTGCCAGATTTGTCTAAAAAGTACACTATCGGCATACCTTTAAATTGCACTTGCTACTCACCTAATTAAGCTAGAGATATGTGCAAGGTATTATTTTAAACCTTTTTTAATAGGCTTTCATATGATATACAACACAGGATGACTCGAAAATTTTTTAAAAAATTTAAATTTAAAATTTAAATTTCTCAAAAAGCCAAGTTTTTAAAATTTTGAAAAAAATCTCAAAAATAGCTCATATTATTGTTAATTAATCCTCAAAGTTTCATGTTGGGATCATAATGGGATCCCAAGCTACAAAAGTTTTTTGTTTGATATATTTACTATTGCAATAACGAAAATGAGAACATGCATTCATTACTTTTAATCTAACTCATCTGTATAGGATGGCATTAATGTTTCCACACTACCTTATCGACATATACTCTAGTAAATAGTACATTTAACATTTGTGAAGATTTTAGAATGAAGAAAAATTATTAAAGTGCATTACTTTTGATGGATGGTGCTACTTAAATAAGTAGCACCATCTTAGTTTCTACCAGTTTCAACTAAATAGTTGAAACTGGTAGAAAGCTTTATATGTTTTGAGAATTTCTACTTCAGAAAGAATATACATTGGTCCTGTTGGAGTTAAAGGATCCACCTTACACATAACATCGGAAATTGGAATCCATAGTACATCTGGCTTATATAGATATAAAAAAAGATGGTGATGGTCCAGATGAGTGAAGGAATGTCACTTTTACCTCTTCAGAGTTTTTCTCTTCTTTCTCTTAACATAAATGTAAGCCACCAGTTGCAATTATAAACAGCAGTAATATAGCCATTTTTATCAGCAAATAGAAGCTTTTATTGTGATGCTATTGCAGTTTGCATCAATAAATCGTGTGAAAAGGAAAAAGTCTTCTCAAAAACTTTTGTTTTTGATTCTGTGGGTATAAAAGCATGATATTTCTGAGTCCCAGGAATTGCAAAAGCATTTTTAAATTGGTCATCTAGAAATATAGCTGTAGAAACATGTTCTTCTTGGGTGTAGAAACATGTTCTTCTTAAAACAAAATTTATTCTTGTGATGTTTTCCTGTGCCTAGTTAAAAAGTTGTTGCGGTGTAAGTATTTGATTTTTATATGGTCGTTGTAGGCTTGCTCAAGCCGCTAACTCTTGAGTGTACCTCCTACCGCATCACAAGGTCCTTTACCATGAGCGGTTGTCCAAAAATGCCATTCTGCCTCAATGCCAAAATCTTCCTTATGTAAGCATAAATTGGCAATGTTTTTCTTATTTATATATTGTGCAGATAACCCATCTGAAAAATAAATTATTTTCCTTGCACTTTTTTTAAAATTCTGTCTTAAAAAAGTAATAAGCTTCTTTTGAAAACCGTAAACTGCTACTGTATTGGGCTCCAAACAGTCTTAAGATACAATGTATGTAAAGTGGTCAATTCCAAACTTCCCTTTGTAATATACAACAAATGGGTGAGTTGTAGATTGAACATTAGTCCAGTGGCAGCTCTGGGCCTCATCCTGTATAACAAATAAGTAATTTTCAGCAAAATCAAGAACTACAAACTCTGAATCTTTTAAATTTCCTTTTATATTGTTTATAAATGAATTTTGTTGTTTCACCACAAAGTAATGATAAACTAATATAGACATTTTCTCACAAAATAAGTCAATAAATTCTGATGCTGACTTTTGTATTGTTTCTAAAGAGATCCTATCAACAGAAATCCACTGATTGAAAATGACCTTTTCCACCATATTTTCATCGAATGTTTCACCAAGTATGGTTTTTAATTATGTAGTCCCAGAACATGATGTACACTCTCCCATGTGGCAGCTGACTGATGCTGGATTACAAATCATCATAGCAAGGCAGTCCTTGTATGTGTTAATTTTTCCATGTGTTAATGGAAGCTAATTTGGTATTTTATAGCTTGTGATCCCATTATAATCCCAATGTACTATGTCACAATGTATGAAGCCAGATGTACTATGAACTCTAATTTCCGATGTTATGTGTAAGGTGGATCCTTTAACTCCAACAGGACCAATGTATATTCTTTCTGAAATAGAAATTCTCAAAACATATAAAGCTTTCTACCAGTTTCAACTAAATAAGTAGCACCATCCATCAAAAGTAATGCACTTTAATAATTTTTCTTCATTCTAAAATCTTCACAAATGTTAAATGTACCATTTACTAGAGTATGTGTCGATAAGGTAGTGTGGAAACATTAATGCCATCCTATACAGATGAGTTAGATTAAAAGTAATGAATGCATGTTCTCATTTTCGTTATTGCAATAATAAATATATCAAACAAAAAACTTTTGTAGCTTGGGATCCCATTATGATCCCAACATGAAACTTTGAGGATTAATTAACAATAATATGAGCTATTTTTGAGATTTTTTTCAAAATTTTAAAAACTTGGCTTTTTGAGAAATTTAAATTTTAAATTTAAATTTTTTAAAATTTTTTCGAGTCATCATGTGTTATATATCATATGAAAGCCCATTAAAAAAGGGTTAAAATAACACATTGCACATATCTCTAGCTTAATTAGGTGAGTATCAAGTGTAATTTAAAGGTATGCCGATAGTGTACTTTTTAGACAAATCTGGCAACTTTAAAGCCTTATAACTCCCAAACTAATTATTATTTGAACATAAGATTTGGGGATTTTCTGTATTACCATGAAGTCACTTACTATACCAAATTTAATCAAAATTGGAGGGGGTCAGGTAGAATTTGTTCTAAAATTGTGTTGATTTCACATGGAATAACCCAAATATAAACTTACGAAAAGTTTTATCATTTTGTACTACAGAGATTCTACATTTATAAAGTTGAAAAATAAATAAAGAAGATTCTTATAATATGGTAGGGGCTTGAGCTTCCTTAGTTCTCTCCTCACTTTACTGTTGGAATTTACAGTCAATTTCCATGTTTAATATAATGTCATGCTTTAATTAATGGAAGTTGTGAAAAGATATGTGCACTTCTTGCCCTCGGAACCACACTCAGCCTATTTCAGACGATCAACACTAAGATTTCTTTAATTGGACAATTTTTTTACATTAGTTTTAGTGTTAATTAGATGTCTGTGTTCAGCTGCAAGATGATCTAATAATGACATAAATATGATGACATAAGGTTGATTATAACCACCTGGTATATACAATTCTGTAATACATTAATGCCTCTAAACTTGCCGTATAATCAACTACGAACTAATTTGAGTGCAATATACAAAATAGATATATATTCTCATATCGAGCACATTTTTGTTACCAAAATGAGATTGTTTTCAGTGTATTAAGAAACTTTTAACAAGTGCATCAGTATATGTGACTTTAATATTTCTATAAAATTTAAAAAAAGATAATGTAATATAATGCAAGGATAATGATAAAATTGCTTTAGAAGGCTTAAAAGCTTTTTTTCTTCTGCGATACTCGAGACTTATTAAAGTAAAAACTTCTACGCGCAAAGTAACAAATATAATTTTTTCCCTTTAAATATAGTTCTAAAAGGTCCTTTTACCTTTAATGTAATTGTGATTTACACTCATTTTAATAACTGTGACATAAATTCTCAGTTGCTGGATGTCATAATATACCCTTAACTCCCCTAATTACATAAGTAATATATTGAGGAAAAAAATAGTATTAATTTATACGTCGTCTGTTATCACATTTTTGTGCAAAATTTAATTTAGTGCTAAAAAAAGAGTTATTAACTCGTTAATGTCAGAGTCATTTCTTCCGAACAGATATTGATGAATATATTAAATTTAAGGTACTCATCACGCCATTTATATAGTTAATAAGGAGTGGAAAGATAAAAAAATGAAATTTAAACGACTTTGAACATTACAGCCTATTAGTGATGAGCTGTCATTTTAAAAATAAAAGGAAACCAGCAATAATAAAAAAGAAATCATTATAAGAGATTTATATGGTATTCTGTGTAAGCATAGAACTGTAAAGCTTAATAATTCATAAATCATAATATCAGTTGATGTATCTCCTAAAAAAGTAGATTTATGTGCGAGACTGTAAAAATCACGCAATGTCGATCCAAATGACCGCTTTGTAAACAGTATCACAAATACTCGAAAAAATCTTAAATTCTTATAAAATTATCATATACATTCGCTAAAAATGAAAACACGTTCCTAGTAAACGTAAAAATTATCCGAACTATTTTTTAGCTCACTCTAAAATATGACATTATACATTAAGACGTTATACATCATACATTAAGACGGTAAAATGTTGGGAAAAATATTTTGTTTACAGTGTACTTGGAGTAGCAATAAATTATTAGCATTTTTTCATATAGCTCATGTCAAATCAGTATAAGTAACTGTAGTCTTGTTATAAGAACCTCAGATTAGTAAAGCGTATTCCTACCCAGTAATAAGAAATTCAGTTTAGCAGCGTTATACCTCAATGAGAATTCCTATTAGTAATGGAATATTCTGTCTCGTTATAAACATAACTCAGAGAGTAGGAGCGTAAAATCTTACAGAGTAGCAAGAAACTCAGATTTGTAATTGATTTTATTTACGTAATAAAAAACTTATATATTTATTTTAAATATTTATTTAAAGGATAAACAGCCCATATTTATTTTAAGGGAGTTTTAATTTGTACAAATGAAATTCATTCACATCCTGTTCTTATAGAAATACACCTATGTAAATAGAATGACTATGTAAATAGAATGACTGATATTGAGTGCAGTAAAATACATTCTGTGTTGCAACGAAGTCATTGCTATGATAAATATGGTTATGAATTATTTTAACTTAAAATCAGACATTCTTTACTTTAAGATTTACCCGTTTAACGACATTGTGTACTTACGACGATTAAAGTTACAGAACCTGGCATTTGGGAGCTGCTGAAATGTCGGTTGAATGGTCATTGGGGAATGGTAACATATAATTGGCTTGCTATGTACTTTTTCATTCAATTTCATTCACTGTGTAACCTCGTTATATTTTATTTAACTGAGACTAGAAACTTTATACATGTCGAAGAAAAACAGCTGACCTCCACTAAACATATTATTAAGAAACGGAGTAACATGTTGTTTTCCCGGACAATCTACAGCTCCACAATAACAAACGATAATTTTACTTTAGCGTGTTTTTTATGAATAAATTTGATTTGTAGCATAGTTTTTTTATAACATTTTACCGTTCTTATAATGCCAAATTAAGCTTCTTGCTTAAAGACTTTGGCGTCGGAATAGAACTTGGTCGTAAAGTGTGAGGTACCTGTATTCTTTAAACACACTAAATGTATTATTGCATAATTCAAAGTTTTTATTAAAATTTCATAAAGAAATTTAATGAAATAAAGTGATGTCATAACTTTTTTCAGAAAAAAAATTATGAAATTAGTCATATATTTTTTGATCTGACACCAGACCAAGACATGATTGTCAATAGTCTAAGACGGACAGCCTAATACAGACCAGATTCACATAAAAATTTACAATAAATTTTAGCAGCGTTAACAATTACTACATCAACAAGTCCAGAACAAGAGTTCAAATAATCTCCACATCTCTAGAACAAAGTGGGCAGGTTGCAAAATTCGTAAAACCCAAAAGTTAAAAATAAGTTTATGATAACTGGTTCTAAATCATTGCACTAATGAATCTTTTAAAGCTATTGTAGAATTTAAAAATATTAGGAATTGATTCTGTTAAATAAATTGTTATACAGGAAGAGTATTTTAAAAGTTCTATCAAAATTGTGTTATGAGAGAACAATAATTACGTACTAAACGTGGAAAAATTCTTAAGAAAATTGACAAACATTTTCTAAACGTAATTATTGACGGAAATATATTTTAGGAAAAATTACATGATATCAATCCTACTTGTCAGGAAATACCTGTGTAAAAAACGCATAAAATAGGATGAAATACTTATAATATCTTCGATATTAAATTTCCATGAAGAAAATTAGATCAATGAAGATGATTCTAACAAGGCTGAGCATTTTCGCTTATGATCTCGAAACACAATACATCGTGGTTTATAACCAAAATACTGGATCACAATCTCGCTCTTTAGATGACAAACAAAATTCAAGATGCAAATATGTTATCAAATTAGATTGGAAGAGGCATATTTATAAGCAATTCAAATTTTTAATGGAAGAGAAGGATGTTACGAAAAATATTTAAAAGATGCTTTCAATTTTAAGACTGTTTACTTAGTTCTCTGTGAAAAATTTTTGAAGCATTTTTTTAAGTGGACCTCAATTTCAAAGGGATTTGGTTTGGTTTGGTTTGGAATACTACGGTCTAATCTTTGGTCTATGGCAACGGATAATGAATGAACAGCTATGAAGTGGCGATTGCGAACAGCTATGAAGTGGAATTCGAACTAGCGAACTACGGTACTGCAGCGCTCTACCATTTGTCCATCGTTCAAAGGGAATCAAATGATATAATTAAAATATTAAAAAATAACTAATCTTTTACGTTTTATTACTATATTTTAGTTTTCTGAAAAATGAAAAACTATATTTAAATTTAAATCTTTAATATTTAAATTTAAGATAAATTCCTAATTTTGCCCTACACCATGAAAGAGTTTTAAGCTACGTGTAAGAGCTTTTTGAGGAATAAAATATGCATGAACAACTGAATATTCTTTTTAGTACCAGATATAAAAAGGAAAGAAAGATATTTACCAAGCATTTTATAGATGCAGTGTATTTCATCCGACGTTACATTGCAAATGTATTTTTAGGACTGGATACGTAGCTCTGCCAGCGGCGGCCGTTTCCGAAAAAAAGAAACCCTAAAAGAAGCCCCGAGAGTGGGCTCACTCCCATTTTTAAAGCTCCACGGAATGATGTCAGTACACCATGACCTCACTCATTTCCGGGGCCCTCATAGGCTGGGGAGGTTAGAAGGGTCATCGATATGCCTTGATATTAAAATTTATCGGCCAGCCATCATGAGCTTGATCGTTATTATGTTATAATGTCACAACCCCAGACTTTACGGCTCCACTTCATTGTTACCGAGATCCCACCTGAATAAAAGCAGGACAAGAGTTGTTTTCCTAGCCGGTAACAAGTTGGCCTTTATACTTCGAGGCATGCTTCTGGAACTCCACAACCTCTAGGGTGAAAGTACGACTTATGATCAAGTGGGTTCTAGCAGTTTAGAAGCAGGTATCAAGCAGAAGACCTATAGGCATGACCTGCCATCACCATAGGTTTTGATTGAGAATTTGGAAGACATTATGACCATATTTTATGTGCCTTAGTCACCTTTAACAAACACGGCGGATCTTAGGTTGGCTAAGGGCTCCAAATCCACAAGTCTCTAGTTAAGAGAATATTATCTTTGCCGACTGAGCTACCGCTGTTCAACAGATATGATAAATAAAAAGATAAGAAAAATATTCCATTTAAAGTTGCTTTAAGGTAATAAGCAACCCCCTTAACATTAGACTGAAAGATGTATTATTTTGAAGCAGACTAATGCTTCTAACGAAGGCTATATGTGTCTTTAAATAATACTAAAAAATGATTCAAATTATTTAGCCTTCCAATTATGCTTTTATTATTTGAAGAAAAGAGGAAGTAGAACTAAATTTTAAAAACATTCTATGATGGTTTTCATCTTACATACAAAAAATGTTTTCCTCGATAATTTTATCCTACATCACGATATATATTTTAAGGCACATAAAAAAGGACTTTTTCCTGAATAAAATATGCATGAGGGCAAATGAACTTTCCTTTCAGTAAGAGATATAATATGGTGGAAAAAGATTTTCCAAGCATTTTAAGAAATGCAGAGAAATTATTACTGCGTTTTATTAAAATTACATTTTTAGGACAGCACATTATAATGAATATGGTTTTAAAATGTTTAAAATTAAATGTACTAAAATCCGATAAGTATAAGGTTACACTGTTCGTATTTTTTCATTGCATTTAGATTTCCAGAAAAAAATTAAATGAACGAAAAGGAACTAATAAGCTTTTGTAAAAAACCTCTTTATGTTATTATATTAGTTGTATATGGTATATACATATATGTTAATATATGTATATATGGATAATTTTAGTTAAAAATTAATTTTATTTCCGATTTTCTCAGAAAGATACTAATGGAATTGGAAAATTTTCGACTTTATAGCAATCTAATTTTATACCAATAACTATCTATGAGAATATGATACGTTAAATACTTATTAGTTTTTTGCTTTTAATACTTATACCTAAAACCGCGGAATGGGTCATTTTGACCCTATTATGTTCACAAGTTTTCTTTTCATTGGTCATATGTCAGCATAACAACACCTTAAAGTCAAATATCCAACGAACAAGGACCGGGGATAGTCCGAAGGGTCTTACTGATAACAGAAAGACAGCTGAGAATTTTATTATACTGACAGCAGACAGTGTTGCAAAGTAAATTACCCTTTGCAACATTTGTACAATGTACGTTCATTTGAACTGCAGAGAACGGTTTTCATTCTACAAGAGATATCCCGTGATGATTTTGCAGGGTAGAAGATGCTTCTGGTTAATGTATTCGAAGTGCATTCTCCGCTGTATTTGATTTTAGCGTACCAAACAGAATCTAAAGTCTGCTTTTGGTGCAATGCTACCATTGTCAATTTGTAAATCTAATGGGTTTACATTAAATTTCTACGATTTTTTTTAAATGCATGCTTAATGGTTTTTAATATCTGAGTAAAGATGAGAAACATCCTAAAACCTTACTCT
>CM063501.1:182885020-182925020 GCA_032207245.1 Pardosa pseudoannulata
ATCAAAGACAAAAATTTTCCTTTCATTTTCTGGAATTATACATAACAATAAACGTGAATAAATATACAATGTTAAATTGATTAAGATTTTCTATTCAAAAAAAATTTTTATATCTCTTTTTTTACTTGGTTTCATTCGACTATTTCCTTAAGAATTCTTTTAGAAATAATACTAAGCCATTCAATTAAAAGTAATTTTCTGTTTAAATTGTTCAACTGTGGATTTAATAGTTTTATTCAATGATTTTTTTGCTTCATAATTTTTTCTTCATTTCATTATACTTTTAAATATATTTTGCTTCTGTAAAAAATATAAAGTCACAGTTATATTTTTTCTTTCAATAGGGAATTAGTTTTATTTGTATGCAAACGAATCAGCGTAAAAATGTTTAAAAATAAATTTCGAATTTTTCCTTCGTTAATTTTATTTCCCTGTAAAAATAAGCGGAGTAAAATTTACAAGCGAGTTTATCATTTTTAAAATACTATTTCATAGCAAAGAAGCCTTTAAATAATGTCAGATAAACGTTATTAAAGGCTATATATTGGGTTAAAATTTTTCGAATGCATAAGACTAAACATTTATTTTGGTTGAAAAGCAGTGTATACTTATTGACTTATATATTTTATTTTTAAAATGTAGTTAATAAAGCTTACAAACGAGTTTTTGGTTTTTAAAATATTGTTTTAATTGTAAATAAATATTTAAATGAGATCAGATAAAAGATATTTAAGGCTATATATCTATTGAGGTATTCGGAATATGTTACATTAAACATTCAATTTGTTTGTAAAGATAAGCACAATTTTTTACTTATATTATTACCCTTTTGTTCAAAACTTTAGGTAGACACACGCACGTCATCCGTTATACATGAAACAACTTTAAAAATTACTTAATAATCATAATTTAGCATTATATTACGGTTCATTGCACACAATATAGAATTTTTATTTCGCAGAAAGATATTTATTCTTGGGCTATTTCCACATTTTATCTTACTTACAGATTTAACGAGCAGTGGTGCAATTTTGTATAGAATTTTACTTTATTTACAGAAATTTCATTGAGCCAAAAATTGTAAATATTTATCTAAATGCCGTAAAGTTATATAGTACAGTATTCCATAAGAGCGTGTCGTCTATTTCTCTGAAAATACTAATGAGTTAGTTAAAAATACATTTGTACCGTGTAGTATACATAAGAAAATTGAAATGCATTTCACCTAAAAAGTTGTCCAGTCCTCATTATTATCGATTATGCAAGGATCACTTTATCATTCGATTTTACGTTGAGCGGCGCTTACCCCTTTCCGGTAGGTCCTCAACATTTTGTACCGCTTTATAACGTGCTACCCACTTCTTGACGAACGACTCCGACTTTCTCATGTACCAGGCTGTAGCTGCACAAGACATTTTTGGTCCTTTTTAGATGGTTACACAGAAACACTGCCTCAAAACGGCTCGCATACGCGGCACTCATTTTGGAATTGTTGATTTTAACACATAAAAAAAAATCGAATAAAGAATATAACCATAAAGTATTCTTCTCTAATGTTTGAAGAACACATTCAATTAATCCGGTATCTGCGCGATATCTATTGACGAAGTTAGGAGCGACACTTTTTTATGGAACAGACTGTATTATTAAGATTTAGATTCTTTCTAGGTCAGGGTAATGAAGAAATTCTAACAGATTTTGAATTAGATTTAACAGAAAGTGGAAAAAAATGTTATTACTTACCACTTTATAAGTATTTGTGAGCACGGATGGGTAAATTTAAGAATGGAAATCAAATTCAACTTATCATAGACGGCATATGACATCATCTTGAAATATGTGTTGTAGAAAGTTTAAAAAAACCAGCAAAATAATATAATTAAACTTTCTTTCAAAATGCTCGTGGACTTCTCCTAGTTAACTCGTCTGTTGTCCTTTAGTATTGCCCAGCTCCTCCCAATCTAAGAGATAAAGATCTAGGTCAGTTTAGAGGAAACACTGATGGATTTTATGCAGATCTCTCAGAAGAAATATTTCTCTATCCCAGTGTTTTATGCCTTTGTGTTCGGAAACTTCTTGCCTCAATTAAATACATATGTTTCATGTTTTCTATCCTACTCCATCTTCTTTGAGAGCTGACAAGTAAAGTATTGATCAATATTTCTCTGTTGTAGTTTAATAAAAAATTTGTAATGAATTCAGTAATCGAAATTTTAAAACTCATTGTTTATGAAAAAATATAATTGAAGAAAATAGAAAATAAAAAAATCTTCAAAAATTATCCGATATACTTGGCATAACTTCTTTCATTAGGCCAGAGACTGTTAAACTCTCTTCATTATAATTCCTATGTAATATAGATAATTTCATCGCACTGGTCATGATTTCTTTTATAGACATCATAATCCGAAATATTTTGGTACATTAAAGCAAAAATATACCACAAAAAATGAAAAATTCTATTCATTTGCTAAATCTACCAAAAAGTAAACTATTGAGGGATCAACACGATTAAAAATATACATTTCTTCGGTAATGAAGTTATGCTCATTAGTGCAGTAGGTATAAATTTGAGAAGTATATTCTGTTAGATTAAATTACATTGAATATGACACTAATTGTTTGTTTGTAAAATTTTTACCTCATTATATTAACATAGAACGGACTTAATAATAAAATAATTAAATAATTTGTTATACGCAAAAAGCGTTTATTCTTTTAATAGGAAATTAGGTTTATGCAGATGGCAAAAAGTTTCGTTCATTTTTATAAACAAATTGCATGAAAACTGTGTACCAGTTTGTGTATTAGGTGCAAGTGAAAAGAATGATTTAAAAAAGAAAGTGGCATTGAAAGATGCCTAGGAATATGTATAACTGCATACTATGAAATGGTATTGCATGATCTTTTAATTCAAAATCAATTGTGTATTAACGCTGTTTTGAAGAAAATGTTTTAAAAGCACACATCAATTAAAAAATCAATTAAAAAACTTTCAATGTTTTTAATGTGCTTAATTAAACATTATCAGATAATAAAAGTGTTCCATATATTAATAAACAGAAACAAATAGTTTATAAATGCCGTTAAATATATAATACAGCAAGTCATACATTCCCCATAAAACAGAAATGTAAATTTCAATTTGATTTCGTATGATCATTTTATATGTAGTTGTTTTGTATGTGGCATAAGTGCTCTGAGAATACGCACACATACCGACACACATCAAGGCATATATATATATATATACATCTATATATCTCTAACTATCTATCTATCTATCTATATATATATATATATATATACACATGCATAGATATGTATATATATGTATATATATATAATATATATATATATATATATATATATACATATATATGTATATATATATAATATATATATATATATATATATATATATATATTAATACATACACAACTTATTTAAACTATTTAAACTTACTTAAAACTATATTGTTGTGATTCTGTATGTATCTGTTTACTGTATGTTAGTGTTGTTTAGATTTAGTTTGGTGTAGCTGTAGCTCTCTTTCTTTTCTATATTTCGGTAACACTGGTCTGCTAAGACTGTAACCAGATGTTATGATATAATAGCCCTCCAAGAGTGTTGTGTATACGTTAAATATGTTTAACTGGAGGGAGGAGTCACAACTCCCATCGGGCATTTATGACATCATTTAAATGAATTTATAATTTATAATTTATATTATACCGGAGAATAATTAATATAGTTGGTTGTGCTTAATTTTAAAACATTTTTTCAAAATTAATATCATATCCTTTGAGTATATACTGCAGCATTGTGATTAATAACATGGATTATTGTGATAATTTCTTGTCTGTTTTGCTAATTACTTATTTGATATGTTATATATATATATATATATGTGTGTGTGTGTGTGTGTGTGTGTGTGTGTGTGTGTGTGTAGGTATGTATGCATTTTTTCAAGCACTTTAAATTGTTTTTGAAATAAAATAATTTTGAATGGAAATATTTCTCACCTCTTGAGAATTTATGCTCCAGTAGAAGAATAATCCCTTTTTTTCCTACTAAATTCATTTTAATGGAACCCGTTTAGCAAAAACGCTCTACAACGAATGATTAAGTGCTTTTGAAATTCGATACTGGTTAAAAGGAAAAAATTAAAAGAAGATTAATGCCCAAAAAAACGCGTAATCCTTTAAATTAACCTCATCACTGAATGATGCCTTTATGCACTCAATGCGAAAATTTAAAAAAAATCTTAATATTACATAATCTAATAGGTAATTGGTAATCGTAAAATACGTTAAAAGTTAGAGTAATCGGAAAATTTCAAAAAATATTTTGATAATATATATACATAAAATATTCTTAATAAAGCTTTACAATTAACACAGAATATGTAGTTTTATTCAAAACTACAAAAATATTTTAAAAGCTGTCCACAAACTTATTCACTAAGGCGTCAGGAGTAAGATGCTCAAAGATATTCGCAAAATTAAGCTCACAAAGATTAGAAATTGAATCCGCAAAGGATTTTGGGCAAATTAAGCAAATTAAGCAATTATATCGATTGAAAAATAATTTATTAAAGAAAAAGGACATAAAACGTCAAAAATATCCACAAAGAAATCTACAATGATTTTCATAAAGATATCTGTAAAAAATCATTCACAAACACATCCACAAAGGCTGTTGTTGCTGTCTTATGCCACTTGGTCTAATCAAGTTTAATTAAGCCATCTCGTATTAATGCAAAGGGGTGCGCCTTTCGTTTTAACAGACACCTCAAGGGGGAAAGTACGACTTCTTCCTCTTGTTTGTCTTCATAACTTAAAAGTAGATAGCAAGTAGAAGACCCACAGGCTTGGCTTTCCACTCCAAGAGCTATTGATTGAGAACTTGAAGAACATTGAGACCATGAAAGCGTTTTACGTGCCCCAGTCATCTTTAGCGAACACGCCGGATCTTAGGCCGGCTCGGGCCTTCCAGTTATGAGAGCGTTACTTTTGCCGACTGAGCAACAGTAGCTCAAGGCACTAAGGTATACCCATAATGTAAGAAGTGGAACCTACAAAGGTAACCATAAAAGTATACCCGTTGGGTCAGAAATTGAATCCACAAAGGCAAATGCACAAATTAAGCTTTGCTAATTTCATATACTGAAAACAAATAACAGGAAAAGAACAGCCACAAAGATATTCTCAAAGATAGCTACAAAGACGTCCACAGAGGTTATACCCATAGGAGCTCTTACATTTTGTGGTTACTTTTGTATCCACAAAGATATTTCCAAAATAAAACCATGGGTGTCATATGTTGAATCCACAAAGAATTTTGATCAAAATTAAGCTTGGCCAATTTTGTTTATAGCAAATTAGCTAATTAAAAGGCATTCAAACAGAGAAATTTTCAGTTAGTTTCTTGAGCGTGCATCGACAAGGCGTGGGAGGAAATGAATTAGTGTCACTGCATATTATCAGGTCACTACATTTTGATTATAAAGTTGGAAGGCAAATAACAAGTCCTATATATATACATATATATATATATATATATATATATATATATATATATATATATATATATATATATATATATATATAATATATATATATATATATATATATATATATATATATATATATATATATATATATATATATATATATATATATATATATATATATATATATATATATATATATATATATATATATTATATACATATATACATGTAGAAATATATATATATATACATATATATATATATACATATACATATATATATATATATACATATACATATATATATATATATATATATATATATATATATATATATATATATATATATATATATATATATATATATATATATATATATATATATATATATATATATATATATATATATATATATATATATATATATATATATATATATATATATATATATATATATATATATATATATATATATATATATATATATGATATTTTTTGCTGTCTTAATAACATTAAGTGAGCTTCGATAGCTCAGTCTCTGCGAAAGGCAGCGATCTCGTAACTGAAAAGTTGAGCGTTCGTTGCTTTAGCAGACCTAAGATCCGCCGTGTTAATTAAAGGTAACTGAGGCACGCCAAATATGTTCGTGGTCGCAATGCCCTACAAGTTATCAAACGATACAAATGAGAGAGGCAAGACAACCCTGGGGATCATCTGCTTGGTTCCTGTTTCTAAATTAGGAGGACCCAGCGGGGTTATGTTACTCACGTACCTTAAGCTAGCCATGGTCTCTGGGTGGTGCTAAATGGGTAACAGCTTCTCAGCCTTGTATGGCGTTATCATAATGTCTATATTGCCTGCTGCATTCGAAGGAAAATAACATTAAGTTTCATCCTATTCAGCACACAATGTATTATATGCGTTGCAAATACGAATTATTTACAGTGATGCCTATTTGAAACGTATATGATACTTGCTGTATGGAATTACTAACAAGAAATTATATAAAAAATCGCTTTGGAAGTATATTTTTATCCCCATATTCATATAAACATTTTATTTACATAATGTCGGCTGTCTTACTATCCTTATAGAATATTTTTATTACCATATTTCATACAAACGTTTCATTTACATAATGTCACCTCTCTTACTGTCCTTATAGAATATTTTTTTTACCATATTTCATATAACATTTCATTTACATAATGTCACCTCTCTTACTACCTTTGAACTACACACCGAACAAAATTTGTTTCCATATTAAATAATCCTTATTTACACAATATTGTGTAGTACATCTATTAACCCCTTGAAGACCAGCACGCAAGTGCTATATGAGTCGACCGTTGTGAAAACCGTTACCGTTTACACCATCTAGTAATTCAATCTAGCATTGAAAAATTAAAATAAAACGTTCCGAACGCCCATTACGCAACGCTGGTCTCTCAATATCAACCGTAGATAATCGCGTGGTCTGATAAGAATGAAATTGCTGCTTCGCGTACACGAGAAGTTGGGCGTGAAGGGGTTAATGTTATTTAAAAAGCCGGAAATTTGAATTACTCGAAATATAGAGTAAATATTGTCTTGGAATGCGATTATAGTAGTAAACACACACACATATATATGTGAAAAAATAAATCGTAGCCTCATACTCACATATTCCTTCTAAAATATCTCACATAAGTTATCAACGAAAATTTTCGGATATCTATATAAATCTCACTTTTATTTCCAAATCCCGTGAGTTTATTAGGATAAAAAATTAACATTTTTTAATTATACAAGCTATAAATACTTAAAAATACCTATCAACAAAATTGAAACTTTTTTTTACGAAATATTGCTTCATAAGGTTAATTTTTTTATTAACTGCCTATAATTACTCTTTGAAATATTTTTTCACGCTTTATTTTTAATCTCCTTTTAGTAGATCAGCAGCTGTAAGTGAAGATGTTTAATTAAAAGGATTAACTAAAGAGTGCATTAATTTATTGATTTTTTATTAAAGTTTACAAAGTATAATTTAACAAGTGTCTTCTGACTTATACAAACTCAAATTTCAAACTGGAATAAAACTAGATGGTTGGAATTGTTTTTCTTGAAATGAATATGCCTATTCACATCAGTTATATATTTTATGCGATGTAAACAATTTTCGCTCAGGTTCTTTAATTTTTAGAATACTTAAAGCGTAATAATCATGAACAGATCCCTAGTTAATTTATGGTTTATATAATGTTATAAACAACAAGTCGCTTCACTACCAGCTTTCGGTTTAAGTATCTAAAATAAGACTGTTATCGATTTAGTTTTTAGATTATATAAATATTCGCAATAATAGTAATTTATAAAATAAAGAACATTTTGTGTTAAAAGAAAAACATATTCATTTAAATTTAATCTCCTTCATTAACTTAAGAAATATAATCAAAGTAATAAAAGCAATATTTACCAATTAATCTTTGAAATGTGACTTTTTTGCCAGGCCATTTTACAGTTTTACTGTTATGTACCACTGCAATACCTTTTACTAGCCACTTCATTTCCAATCTTTAATTTGAGCATTAGATTTATTAAATAAAGTTTATATTTATTTCTAAATTTAAATTAGATTTTAGATAAAATTACATACTTGCAATATTCTCAATTAAACAGTTTATAATCATTAAGCTTATGACACCAAATATTTATTTCGATTTAATTTAAAATACTTAAAATATTTAAATTATAGAAGTACCAATACTTTAGTTGGAGATTTATCCTTCAACTGAACTCCAAAAATTATTTAAAGACAGGGGCACCGATAAAAACAAAATAAAAATAAACTTGTGGCATCAATGAAATGTTGAATGCTTTTATTTTTGGAAACGATAACGATATACAGCCTAGTAAAGGAATAGATTATCGTGTAAAAAGGTTCACAAAAAAGAGCGAAAATAAAATTTAGTCGACACAACTCCAAAAATCTGTTAAAAGTAGCGAATTGTTTTTATTAACTCAAATTTACGGTTTAACCTTTCTGCTAATGTAACCAACATAAGTAATTCCCTTTTTTTAATAAACCTGGTAATACAGACAGATATCTTTATATTGTGAAATGTTAATCATTTAGCACCACCCTGAAAAACACGTGTAACTTAATGAATGCAACGGACACGAGTAACATTATCCCAACATAGTCTTCGTAACTTAAAAACAAGCAGAAACACTGTAAACTCGCCTAGCGGTCAGCGAACGTTTCTATTTCCGACTGTAAGTCATTTGGGTATGACTTCGCATGGGTCTCGTATAGGGAGCAGGTATGGAGACGAGAAAATCAGAGAATTAAACTTAACAATGTTGATTTATTAAGCAAAAAAACATTTAAAGAAAAATATATGTAAAGTCGTCCAGAGAGGAGATCACTCTAGGCCACCTGCTCATCTGAAAGTTCCGCCGGGAGTCCCCTCCCGTTTTTCCTTTTTCAAACAGGAAACCTCGGTTTTAGGGGAGATCGACACCCCCCCCAGTTGACCTTCGTCCTTGGAGTAGCCGACGCAGTCACACAAAGAACAATTTCTTCTTTATTTCGGTGCGTTGACAAAACGGCAGATTTGACACTTCTAACCGTCCGTGCTCCAAAAGGACCATTACTGCCGTTTTCCAATTGTTCGGCGTTTTGAAATGTTCGGTGCCATACAATGAACCAAAAGTTCTCTTTAACCGACACATTTCTTGATCCCCGACAGAGACGGACGCGATACTTACAAACACCTTCGAGGTTTGACCTGCGAGTTCCAGACGTATCGTTTGAACTTGGAGGATATTGCAACCATGAACTTATTTTACTTGGCCCAGCTGCCGATAAGGAACACGACTGACTTTTGTCCGGCTCAAGCCTCGAAATTACAACTTCCTGTTATGATCTCTAAGCTTTTGGCGTTTGAGCTACTACGTCTAACATATACTGTAACATATATCTCCTATATCTCCAAAGTTATGTACACTTTTTATAATGAAATCAGAATTTTAAAGGGACAGTTAACGTCCTTTTTATCCTGACGGTACTTATAAGTACCGCTTCATCCAACACCTATATATTCCTAATAACGTCATTTTTCCTGACGATAGTCACAAGGACATGAACGATGCAGTTCCTACAGCAGAAAAGAAATAACATCACCAATCAGGAATCCTTTTTATTCTCAAAGTAGAGATTTTATAATTGGCGTGCTGCATTCGAAGGTCATTTTGTGGTAGAGTTGATACACGTGTTGTTCAATTGAGTAAATGTAGTGGTTTATTACCAGTTATTTGGTACTATTATTTTTAGAGACTTCTATACTTCGTAGGTAAGCACTTTGTTTGTTTCATAATTTAATGTTTTATTTTCTATCATAGAGTCAAAAATATATGTTGGTACTAGAAAGTACCGGCTGCAAAATTAACTACTAAAATACAGTAAAAATTAATTTTCTTTTTTCTCTGATTATTCTCCATTAAAACTTATTTAATGTTTCAAAAATGCAGTAAGAAAGTGGATGGTAAATTAATTCAGGATATAAAGGGTTAATATATGCATGGCATTTTTTCTGTTAGAATTAAAACTGTGAGTAGTGCTAAATTATATAATTTTATTTTCTGAATGAACCTGAGTTATGAAATGGTTAGCCATGACTGTCTTCGATACATTGTCTTTGATTTGACTGTCTACGGGAAACAAAGTTTTAAGCAAACTGTAGTTATTTATTATTTAAAGGCCTATTTCTCCACGTTTGACGTTTTAAAAATTTTATATAGGTTTTCTATAATGTATAGAGTGAAACTTCTGTATGTCTCATACCTGCTTTAGTTTTACATTTGTGTTATAAATCTATAGAATATATATATATATATATATATATATATATATATATATATATATATATATATATATATATATATATATATATATATATATATGCATATGCATGTATATATTTTGCATTTATAAGAGATAGTGTTTAATATTGTTTTAAATGCTTTTTCCCCATGTTTTGTTTTTCTACAGCTTAAATGCTATCAAATGCAACTGCAGATATATTTTTTAAAATTTTATTACGTTACGAAAAGAAATAAATGTTTTTTTATATTAAAACCAGGTCGAATGATGGGAAAAAAAAGCGTTTTATCACCACCATAATCTTGATCTCCATACAATTTGGTTGGTTAGGTTTGGTTTGGAGACAAATGGCGCCTTATTGCAATGATACCATGCCCGGTGGTGTGCAAAAAGAGTTTTAGACCCATCGTGACCTTGATTTCCAATGAATTTGGTTGTTTTGGAAACAAATGGTACCTCATTATCTGGTATCAAGTTCCAATTTAGCGTAAAAAAGCGTTTTACTTCCACACTGACCTTGACTTCTGATCAATTTGGTTGGTTTTGTTAAGTTTGGTTTGAAGAAATTGACGCCTAATTATATGGAGACCACGTCTTATAGTCAGCGATAGCTCAGTTGGCAAAGGCATCCATCTCGTAACTGAGAGGTTGCGGATTCGTAATCCGAGCCGGTCTAAGATACGCCGTGGTTGTTAAAGGTGACTGGGAGACGTAAAAATCGTGGTCACAATGTCCTCCAAGTTCTCAATTAATACCTCTGGGGGTGGCGGGCCAAATCTATGGGTCTTCTGCTTGGTCCCTGCTTCAAAATTACTAGGACCTTCTTGTGCGAAGTCGTTCTTTCACCTTAATGGTGCTCAATAAACGAGAGGCGCTCACCTTGGCCTTAATACGAGAGCATGAAGGCTCATTCGTGCTTCGTTATAGTGGTACGAAAAACAACAATCCCAACAACGTCTGATCGAAGATGAAAATGCATTTTATCTCCGTCGCGACTTTGATTTTCAGTCAATTTGTTTCGTTTGGAAACAAATGGCACCTCATTATATGGTTTCAAGATCCAGTTTAGCGTAAAAAAGTGTTTTACTTCCATCCTAACCTTGATTTCAGATCCATTTTTTTTTGTTTTGATATGATTTGAAGGCAATTCTATAGAAACCCCGTCCGATTGAGGACAAAAATGCGTTTTATCTCCATCGTGACCTTGATTTCCAAACAATTTGATTCGTTTGGTTTGTCTCCTTTTGATTAGGGCTACTTTTAGGGCTGCTTTTTTTCTTCATTTAGATATAATAAGACCGTCACCAACTGCTTAATGCCGGCACGGAACCTCTACGAACATCAGGCCTACGAACATCAGCGGGATATAATAAGTTTGATCTGCAAAATATTTTCATGAAATATTTAAATAAAGCATAAAAGTTAACTCAAACAAGAAATAAAAATGCAGGGGATGTACAAAATAACGAAACTTCAAATTTTGAGGCTTAAAAAGATTAAAACAGTTATAAGCTTCTAAAATGAGATTCTTTTTTAAAATTTTGCACAAAACAAAATTAGAAACAAATACTAAAAAATAAATAAAAAATTCCACATTATACTTGTCCCATTATTAAAATTGCCCCTCCTCACCCTATTATAAGTTGGAACATGTTAAACAAAACAATTCAATTACATTTGTAAACTTTATTAACTGATCTTTTTCTTTTTCAAAACGAATGATTTTGGCGATTCGATGTCTCAAAGGCAATTAAGAGATCTAATTTAGGGGTTGTCGAATGCTAATTAGCATTCATTGCTAGAAAATAATGAAACAAACGGATAAAATTCAACCTTGGAAAATATTTTTTTTCTCAAAGCTTAAACATAATCTTCCGAACTAGAATTCCCTCGATAGCTTTATAAAATTATATTTAGTTAATATCAGAAATATTAATTTTGGTGACTTATTAATAGCTCTGTTTTATTAGATTTATATAAGGATAATTAAAGTCACGACAGTTGGTATAGTGGTTTATGCGCATATATATAAGTATATATATATATACACACATATATATATATATACATATATATAATACATACATATATATATATATACATATATACATATATGTATGTTTATATATGTATATATATGTATGTATATATATGTATACAAACACACACATATATATATATATATACATATATATATATATATATACATATACATATATATATATATACATATATATATATATATATATATATATATATATATATATATATATATATATATATATATATATATATATATATATATATTCAATGAGCATTTTAACATCACAAAGAGAAAAAAAAAGCAATTTGTGTTGCCTTGGATGCAATCGTATGTTATCAGGTGGTCGAAAGAACAAAAAACAGAAATTTGGGAAAAAGAATGATAGAATTTTTCGTTTCACGAAGGCTTCTGGGATTAAAAGCATGTGTATGACGACATATATGTGTGTGAGCCGATTAATTAGGATTTTTAGGAGTGAGTCACTTAGTAACGTGGGAAGACGCGGTACCAAGTTATATACAGAGCTAAGGTCATTGGGAGTTAATTCTGGTGTAAGTGAAGTCACTAATTGCTCAGGAAGAACAAAAGATATTCCCCAAATGCTACAATTTATGGATAGAATTACCCGAAAAGTATTTTTAAATAAATTATTATTACGTTAGTTAGTTTGATATTAAATAACATATATATATATATATATATATATATATATATATATATATATATATACATATACGTATGTATGCATATACATATACGTATGAATATATATACATATATGTATATACACACACACACACACACACACACACACACATATATATATATATATATATATATATATATATATAATATATATATAGGGTGAATGGTAAGCTACTTAAGGAAGTATCTGTACCCATGTGTTAATCGTAACATTATACTTGTATTTAAAAAAAATTCAGACTAGATATATATTTCATGTAGGGTATATTTAAAGTGAAATATTTAACTGTGCAATTATTTCAAAATTATTTATTGTAAATTAGATTTGTAAAAATAAATAAAATATAGATTTCGTAACTTTTGCAAAACTGCATATTTACATTACACGAAGCGCGCATACATGACGCCAAATGCTCGTGGAGGACATTTTGAAAATGTTTCTATTTAAAATTATGTAAATATCAATGTCCATGTTTTACAAAATAAAATAAATAAAATAAAAAAAATAATATAAAATCTTTGTTAACATAATGTCATATAATTTCTCTCTCATTTTTCTGTAAAACTATGGATTGTAGAGGTACAGATCTTCGGGCATATTTTATATATTCCAAAGAAAGAACTTTGTTGAACACAGTTTATCAGTTCCTGTTTGGACACCTTTTATGAAAGGGTATATGTGTTATTAAAAGAATTAAAAGAATTTTCAGATTTTTTTATTATGTTCAAAACTACTGGACAGACATATATATTTTTCATATTTATTGAACCAATACCTACAAAAATAGAAGTATTTGAAGTTTCCATATGCGTGCATCAAATTTATCAGTTTACAATTCTTTTTATGCTTTTACACTTTCTGCAAAGTAAGAAGATATTTTGAATAAAAAAATGACTTCTTAACTCTTCCGTCAAGTCTAATTTCCCTCTGAAGCTTTATAAATCCGCGGAAAAAAATTATTTTTAAAGTAGGATAAATTTCTTAACTCACTTGAGATGAGAGTGACATAATCAGATTAACTTGACCGCACTTAAAGTTCTTGTTTTTACTCTTTGCTCACAGAATCGAAAATATGTTCTCCAGTTTTCTAGTTTCTTTTTTTTCACATTATTAATTCTTTAAAGAATCCCTCAGCTTATGAAAGAATTTTGTTGCTTAATAATAGTGTATATATTTCGATTGCAGACAAGTCTTTAAATAATTAATAGCATAAACATTTAAGACTTTAATACCGCAACCTATTTTAAGTTATTAAATCATAAGGCAATTCATTTTAATGGATTATATAGAGATATGTAAAACACTCAATAAAAAATTTAGAAATTTATTATTTAGTTGAAATTAAAATAAAAAAAAGTGAAATTAAAATTAAAAAAACTATATTCCACAAAAATAATTAATTGTAGAATTATTAATATTGTTGACTATAACAATCTTGTTACTCATGGAGGATGAGAGACAATAATGTTATTTCTCCGTTAAGCCGCAATAACCTTTCACCGGTTCTTTAGTGGAACTGTACGCAGGCAGACACAATTCAGTAAATTCATATGATTGCTTTTACGTCTATTTTAGAACAGTGGTAAATGAAAATTGAAGAATAGAAAAGAGTCCCATTCCTTAGCTTAAAGGAAGAGTTATTATTTTCTGTTACTTGCTGACTTTGTAAAAAAAAAATGTCAAACATGACATGACGCCAAAAAAAAAAAAAAAAAAAAAAAACTTTTTCTTGTAATGATGACCTCTCCCCCAATTTCGGCCAAAATGATGCTCACTCAACACCGCGCATGGCGAGGTCATTGGGAAAATCCCGCCAGCGGGAACCCAAGAAGATCGCTAAGACGTAGCGTGAATAGGAAGAAAAGCCTAGGAATTTTATGGCGTCAAGCAACGCTAAAGCTGGACAAATGGTGAAAGACATGGAAATCAAAACGGCAACCCCCGTATGGTTAGTGCGAGAAGATTCAAGGTGAATTGAACATGGACAAGCTGTGGTTATACTATATTAATAATACGAAAGTATTTTGATATGCAATGATAAAAATCTTTCAATTTATAAAACATAGCTGTGAAATGCAAACATTAACTAAATGTTAAAATCAAACTGTCTAATTATTAAAGTAGCTTTAATCCATTCTGTAGGTTATACAACTGTAGACGCGCGGAAAATTAAGTATTAGCTATTTAGTATAATTTCCTGAAATATTATGGATTGTGATGTAAAATAGAATATTAAATTATTTTGTTTTATGTGCTCTATATTTTTATTGTTAATTAACGTTTCAAATACTTCGGAAGAATCTAATTGCAGAACTTTTAAAGATTAAAGATGCTATTTTTTTTATCAACATGTGTTATGGAATAAAATAATTCTTTAAGTAAAAAAAAAGAAACTAATAAAGGTATACAAAACAATTATTGACAGATGACAGTGAATGACAGATGCGAGACTAAAAATATTAGACCTTGTCTCATAAATATATTAATAATTTAAAAATATCTTAACATGATTGAAAAATTCTTAAATCATTGAAAAATCATTGAAAAAGATATATGGGCTATATCAGGCAAGTAGTAATATAAGGAGAAATATTAATAGATAAATAAAAGCGATTATTAAATGTAAGTTGGTAGTGACATTTATTAAGGACGTAGCATACTCAGCTCCAAATGAGCTGGAAAAAGAATAGCAGGGGCAGACTAAAGATCTTTATTAGAAACACAAAATGTTAAAATTGTGATGAAGACAGATGAAAATGATACTATCTACAAATGAAATGATGATCGTTACAGGAATCAGGTTCCTAATCGTTCGGAGGGAAAAAGGGGGGAGGGATGAGACAGTCTCGGTCACTCTCCCAACGCTATCAGCCGATGAGTTCACAGGAGACTCGAAAAATTCCTCCTGGGCTATGAACTCCGGTCTTTTTATATCGCCGTCTGCCTGCAGATTTCCATCTTAGCTGATCGGACATCTGGTTGATGGCATGGCCAGGAAACCGCTTGCAGAACTCTAGCCGGACAGGTGTAAGCCCGGTTCCAAGGAGAGTTTGCAGAAATCGGGAGCAATCTACCGATGTATAGGACATCCTTAATAGGTGTCTCTAGACAAACCTTTGGAGAACAAGGTAGGAAAGTACTGCTGCTTCCCTTACAATGTAGAGGATTTCTGTAGTGTGAGACTCTTTCTTCGGGATGCCATTGAAACTAACTCTGGAAACACTTCACCAGCATCCTAATGAATTTCTCAGTCAGATTGATTGAGATGGTCCTCGGTGTTAACAATCCTCTATTCAGCATCCTATTCTGCGCAGAACAACGTCCTTTCACAAGGTAGAGATGAGCACAGTTCAAGGGCTCACAAAAGGCATTTTCGCTACTTCTACCTTATGCCGTTTTACTTCACTGTAGTTGATAAATCTGTATCTGGAAATTTAAATTAACGGTAATTCGTTACATAGCATAACTGTTTTCTTGGAATTAAAAATAACTTACTACTTATGACAAAGTCGCATATACAAATTTTATTAGCGAACTGAATCCAAATCCTGTTTCGGTGAAGCTACAAAATACATTAGGCAGGACTTTAACTGTGTAATTTCATGTCATAATATGTATTTCCATAGCACCACAATTAATATTTGAAATGCTTTATCACTCATATACAAAAGTTATGTCCATTCTCCATCGGGGAAGGAATCGCAAACTGAATACGTTGCTTTTACAAATCGTATAGGTTGGTTTGATTTGGAGTGCTACGGTCTACTTTTTGCAACACGAGCACTAATGAGACCAGGACCTACTGCTTAAAGCCGATTCCGAACGGCTACGAACATCCATGCCACTGTGGGATTAGAACCCACGAACTCTGGTTCCGAAGGCCAGCACCCTAACCAATCGGCCATCGTATAGGTTGACGTGTTGAAACAGTGGGATCTTATAACGAAGTTCCATTTTATTAGGGAATTGAACTCAAATACAAAAGTTACAAAATAAACTGTGAAGAACATAAAAATAATGGTATTTTTGATTTATTTTACAATTAATATTTGAAATAAGAATTACAGCCATATATTTTAGATTTTGATTATGTTGTACGGTTTTATTTGCTAAAGCAAATATTTTGATGAAAAAAAATATAATTAGTTCAGAATATAATACTCAAGGGACCATACAATCCATTTACTTAATTTTTCTCACTAAAAAGCTTAGTTGTTACGAGCGTAGAGCTAATTAACCCAAGAATGCTATCTTATCGTCTAGGAGACATTTAAAAAAAATAATGAACTGTTAAAAGCAGAAAATAACTTTAATGTGCAATAAATCCTTTTTTAATGAAATTATATTACATGTCTTTACTTGCTTTAAAAATACTTTAAAAGAAAGCTATTTTGCAGATAAAGCTATAGTAATGTTCGATTAAAACAGAATAGCTTCCTAGCGTTAACATGATACCCATTGCTTATGTAGTCATTCCTTTCAGGACATAAAATTTTCTTGATAACGTTTTCTCCTTTTTAATTAAATAGAACACAAAATAATCGACATTTATTAGAACGAATTTTTTTAAAAGCTCTGTATTTTTTTAAATTTTATTATTTGAAGTATTACATTTTTTAAAAACACATAAAAAATTTAAATATTAAAAATATAAACTTACGTCCTGCATGAAATTCACTTATCTACTATTGATACATGATTATTAAAAACTATATTTTTATATAAAATTTAATAAAATATGTGTCATTCAGTAAAACAAAAATTTAAATTCATATGACATATTAATATTTAAAAAACATTAAATAACATTAAGAAATTTAAAATTCAATACATGCCTTTATCAGGTTATATGTTTTTCGTTTTAACATAATTTGGGTTTGTAGAGTGAAAAATATAATTAGATTCCATTTTATAAAACAATTAATTTCTAATATATATAAATTATAAAAATTATTTTGCGGGTAGGTGGATTTATATTTTTTTCACTTGTTGCTATACCTTTTATGTTTTTGAAAGTAAATTGCTTCAGATAACAAAACACTTTATAGTTTAGATAAAGTTAAGGATTTATTAATGATAAAAGAATTTTTTCTAAGCAGAGTAAAACATTTTTTATAGTAAGTTAAAAATAGAAATTTATAATCTACATTTTCCAGCTCGGAAGTATTATGTCCCATAAAAGGTTTTTTTTATCAAACTATTCTATCATCATATTGCATTGCAGTATACCCAAAAATTAAATAAATTTCCATGCTGAGTTTTAAGAGACTCTTATGTTGACAACACAGAAGTTAACAATATGTTCTTCGTACATTTATCGAATATCTGTACTTCATTAAAGTTTCCCAGGAAAGTTTTGGGAAACGATGGCTGAATAGGTAGATCCTTTATCATGAGTACCGGTGTTCGTGGGTTCAAACACCAATTCTGTCCTGGGTGTTCGTAGCTTTCCGAATTGGGTTTAGTGGTAGGTGTCGGTCTCAATAATTCTCATGAAGCAAAGAGTAGGCTGTAGCTCTCCAAACCAAACCAGACCCATGAAAGTTTTTTTTTATTAGTGGATCAACTACACGTTTGTAGTGCTAAAAATATTAGATTTAATGAAAGAAATTTATTAGTAGATTTTTCATATAGACAGTTACAAACCCATTGCTTAACTACATTTTTTACGAAATAACTTCCCCTTACATTATTTTTCTTACATGTGGTACAAGAGAAATCCCTTTTATGAAGTTTTCTTTTTTATAAATCGTATCTTATGATGAGGAGGGTTGTAGTATTCAGAGTTGCTTAAATTTTCACATATATTTTAATTTTTGCAGCCCATAATAACTTAGGTTTAAGATATTGTCAGAAATGGTTCCGACATCTATGGATTAACACAAATTGATCACGAAAACTTTATGAAATGCCGATATTAATCAAATAAAGTTTTTTGTAGCGTGATAATATGACCTTGATCGTGTGGTGATTAAGCAATTTGCCGAAGATTGACGTAATCTTCAGTCTTCGTAAATATGTCTTGTATATATTAGTCTTTGTAAAGTATTTTGTATATAATTTATTGTAAAATATTTTCACATATTGTAAAATGAATTCAGTCATCTGTATTGTTATTTGTAAACTTTTATAATTATCGTAGTTTTATTTGTGGCAACACTTCATCTTTGGAAATATGCAAATATGTTTATGTTGTCTGCCTATAAGAGTCAGTGTGCCAGTAGCACTGAACTCGGTTGCATTAAGGGTGCTGATGTTTGTTTATGATGATGTTTATTTATTGTTTTCATTACACTATCTTAAATAAATGCCTGTGTCTAATCTAGTTGTTTTATTTAACTCCACTATGGGAATCCTTTATGAGCATGGTTTTATGATCCCTGCGGATACTTCTTTAAGAATCATCGAGCCATAGCAAGGGGTCACCATAATTGTCTATGAAAAAAAGTAATTTACAATATTTAAAAAAGTTTTAATATCTTTTTGAAATAGCCTTTTTCGCTTATAAATATCTATTTTTTTTTTCAGTTTAAATATTTTATCTTTTAAAGCAATTTGTCACAACGTCACGAACTGCTATAATGCCCTTCCCATTCATTTTCATGTTTACAACAGCCAATAGACAAACAATAAACTGCCCTTCCATTTGAAACTAAAGCCAGAATTGTCATAATTTGAGAATTTGCCCTACTGCGTGAAATCTCCTTATTGCATACTTACTATGATAAAGTTTAATATTTGCGGCAGTAAGGCGATTTCATGCAGTAGAGCAAATTCTCAAATTATGAAAATTTTGGCTTTAGTTTCAAACGGAAGGACAGTTTATTGTTTGTCTATTGGCTGTTGTACACAGTAAAATGAATGGGAAGGGCATTATAATAGTTCGTTACGTTGTGACAAATTGCCCTATTGTTTCGGATGAAGTGTTGAGATATTTACAAAAAGTCAATGCTTAAAATGTTTTATACAAACATTAACATCAAAACTGTAAGAAAATCGAGGGTAAATTTTAACTTTATACTAAGTTTTAAACAAATTTTGTAATAAAGATTTGTTTTAATTTTAAAAATAGGAACGTTAGAAAGATATTTTTTCTCAAAGAAAGTTTTATATAACTTTTGTGTTTAGTAATTAAAAATATTAATGTGAAATGTTTTATACAAAACTAAACGTTAAAACTATTTGTAGATCTTGGGTAAATTAAAATCTTATAGTATGTTTAAAATAAATTTTGTACCGTAAACTTATTTTAGGCATACAATACTTTAATTATTGATAATAATCAAATATTTACTTTAAAATGGTAACATGTTAAAGAGTAATTAGCATAAGTAAAGATTAGAAATTTAAGGGCAAATTGACCTATTGCGTGTATTAATATCAAATACCAGGATGTGTGTGATTTAAGGTTTAAAAGCTTGATACAAGCTAAAGCAACTTGTATTTCATAATTTGCACGCAACAGGTGTTTCTGTGAGCACTCAAATCAAGAAACACCTTCAAGAATAACAGCTACGTCACGCAAGATCTACAAACACCACGCAGGAGTTACTTGTTTCTGCATTCTTTAATAAGCACTTAAACGAAAATTAATTATTTGCACCTCAAAACAAAAGCTTCAAAGCCTTCGCATAACACAGCAGCACATAAAATTTCAATTATCTCAAGTGTTTCTGGAGTAAGAAATTTCATCATCTGATAAACAGGAGGGAACCGAAAATAACATGATTTCCGTGACCTATGACATTCCATCAGTCTTTGTTTCATTAGAGCTCACTGGTCTTGTACTGCAGAATGCATACATTTTCCGGATTTAGCTTTTAGGACATTCTGATAGCATATGGTTCTCGTAAATAAGGTTTAATGATAGAAACTGTTGCTCTGCTATTTAAGCTGTATATATAGTACGTGATTAAAGCGTAATCTCAAATGCAAACAAATGGCAACGGCTTACACAATATTTACAATTGAAAGCGTTAAATTCTAGCTATAAAATTATTCTAGATTCATCTACAAATTAAGACCTGCATTTCATTTTAATATAAGATTTTTATTCTTTTAACAGCTTGTAAAACTTATCGTGCTGCGTGGCAAGAAAAACTTTATGTAAAGAGATTTGGTTCGAAGTGCTACTGTCTAGGTTCTTTTCTTTTTAAAGAATAATAAGATCGGTACGTGTCCATTCCGAATGATTGTGCATATTAAAAGTATAAATACTTCCTGTATATAGCTTAACTTTCATATTTCTAAATATTTTATAACTTGATTTTACAATTTCAAAACACATAAAACAATTTAATTAATATGTTATTTAAAAACTTTCTCAAATTTCCCTTTGATAGGTTACCTTCGGAATATCGTTAGTTATATGCATTATTTTAATTGTTATATGAAGACGAGATAACATCACTTCAGTAAATAAAGACATATTCTTGACTTCACTAGTTATTTAAAGGCATAGTAACTCATATACATAGCCTTTTTAAAATTATTGAAATTGTTATATGAAGACGAGATAACATCACTTCAGTAATTAAAGACATATTCTTTATTTCCCTGGTTATTTAAAGGCATAGTAACTTATATACATAGGTTTTTAAATTATTGAAATTGTTATATGAAGACAAGATAACATGACTTCAGTAAATAAAGACGCATTCTTGACTTCACTAGCTATTTAAAGGTATAATAACTCATATACATAGCTTTTTAAGTTATTGAAATTTTTATATGAAGATGAGATAACATCACTTCAGTAAATAAAGACATTCTTGACTTCACTAGTTATTTAAAGGCATAGTAACTCATATACATATATTTTTAAATTACTGAAAGATAAGCAAACTAATCTTGCCTGATACGATGCAATGAACTGAAATAAAGAGATCTTGTGGGTGCTCCAATAAATCCAATGAGCACAATTTTCATTTTCTAACTTTAGTAAAACACAAGAAAAACTGCTTTTACGTAATGACTAGCATCAAAGTAAAGCGCTGAGAGGCTGACTATGAAAAATAACACGGTGACAAAGGCGGGACCTTCAGGATTATATGCTTCTGAAGAATTCTCTCTAATTAGTGCATATCCGTGAGGGAACTATTCTTCCTAATGAAGTAACCCCTTGAAATACCTCCCCATTCATTCTACTCCTCCCTTCTTTAAGTCATTTGGCTCTACAGATTTAAATTTCACATTACTCTTTTCTATTAACTCTCTACTTCTCACGTTAGATATCTCTGATACATAGTTTCTTCTTGTGATAAGTCACTCATATAAGTTTTAAACTTTAAAATGAATTGATATTACGCTGCATTTATTTAGAAAAAAACAGTGCCTTTTGATATGGAAAGTCTTTATTAAATTAGCTTATTTCTGTATCAGTATAACCTAAAAAGACTTTGTTCTGTTTAGATTAAATTTTTCTTAAATCATTAATATAGGCCTAATTTTATAACTATTATTTAGTTTTGTTATATAAGGTATTACATGTAAAAAAAAAAACGAAAAGCATATAATTCATGAAATATATAGCTTCGGCTTACCCACAAAATAGCATTTTAAAATATGCAAATTAAAAACTAATTTTTTTATATCAAATAGAAACTTATAATTTTGATTCTGTGAACTAAAAATATATTAATTCTAAAAGTGCATTTCACTTTATAGCATATAAAATGCTATTTTTAACAGCTTTAATTTATATGTCACTTAGCGATATATGAACTATATATAAAAATATAAAACATATATATACCAAGTGAAAAAAAATTAAATCTACTTACCTTTTAAAATATGGAAGTTAGAAATTAAAGTTTTATATAAAATAAACAGTAATGATCATTATTATTCTTCGAACTGAAAATTTATTAATTCATGCAATGTATTTCACTTTGTGGCATAAAAATTGCTATTTTTTGCTATTTTTCAACTTCTTAACCGTTTTAAATTTATTTGTTATTTAATGTTATATGAGGTATTACATTAAAAAACATAAAACTTATATACCAAGTAAAATAAAATCTACTTAAACGCAAAATTGCTTTTAAACTATGCAAATTAAAAACTTAATTTTTATATCCAATAGATGCTAATATCCATTTTTATTCTGTGAACTAAAATTACATTAACTCAAGCAATATATTTCATCTAACAGTATATAAAATGCTTTTTTTATTTCAACTTCTCAGCATTTTTAAAATTTATTTTAAATAGTAACACTTACATGCGTTTACAATTTTATTTTACATAATAAAAGACATACTTTGCTCAAATTTATATAAAAGTTTAATTTTTAATACAAATATTTCAAAAGTTATCTTGCAAATAAAAAAAGTTTACTTCGTTTATTTGCACTGTATTTCTTATATTTTTATATTATTAGACTGCTTGAAATGAGAAATTTAAGTAAATTTTAAAAATTAGACAATAATATAAGCAGTTCAGGAAATTTAATCCCAAAATAATTTTTAATTTTATGATAATTCGAAAAAAGGTTGGTATGATGAAACTTTCAGCCTTGAAAGATAGCTCTTCTTCTTCTGATCTTTGTGGGCCATATCCTTTCTTAGAATCTTCTTCCATTCTGTTCTATTTCTCAAGGTTAATTCAACTGGTCACTTCTAGTAATGTAAGGGGACACATTCTTTTTAAACATTCAAAAATTCGAATTTTTATTTTTACATTTTTAAAATATCCAGACATTTAATGAATCATTTAAAACAATAACCATTGAAATGTTCGACTAAAAAATGTAGAACTATTCAGTCTTTTTATTTAATATTATAGCTTTCAAGGGATATAAAGAGTCTTGCTTTGTCATAGAATGCTATATTTTATGTGTTACAAAATATTTTTCTCCTCTTCACAAACTCATCAAATTATAATAAAATTTTTACACAAAAAAGCTTGAATTAGTCAAAATATATGATATTTTTTTCAGATCATAGAAAGTGAATTTTAATTCTAAAAATATTGATAAGTTTGATTCATATTTTAAAATCAATATTTAACTTATACTTCTTGCGTTGAGGATTCTAAAACAGATATTGGGGCCAGAAGACAAAATTCCACTTGTTGAGAAAAAGAATAAGTTGTATCTTTAACTTATACGAAGGATCGAAGTATTTCAAGAACATTAAATTTTTTTTGGAAAATGATTCAGATATTAAAATAAAGTAATATTTTAAAAAAATTATTTGTAAATATAAAATTCAGTTATTTAAAGTGCCAATTATATTGATATATAAGTTATTCTACAATAGAAACTGAAGTTATATACCAAATTTTATCCCAGTATTTCATATAGTTTTTGAAATGCAATGGAAGCAAGAGTAAAATTTTAGAAAATGAGAAAAATGCTATATATGTATATATATGTAAATATATGTATATCTATATGTATGTATATGTATATATATATATATATATGTATATATATATATATATATATATATATATATATATATATATATATATATATATATATATATATATATATATATATATATATATATATATATATATATATATATATATATATATATATATATATATATACAGAGAGAGAGAGAGAGAGAGAGAGAGAGAGAGAAAGCCATGAGTGCTCACCAAATTTATTCAGGATAGAATAAAATTGGCCAACGAGCCAAAGACATCGGAATAATCTTTCTCCCAATCTGTTTATGATAACTTTTCCGATACAGCATTACTATGTGATTCAGTGTAGTCTAGGAGAAAGTATATATTGAAATTAAGTATATAACTAAATAGAGTGTATATTGTGTCATTTGAGGATTTAGAACAAATACTTTAAAAATGCATGCAACTTCTTAAAAGCAATTAGTTTATTACTTTTAATTGAATAAAATTTATAAAAACAAAGCAGTTTTATGCAGAATTTTACATAAAATGTAATATAAACATTTCAAATAATTTAAGTGCTGTATAATAATATTTTTTTTAAAGTTTCCTTTTAGGAAAATTAAATATTCAAATACATTATGATAAAATTAAGAAATGAATTACAATATCTCGTTGTAAATATCGTGAATTCATTGAAAAAGATTAGATTTAAAAATTAATGTATCCTTTTTCAGCATATCAGAAGCAAGCTTCGGCAATATTAATGCATTTTGTAAATAAGATTAAAATTAATTTATCTATTTGGAAATTAATACTTATAAGGTTGGATGGAATATAAATTTCCAGAAAAAAAGATGGATATATACATAAATAAATAAATATTTATAAGTATACATATGTGTGTGTGATTTTAAATTTTAGAAATATTCGTGTATGTCTCACCTCTTTTTCATTTAATTCAAAAGTTAAATTAATTAATAGAAAACTTATAAATATTTACTTCCATTTACATTATTAATTTTTTTTAAATTACTTTCAACCTGTAAAATATTTTATTTGTTAGAAATATAACGGATACGTGCTATGAATCTATTTTATTTCGAATTCCTGCAATATTACCATTGTTGATATTTAAATGTTTTATACATTTTATAACTATTTGCACAAACAAATTCATCTATTTGTTTAGATACTTTAAATTTATAAATGCTTATAATTATTTGTAGATAATGCTTATTATTTATGGGTAAATTTAAAATAGTTACACAGCATTTTCGATTTACTGATTATATTTCTTTTATTTAAATTTAACTTAAATTTAAAAGAGTACAGCAGATGTTTTTTTACTTTTTGGAATAAACGTATTTATACATAAATACAGTAAAATTTAATTTTATTATATTCACTTAGATTAATTCTTTTTTAAGAAATTATTGTAAAGTTTTTATATAAATTATTTTTATTTAAGTTATTATACAATTATATCATAAAATATTAATATATTATAATGCATACATATATTTTTCATTTAATATTGTTCAAAATTGGAAAGAATAATTAAACAATTAAGAAGAATCAAATTGTGGAAACATGGATAGTTGTAAAAATGCGTCATGTACAACACACTTACGTGCCTAAATGTGACGTATTCTTGGAAACTGGTGTGAGGTTATTTTTTAAAAATAGTTTATGATAATAATAAATTCAATATGCTATGAGCTTTGTAATCCAAAAATCATGTAAAATTTTCATAATTTTATCAATATAAATTTACATAGTAAATGAAATAGTCGGTAATTGCAGTGAACTCATAATTGAAAGGTTACGGGTTCGGGGCTGGAGCCGGCCTAATATTCGCCGTGTTCGCTAAAGGTGACTGGAGCACGTAAAACATGTTCATAATCACAAAGTCCTCCAAGTTCTCAATCGATACCTCTGGGGGTGGCCGGCCAAGCCTGGGGTCTTCTGCTTGGTTTCTGCTTCTAAATTACGAGGACCCATCGGGGATAATGTTACTCGCGTCCTTAGCATACCTTAAGCCACACGTGTTCCTCGGGTGAGGCTAAATAGGTAACAGCTTCCCAGCCTTGTATAGGCGTTAGGATAATTTCTGTCTAACCTGCTGCGTTGAAAAAAAATAGTAAATGAAATTACAAGCATATTTAATTTCAAAGTGATATAAGTCTGCTTTCAGCAAAGGTATAATATTTAGTTAAAAAATTATGATGCATAAATATACTACATTCTTATAACAAATGCTTTAAAACGATGACATTATAAACGCAAACCAAATTAATTAAAAAATGAGTATATTATACTATACCAATATTTCTGAAATAATTAAATACAAACCTTGAAATATGTCAGTATAATATAAAATGGACTAAAATTTACTGTCAAATTAAACCGTTTAATTGTAGTCAAATATTCATTGAGTATGGAGGAAATTCGAAACATGATAATATTTTGAAATACAGAGTTGTAACATTCAATCGAGTAATTAAAATAAAATCAAAGGAAACAGATGTAAAATTTCTAATTGAAATGACAATTACACAATGGAAAATGTCTATTTAAAACCATTTTGATCAATGCATATACAATATTATTAAAACATACGTTTAAAGATTTAATTTACTAGTTTACTATATTATTGATTTCCAACAATACAAAATTTGACTGAAAATTCAACATTTCTATCATATGGAATTGTAAAATAAAACTAAGAATAAAAGGCAAACTTACTTTTATTATATCCTGTATACTCTAAGATAGATGTCCCAAACTTTTTGTTACCTACCTCTTTGATAAAACTAAAATTTAAAAAAAAAGAAAAATAAATTGAACACCCCCTCTTTACCCAAATACGAGGAAGGAAATCCAACATAAAATTCTATATTGTAGCCCAGGACAGCAAAACAACTGTCAATAGTAAAATTCTCGAAATTTATAGGTGTAAAGAAAATTGCATGTAATATAGTAAAATAATTATTTTAGATTGATTTATTGATTATTTTTATAGGTATTCAGTCTATTGTTTGCCCACTTTGTTTATTTTAGTGCCTCCTCACTTGTTTCTGACCTGTTATTGGCATTACAGAAGGCTTTAGAGACCATTAGTAACACACACTTTGGGAAACTAATCTGTAAGGAATATAGTCACCATAATAAAATCTAATAGAATTACAATGGACAGTCAGTAATACGAAACTTATATGTATGAAATACTCAGATATCTGAAGAACATTTCTCGGCAAATTCACCCAATCTATAAGTTCTATCTAACATACTATTCATTTATACTTAAGTTATAAAAAACATTAATTTATACGACGGAATTTTAGACAAAATTTGTAAATTCTCACTCGTAAACTTTGTTCAGTTTTACGATATATAAATACACACACATATATACATACATACATACATACATACATATATATATATATATACATATATATATATATATATATATATATATATATATATATATATATATATATATATATATATGACAAGTCGTGATCCAGAGTTAAGGCGAATGGAAAACAGTCTTCTTGATAATAATAAGTTTTATTAACTCATCGTTCTTAAGGAAAGCAACATGCGCCATTTTCAATGTTCGTGGCAGAGTTATGCAGGAAGGTGTTGACCGCTCCATGTCCACGCGCGAAATCAAACTTATCTGTTTGCAAGCTCATCAAATAGCTCAGAAATGCTTCCGCCTGACCTTATTATCCTGAAAGCTTACACAAGCGTGGGTCTTTTTCATTTATTTTATTATTATAAAAGAGTTCTCTTTTTAAAATCGTTTTTAACTTACATAATTTCCAACCACCCCCTTTTTTGACCTGACACACACACACACACACACACACACACACACACACATATATATATATATATATATATATATATATATATATATATATATATATATATATATATATATATATATATATATATATATATATATATATATATATATTTGTGTGTTTAACTGAATGCGATAGAAAATTTTAGTGTTACTTCATCTGAAGTTATACTCTAAGCAATGTCTAACAAGTTTCGTAAAGACAATTCGGTTAAAGGTCCAATGAACTTAATTAATTGAAAACCGCTGTGGACAATACTGAATTTACATACGGCGTTTCCTACACGTCTGAGTAGTAAATACACATCGGGGTTTTCGCTGCGTGCAATGATGTGTAGCGGGAATTGAAGGGACGGCGTGCACATGCTAAGGGGGACGAGAAATTTGAGACAGAAGTGCAGACATTAGAATGAAGGGGATGAAAGTTAATCAGCTATAAATTAGATCACTAATGATTGTAAATAGAAAAAACATTATTGGGAATGCAAATATATAAAAATAGACGCATTATTCCATAATATATTTATTTTGTAAATGTTCCAAGTGCATGGAAATTAAACGGTTGCTACATGCTTTAAAAGTTCATGATATGTGTCAGTCCAACGGTTCCAGAATTAAATGTCGCTACAAGTGATGGTGGAGCTCAGTGATCAAAGGTGTAGAATTCGTGATCGGAGAGGTAATGGGTTCAAGACTCTTGTTGGACAAAATACAATTGTATTCACTAATGGTGAATGGAGAAAGTAAAATAGGTTTGAGGCTGCATTGTGTTAAGTGTCGCTCTAAAACTGAAAGCCTCTTTATTTTGGTTCGTAATTCATTTCAAAATACGAAGGTCAGCGTTGATCTAAAATTCATTCTTATACTCTAGTGGTACTCTTCAAAATAAATGATGCAGACATTTGTATTGAATTGAGTAGCATCTGGATCCTGACCTTGACTCAAACAAATGGCATTTGATAAAATTATAAAATAAATAAAAGACAACATGATATAGCAAAGAACAGGAATATGCAGCACTTTACGAACGTTAGATATAAAAATTAAAATCCGTATTTTCTAATTAGAAAGGAGAGGTAAACATTTCAAGGTATATTTGAAATTGTATAATTAAACTGCTTTCTGATATTGCATACCCTTGTATTATTTGCTATATATTGTGAAATAATTTATTGGGGCTGCAAAAACAAGCTTAAATATTCCATTTAAAAAATAAATAACTACATAAAATACATACTAATTTATATAAAAAGGGGTTTCAAAATAAACGAAAGAATATTTCTTTTAAAAAGGAGTTAACATTTGTAAAAATGTTTTCAGTGCATGGTAGATTATAAGGTTAGATATACAAATTTTCCGTTTGATTGCTTGGCTGTAATGTATATGAAAATTAGCACTTATATAAACTCTCGCGTCGACGAATGTGGTTCATTTAGCAACTGTTAATTTTCAAAATGAAATAGAGAATTTTTCTTTTAAAAAGGAGTTAACATCTGTTAAAATGTTTTCAGTGCATGGTAAATTATAAGGGGTGATATACTAAATTTTCAGTGAGTAATGAAACTGTAACATATATGAAAATTAGCTCTTATATAAGCCCTCTATTCGACGGTTGATTTGTTAATTTACAAAGTGAGTATGGAAAATAATGTAACGTTAACAATAGCAACATCACTGATTAATGCATCTATAATGTTATTATTCTTTAGAGGATGAAGGACAATATCTGGAAGATATTCATCAGAATATGGATGATAAATATTTATGGAGAAACATGTCCCTCCATTGCAGTGGAATTTTGCTAAAATTTCAGGGCTGGTAGAGATTTAACTCGAGATATAATTCTGTCTGAGAGGGAATCCACATACGATTTGAAAGTGCAGTTGATGTTGCTAGACATATCGCAAATACATTAGTGGGTTAAAAAAATTGAAAAAAAATATAACAAATATATTGTTAATTCTCGAAATATTAAGACTAGTACGCTATCATTACGCTTCGGAGACATTATATAATTCAAGTAATAAACTATTAAAAGCTGAAAAATCCTGTAATGCGTAATAAACTATTTTTAAAATGAAAATGTATTATTTGTCTTTTTTTGATTAAAAGTAAATTTTGGATATGCACATATAACTATAATAATAGTAACATACAACAGCGAACACCGTTCTACTGTCAAAAGATGGCAGCAAAAAGTTAGTTCTAGAACACGAGTTATAGAACGATTTATAGATTATATAATACTGGCTATTCACAGGCTACTCTTCAGTACTAGATATAGGGGGTTTAAATCCTGGATTATAGGATAGGATTAACGACTATCGAATTGGAGGTCACTGCACTTCGGTACCGAAGGACTTGGGTTTAAATCCCCACTATTCCATGGATGTTTGCAGTCATTCGGAATCGGCCGAACGATGGCCGATTGGTTAGGGCGCTGATCGTTGGTACCGGAGTTCGTGGGTTCGAATCCCACTATGGCATGGATGTTCGTAGCCGTTCGGAATCGGCTTTAAGCAGTAGGTCCCGGTCTCATTAGCCCTCGTGTTGCAAAACAGTAGACCGTAGCGCTCCAAACCAAACCATTCGGAATCGACTTTAAACAGTACGTCAAAATATCATTAGCCGTGTAGTACATCAGTAGAACATGACTTTCCAAATCTCTCAACAAGCCATGAATTTTTGGGGTTTTCTTTCATAACCATAAATTTTATCGTTATTGATAAGATTAAAAAAGTTTTTTATACCGGAATTATTTGCTTGTTAATGTAAAACAAAATTAGTAAATTGGAAATGTGATATTTCTAGTATTTTTTTAAAAATAAAGTTAAATTAAAAGTTACTTATTGAACTTGGTTTTCAAATTTAAATACTTTTTAACTGCTTGCCTTATTATCCCGAGTTATCTCAGTTTCGTATGTATTGCAGTTAATTATTATCCCGAGAAAACTCGGCCAAAGCAGAATTTATTTTATAACGATTTCTTTTATCACGGTTTTACTCGGCTTGGAGCAAATGAAAGAAAATATTCAGCTTTGACTAGCAGTTTGCTAAGTTTTGTTTGTTTCACGGTTCTTTAGGAGGACCTGGTCTCGTGTTTTCCACTGATTACAAAAATAATTTCAGATAATCATCGTGACGAGTATCAGGAAGATCCAGCATTAGTCCTTTAAGACTCAGGTTAACCTCAAGGCATTTTCTAGATGTTATTCCTGATAATGAAAAAAAAATTAAATCCAACGAGACAGTATACTATGCTTCGAAAACAAATTTCAGAGGTAAGCCAGTATGAAAAGACACCAGACACCAGTGTACAGAATGTTAGGTATCACTTTGTGTTTTCCTTGTTTAGAAAACTATCATAAAAAGACTAATACTTAACGTTTTTTCATTTGCCCGATATAACTCGGGATAGTAAACTAATATTAAAACTAAATGCTATAAAACTCGTAAAAAATTAAAAAGTCAACTTCAAACCTACATATTTTGTTTTGTTTCATTTACTTGTATTTAATAATAAAATAAAATAAAAATGTGATGATTTTTTCAATTTTTTTTCAAAAAAATTTGTAAGGGAAATGGTTAAAGCAGTTCTCAACATCGCAACTAAAGAATTAATCTCATTTATAAAGTTCTCACCCATGGTTTATAGTAGTTACCTTATTGTGTTTCCAGCCGATGCCTTTGGTTCGATTCTCAAGGAAGGTTTGAATACATTTGTGTTTCTTCTCCCAATCTTGAATAATATTGGCTGTCTATGTGGTTAATTTATTTTAAAATGGTCAAAAACATTTTCGGAATTGTACAGGCTAGGTAAATGAAGACATGTGCGTTAAAAAAATGTTTTATAATATTTATTCATGACATAGATTTACTTTTCTAAACATAATAAGCATATATTCTAATTCGTAAATATTAAACAATTTAATCACTGAATTTTTTTAAATCTTACGATTAGTGGTGAAATAACTACACATTTGGCACATATAATATGCTCTATAAATTGCCTTATAATACGTTTGTGAATTAACACATTGTATGCAGGACACGTACTAGTACGCTTTCTAACAAATGATACTTGGGCGCGGGACACTTACTAGTACTTTTTCTGACGATTGATATTTGAGCGCGTGTCACGTATTAGTATGGGTTACTGTAACAACATAGCTGTTTGTGGGTACAAAAATAACGGTATATGCAGATAAACGAAGCCGAATGTTCTTCTCTACTACATAGATTCTGGATAAATTTACACAAATGAAAACTAGTTTTTACATTATTAGTTTTATGATTGCTCTTTTCAATTTTTATAATGTAAAAATGTTTATATATAACATAATTCGAAAAAAATTAAAACTATATACTACTATTTCAATTTGATTTTTCGTATTTACGATAGTATTATAAATTTATCCACTAAAAACATATTTTTTTTGTTTACAAAAATCTTATGGTTGTTATTTATATATTTGTATTTATATATTTGTTTATATATTTCAGTATAAAATGCAAAAAGTTTATTAAAAATTAAATAATTTCCTATTAATTGAGATTTAACTGAATAACTAAATTTGCGCACAAAACGCGAGCTCCCGGTACAATTCCGAGTTGAATTAGTTGCAGACAAATATAACGTTACTTTTATTTTGAGAGTTTTTTTTTCTATTTGAACTCCTTCAACATTTAAAAAAATATATTAAGTATTCTTTTGGTTAAACTATTCCATAACATTTAATTGTTCTAAATTGTTTTCAAAGCAAGCAATACCCAATCGGCTTCGTTGTGAAAACAAAGTCGCACGAACGTTCACTTAATTAACTGGAATCCTTAACAGATAATGCATACGACGTTTACTACACGTCATAGTAGTAAACAAACGTAACGGGGTTTGACTGCGTGCAATGACGTGTAGCCCGTAATTAACTGGAGGCGGAATCACTGAGAGATGTGGGAGCAGAAAATAAAAGGGCACATTTCAGAACGGGAGTCATGCAGCTTTCGGAATGCAATTGAAATCAGCCACACGCCTACTGAAAATGTAAATATGTGGATTAAAAAAAAAGGAAATAAAGAAGTTGAAGTTAATATATATTATGGGACTATCACGTTTACACACACACACACACACAAACACATATATATATACATACATATATATACATATATATATACATATACATATACATATATATATATTTATTTATTTATATATATGTATTTATATATATATATATATATATATATATATATATACATATACACACATATATATATATATACATATATGTATATGTATATATGTAAAGACAGTTTAAACTTAAACTAACAAACATAATTATAACTGTATTTTAAATTAAATTTCTGGCAATTTTATCCTTAAATTGCAATTGTTCTTGAAATTATTTTGTTGGTGGTTTCGCATACATTAAAATTAATTACTGTTTACCTCAACAATTCTAACTAACTATATAACTCATTTATATAACTAGTTTCGCTTCACCCGCTTCAACACATGACTAACTCTTAACGCACTGACTGGCTAGCTCACACCTCCTATATACGGCATGTACGAGTATTTGGTAGGAAGAAACCCTGTAGAAAAATTAAATTATAAAATAAACTCAGATTCTTATTTCTAAACCCATCTTCTCTTTTGGTCTATCAACAGTACCCGATTCAATTTGGATACCTCTTTCAATTTTATCGGGTTAAGATGACCATTACATACATATATAGCACCTCCCCCCTTACATCTAATTTCCATTTTAGAAAACCACTATTAGGTCATGAAATGAATTGGATAGACAAACCTAATTCTAATCAAGCCATGCGTTTACAGGTAAACATCTTAATTTATTGGATCACGCGAAATTAATAAACGTTTCCCCGGGAAGGATTTAAAGGAATGTTGAATGGATACTGGTATTAAATTTTGTGTTTATATTGTTATTGCATTGCTTTGCCTTTTTATTTTCTATCTATTGTTTTTATACCATATTGCATTGTAAACTTTTGCACACTACACGTTTTACACATTCAAGGTGGCTGAGTTCAAATTGAGTACATATATATGTATATGTACAGGGTGTTTCATATTGAATGGGGAAAAAACATGATTGTGAACGTTGTGATTAATATAATTAGAAAATTCAACTTTACCTCAAAATTACATTTATTCAAGTTTCTACAGGTCTTCAATATGTGCTCCTCCGGTTACACGACAAATGTCTACATGGTAATCAAGCTCCTGCCACACTCGTGATATCATATCCCCTGTGATGGAGTTTAACCTCTCAACCACTTCGGGTTTTGTTTCTTTTCGTCCTGGGCTTTTGTTCTTGCATAAGCAGCCGGTATCCTGGAACTGCTTCACCCACCTGCTTATGTTATGCTGATTGCACAACAGTTACCGAGCAGGTTTTTGTATATTCGGAAACGCAGTACGCTTTCTCCTGCATGGACGACATTTTGTTTAACAGTGCCTTTAGCGGTTTGTCATTCGATAATTTTTTCCTATTGCCACATAAAACTTGTATAATTGTAGTTGCAGAATAAATTTGTTTCGGCTGAATAAATCCATTACGGCAGTCACACTGCGCTATTCTTTTTGTCCCATTCAATATGAAACACCCTGTATATATGTATATATATATATATATATATATATATATATATATATATATATATATATATATATATATATATATATATATATATATATATATATATATATATATATATTATATACATATACACACTTATATATATGTATACATATATGAAATAACCATATGAAAAATCATATCATTTCTAGAATTTTGTAATAGGTGGCAGTTGTTATAAGCACATATCAAAAGTGGCGTATAGATAATGAAACGACAATTCGCCGGCCAGTGATGTGTCGTGCACAGCTCATTGATTCCAGAGGAGCGCGGAGATAGCTACGCGTTGTTCGCTGTGACCGCAACAGACGAAACCACCACAAGCTACAACAGTGGCGCCCGAGACTGTGTTTCCCAACGCATTGTACAGCCTACATGTCCCTGTCCTTATGGTATGTCCTCTCTATCTGAGTCTGCAATGGTTCAAGATACATCGGAATTGAATGCTAGAAGAGTAGAAGAAAGTGCCTGACCCGAAGAATCAGGATGTCTGGTCCATCCATGACAACAGTATTTCTTACGGGGGACGATATTTACCAACAGGATATGCACCATCTAATAAGGGTCGAATCTTCAGGGAGTGATGTGTGAAACATACCGATGATTTTAAGTCATTTCTTGGCCTCCAAATTCTCCTGACATTAATCCAGTGGATCATTCGTTGCGCTTTCTGAAAAACCAAATTCGTGCTGTCACGATACCCCCTTCGCGAATTGCAGGACTATAAGGTGAGTCGCTGGTGCCATTTACCTTAGAATATCTATGAGCACCATGTAGAGTCAATGACATGGGAGGTGCTGGCTGTTTTGAGGGCTGAAGGTGGTTCTGCATATTATTAATAGAGGGGTCATAATGTAATGGTTCTTAGGTTTTTACGTATACATATACAATCTCATATAGTTACAATATATATGCATATACATACACACACACACACACACACACACACACATATATATATATATATACATATATATTTATTTATTTACACATATAAATATAGATTTATGTATACACCTTTTTGTGTGCAGTACCTATTTATATAAACATTCCATATGTATGATTCGTATGCATGTGTGTCTATTTTATATGTATTCTGAAATAACAGGAGTACACATGACTGTACGTTTGCTTGGCACTTGGACCATGCAAAGCTCATATTTTATGTAGTATTATTCTAAAGAATCATCCATCCATTGTCGTTTAAGGTTTCTTTTTATGTTTTTAATTCGAAAGACTTTCTTTAAAATAGAAAACGGGAAAAATTCTAACAAAAAATTGTGGCTCTCATGGTTATTCCTCTACCATAGACCACTGTGACATTTTAAGGTTTTAGGCAGATCATAATTTTTAGTGTTTGAGGTCTGAATAAGGAGACATAATATTTATTTTGCACCCCATCGGTCTACATAAATCGTTCAGTTAGGGGTCACCTGATTATATATATATATATATATATATATATATATATATATATATATATATATATATATATATATATATATATATATATATATATATATATATATATATATATATATATATTAATTAGGGGTCAAAATAATTAAAAACTTTAAAGTAAGTCATCGGATTGCGTTTAAAATGTGCTTTAAAATATTATTTTTAGATTTACTTTCTTTTATTTACACTTGTGTAACATATTTCTTTCTTTTTTACTTCAATTTTGCAATATTATTTACGTTAAATATGTGTTGTGGCCATTAGTAACAGTGAGGTTAAAATAATTAAAAACTTTAAAGTAAGTCATCGGGTTGCGCTTAAAATGTACTTTAAAATATTATTTTCAGATTTACTTTTTTTTATTTAAACTTATGTAACATATTTCTTTCTTTTTTATTTTAATTTTGCAATATTATTTACGTTAAATCTGTATTGTGGCCATTTGTAACAGTGCATCTTTGTAAAATTAAAATGATTCAAATTTTATTGCTATCATGGGCGGGCACACACACACACACACACACACACACATATATATATATATATATATATATATATATATATATATATATATATATATATATATATATATATATATATATATATATATACATATATATATATATATATACATATACTATATATATATATATATATATATATATATATATATATATATATATATATATATATATATATATATATATATATATATATATATATATATATATATATATATATATATATATGTACACAATGGTAGGCTTTATTTATCCGCAACCCAATAAATTTTGTCATAAACCCCACATTAACGACATTTTGCGGAAATAGATTCATAGCATACATGCATTAGTAATAAGTGCTACCGGTAATGACAAATGGAATACATTGAGATATCACATTACTTCGATCCCTGACAGGGAAAATTGGTTACAAGCGTCACAACCTAAAGGTTATTAAATATGAAAGGCATATTCGTTTTTTTTCTCCTTTACTTTCCTTTTTGCATAGTTGTTTATCTCAAGACATCACTCGTATATATTAAAGATTTATCTAATTTGAAATACATTATTTATGAAAAATGCCTGTCTACATGATATTGTTTTTCATGCTGTTTGAATAATTTATTGGTATAATTGCATTCTGTCATTTAGCGTCAAAGCCATAATTACAGATGTTTATCTAAATTGATTGTCAAGACGAAAATATGAATTAAACAAAGAGAAAAAAAATGAAGGAATCGCATAAATAGTATGTTTTGATTTGCAATATGCATATAATGTTATCATTAATATTTCTAATACGAGGTCACTCATAGAATCTACCACTTCCAAGCGGAAGAAAATTTTGTCATTTTATAATGGGTGTCCAATATAGGCTGTGAAATTTACTTCCTTGAACGAAACAACAAAAACAAAGTGGGTCCTTGCATTTTTGAAGCAAGGACCAAACAGAAGACCCTCCTCTCCAAGGCTTGGTTCCCCAGAATTATCGTTTGGGATCATGGGGGGCATTTATTCCTGCACCGAACTGGCTCCATATGGCCGTGAATCTCTCCAAGCTTGCCACGGCGATGGTGGGCAGATAACCTGAAGGACATTGCAACCACGAAGGACTCCAGCCGCCATTAATGTACTTCATGACATTGATGCTTTTTCCGATTGAGTTACCTTGGCTCCACCGTATGTTTAGATACGGGTCTACTAAAAAGTTTCCGTATAAAAGTGTAGATGCAATTATAACAAAAATTAATGATGTGGGTGTGTAAGCTTTTACATTGATGTATGTATTATTGTATCATTCGTTTATTTTAAATGTGTTAGTAGAAATTGCTCAATATTTAACAATACCTACGTTACAACTATATGGATCGGAATAGGACCGATACAGTGGTACCAAGACTAATAATATGGGTCCATTTTTTATGGATTTCAAATATCAAGGTGTTTTTATCAGTGGTCAACGGTTCTGCGAAACAATGTAGGGATTCAAATTAGGATGCAATTAAGAAGAAATGTCAAGAAAAACTGAGGAATTGGACATTTCTGCTTTAACGCACATCTGCCTATGACAAACTTAGTAACATAGAACTTCCAATCACTAAAGAGAGAGACATTCTAGCACCCGCTATAGCCCTGATTAATTAACTCGGTAATATAACGCCTTCAGTCCATTAAAAAAAGAAGTTTTACAAAGTTATGAAATCAACCTTATTTACCTTATTATATATATATATATATATATATATATATATATATATATATATATATATATATATATATATATATATATATATATGTGTGTGTGTGTGTGTATAAAACATAATATATATATTTTTTGCTACGATATTTCAAAATATGTACTAAATTTTATCGATAATTCGATTTTCTTAAAATTCTTCCTGCACTTATGGTGTCAGTTACAGCACATATATCTATTTAAATCAGGCGTCAAATTCAATGAATATTAAAAGTAACTGAATATTTCTTTTTTAGACCTTACATTATCTTGTTAACACCTTACAAACAGGCACCGAAAAGGAGAAATATTTCTCAATGGTAAGAACTCCAGCTGGTTTTGTGTTAATTCGAATTAGATTTTATAAATGCTTTTGTGGAACGAAGTGGACCATGCTGAACAACAACGACTACTGGGTTGGATGCTTAGATGCAAGCTCTATGGCCTACTATTTTGCTACACGAGGGCTAATGAGACCAGGAACTACTGCTTAATACCGATTTCAGGGACATGCATGCCAGGAGTAGGACTCGAAACCAAGAACCTCGGTACAAGAGCAACATCCTACCCTTTCGTCCATAGTTCGGCATGAGATTAGCCGCCTTAGAACCTTGGACTTCTATGAAAATGTATAAAAGCCTATAGATTGTAAAGTTTCCTATCCTTAATATACTACTAACAAGGAAGAAAGGAAAACGCACTTACAAAGTCATTTTGTTTGTTGATGGTGAAAGCAAAAGTTACTAGACTGGTTAATTAAGGATAACTGTCAACAATTAAAAAAAGAAGTGTTATGGATACTTTTTCTTTAAGAAATTTCATTGTAATAATTTTATCCTTTACAACCAGTTCAGTCCATTATTCTTGGTTGTTCACTTCCACCTTTTACAGCCTTTTCATGAAGCCTAAATATTAATCATTAAGTTTACGATGACTGCGTTAAAAGAGGTTCCTACATGAAAATTCTTAAAAAAAAAAAAAAAAAAAAAATCCATGCCTTCAATCTTACAAGGGCAGCAGGATCATCTAAATCTTCTCTGTATCGATTCATTCGAAAACAACAATTAGCCAGCATGTGTTACGGATGGTTGTTCCTCCGCAAGAGCCCCGTTGATAATCCCTCCACCCTCTGCACTCAATTTACTCCAGGAACTTCGTTTCCCCCGTGCCCGACGTTTCAATGACAACACCACGTGACTAAATGGACTCGACCCTCGGGTTATTTACTAAACCGACAGTCGTGGAAACGGTAAAGGTCAACCCAATCCGC
>CM063501.1:182930020-182965020 GCA_032207245.1 Pardosa pseudoannulata
CGCGGGGGGAGAAAGGGAGTAGAAATATAAAAGATGCTCGTTATCGCAGAATAGGGAAGCCAGATGTACAGGATTAGTCGTGTTTCCTGGAAATAGTTCCTAACTTGAACGTTTAATAGTCAATTTCCTTAATGCTTAATAATTTCTCTCTTTTTTAAGGCGACAGTGGATTTCTCCAAATTTTCTGTATTTATTCAAAAATTTGATATTTTTATATCTTTGAATCATGAAATAAAGGAGAAATGAGTTAAAAGTAAATTTATAAAGCTGATTATTTCTGTAGTTTGGTATCCTAAGAGAAACTAGCATTGTGGGATAGTTCTAATATATGCAGTTGGCAACTGTGCATACTTGCAACCATCCGCTAACTACCGCACTAGTTGTAAGGTTAATAAGAATGTCGACTGGTTGTAAAGCTGGTCTTGTGAAATAATCGACTCGATTAATAAATTTGTGTGTGAAACATGTAACCGTGTGTCATTTAACTGCACAGGTAGAACAAGACGAACTTAACACTTCACTCGCGGGCAACGTATTTTTACGTTTTTTGCAGTCTGTCACTGGAGCGCGGTTCACGTAAAAATACGTATTTAGTACATTTGTGGTGGATGCCCACTAACCACCACAGATCTACTAAATACGTATAATTATATGTATGTGTGACATTATACGCGTGTTGTTTGCCCTATGCAAAGCTTTACATTTTTTCTTTTCACAAGTTATGATTGTTGAGTAACTCGGTCTTTTTTTGAATTATTTCGTCTTCAATCGAATTCCTAGCTCCAGAACGTACAAACCGGGTTTTGTCAATTTGAAGCTTGGTTTTTTATTGTTGAATACAAAATTGATAAAATGAGCCGTTATGACAAAGATAGTGATGAAGAAATATGCCCTGACATATTATCGGACTTTAATTTTAAAAATCGTATACTTTTGTGATTTCGTAAAAATATTGGTTGTTTTTTGTTAAACAATCATACAGTATTTATTAAAGTGTAAAATAAAAGAAGTTTCGTTCAAAAAAACAAAGTAGTTTTCGATTTACTGCGATTTCTCTGAGTAAATAAACTTTCTCGTGATTCACGAAGAAACGCCTGCTGCACGCGTAAGTTGGCGGTGAAGTATACCCGCATGCCAAGTGTTAACTGCAGAGGTAGACCAAGATGAATTACGGTATATCATGTGTATTCGAGGGAAACTCATCAATAAACATTTTACTTGACAATGAATAGCATAAAGTTCCTATACAGTTAAACTAGTAGCAGTGGGAAGAGCATGTCTCTCCTTATTCCACAAGGTGAATTGTAGAGAGATTTTGGAGACATACGACTATTAAAAATGTACTTAGAGCATTTCACATGCTTATAAATTTCAAAACTGTTTCATCTCAAAACTATTTATGGTAGTTTTAAGTAATAGATAAATTTTCTGTTGAGGCTCTGATAGGTCTGTACTAGTCTAAATCCTCTGTTGAGACTGAATGGTACTGGTAGCTGGTAGAGGTTTAGGTAAAGACTGTATTGTGTCAGGAGTGTAGATAATAGTGTTTAAAGTTTGCGGCCAGTAGAGAAATTATCACCGGCGGATGCTGGGACCTTATCAACCTCTCCAAGCGAATTTACCATCTTTTCTTGCTTGAAGACACACTTGTATCTCGAACCCGACCATTCACTTCAGCTGAGGGAGGGGGGACAATGCTGAAAAAGTGGTTGAACACATAACGTAAGGATTTTTACCAGGAGGAACAACTTCACGAGGAGATAAGGACCGAAACCTAATAGAAACGATGCCGAAAAAAAACCTCATGTATGGTCTATCTATTGTCTGTATTAGTTGCATGAAATACGTTTAACGTTTTGCTGCAGGCTTTGTAGCATTTCTTTATAATCCAACTCATAACTAAAAGTAACAGTCAAAGAAGATTTTTTTTAATATCCCGAATTTATAATTAATATAATTACTTCAAAAACAGAAAATTTATCTATAACTATTATAAATAGTTTTCATTTGAAACAGTTTTGAGTTTTATAAGCATTTGACATGCTCTAGGTACATTTTTAATCGTCATATGTCTCTAAAATCTCTTTAGAATTCACTTTGTAGAATAAAGAGAGACATGCTTTTTCCACTGCTACCAGTTTAACTGTATAGGACCTTTATTTTACTCACTGTCAAATAAAATACTGATTGATGAGTTTCCCTCTGATGCACATGTTATACTGCAAGTCGTCTTGGTCTACCTCTACAATTAAGTTCTTCTTGGTCTACCTCAACAGTTAAGTGACACATAATTCTAGGAGACTGCTTTGGTTGGGCTGAGTAGTTGCCACATTAAAGTACATCAACAATGAAGATATTTATTCACCTTCTTTTCGTTCTTCATCTGTTTATCTCTCTCATTTCATTGGTTGTGTTGGTGCCTCTGTGAGACACGTTAAATTGTGAGAAAGGCCTTACGGATCTGGACTTGATCGTATGTACCAAAGGATGTGAAATAACAACCTTATATTGTAGAGTAGAGTAAAAATATTATTAAAATTAATATATATCAAATATCCAACCTTTTGGGATTTTTTATATGATGCATAAATATTTTAACTATCATTATTTTTCTCAAATTATATTTTTTGCGAGTGGTTGTAATAAAAACTAAAATTTAAATTTATTCTTTGTATACAATTTTCTCCATTATATATAAAAGGAATGGATATGAAACATTTTTAATAATGTTTCTTTTGAAATAACTAATAATCAGTAACTTTTAAGTTATTACAATTTTGCCTTAAAGTACAAATAGTTTCTATCATTATTTTTTAAAATTATATTTCATGCGAATGCTTGTAGAAACAACTGAAATTGTTGTTTTTACAAACATTATATATTTTCAATAACATTTTAAAATTTTTACATATTGTTAAAAAAGTTTATTTTGAATGACCACAGTTCCCTTAATAGAATTTAGGTATTGTTATGATATTTTAGTCCTTTTACTTATATATCAAAACAAATAAAAGAAAATAATCTTTCAGCAATTTGATATATCTGTACATCGGAATTAAATGACATAAATATCGTGTTATTAATGAGATTTTTATATATTTGTGAATGATTTGTTATAATTTATTATGAGACAGAAGATATTACCTCCATTTTATAAAATTGAGCAACTTAGCAAGGTACTACCAACCAACAGGGTGTAGAGGTAAAAAAATACTATGGACATAAGACTTTTGTTTTTACGTATTTTTAATTATTTTTGTCTGCTTAAAGACACTAAGTATGCCATATTATTTCGAGGTATTTAGAAAGATTTTTGAAAAAATGGAAGTTCTAAACAGATCTGTAAAAAATCTTTATTATATTCTTCTGTAAAATTTTAGGTATATGTCATGGTGCCTTTTACATACCGGCGTACCTATATTAAAAACTGTTTTCTAGATTAGGTAAAAATTAATTTAAACAGCAAGAGCGTATTACGTAAAATTCAAGGATTTTCATATGAGAAATGAATATATGGGATTAGACTGAAAATCCATATACATTTAAAAATTTAGAGAAAACTTTCTATGGACATTGGAAATAAATCTATCTTATAATTGTCGTTTTGCTTTACATTGCTATTCAAAGGTGAAAATTAATAATAGTAAAGAGACAATCAAGCACAAAATATGCTTTGTTTCTGTATTCAATTTTTAGACATATCTGAGACATATTGTGTACCAACTATGATCGAAAATTTGGTCAAACTTTAAATCACATATGGGGCTTAGATGCTAGAAACATTTTGTAAGACCTGAGAGTTTGTCCGTAGTGTAAAAAGAGCAAGAGGTTGGCAAAAACTAAAAAAACTACTGTGATAAAATAAGAAATGTTTATTTGTTGAACTGTTCATACAAAAACATTTTTAGTTTTCAACATATGTGTATTGAAGTAAAAAACAACAACATTTTCATTGACAACTGTGACAATTTCATTTTCATTGTGAAAAACAGCAGACTTAGAACAAACATAAGAAAAAAAAGTCGACCCACTGTAGAAAACCATCATCAGTAATTCCAGTAGGTATCTTGAGTAACATCAGAGACACAAATATGTTCCAAATGTTGACTGACTGTTTCAAGGCCAACTGCCTGTTCCAAGGGTCAACGGCTTGTTCCAAAGTCTGACTGCCTGTTCCAAGGGCTGACTTGCTTATATCCTCAAGCAACTCTAGCAGGATTAATCACAATGCTCCCCAGAAATTAGCATATTGCTTACTGCACCATCTGGTGGAAAAACTTATAATACTTTTTAACTTGTGTGAGAATATATGCAATACATTTGTTATATTTAATTATTTGCTGCATCGACATAATCCTGGCGACCATGTTAATTATTTCTCTTCATCCCCGATCTCTATATTACTCCATTCTCTGTTTTCGTATAACATGAGAATAATTTACCTTCCTATTTACCCCAGATTTGAATAATATTCACTATTAAACACATGACTATGCCATTATTGGTCAGAAATAATTGTATAACAAGTCTCCTAGATGACAATGCAGCATCATACCAATCACTTCCATTTTCATTGAACTATTTCAATAAAGAGTTGAAATTATCATCAACAAGGTAACTTACAAATATGTATTATAAATGTATTATGCAATAAATTTATTCAGAAAAAGGGAAAGTAAAACTTTTTTTCATGAATGTCATAAGCAGACGAAAACAAAACATATGCTAAGAGAAACTTCTCAGGTATTTAGCTGCTTCAAATGAATCCTATGCAAGAGAAGAAATTTCTGCTTTTACAAGATAATGAGTTCTTTGAGAATGAAAGATGCTCGAAACAGGGAAACTCAGATGTCCCAAAAATTCTTTTGTTATTTCAGCTAACGGCAATTGACAGATATTCCAATTTGTCTACATACTGAAAGAATTAGACAGATGAGCAACCATTAAAATATCACTCCGGCCACACCGTTATTTTACGACAAGAAATCTGAGTCCTGGGAGAAAAGACCTGAATCAATATACGGCCTTGTGAGAACCCCAGATGTAAAGTATCTGAAAGCAGAGCACACAGGAAATAAATCACCAATCCAAAAGAAGTATCTTCCCTCAACAGCCAAGTTATTTCATCTCTCAAGATGAGATAGTGTCTAGATCAAAAAGAAATATTCAGAACATCTGAAAAAAAATCAACAGATGGACATAACTAAGGCCTTATAACATGTAAAGCAATAAGCATTGGAAAAGCGATGATTCAATTTACGGTTCCTTTAAAGTCGAACAAAATTCACATCTATCTCAGGTGATAACGAAAAATGTCGAACCAATTTATTTTGGTTCACTTTGACGTGTGTCTCGATTGAAAATTCTTATCACACGAGATATGTGTCCTTGCATTCTTCATCAGATAAATGAATTGCAAGATGAATCAGTTACTTTTTCAACAGTTGATATGGGATAAGTCCCTAAACATCTGCCAGTTCTAACTTAACTTTACCACAATACATGGAACTTTCTATTCACCAGAACGCACGGACTTTCACCGGAACAGGAGTATGGGGGAGAATATTTTCATTTATTGTATATATTCCAAGAGACATTTATTTCCGTTTTAATTTTTAGATAGCTTTTTATTCATAAGCCAATCTTTTGTAAAATATTAGTTTCCTAAATTTATAATTTTTTCCAGAGTAGCTTGGCAATATAAACTGATATTTCTAATCCAATAGGGGTTAGAAACTATTACTCATTTAGCACCACCCAGGATCAGCAGTAGCATAAGAAATTTTAATTATTCCAGAAGCGTTAGGCACGCAGAGATCTTGAAATTTAAAAACAGGGGCCAAGAGAAGATTCCTAGGATTGACTTGCCACCTCCAGAGACACCCTTTACACTTGGACATTGCGACGACGAATCTATTTTACATGCCCTGTGACGCCTTCAATGTTCTTGAGTGAAGAAGTACCGTGAATAAGGATCACAGATTAAACTGAATTGGAAATCACTTTCATTTTCTGGAGTAAATAATTCTTATATACAAAGGGATTCTAATATCCCAAAATAATTCGAAATGTCAAGAATTATTCCTTAGATAACATATCCACGATAATCACAGTCGTAAAAGAGAATTAACTATTCTTACACGATGGGAAGGTTTTTCCCGGGTGCAACGCAAACCCAATCTATCCCCGTTCGGTGACCGACACCCTGCCGTTCCTTATATGAGCGGACCTTAAGAGTCTCCCGAACTTAATTCCTAAAAAGCTGTCTTCGGTCAAAAGTCGTGGAGGCCTCCACGAGGTACACGCACCGACGTAAAGAAATGTCGAAAAGCCCCAAGTCACAAGATTCCAGTCTTTTTATACCTGGGGGTCAGTTACGGTCCCACCAACCGTTTTCTTGTCAGTTACTATTCCAATTACCTGAGAACTCCAGATAAGGTTATAGCTATTTAATTAGTCGAATTCTCATTCAATAACTCTCTCTTTCCGGAATTCTCGAGGCAACGCTCCGGAATCATTACCACGACCGATCAAGGCATGACGCTTGTTGAACCGAACTGTCAACATTCCAGACACTGCGTCGCCGCGCTATTGCTGTCAAGCAGATGGGACCCATCTGAGCCGATTTCGGTTGTTAGTGTTCTGAACAAAGGGGGGTCTTCACAGCCCCATCCGCCAACAATGCTCACTGCGGATCTTTGTCTGGCTCGAGACTTGAACTCACAACACTCCGGGTATGATATCAACGACTTTGCCAATAGAGCTACCAAAGCTTTATGAATTCATAATAACATATTAAATTATTATATAAAATTTTTTCTTCATTTTCCTAATTTTATATATTTATTTATTATACATTTTAAATTCTTTTCTTCAATTAAAATCGAGATTAAAGCTATTTTTTTTTATTTCTTCTAAATTAAATACAAAGAATTACACGTTAGGGAATCTACTAAATAGATCTTTTCCTTTGCTAAATAAAAAATTTCTGCCATTGCGGTAATCCTGATTCCCATTTAAAACTTTTCCAAAAGAATGTAGATACTGAAATAGAAATAAAAGTTACCAATTAGGAATAACATCGCATAATCTAGTGGCAGCGTCGCTTTTATGGCCGTTTCCCGCTATTCAAATATAAACCAATGTCGTCTTTGATCTCTCCAATCTTCTCTTCGCTTTCCCCAATTCCAGGAAAAGTGCGTGGCCTGAATCCCTTTTATTTTGGGACGTCAATTCAAGAACATCCACACACCCACACAGTTAATGCCGCTTCCACGAATCCCCCCGCTGTACCGTAAAAAAACCTTTTTACGTAAGCAAAATCCACCGCATTTTTTTTCGTTTGGGTGAACGTGTTCCGGTTAGCAAAGAGGATAACAAGTAGTCCGGCCGGCGTATGTAGTCGAACACGGGAAAAAAGAGAACCAAAATCAGTTTGGAATGACACAGCCGTAGTGAAATCAAACGCAAACTAATAGAATAGCATATAACAGAACGGGGGCATTCCAACATTTTGTGTACATGTCATTCAAGTGTACCAGTATTTGTGTAAATAAACTTATGGGTAAGTATAGAAACAAACACATACGTGCACCCATAAATGTATATACATACACCCGTTTACATACATACATATATATATATACATGTATATATATATATATATATATATATATATATATATATATATATATATATATATATATATATATATATATATTTATATTATATATATATATATATATATATATATATATATATATATTATATATATATGTATATATATATATATATATATATATATATATATATATATATATATATATATATGTAAATATATATATATATATATATATATATATATATATATATATATATATATATATGTATATATATATATATATATATATATATTATATATATGTATATATATGTATATATATATATATATATATATATATATATATATATATGTATATATATGTATATATATGATGTATATATATATATGTATATATATATATATATATATATATATATATATATATATATCATGCGGTTTTATTAAATTTATGGGCGTTTCAATATAAAAAGTGCATCTCATTCTTTTTGTAGGTATATTAAATACTCATTGATATCAATTATGTTCCATGTGTTTCATATTTTTGTTCCATATTTAAGTTCCATAATTAAAACTCCATACTTATACTTATTGCTGCTTACTCTAAAATACAGCTCCTCCAGCACTCGAAAGAATATTTTACCAGAAGAAAAATTGAAAAAAAAATACAACTAAATACTAGTAAGTCTAAATTTGGCAAAATCAAATCAAATTTTTAGATTGCCTGAACATCTTAGATGGAAATTCTTCTATTTTAATGAAGGTTCACACACTGCACAGATATTTAGCTAAACTAAACTTTTATAAAATAGTTTAAACACTAGATTTAAGGATGTTAATCATATACCTATTTTTACTGAAGAGAGTCAATTTGACTCATACAAGAAAATTGAAATTTTTTGCAAAAAAAAAAATAGTTCCAAATTAATTGAAATAAAATGTTTATTATTAAAAAATTTTTAGAAAACATTTTTGAAGTATAAAATCTGTTTTTGAAACACATTTTCCGCAAACATTTCTATTACATTTAGCACAAGGCTTTCTACATCTGTTTCTTTTGCATGATTGTTGAACTTGACAATTCTTCCTCGCGTCAGTAGCATGAATTTCTGTCATTGGAATGGAAGTGTCCTCAACTTCTTCTCTATATTTACTTTATACTATATTTTATATACTTTATACTTTATATTTACTTTATACTATATTTATTACTACATTTATTTATTTTCATATGTATTCTATGATTCAAATTGGCTTACAACCGTGAAAATAAGTATATCACATTTGATAATGTGAAATGAAGTGGTCTGCTGGGAAGAAGAATGAAAGTTTACATATATTTTATTACTTAACTAAAAACCAACGTATGTTTTTGTAAAGTGATATTAAAGTTTTATATATATAGTGATCAAATTTTTAATGAGTCAAATTGGCTCGGTCCGTAAATATTGTGTAAATGAAACTGTGCCACTCTCCATCACGTAAAAGAGAAAGAATGCTAAACAAAAACAGATATTGTACACCTAGACAGCTCAGTGAACAATATTTGAAAGCATTTAACCAATGTAAAAAATCTCGTGAAAATTAAAGTCTAGGGTATTTTGACGAGAATGATCAATTGATTTTAGAAGCTGTCTGCATGCCTGTATACCAAAATGTAATGTTAATTGTGACTTTTTTTATGCGCATATTACAGTTAATAGAACGAAACATTACTTATGATCATTAAATGGTGATAACAATTGTAAGAGTCGCGTCCGTCTATGTTGGTTGGTCTAGACGAACGTTTGTTAAAGCAAACTTTTGTTCATTGTAAGACATCATTGCAAGCGGTGAACAATTGGAAAATTGGAGGTGTCAAGCGTGTCGTCTATCAACTCACTGAAAGAAAAAAAGGAATTGTGCTTTGTATGACCGAGTAGGCCAGGCGATAAGGACGCTTCGGTTACCCCAAAGACAACGGCCAAAGAGGGGGGGGGTTCCGATTATTTACCATGGTTCCGATTATTTACCATCAAGCACTGTTGCACAAGAAGAAAACCATGCGAAGTCGTACCCAAATGACTAAGGTGCGACTGACGACCGAAATAGAGACAGCGCAACCGCTTGGAGCAACAACAACAACCAACTCATATTTCAAACTTATTTTGCAAGCAAGAGTCTCTTTCTTTACGGATGATAAGCAAAATGCCATATCTTTAATTAAAAAACAATGTAAATATATTCTCATGCGTAACCCTTCGAACAAGGATTATTTCTACAAATGTCAAATTCCTACGATCTGAAAATACGTATTCTATTTATTACAGTGAAAGAATAATAAAAGCGTCTTTTTTTCGATGCAATGGGGAATTTTTGGTTAATGAAGCAAGTTTCTTTTTGAAAGATCATCTGTTATGGATTTTTGTGTCAGATGTAGAGAACCTAAACAAGTTGTTAAGAGGGGTTTGAACAAACAGCAGAGAGAAATCTTAAAGATTTCGGACAAGATTCGAATCAGTAATTTTTGAAATTAAAGTAATTTAAATCAGAATGAAAGGACTTCTAATGCAACACTTGTAAATTTAGAATTGAAACAAAATAAATTAAATAAATTGATTTATTTGTAAATACCAATATTATCCTAACTCCTATATTAGCATCTCCATATAAATACACACACACACACATATATATATATATATATATATATATATATATATATATATATATATATCTTTTTTATAAAACTCCTTGACAAGGAGAAAGCTCAACAGCTAGCAGTAATAAAAATGCATTCGGGCCAACATTGAAGAGAACAGCAACAGTCTAATTGAAATTTTATTTCAGAGCTGCTACTATGCACATCTATTCTACTGAACGACAGACAAAGAAAAGCCAAAGAGATCACTCTGATAGAACAGAAGTGCACCCTAGAGTGAAGACAGAAAGAATTTTCCCACGGTAAAAAAAAAAAACTTAATAAGCGAATTAAATGCAAGATCGTAAAAACTCCGAGCCATTTGCCGGCGACGGCTGGGAAACGTGCTGAATAGAAAGTTTACATTTTTAGGATAGAAAGCTTTGGGAAGAATGTTAAGTGAAAAACACTCCTTTGATTAAACTATTTAGAGGCTGGAAAAAAGATTTAAAGGAATTAGAATGGGAAAGAGAAGGGTTTTTTTTAAGTTAAATACTTTTGATATATTACATATATATAATTAGTTATTACATAAACTTTATATATATGCAATGATATTTTAATCTAAAACTAACCAAAGTAATTATATTTGTACTTTAAAATAAACTTTGAGTGATTCTATCCTTAAACTGTAACCTTTGGCGGAACTATTTTGGTCAATTTTTATCTCGGAAATTGGTGACTTTGCATATATTAAAATTTATTACTGCTTGCCTAAGCTTTCCTTATATAACTTAATTGCGTTTATTCCAGCATCATCACACGACCAACAAAACACTTATTAGCTGGCTCACACACCTATAAAACGTCTTGTAGATATTTTTACACCAAAAATATGAAATGCACTTGTTCTGAAAACATTAAGTTAGGTATATGCTTTACGATTAAAATTTATTTCTAAAATACCATAAATCATTTCACTGCACTAAAATCTTTATTTTTTTGGTCATACACCAATATTTTACACTTTTATAAATAATAAAATAATATTTTCCAGTTTTGTGATTTTTTAATCAAATTAGTAATTTCGAAAAGTTTTAGATGCTTTAGATTTATGTATTTCTTATTCCAAATTTTAGATATTTTCCATAAATATGTTTGTTATTAAACTGGGAATGCTTCTGAAAATTGCAAAGCATGCTCTCACGAGTTAAAGAGAAATTAATGCTATGAAAGGTGAAAACATTTGCTGAAACATTTTATAATTTTAAGTAACTGTTTTATATAAAGTATGTGTAACGTAAAGGAAAATTGATACCCTGTCTTGGTTTATATAAAAATTCTAAAGATAAAACGAAAAAATAGAAAATGGTAGTATGCTAGGTACTAGAGCATTTTTAAGAATATTTTTGGACTGCTGCGTTTTTATAAAAAAGCCTTCATTTTAATCAAAAATTCTTTCTAGTAGGTTTCTGTCTTGTATATTTCATGTAACGATACTATATATTCTCATTATAAAAATATCACTTTAAATTGAAAATTTGAAAAATTGAAATTCTTCGTTCCTTGTTCCCATAATGGTAATGTGTTTTCCTGATTCTTTTAAGTCATATCAGTATTAACACTAATAAATAAATGCTCTATTGGTATGCACGTATGATCAATACATGTTACCGTATCGGAAGCCTATGTTCTTCTAATGGTTATGTGTTTTTCTGATTCTTTTAAGTCATCTTTCTAATAACATCAAAAACACTCTTTTGTCAAGAGCATATGATTAATGCATTTTTCTGTAACCGAAGCCTATGTTCTCTTAATCATTATGTGTTTCTCTGATTCTTTTAAGTCATGATACTAATAACATCAATAAACACTGTTTTCTTTAGTGCATATGATCAATACATTTTCCAGTATACAAAGCCCATGGTTACTTAATGGGTATATGTTTATCTGATTCTTTTAAGTCATGCTAATGTTCACACCAATAAACACTGTTTTGTCAAGAGCATATGATCTTAAAATTAATAAAATCTGTTTTGTTAAGTGCATATGATCAATACATTGTTTTCAGTATCCAAAGCGTATGTTCTCTTAGTGGTTATGTGTTTCTCTGATTCTTTTAAGTCATGTTACTAATAACATCAATAAACAGTGTTTTGTTAAACGCATATGATCAATACATTTTTCAGTATCCAAAGCCCATGGTTGCTTAATGGTTATGTGTTTCTCTGATTTTTTTAAGTCATGTTACTAATAACATCAATAAACACTATTTTGTTAAAGTCATATGATCAATACATTTTACAGTGTCGGAAGCCTATGTTCTCTTAATGGTTATATGTTCCTCTGATTTTTTTAAGTCATTCTACTGTTAACACCAATAAACACTGGTTTGTCAAGAGGATATGATCTTAAGAGTGGAAAAATCTGTTTTGTTAAGGGTATGCGATCAATACATTTTCCAGTATCCGAAGCCCATATTCTGTTAATGGTTATGTGTTTTCGGAATCTTTTAAGTCATGTTACTAATAACATCAATGAACATTGTTCTCTTATGCGCATATGATCAATACATTTTTCAGTATCCAAAGCCCATGGGGTCTTTGCTTTGCCAATTCTTTACCTTAAAAGCTATATGCACACTATATGTCACAGAGACTACACCCTCTCGATATAAACCCATACTGCTCAAATTTCATTCTAATCGAATTTTGTAAAAAAGAAAGAAAGCTTAAAACAAATCATCTCAACACATGTGCCGACTTGTTTTTTCACCGTTAAAAGTCATGACAAGAATAACATCTAAATCGGATTTTGTTGGATGTCATGCTTGAGAGGAGAGATAAGCCCCCATGCATCGCAGAATAATTTTTAATCCACTTAAGTGCCTTTCCTTGAGAACTGTGGCTGCTTTTCTTGCATTAAATAAAATATTTTTACACCTCTGTGTTGCTTGTGAACTGAATGACAAATAAATATATTGACTTTAAAAGATTTAGGGACGAAAATATAAGAAAAAGTTATTTAGTGTACATATACACAATATTACACACCCACCCACCCACACATATATATATATATATATATATATATATATATATATATATATATATATATATATATATATATATATATATATATATATATATATATATATATATATATATATATATATATATATATATATATATATATATATATATATATATATGTATATATATACACGTATATATTTACATATATTATGTATATATATATATATATATATATATATATATATATATATATATATACACACTTAATTTTACATCAGAAATAATATGGGGAAACAAAACATCTTTATAACTTATTTTTCCCAATGCAGCTGATGGTAGAGACAGTTATCTTTATGTCAAACACAGTTATAAAGCTGTTATACATTTAGCACCCCTCAGTAAGTAAATGTAGCTTCAGGATTGCTACACACTCAAACAATATTACCAAGTTGGGTTATCGAGTTTTGGAATAAGGACCCAAATAAAAGACCTTCTGGTTTGCCTGCCACCTCCAAAGGTAAAGACTACGCGACCACATACTCTTTTAGGTGCCCTAAACAACATTAATGATCACTTCGGGTATTTGGCCTACTCGAGAATCGACCTCACAATCTTCTGAATGTAATATCATCTTTGTGGCTGAAATACCTTGGCTCATTTTATTATCATTTATAAATTGGAGAATACAATAAATTTTCATTGTTCCCCCAGTCTGTTTTGTGTATTTGGCCAACCATATAATTTTTGCTTCCAATTCACTTTTTTTTCTAACAAGTTAAAATCACAGAAAATTCTTATGTGTAATTTCTTTCCAATAAAACGAAAACTAATAGGTAAATCATGAACGATCTATGTGCTTGTGGAAAGACCCAGCCATATGTGTACTTTAAACTGCCAGATTCTTGATTGAAGAACTGGTCTCACCTGATTTAGAGATAATCATAATTGAATATAAGAATAAATGTTTTAGTCAAGGACATGAAGATTGAAATATTTCCAACATATAAATGTGGAATAAACAGCCGATTTCAGCTGGTGAACTATCAATTATAAATGGTACTTTTTAACTTGTATGGCAGTTAAAGACAGACACTTGTATGACAGATTAAAGTTAGCATATGGCCCGGTTATATGCTTACTTGAAACTGTCCGATTCTTGATTGACGAACTGGACTCATCTAACTTAAAGCTGGGAAGAACTGAATATAAGAATAAATGGGACAAAGACATGGAAATTCTGTACAATCCATTACTAGAGGCACATTTCAACTTGTAGGACAAAAATTTACACACCGTCTTGACATTATGAATGTGACGTGTAAAGTCATATCAGATACTTCCAAAAAATTCATAATTTTCTTTTTGTGTTCATGCATTACTCATTCTTCTGTGTTGTTTATTTACGAAAATATAACATATTGAAATCGTGAGATTCGTTTTGAATAACTATGTATCGTGTATGTATATGTATATGTATCCTTTATATGTATAACTATGTATTGTACATGTATATGTATCATATATTTATATATATAACTATGTATCGTATATTTATATGTATCGTATATCTATATATATGTTTCGTAAGTATAATCTTCACTTTTGTTTCAACATCCTTTGTAATAACAGAATCTTGAATTTAATTCTTCCTAAATTTAAATACTTAATAATATTTAAATAAGATTTATCACAGCTTTTATTAAAAACCATGTAGAGAATGGTAATTTTCTAAACAATTTCTCTTGAATTGATGCAACTTGTACCAATCTTTAAAAATGTGGTAAATTACTAAGTAAATTTCTTTTTTCCTTGGATAACAAAGTTGTTTTAGATTCTGAACATTCTTTAGAAATATTTTCTTCCATTAAGCAATTATCGCTTCAAATAACAAGCTTTGTTCACTTTTTTTCATTCGGGGGGGGGAGTTCTTTCAAGTGCAACGAGAAATTACTTATTGAGTGTGGTATTCGACTTTAAAGACACAATAAGAAAAAAGGTAAATTGCTTACCTTAAAAGTTTACTTTATTGAATTATTGAATTATAACATTCAAGGCAGAAAATGGTATAAGCATTTGTCACAGTAAATTACATTTTAAGATGCGATGTTTTCAATCAGAAGGTCAAAAAGTAGAATGAATATTTTATATTTATATTTTACGAAAGTATATTTTTATATTTGATATATATTTGAGTGATATTTATGTTTTAATTATATTTTATGGAATATTTATTTTATATATTATTATTTGTGATTTATGGAAGTTATATAACAAAGAAATTCCCCTAAAAACTGTTTTTAAGTATTCATTATATCCCAAAGATTTCATTGCTACCCAATACAATGATAACAAATAACAAATTTAAACGTTTATTTATTTATTTATTTTTTATTTTATTCCCTCCCCCACCTCAATATAAACATTTGCGATATGAGTTTTGAATAGGAGAAACACTCCAGCTGCAATTTTATTGTTACATATTGTAACAGTGAGTTACACTGTTAGGCAACGGCAGCGCTGGAGACTGACCGAGGGACGAGGGCGATGTCAGTGATACCCCTCCTTTGACCCCATTCGACAATAGGGGTTGCTAACTCTGCTCAATCGTCTTTGGACCTGACAACAGCAGTCTTTGGATTTTGCTCGGCAGATTTGAAGGCCCCTTCAGAGGAAAAGCAAGCCAAGAAGGAGCGAACGGAGAACTTCAGCAGAGGCAGGGCTCAACCATTTTGTTCTACACATACGTTTGCCAATTTATGAACTTAATTTATAAAGTATGCAATAAAATATTTTGAAAAGCAAAATCTGTCAATTATATACTTAAAGTACTATCGATAAGAGATATATTACTATTTGAATAGAAGTCTACTTTATATTTCTGGGAAGCGAAATATAGATAAAATGAATCCCTAATTCATTCATAAATTTCTTGTTAATACTTAGTAAAACTATCGCAATCAGACATTTTTATTAAATTGAATTTTAATCACTTGATCATAAATAACAGCCTCGGTTCAATCATTCAATGATTGGATCTAGGAAATGCAGAAGTATCTAGTGGCTACTAAGATTACAAATTGGAAAACGAAGGTAAATGACAGAGAACATTGGAATTTTATTATTACGGTGGCCATGGTCTGTAGGACTGTAGTGCCGGAGAGTTTGTTATAGCAAAACAGCTTATAACTTTTTTATAATCCTTCATAACAAAGTGAAATGGTTCAGGACAATCTGCTTGTTAAATAGGAGTGTTTATAACAACCAGGTCTATCTATCCAAAATATCAAAAGAAAAACATGCTTAAAACTGAATCACTAAAAATGTCTTAATTTTTTTAGCTTATATTAGGAAAAAGCTTATATTAGTTTGGTTTAGATCCTTATTTTCTTTCTTCAGCAATTGTACAACATGCTACAAGCATGGCTTGGAATACCTTATCGATGACAAGAATTGATACCAATGGGTGTTTTTTTTTCAGCTTATCTCAATCCCTGGAGTTCTTTATTCTGAAGTTCTATAATTTGTTACTTATCACAGTCTTCAGCTTCTGCTATGTTTTAAATCCAGAAGTGATTTACTTCCTTGATCATCGTTCTTTCACCAAGGACATTTTTGATCGTTAACAGAGTTGTTTCGGATTCTGGAAATTATTTGAAACTATTACCCTCTATTAAGCTACTCCTTCAAGTTACAAGATGTATTTACTTTTTTGTTCGGGAGGGTCCTTCTTTCAAGTGAAACGTGGAATTACCAGATGCGACTTTACAGACGCAATGAGAAAAACCATAATTTCTCATGAAAAATAAATCACTGCTAAATTTTAGTTATGTTTGCTGTAAAAGAGAGTTTTATGTATACTTTTTAACATTAGGTCAATTTATCTTCTAAGCATTTCCTCGTTAAAATGAGTTTCTCGTAAAATTAGGGCTCGCAATAAACGAGTAACGAAACATTTGCCTAACAAATTAGAAAAGAGTTTTGTCTATAACCAATTGCTTAATAACACTAATTGGTAAATTGTAGATAAAAATTCTTATTACAATTAAGGATGAAATTTCTTCAAAATCAAATAATGAAATTTCATATCACTTAACGCATTTTTTATCCCTCCCTTAAGTGACACACGAAACAGAAGATTTTCCTTTGAAAAATTCCCCAGTGTCGACATATTTCCTTGCAAATAGTTAGATCTGTCACTCTTCAAGTAATTACAAAAGTAGCAGACGTGGGAATGGAGAATAAACCATATTTTGATTGGAAAAATTCCAACAATATGGCTGTGGGAAGATTTGCACCTGGTTACAGTCATTACAGAAGAGAAAAAATATCAAGATTACCAGGGAGTAATATGTATGAGAAAAGCATTCTTAATATTTTATTTGCAGGTGGTTTTCATATTCTCCAGCGAGATAAGATAAATTTTTCTGCATTCAATTTGTATATTTAATCGTTTTAGTTAAGTGATTTTTGCTACTTTTATTTTAGGCTGTAGGTTTTTTTTTCCTTTTTCATTAAAGAATGAATGTGTTTGAATCTGGTAAATGATTCTTATTTTTGTCTTTAATTAAAAGCACCAAAAAGTCGAATTTATTCGACTTCGTTTTTTAAGGAAAGTTGATAAATTCTGTTCCTGAAATTTATTTGAAGTTATTTTGTCTCAACAGGTATATGAAAGAATTAAAATGTGTGATTAATTATTTCAGTTTTATAAACTAAGAAGTAAATCTTTAATTAAAAAATGTCTGTAAATCAGATTAGAGAGAACAGACAAATTAAAGGATTTAAAACGATAACAATTTGAGTAAAAGTTAACGTCCAATTTGAAGTACAAATTACAGACATGGAACAAAAATCTAATCACTATGTTAATTTAAATCATTCCTAGAAAGATATCTTAAAGAACTTAAATTGATTTGAATTCACTTATTAGATTTTTCGTGTAAATGTTTTAAAAGGTAATGGGTTTGGAGTTTCTTTTCAGCTTTGTTAAATTAGTTTAAAATCCTTAAATTAAATGGACTGTTTGATTGGTATTGTGTTATTAGGAAAATGTAATTTTAATTATTGGTTAAAGCGTTGAAAATAGTTAGAATGAAGTTATTCTTAAAATAGAAAACTCTCGGTACATATGGAAATTCATCATTAAAATGCAATTGTAATTATTAATTAATACACTAAATGCAACTAGCATACCACTAATTTCAGTAAATGGTTTCTTTTGTATAAAGTGGTTATTAATAATTAAATAAATTACCACGGCGAATATAAATAGAAGAACAACATTCTATCTTAATATTTAAATAAAGGTAACTAAGACTTAAATTTTAATTATTAATGGTCATACATAGTATAAGTAGAATTTTAATTATTATATTATAACTATATTATTTATGGTTTAGTGCATAGAATTTATAGATTATTAATTACAAAGAATTATATATTAATTACTAATTTACACGTGCGTAATGGAAATAATTAAACTATATTTATTAATGACCATAAATAATATAAGAGTAAAGTTTGTATAGTACAGTACATTATTGGCACATAATGATTATCAGTTAATAAAACAAAACGTTTTTTTTAATTTTTTACCAAGTTAATATTATAACATTAACTTGTTACTACTGTAATATTAACTTACCTACCATACAATTAACCATACAATTACCATATAATTAATCTACTATAATATTAACTTACTATAAACTTTAAATATAAATATTTTTGGATTAATATTTGGATTTACAAAATAAGTTATGGTATAAAAACAACCTTTTAATTATATTTGATATTGCCTTAGGTGGAAAAGAAACTTTCGAAATGACAGGTTTTTACCAAAAAAAATAAAAGGATATTTTCGTTCTGTAAAAACAAATGAGGTATAAGCTTCATTATTAAAAGACATTTTTGAAATAATATTATTTTACTCCACTTAAACCTGATTTTTGTAATACATTCTCACTTTTAACTTTTAAAAATAATGTTTTACAGTCGAAAGATTTTTGTATAGAATTATTAATTTTGAAATGTTCCAGATGCGTTACATTTATGTATTTCACATTCAAAATTTTAGAAACTATCTATTCATGTGTTTGCCATTAACCCCTTACCTATGGAATATGTTTAAAAAAACGTATCACAAGTTCGTTATTATCATCAAAATGTAATAGATATAGATAATTTTTTAATTTTTTTTTCAACGAAATAACTACTATTTTCAAAATTTTCACATTTATGAGAAATGTTGTCGGATGACAGTCATTTTTGCTCCAAATACAGGAAAGTAAATCAAATGACATAATTTTCTGGATAAACATAATAAACTAATACAACAACATTATTATCTGTATTAACTGTTATGAATTCCGTGTCCCTCAGATTCCTTTGAATTTCACAAATCTTTTACAGTATCCTAGAAATAACGACCACTGGTTCGAAACTGCTCGCGGGAAAGTATCTCTATCTATTGGGGAAATGCACATTCAATATTATGTATTGGTCAAACCAAGTTCTGGCTTCACGGAATTGAAATACCGTTTTTTCTCTTTCCCGAACTCAGGTCGGGCTTTTCGAAATTCTTGCATTTGATTTGCCTGAACTGAGTTCGGGCGTGACAGGGAAGGGGTTAATTTAGGTGTGATTTTGAATATCGCAAATTATTTTCTCCAGCTACAGAGGATTTAATGACGCAAAACTGTGAAATAAATAATATAAGACTGACGGATTTTAAATAAATGTCTTACATAAATAACATGAAACGTTAGTGAAAACAGATACCGAGTTTTATCCCCTATATAATAATAGCCTAAGTTATGTGTCCGTCTGTCCTCGAATTTAGGAAGCGGTTAGACCTGAAACGTATAGAAGCATTCATATTGGATTTTTGATGAGTTAGGCTTAGCAAAATTCAAAGCAAGTTCGAAAACATCCAAAATCCACCCCTTTCCCTCTTTTCGATTGTTTAATGCCATTATGTCAAGCCCAATTTACCTCAGTTAAGAACAGGCGATTAAATTCATCACTTTATCACATTATAAGTAGATGGAAATAACATATTTTCTGGCATTATGACGTCATCCTTTAACCCTCTCATTTAATCATTTCTTATTTTAAATTATTTAAATATCGTCTGCATTACTTTTATACCTTTTATCACTGAACTTACATAATACGTCAATAATTTTTTTTATATTTGGCTTTAATAATAGAGTATGTTCGTATGTGATAATTTTACATTTAATCATCGATATTTTTTGTTGCAATGAAAATTTTATCCTCAGTATTAACAACAAATTCTTTTCATAAAAGTCTCTTAGTCTATTTCATGGACTAATATATATCTAGTGTTTGAGTTATATGATATAATATATATATATATATACATATATATATATATAATGTTTAAGTTGTCTTTGAAAATTAAGAAGTTTGTTCGTTTGTGTGTTTTTTATACATAACCACACGGTTTGCAATGGATTCGCTAAATTTTGGACATTATTCATATATACCGCCAAATAATCCTTGTTAATATTAAAACCTCTGCTGTCTATCCTATCATGTAATATGAAAAGATAAATTAAAGTTGGCAACTAACCTGTGGTCAGTAAAGATAAACAAATTATTGAGTGTGTACCAGATAATTCCCATCTAAAAAACAAACCATTTTTTTACCTGCCTTATAAAGTACTTTACAATTCTGGAAAATTAAAAATTTACTAATCCCTTGATATGACGGGCTATATGCTAGTTTCTATACAAATTCTCAAAATAAAAGGAAAATTAAATGCAATGTGTTAGTATGCTGTACATAAGAAATATTGTCTGATGATTCATTTTTTTTTTAATTAGACAGTCTTGCATTATGATTAAAACTGCTTTTCTAAAAGATTTGTTTCGATTTAGATGTTTCATATAACAGTATTATATATTCTCATTATAAAATATCATTAAAACTTAATTTTTTAAAAGTTATAATTCAAAGTGTCTTGTTACCTTAATAGGTCTCAGGACCCTTAAATCTACAAAATTTTTTATTTTTTAAAATTATATGTTATACATTGAGATGTTCTACGCATTTAAAAAGAATGGCTTGAAAAATTTCTCTTGGTTTAAAAGTTATGATTAAAAATATAAAAGTTACTCTAGAAGTTGTTTACTTATTACTGTAATTTGTTTTTTCTCAGAATGGAAATTTTTAATTGTGGGAGTGCAGGTATGTTTTCATAAGGTTTGTGAAACTCATTTGCTAGCCACACTCACACACTGTGGGTTGCATGCCCAAGTATTTTTTCACAACTCCAGGAGGAGTGTGGTGTGGTCAGAGGAAACGACTGCACTTAAACTTCAAGCTTGGAGAGTTGTGATTGGTTGCCAGGAGGCGATTCAGGACCATGCCTGGAGTCCCGGTCAATCTGGAGGACAGAACCGGGAAAGGACGTATGGTTCTCTATAATTGCCAAGTAAATTTTACCGTTGCACTTGTATGTCGACATATGTTTGGAGTCCTGCACAATCGTATGAATCCGTGCAGATAAACAGTCCTTGTTTTTTCTTCTTAACTGATTGCCAACTACGGTTTAATGTTTTTTTGAGGATGTTGATATCCATAAACATTTATAAGAAAATTTCAATTATGAGTTTGCTTTTGTTTAATAAACTTCAGTCATTTTTTTAGTACATGAATTTTGGTATTAGACGTAGTTTTACTAGACTCATTAGGATCTTCAAGCCATGTAATTTTACATTCACCCCACCAGTTATCCAACTCTATTCAGGACTGGGGAGGTACTTACTGATTTATTTTACCTATTACAAAAAAGTGATTGGTTTGGTTTGGTGCTCTACAGTCTACGGTTTTACTATACGACGGCTAATGAGACCGGGACCTACTGCTTAAAGCCAATTCCAAACGGCTACAAGTATCGATGCCGTCAGCAGGATTCAAACCCCCAAACTACTTAAAGAAGTGATAATTTACTGAATATTCTTTTCCTTGAACAAGGTTAAAAGATTTTAATATTGCTGATATTTAAAATTTTTTTCTACTTAAACTGTCTATCAAGATGGAGTATGTTCCTATAATTTTTTTTTCATTTCAGTCGGATGTAAAAGAGAATTGGGTGGATTTAAAAAAGTGGTATTTAAATATTTGTATGCAAGCAATGTAACTCCAAATACCAAACACATGGAATTACAGCTGGTTTAATTAGGTGTTCAGAAACCTTCTACAGTGATCGTTGTTTTTCTACGTCACCCAATCGCAATATTTTTACAACAATATTAATAACGTATATCCATGATAGTCACGTTTAAGGTATCTATCTCATAACCGGAGGGTTCTGAGTTTAGGCCTCGAGCCGTATAGAGATCTGACGTGTTCAATAATAGCGGCTGGGGCCAATAGGTAAAACGTTTGAACGTGGGGAAAATAACTTCGTGGTCGCAACATTGCCTAACTTCCTGGAGATAGTAAATCTAATGTGATTGTAACTCTAATGAGATGTTAACTCAAATGCAATGGAAAATAAAAAATGGCTCGAGATGACAACGAAAACAACCACGGTCTAAAAGTATACAACTCAATTTAATTATTATTAACATAAGACATAAACTCGGTTATTAAATTTAGCAAACATAAGTATAAGGAAATGAAACAATTACCTTTTTTAATGGTCAACAAAACTTAAACCAACTTAAAAGCAACGAACCAGACATGAGACAAAAGTAATATTACCTCCACGATATACAAACGAACAAGCCACCCACAAGGCTAAGCTAACAAAATACTGTATTTAAACAAACTGGGAATGTCCCAGAATGACACTTGGGGGAAGAAATACTGCAAGAGATAAGATTTAACCATGGGGCCTAACAACTATATTTCTGGAGGTGGAAAGCTCAGCCTGGGGGGTCATCTGTTTGGTCCCTGCTTCTAAAATACGAGGACCCACTTTGTTTGTGTTGCTTAAGGAGTAACGTTAAACGAGTATATGGTTCCTTGATGCTTGGTAGTGGGGATGGTTATAAAAGCAAATGCCTCCACATTGGAAATGATCATGATAATAACAATATTATTAAGGAAACGCATTAAAAACAATTTAAAATTTTAACATTATAAGTTTTAGCAGAAAGGTAAAATTGTTTTAATTGTTAAGAAAGCATGCAAAATTAATATACTTTTAAATATCTTCAATTGCAAGTTAGGAATCCAATAGGAAGAGTGCTCCTATTGATTGATCTCCACACATTTTATTTTTTCAAATGACGAAAGAAGACTTAAATTAGTTATTCTTGTTTCTTCTTCCACGTTGTTTTGTGAACTATATTTAGAATTTATCATAGCAACAAATGAAAATCCAGATAGTATAGATAGGATACTACAAAGAGAGTATTTGTAGTTAAATTTTTTTCTGCTTAAAATTCGATATTTAGTTTTGATTGAAATCCCAAAATGTGGACAAGAAAATTTTATTTCAGGCTATTGACACAAGAAAGCTTAATTATAAAATCTGTTTTTAAAATGGGATTAACAGGAAATATCATTTTAAAAAAAGATTAAAAACTATTGAAAATATTAAAATTCCGGATACTACCTGTGAGGAATGGAAAAAAGTTGCCAGTTATGTGCCTTTCATGTTTCGAAAGTAATGTTAAGTCAGTAAAGAAACAAATCAAAACACATTTCACAGCGAAATTGTACCAGGAGCAGGCGTTTTCCGTATAAATTTAGTTATTCAGTTAAATCTCAATAGATCGAAAATTATCTAATTTTTTTTACCAACTTTTCGTATTTCTTATTTAAATATATAAACAAATATATATAATATATAAATATACATATATATATATATATATATATATATATATATATATATATATATATATATATATATATATATATATATATGTATATATGTATGTATGTCAGTATTTAAAATATAGAGTAATTTAAGAGATTTTAATTAGGGATTCTTTTAATGGGAGTAACACGCCTCGCATTATTAGTCACATAAATACGGCTCACGCGCAGTGATATGTGCAGAGAGAGAGAGAGAGCAGGATGCACTGTCCACGGTCAGACGTGGCTCCTCGAAGCAGTGAAAACTGCCTTTGTTAGCAGTTGGGCGCCAATATGAGACGCCATTGTTGAGTAGTGTGTGAAATGGATTAATAAAGAGAAGAAAAAGAATTACTTGAGAGTGGACTGATTTATATATTTTACTAGTGTGTTTACTGGACCACGACATATATATATATATATATATATATATATATATATATATATATATATATATATATATATATATATATATATATAATATCATTTTCTAAAGAACAAATAAAAAGTTAATTTTAAATCTAAATTGATTTTTTAATCAACATTCCCGTTCTGTGGTTTCTCATCGATTGATGTAAAAACTAGTTTTTATTTGTTTAAATTTATCCAGAATCTATATAGTAGTCAAGAACATTCGTTTTCTTTTTCCTGTATATAACGTTGTTTTTGTACCTACAAATAAACAATGTTGTTACAGTAACCCGTACTAGTACGTCACCCTCTTTCAAGTATCAGTCGGCATAAAACGCACTAGTAAGTGTCTCGCGCTCAAGTGTCAATCGTCAGAAAACGTACTAAGTCGTATCCCGCTGTCAAGTATCAATAGTCATAAAATGTACTAGTACGTGTCCTACGCTCAAGTATCAATCGTCATAAAACATACTAGTACGTGTCCCGCATACAATGTGTTAATTTTATTGCAAAAAAATTAAAGTATTTTTAAATCTAGAAATTGTTGAAAAAAAGTAAAAAAACTTATATTTATTAAAGTTATAATTTAATACTTGAAAAATGAGTGCTTTAACATATAGTTATAAATATTTTCTAGTTTGGATACCTATCTAATGTAGTAAAGTTCTTAGAAATCATGATGCAATAATCGAAAAAAATTATTCTAATTTGTGTTGAAAGGAGCATTAAGTTTATTTTTAAATTTAGTATTTGATTAAAAAAAATTTAAATTAACTTAAATTTAGTCAAACCATTATATAATATATGATAAATGAGTGTTAATCAAATATATGTAGAAAACCTCTGTTTGATAATGAAAAAATATTGGAGGAAAAATTTAAGGTCCATCATCCTCTTAAATTTATCAAACAATTACGCACAGCACAATCGTAAATAGTAAAAAAAATTACTGAAACTTAAAAACTAAAATAAGTCAATATCACAAATACAGACATCCTATAATAATAGTACAAGTACGCTTTTTGTATATTATAACTGAATTTATCTCACGAAAATCTAGATTAATCTGCCGAGTGTAAAAAATTTAACACGCTAAGAAATTGCAATAAAACAGACTTATTTCAAATTTTCATTTAATAAGCAGGAAAAAATACCATTAGGTATTTTAAATGCCCTCCTGTTTTAAATAATTATTTCTAAAGAAAAATTGGGAGCAATTACGCGCTGGAAAAATATATATTAAAATAATTTGTTTTTCCATATCAAAATTTTAGATGCTGAGATAAGGGGGAAAATCATAAATAATAGCTCATTAATAGTAATCTAATGATACCACTTCAGGGAAAACATTAATCTAAGGGTGGAAACCTTTGAAAATATTTATTCCTAGTACTTTGCGGAATTCTAAAGATAGCAAGAAATGCTTGGGAAATCATGTCAATTACTCATGTAATGTTGTGTATTTCTTTCTTTTTATAAGAAGCATTTGGAGAATAGAGAAAATATATATTTCATTTTTTTCCTTTAAAGTTTCCTTTGCTTATCTAATGCTAATGAGGATATTTTTTCTATGCGTTATTTTTTTCAGAAATATATTAATCAGTTATAGTTAATTTCAATATTTATAAATACATTTGCAGAATTCAGGACATAGAACTTATTTCTACTTTGTGTACTAAAATCAGTATACTTTTGCTAAAATTAATGATATGAAAAGTAAGTGTGTAAAGTTTACATCATGTTTAATTTTCGTAAATTTTAATGATTAAATTTAATAATACCATAAAAGAAATGATTAAGTTACTATGTAATGAAACATATATACCTAAGACCAACGGTTAAGGAGAACAAATACTGGTTAAGAAGTTAACAATACTCCCCATTGAATTGGAATATTCATTTTTGAAAATAACCTTAAACGTAATTCTTAACATAATGGAAATATATTCGCAATTAGATGCATATATCTAAAAGCATCTATTGCAGATATAAATGCTAGTTAAGAATTTTATAATGCTAAAAATTCTCGGAGCAAAACCCCTAGTGGGCCAGGGCTTACGGTGCCAATATCCGTTTACGTGACAAAGGGCTCTGGGATTCCAAGCACATGTTTCGGTTAGGTGTAAATCTTAAGCATAACCCCCAATGTTTAGTTCCAAAGCACGCTTGGTTCTCAGTTATCTAACCAATGAAGGGATGAACGGCTGAGTCAACATTGCCCAGCCTGGGGATCGAACCTCGTACCTGTGTCGTAGGAGCGCGAAGCGCTATCCCAACGCCACGGGGTTTCATTGTATTATGCACCCTGGTGAGTTTGACTGTGTAGATTTAAAATGTCATAAAAGAAATGCTTATTTGACCTTAAACCTTTTTTTTGCAAATATAAGCATATATCTAAGACCACTGGTTGCGGAGAAAAGGGCTGTTAAGTTTTTTGCAATGCAATTATATATATATATATATATATATATATATGTGTGTGTGTGTGTGTGTGTGTGTGTGTGTGTAAGCAATAAAAGTATTCTTCAGGATCCGAATTGAATAATAGACCGCATTTTTTGTTGCCAGGGCTGGAGTAGCAATACAGCTTTAATGCAGATTCGAACTACACAGACAAAAGGCAAGAGTAAATTGGTTTGATAAGTGAAAATACTGTTTTGAGAATTGAAAGTCAGGTGGAGGTCATGCCATGAAAATGACCTCTAAATATCTATTTTTATTTTGTGACTTGTTAAGACATTAATGGAGAAATTAGAAACAATAGCATCAAAATTATAAAGATCTTTAGTTTTTATTGGGAGAATTGACAGTTGGGTTAGAGAAGGGAAAGAAAGGACCCCATGTAGAAATTACTGTGTCCATATTTAATTTTAGGAAATCGGGATACAATGCCAATATCAATGATTTAAACCTTTGACATAACATATGGATTGCTGAGAAAATTAAGATTACGAAAAGTAAAACGTAAATAGAAGGAATTAATATGAATTTTGGGGGCATTATTTATTTTATATATTTTATGCATACAGTTTATATGTATGGATTCGATGAAGGTTTAAATGACTTATACATCATTTTAGTATTTATTATAAGTAAAATAAGTCCTATGAAACATACATCTGCTTTCTATTTATAAATTATTCCTTTGCTTTCGATACTTTTTCTGCTTAGTCTGACGCTTCATTCTCACCGCTGTTCTCATTTTAATGAGAATGTTCCGAAAACACGGATATACACTCTCTTTTCTCTTTCTTCTGGAATATTAAGGTCCGTGTGGCATCTATTCCCCTTTCGAAATCCCCTGCCACTTTAGGAAGTGTCTGTTGTTAGTTGTTTCCATTGTTCCCCGAACTATTGATTAGTGCTCGTGCATTTGCGTCTGTCAAATGCCAGGTGATGGGTACCCACGGGGGTTTGGGTGAGTTTTAGACGCTGCCAAGCTCAGAGGGACACAATTTTTCCACTCAACCCCTCTCTCTCTATTGTAGAGGGCCATTTATTTCCATTAAGCAAGCAAATTGTATTAACTCGAAAGGAGTTATTTCCAGATTCATTTAAGAAGTAATATTTAGTGTTGAGGTGTGAAAATTTCTCTTGGTTGCTTTTTATTAATCTTCCAATTATCTATTTATTATTAAACGGTTTGAAAAATTTCGATACTTTTACCTTAGAGGATGTATATTTTTCTGTATTTTTCAACTGATTCGATTTCAATTTTCTGTAAATTTTACTTCCGCCTGGTTAGTATCTTTTTATCTACATAAATTTATAGAGATGTGAGCTTTTTTCCTAGGTAGGATATGTATATATAAAAGTCACTCCCTAATGAAACAATATATTTGGTAGCAGGTAAATAGCAAGGTTTATCTTCCTTGAACACATAACGTACATTTTGGTAATAATACTCTGAAAATCTAGCTCACAATAGAATGTCGCAGAAAGCCAGACTAACGATGAGATACAGAAATCCACTGACCACAATCCTATCATTCCTTATACACGAGGGGCGAACACTTGCTTAGGCTTAAATACAGCCTCGGTATGAACCATCTATTTTTTTTTGTAAGCGAAACAGCTGCGAACAATACAGTCTGATTTGCAAAATTGCTTATGCGTACTTATATTATAGGTTAGTGCTAAACTTAGCATGTCTTAAAAAACTTGTTAGCTTCTTCTAAGTTATGCAAATTTAATGGTTGATTATTGTTAATCGATCATTAGATAGACTTTACAAAGTTAATATAGAGTTTCCTTTGTATCTTTCAATTAATGACATTCTTCATGCGTCTGATTTGTATCTTTCCATATACACAAGGTTTATATAGAGTGTTTTCTTTGTATGATTTAATTTACAATATTATTAATGCATCTTAGTATTTTTACATGAAGTTCATATATCGTTTTATCTGTATCTTTTGATTAATAATATTTTGAATGTGTCTGATTGCTATATTTCCATCTACATAAAGTTCATACAAAATTTTCTTGTTATATTTTAATTGAGAATACTCTTTACGTATCTAGTTTGGTATATATTCATTTCCATAAAGTTCATAGATCGATTTTCTCTATATCTTTCAGTTAATAGCATACTTTATGCATTTGATTGGTATCTTTTCATTTAATAAACTTCATGTATAATTTTCTCTGTATCTTTCAATTGATAACACTGTTTATGAGACTTATTGTCATATTTTTTATTTTCCTTAACGCTATTTCAGTAACGAGATATTGCAAACTAAGAATATATGGCGGAGAAAGGTAGCCTTAAGAATTTTACTGGTAATAAATGTATTCCTTCCTAGAAATATGCGTTTAGGCTACTTTTTACTTCTTCTTCTATAGCATTACAGCCTTCTACAGGCCAAGGCTGTCTCTAAAAGTTTCTTCCATCTGGAACCATCCAGTTCTCCACTGGTTGACTTCAATTTCATGCATTTTCTCAACCGTATCAATCCACGCGGTGTTTGGTCTGCCTTTTTTCCTATTTTTCCATCAACGTTTTAAAATGTAACTTTTTTTGTTGGGTTTAAAGAATTGCATCTATAGATGTGTCCCAACCACTTTAATTGATATATATTTATAGTTCTCACAATATTTGGTTGTCCGTATTTAGAGTATAGTTCATGATTATAACGTATTCTCCATACATTATTTTCTTTAACAGCTCCAAATATTTTTCTGAATATTTTTCGTTCAAATATTAATAGCTTATTTTTCACAGATTTATTCATAGTCCAACACTAGGCTACACTAGATCCAACACTAGGCGTTTAGGTTACATTTAATTTAAAATCAATATTTCTTAAAGGATCTGCGTGAGAGGTATGAGTGTGAAGATCCTTGTGTTGCTTTAATTGAGGAAGCAGAAAACGCAATCTGAAGGCTCTTGCTAGGTTTTGCTTCATTTCAGTTTCGTTTGCCCGCTTAATTTGACTCTTTATATATATTTATCATTGCCTAGTATGAGATTTTTCTCATATATGACAATTTAAGGGCTATTCCGACTGCAATTCTGTATAAATTTTTGTAAACTGTTTTAAATATTTTAAAACATATAATTTATGCTTTCTATTGCATTTTCATTGCTATTGTAAATTTCCTACATTTTCTGTTAAATTTCGTTAGAAAAAAAATTAATTAAAATATTGTTCTCCATACGTTTGCAAATTTAAAAATTGTGTTTGAAAATGACATATCCAAAATAATGTTTCAGTGAGGACCTAAAATCTTAATCCAAAGTACAGTGAATGTTCAATCACATAAAAGTTTTTATTACATGTACGCTCAAGAGCCCAAACATTATGACCACCCCTACATTTTGCAATGAACTCACTTGGAGCTTCCCATGACACACAGTGTCATGGGAAAGGCTGCGGATCTAAGCGATTTTGATAGAGGACAGATTGTAATGGCTCGAAGGCTCGGAACAAGTATTTCCGAAACTGCACAACTCGCGGGTTGTTTGCGATCTACAGTTGTCAGTATTTATACAAAGTGGATGAATGACGATGAAACCAACAGTACACGACATGGTGTTGGACGTCCATACGCTATCAAAGGAAAAGGTCGTCGGAGACTGTCTTGCATGGTGAAGCAAAACTAGAGACAGACAGTGGCTCAGCTGACAAACCAATACAATGTAGGGGCAAGTAGAATAGTATCGGAGCACACTATTTAGAAGACACTGATGGATATGGGGCAACGCAGCAAACGTCCCACTCGTGTGCCTTTGCTGACCAAGCATTATCGCCAACTGCGCCTACGCTGGGCCTTAGAACATCACGATTGGTGCATGGATCAGTGGGAGAGAGTTTCCTGGTCAGATGAATCACGATTTGTCATTCATCACGCCGATGGCCGGGTCAGGATACGCCGTCTTCCAGGCGAACAGTTGCTCCCTCAATGTACAGTAGGTCATACACAGGCCGGTGGTGGCAGTATTATGCTTTGGAAGACATTCTCTTGGGCGTTTTTGGGACCCGTGGTTGTGGTAGAACAGACCATGAATGCTACAGGGTATCTGAACATAATTAGGGACCAGTTACACCCTTACATGGCTTCTGTTTTCCCAGCTGGAAATGGAATGTTCCAACAGGACAACGCCTCCGTGTCACAAACTAAGAATTCTGTTGAAGTGGTACTAGGAACATGATGCTGAATTCCAGTTAATGTCCTGGCAGCCTGACTCATTGGATCTCAATTCGAAAGAACACATGTCATGGGACGGCAGCTCAGAGTTCAAGACCACCAATTTGCAATATCTCGGATTTGCGTAACCGTTGTTTAAACATCTGGTACAATCTCTCTCTGGCCATCTACGAAAGACTTGTGGCATCCATGGCAAGTCCTTGGTAAGTTGAAGCTGCGTTGCGCTCCAAAGGTGGGCCGACTTATTATTGACAGGTGACTATTTAAGTAATCTCACTGTGTCTATTTTCAAACGTACTGAGCCTTATAATTTAAATGTTTTGGCAGGTTTAAATTTATCTCATAACTATTGGAGAGTATTCAATTTACGCTCTAGTATTTGCCAGAATAGTTTAAACTAAAGTAATTTTAGAAATAACTAGGAAAATAAATGAAATATTGAGAAAGTAATAACAGCATATACTTTCCTTTTTCTTTTGAAAATTTACATACATGGGATAATCAGTAATTTAAAAATTAACAATTTTCCATTAGCAAATCAATATTTTTTAGCTTTTAGGACCAACTTGTTCTCACATTCAATCGCAATTATAGTCATGTCAATATACACCAAAAGTAAACCAAAATTAGTCAACTTCTTGTGAGCATTTCTATTGCGAAGAAATGCTGTTCTGTTTTCATCACTGAAAACTGTCTTTCAGCACTTGCAGTGGACACAAATGATATATATAAATGTTAAAATTTTAAAAAATCTTGCAAATCATACATTGAAAATATTTCTGGGAGGTTGCAGATCTTCCCGATATAAATACGTCCTTGGGTATCAGACATCGGATATGAAGGCTAACCTGTTTCTGTCAGCCTTCAGTGGATAGACTGGAGAGGGGGAAGGGGAAACATTGCCAATTTTGGTTTGGTTTGATTGTTAGCCCTATTGTATAGTGTTTTGTTCACGAGGGCTAATGAGACCGGGTATTGCTGATTAAAGCCGTGTACTACCTGTAACAAGCCATTCACTCTAAGTCGGATTGCTGGTTCGGTCTGACAGTCCGGCAGCAATGCGTTACCCAGGGACTAAGTCAGTATTCCGACCATATAATTTAAAATAACAGTGAAAAATGTAGACAAATAACTAACCAATGCAGTTTTTGGAAGTGCGGGGTATACTCCTCAGGAGTACTGCCCAGGGTAAAAGTCCGGTTTACCCGGTGTACTACATGGACATTCTGACATGAGAGTAGGTGTTGGTCATGGAAGCAATAACGGCACAGGACAGTTGTGATGTCCTTTAGTGAAGAGGTACTTTGCACCTTGCGTGAGGTTCTAAGCTAAGATCTTGATTTGAGGTGGGCCAGTTAACTAGGCTCCTGGCCTTCCTTGCAGTACCAGGTTTTTGATTAGGCTCTCTCTGCACAGGGTTCCTTGGATATGTCAGAGGGTATTTTAAGGTGCAAGTCGTGTGTCAGAGTGCAGTAGTGCCCACAGTGATAGGAATCACCGATTGCACCTCAGACACAAAAGGCGATTTCGAACGTCTATCGACCACCATGTCAGCAACAGGATTCAAACCCAAGAACTCTGGTACTGAAACGTTAAGCTCTACCATTCTTCCATCACACAGCCTTGTCAGATTTGGAACTTTAATATAAAAATTAAAGCATAAGTTAATAAATACAGATCAAACTCTTTCTGAAGTGTAAGAATACGGGATAAAACAAAACTACTTTAGACCAGAACGCACTAAATTCCAGTATAGAACACGCACACTCTTGTAGGCTCAAGACCAGATGCCGACAAAATCTGTTGTTGAGAACAAAATGGCTCATTTGGCTTAAATATTCGAATAAAACTTCTCCTGGACTGAAAGTCTTTCTTATTTTTCTTAGGCTCTGAGACACACGTACACACACACGCAATCCGGCTCTACAGCCCAACTTGGGGGCTATGGCCTACTGTGCCAATCTCCGCTTTCCGGATCTAGAGCCCTGAGGTGTGAATGATATACCCCGGTTAGGGGGACAACCTGAATAGGAACCCCCAGTGCTTAGTTTCCATGTATGGTTGGTCCTCAATTTGTCTAACCACTGAAAGGATGAAAGTTTGAGTCAACCTTGCCCAACCCGAGGAACAATCCTCGAAGCTTTGCACTGCGAACGTCACTGGGCTTCACACACACACATATACATATACATATGTATATATATATATATATATATATATATATATATATATATATATATATATATATATATATATATATACATATATATATATATACATATATATATATACATATATATACATACATATATATATATATATATATATATATATATATATATATATATATATATATATATATATATATATATATATATATATATATATATATATATACATATATACTTCCATTTATATATATGCACACATACACATATATGTGTGTGTGTGTGTTTGTGCTTTACCATATTAGATTATATGTAATGAGCATGGAGAAATTTAAAAAAATTAAAAATACATATTAGGAATTTTATATAGTTTTAAATCATTTATTTTTAATATGAAACTATTGCAAATATGTGGAAAAATTTATTGTACCATTCAATATTGTATATTTTCTTTAAATTAAAACTTTAGAAAAAAAGATACTGAAGGTTTATAAGAAAACTACAATTATTTTTAAAGTACTGTAAACACTTATGCTGGTATTTTGTTTTAAAGTATCGAACTTACATCAATTACTTTACTCTTTTACCTTATGTAACACCAAAAGTAATATTTTGTTTTACAATTTTAGTGCGACAGGAATGTCATTAAATGTAGATTTCTCTTATTAAAAAGTTAACTATATTACAACAAAATTAAATAGATTCACACAAATATAATATAAAATCACAGAAAAAAAAATTCAACGTGAAATCAGCAGTCGTTGGTTATGTCTTTTGTGTCGCTTCCGCGTGAATCCCATACTTTGTAAACCATTTTACTAATTAAAATTCCCAACTCCATGTAAAGCATCTAAATTAAACGTCTACCTTTCATATTCATTAAAAATTAATTTCAATTAGAAGGGCATCTACTTAATTATAAGCAAAAAAATTACCGTCTTGCACCTGTCAAAAGAGAGCACCCGCAAAGCGTTTATCTCTCTTATTCATCTTGACATCTCATTACATTGAGACACGATGTTTCATGAATAGCAATGAATGAGAAAAATCTCCCTTTAAGGGCAAAAAAATAATGACTATATTTAGATTCCCAAGTTTCATTTACCCTCAGACGAAATGAAAACACCCTTGTAGTGCGGGATTTTTCAGAGAAAGAGCTATCGGCGTTAGTGGCAGCACTTTTATCTTTAACTTTTCCATTCTCTCTTAACTTCGGATTTCGCTGTTGGAATCTCAATTAGGTGCTTTTAAAAAGAAGGAAGAGAGGGGTTTGGGATTGTGTAAACGCAGTAAAACTTTGCTTCTGCAGCTGGGAGACTTGTTTGGAAATTTTTTGTTTCGCTCTTTATAAAACTAAGGTGCATGTAGGAAAATTAAAATTGGCAGTAGAATAACCCGTTTAATTACAGGTTTATTTCTAGAGTTTTTAGTGTGCCATAATCTGTTAATTCCAAGTTAAAAAACTAAAAATTTCAAGAATATTATTTGGTGATAAATTGTGTAGCAAACATGCGTAACGGTCGTAAAATATTAAGTGATTTTCAATAATTGATAAAAATGACACCAGGATGCCAAATTGTGCATTACTATGATTGTTGCCAATCTGACGGCACTTTCTCTTGTATCATTCACAAAAACCTAACCACAGATATTT